>WOXC01007709.1:0-600000 GCA_011680675.1 Gymnobelideus leadbeateri | reverse complement strand
TCCATAACTTGGAGTCACCTCTCTTTTGGCTTTGAGTTCCTCTGAGGATAAATACTATATAAATTCAAGGCATTTTGGTTGTTAGCTTCAATTAAGACCTCTTGAGGATGATTTCATTCATATTAGCTTCCTGGATGCTGCTTCCTACAAATTGCTATTTCAGGTTGATTGTGCAATTTGACACCTTTAATCTTCCTTGGAATGCATCCTACACACCACTGGTAAGCTGATTTTTTCAAGTTGACATGACTTTTTTCATATTACCCCATCCTCTCAAAAACCTACAATGATTCCACATTACCTGAAAGACAATGTACAGAACTCCTTAGCCATCTGTGTTCTTGTCCCTATTCACTTCTTCAATCTTATACCTGCCATCTCTTTCATGATCTCTGTTCTACTACAATTGCTCCACTGATTTCCCCTTCACAAACTACATATAGCTGAGAAACTATAAGATAGATAAGCTATACTATAGCTGAGAAACTATAAGATAGACAAGAACTTTGGGGTTTAGAGTAAGATGGTCTACTGTTCAGTGAAGGTTCTTCCACTTACTAGCTGTGTATCTACAGGCAAGTCACATTACTTCTCTGATCTTCAAGATCCCCTTAAAATGGGGAGAGGTCATTGTTGAAAATATACTACAGCCAGATTGTAATTATTATATGTTTCTTCATTGCCATTTAGGGACCTACAATGTTGATTCTTTGGAAATTATGATTTTTGTTTTTTAAGATTTGAAACCCCATAGTGTCTCTGAACAGCTAGATGGTGCTGTGGATAGAGTACTGGGCCTGGAGTAGGAAGACTTACCTTTCTGAGTTCAAATCTGGCCTCTGATACTAGCTATGTGACCCTGGACCCTGTTTGCCTCAGTTTCCTCATATGTAAAATAAACTGGAGAAGGAAATGCCAGACCACTCCAGTATCTTTGCCAAGAAAACCCCAAGTGGGGTCATGAAGAGTTAGACATAACCAAAAAATGACTGAATAGCACGTGTCTCTAGAAGACTATTAAAAAGATGGACTTTTGTTTTGGAGAGACACCTGAGTCATTAAAAGCACTGCACAATTTCCCAAATGTGATCAGTCCACTCTTTACTTCCTTTTCAGTTCTGGGCCCACTTCACTGTTTATTGTCCACTGCTCTTATCAATACTAGATAGATGTGCTACTGAGGCACTAACTCCATAGACTGGTAATCTACTTGTATGTCATAGTCGGGATGAGAGATATTTTTTCATATTCTTGAACTTGATATAATCAGCACATTGTCATCTATAAACAGAAATATTTGAAGGACCAGATGATGCCAGAAAAGGAATCTCCCTTCCATTTGAACACAGGTCATCCTTTGTGACAGTGGTCATTACCTTTGTCAACCACGTCTCCTTATTTTATCCCTCATTTAAAGTTAATAACAGTATTGTTGAACAGAAGTATCTCTGTAGGGGCAGCTAGGTGGCACAGTGAATAGAGCATTGGCCCTTGGAGTCAGGAGGACCTGAGTTCAAATCTGGCCTCAGACACTTAACACCAAAGTGTTGTGTGGCCTTGGGCAAGTCACTTAACTCCAATTGCCCTCCAAAAAGGGAAAAAAAAGTGTCTCTGTAGTTGCATTTATGTGCCTATACTATCACAATAGCCTTTTGGCTCTGTGCTTCTGGTCTCTCCAGACTCCTTTGTCTTCCACTCACCTGACAATGTGATTATTCGTGTCACCCCTCCCCACCACTCAATAATCTCCAACAGTTCCTTACAAATTGCTCCAGGATCAAATATTAAATCCTCTGTTTGATACGTAAGTCCTTCACAACCTGGTTCCTTCCTGTGATCCAGCTCCTCTGGTCTACTTGCTATTCCTTATACATGGCACTCTATTTTCCTACTTTGTGCCTTTTCATTGTCTCTCCTTCCTTCCTGGAATGCTCTCTCTCAATGACCCCTTCTGGTTTCCCTGGCTTCCTTCCTCATATCAAATCCCCCCTTCATCAGAAAGTCTAATTCTGAGATCCCTCTCCTCCCTACTAGTGCGTTCTATGAGATCACCTCCCATTTACACTGTGTATTTCTTGGGCAGTCAGTACTCTCTCAAGATCACAGCACAGGGTCACTTTCTACTACCAGGGGTACCCTGATGGATTAGGCTTTCTCTAATGCCATCAGTTGGAGTCCTATATCTGATACCCCTCTTCCCATAGTGTCACCTCAGCTCCATTTAACCATGTAACAAAATTAGCATTTACAAAGAGATATTTACTTTGGAGATATATCAAGAACAAAAGTATAAACATTTCCCCTCAACTCAGAGACACATTCTTTCCTATATCACTTCAGTTCCTGGAAAGAGCGATCTCATTCTAAGTACAGTTTCTATACTACCTTAACCCTACTACCTTCAAATATGGCATTATTTCTTGATGAATCCTATCACTGTGCTGGTTCCCTAAGGTCCTTGCCCCCTGGAACATTGACGCTGGACTAGCTCTAAAACCTGGCATAGATACCTAGATACCTGGAGACTTGCTTATCTGATTTTAAAAATTCAGAAGGGTGAAGCCTCCCATTTAACCTCCTTCACCTAAAATGAAAACACAAATGATGAATCAAAGGATTAAGGTCCATTTTTTGTGGGTCACATGTCAACCTTAGAGGGAGTTACATCATTGTTTTTCACCAGATGCCATCAGGGAAAGAGTCAATGGATGGGTAGCAATCTGCCGAGAGAGCGGCTAAGGAGAATGGCCAAAGCTCTGGTGGGTTGGAACTCTTTTAAAATCATCCCCCAGTTCCAGCTATGTAGCCAAATGAAGAAGCTACCCTTTACCACATGATTAGCAGACCAGAACTAGTTACAACATGTTTATCCGTGTTCCAAAATTTCTCCAAGACACTTCCATTAAATGATATAATGATGCTCCAGAGAATAGGATTCTCAGCCTTTAATACATTCTGTGTATGCTTCAATTCCCTATTACATTTCTATGTATAAAATTATCTGCATATTGTTTAGTCCTTTAGAATTATACCTCCCTAAGGTCAGGGACTTTGATTTTTTTTTCCCTTTCTTTGTATCTTCAGACCTTAGCACAGAGTCTGGTACATGGTAAGTGCTTTTTGATTGATTGAATCTTGTGTAGTTTTAATGTATGTATGAGAAACTACTTCTTGGTCGAGAGCCTTTAAAGCTGCATTTTTTTCTTCTGAGTCAAAAATGATCTTCCCTCTCATCCTGGAGAATTTAAAGTACTAATATTTGTGCTACTTACTTCATCAGTTGTGGTTATTAGGCAAATGCTTTTTAAATGTTAAAATGATATATAAATGTGAGGCATTATTGTATGACCTCTGAAAGCAAAGTCTTTTTCTCTGTCTTTTTCTCCATAGCCCCACAAAGTTTAGTACCAGGTTGAATACATATTAAGAGCCTAGTATACCCTAGAAGCATCCACCAGCCTCCAGGCAAGAACCCTGGATTTAGAGTGAAAGGATCAAATTTAGCCTACAGTATGACCTTATACAAGTTATTTTAATTCTCTCAGTATCAGTTTCTTCATCTAAAAAAATGAGGATAGCAATTCAATTTAATATAAACATTTGTATTAAACACTAATGTACACAAAGTTCTGAGGATCAAAGGACAAATGTGATACAGAGTTAGTCTAACAAAAGAGACTGAAAAGGGTAAGAGAGTTTTGTTATTGAAACCAAGGGAGGAGAGATTGTCCAGGTGACAGAGGGGCAATATCAAAAGTTAAAGAGATGTCAAGGGTTAAAAAGATCAGCAGGAGGGGCGGCTAGGTGGCCCAGTGAATAGAGCGCCGGCCCTGGAATCAGAAGGACCTGAGTTCGGAGCTGGCCTCCAACACTTAATCCGCACAAACAAAAACCTAGCCGTGTAACCTTGGGCAAGTTACTTAACCCCAATTGCCCTAAAGGGGCGACTAGGTGGAGCAGTGAGTAAGAGCGCCGGCCTCGGAGTTTGGATGACCCGAGATCAGATCCGGCCTCAGAAAATGAGCACCCACGCATAAATAATGACTAGCCGTGTAACCTTGAGCAAGTTACTTAACCCCAATTGCTTTAAAAAAAAAAAAAAGATCAGCAGGATGTGAATGGTGGTAGAGAAAGGGGGCAAGAGAGTCAAAGATGATGTACAGTAAGATTGGTAAATTCAAGAGGAAAAAAAACAGGAAAAAAAAGGGGGTGGCTAGGTGGTACAGTGAATGGAATTACACCAGCCCTGGAATCAGGAGGACCTGAATTCAAATCCAGCCTCAGACACTTAACACTTACTAGCTGTGTGACCTTGGGCAAGTCACTCAACCCTAATTGCCCTACCTTCCTCTCTCCAAAAAGAGAGAGAGAGAGAGAGAGAGTGAGAGAAAGAGAGAGAGAGAGAGAGAGAGAGAGAGAGAGAGAGAGAGAGAGCAATGTGAGGCCAACTGTAGTGTTATTGAACAGAGAGGTAAGGAGGAACTGGGGGTCATAATGAGGATGAAGAATGGTGTTAGGATAAATGTGCTGAGATCAGTTTCTATCTAGGGCTAGAGCAGAGACTAACTTAAGGTAGAGTCATGAATGAGTGCCAGGAAGGCTGCAGGTGCCCTCTTGCTTTGACTCAACTGCTATGACTAATGTCCTCACTCCTTTCCAAATCTCTATATTGATGAATCTTGGTTACCTAAGAGTAGGCCATGCCTCTCCTAACTTCCCCCTACACCCTCACTTCTCATTCTCTTATACTCATTCATCTCAACCCTACTCCTCCCATATCCCATTCCAGGAAAGGCAAGGTGAGAAGTATTTATTAAATATTTACTATGTGCCAGGCTCTAAGTTTTGGGTATATAAATACAATCAGAAAGATAGTCCTTGCCCTCAAAGAGTTTACATTCTAATGACAGAATACATAAAACAGAAGGGATGGTGTTGAAGTCCAGAAAGTCTGAAGCATAACTGGGAGGGGAATGAAGGAAGACTGGCCTGGGGTCCTCCCCAAAATGGAGGCACCAGAAGTAACTTACCAAAGAGAAAAGAGGGCTGACATACCACAGTTTTTTTATTGTATTTATTTTTCTCCCCAATTACATGTTAAGAAAATTTCTAGCATTCATTTTTCACAAGATCTTGAATTCCAATTTTTTCTCCTGTCCTCCTTCTCCCCTCTTCCTAAAATAGTAGGCAATTTGATATAGCTTATACATGTGCTGTCATATAAAACATATTTCCATATTAGTCATAGTTGTGAAAGAAGAAACAGATGAAAAGGGGAAAAATGCAAAAAAGAATAAAGTCAGTAAAAAAAGTATACTTCCATTTGCCTTCAGAGTCTTATCAATTCTTTATCTGGATGTGGATAACATGAGTCCTTTTTACTTGTCTTGAATCATTGTGTTGTTGAGAAGGACTGAGTCATTTGTTCATACTTGATCATCCTACAATGTTGCTGATTCTGTGTACAGTGTTTTTCTGGTTCTACTCATTTCACTTTGCATCAGTTTGTAAAAATCTTTACAGGTTTTTCCTGCAATCTGCCTGTTCATCATTTCTTATTGTACAATAGTATCTGATCACATTCATATGTCATAACTTGTTCAGCTATTCCCCAACTGATGGGCATTCTCTCAGTTTCCAATATTTTGCCACCCCAAAAAGGGCTGCTATAAATATTTTTGTACATATAAGTTCTTTCCCCTTTTTTATACTCTCTTTGGTATACAGAACTAAGAGTGGCATTGCTGGATCAAATGGTATGCATTTGCTTGCTCTTTGGACATAGTTCCAAATTGCTCTCCAACCATTCTGGACATAGTTCCAAATTGCTCTCCAGAATGGTTGGATCAGTTCACAACTCCACCAACAATGCGTTAGTGTTTCAATTTTCTAAGATCTTTCATACACTTATGATTTTCCTTTTTTGTCATATTAGCCAATCTGATAGGTGTGAGGTAGTACCTCAGAGTTACTTTAATTTGCACTTCTCTAATCAAAAGTGATTTAGATAGCTTCTATTTCTTCATCTGAAAACTGTCTGTTCATATCCTTTGACCCAATTAGGGAATGGCTTGTATTCTTATAAATTTGTTTTTTCATTTTATTTCTTTTTTAAATTAAATTTTATGTTTATTTTTAATTTACATCATTCATTTCCACAAGATTTTGAGTTACAAATTTTCTCCCCATTTTTCCTCTACTCACCACCCCAAAACAGCAATCCCACTGAATATCCCCTCCCCCAATCTGCTCTCTCCCATATCTTCCCCCATATCCCCTCTGACTTTCCGGTAAGGCATGGTGGATCTCTGTGCCTGTATATCTTATTTCCCAGTTACATGTAAAATAATAATAATAATTATTATTATTATAGTTATAATAGTAATAATTAATAATAATAATGTATATTTTAAAATTTGATTTTAAAACTTTGAATTTCAGATTCTTTCCCTTCCTACCTTGTCACCCACCCTTACTGGGAAGATAAGCAATTCAACATAGGTTGTACATGTGTAGCTATGCAAAACATTTCCACAGTGGATATATTGTGGAAGACTGACTATATTTCCCTCCATCCTATCCCACCTCCCACTTCTTCTGTTCTCTACTTTGACCTTCTCCCTTTTCAAAAGTGTGTGCTTCTAACTACCCTCCCCCCCAGCCTGTCCTCCCTTCCATCATACCCCCTCTCATTCCCTTCCCCCCTACTCTCCTGTAGGGCAAGATACCCTCTTTTGTGTATATGTCATCCCCTCCCTAAGCCAAATTCAATGAGAATGAAGTGGACTCATTCCCTTTTGCCTTCCTGCTCTTCCCCTCCATTGTCACAGTTTTCCCTTGCCTTTTCTATATGAGATAATTTACCCCATTTTGTCTCTCCCCATCTCCTCTCATTATATTCCTCTCCCACCTCATAATTTCTTTCTTTCTTTCTTTCTTTCTTTCTTTCTTTCTTTCTTTCTTTCTTTCTTTCTTTCTTTCTCTCTTTCTTTCTTTTTAAAAACAATTGGGGTTAAGTAACTTGCTCAAGGTTACACAGCCAGTCATTATTTATGTCTGGGTGCTCAGTTCCTGAGGCCTGATCTGATCCCGGGTAATCCCAACTCTGGGGCCAGCACTCTTACTCACTGTACCACCTAGCCACCCCTCACCTCTTAAATATCATCCTTTCCTATTAAATTGGTCCTGTGCTCTCTGTCTATGTATACCTGTACACATATATACACACACTCACATATATATTCAAAGCCCATATACCCTCCTGTATAGACATATTTATGTACACACACACACACACACACACACACACACACACACACACACACACTTCTATTCTATTCAACTATTCTCATACTGAGAAAAATTTCATAAGTTACAATTATTGTTTTTCCATGTAGGAATATAAGTAGTTCAACTTTGATAAGTTCCTTATGATTTCTTTTTCCTGTTTACCTTCTCATGCATCTCTTGCTTATTGTATATGAATGTCAAATTTTCTACTCTACTCTGGTTTTTTCATCAAGAATGCTTAAAGTCCTCTATTCCACTGAATGACCATATTTTCCCTGAAACATGATACTCAGTTTTGCTGGGTAGGTGATTCTTGGTTTTAATCCTAGCTCCTTTGACCTCCAGAATATCATATTCCAAGCCCTTAGATCCCTCATTATAGAAGCTGCCAAGTCCTGATTGTGTTTCCATAATATTCAAATTGTGTCTTCCTGGCTGCTTGTAATACTTTTCCCTTGATCTGGGAACTCCAGAACCTGGCTATAATATTCCTAGGAGTTTTCTTTTTGGGATCTTTTTCAGGAGGTGATCTCTGGATTCTTTCAACCTCTATTTTTCCCTCTGGTTCTAAAACATCAGAGCAGTTTTCCTTGAGAATTTCTTAAAGGATGATTTCTAGGTTCCTTTTTTGATGATGGCTTTCAGGTAGTCCAATAATTTTTAAATTATCTCTCCTGGATCTATTTTCCAGGTCAGTGGTTTTTCCAATGAGATATTTCACATTGCCTTCTATTTTCCCATTTGTTTGGATCTGTTTAATCTTGATTTCTCATAAAGTCACTAGCTTCCATTTGCTCCAACCTAATTCTGAGGGAATGATTCTCTTCAGTGAGCTTTTGAGATTCTTTTTCCATCTGACAAATTCGGCTTTTTAAGCCATTCTCCTCATTGCCTTTTTGAGCCTCTTTTGCCATTTGAGTTAGTCTATTTTTAAGGTGTTATTTTCTTCAGTCAGGTTGTTGACTCTCATTTCATACTTTTCTTGCATCAATTGCATTTCTCTTCCCAATTTTTCCTCCACTTCTCTTATTTGGTTTTCAAAATTCTTCTTAAGCTCCTCTGTAGCCTGTAACCAGCTCATATTTTTCTTGGAAGCTTTTGGTACAGGAGTTCTGACTTTTCTGTCTTCCTCCTGTTCCATGCTTTGATCCTTTTTATCCCCCAAATAAGAGTGTAAAGTCAGATTGCTCTGCTTGCTTTGCTTCCTTTGCTTGCTCATGTTGCTACTCAATTACTTAGCTTTTGAGCTTTCTGCCACAGTAGAACTCTGCTACCAGAGAAGGGAGCTTTGTCCCAATTGCTGGGGTTTTCTCAGCTGCTGGAACTATCAGTTGGCCGCCCTCTCTGAATCCTCCATACCCTCTGGCAAACTGGTCATGTACCTCAGGACCTCCACCCTAGACAATGATCCAGATCCAAGTAGGTTAAAGCAAGAGTGATTACTCCTCAGACTGGTCTCTTGGTCCCTCTACAATCTGCAGGCCAGGAGTTCTGAAGCAGCCACATGGTGGTGGCTACACAGCTGCCATGCCTCAGCTGCTTCTCCCTCTAGGGGGCAAAGGCCAGACCACACTCACGAACTCCTTATTCCCAAAGTCCATACTGCACTGACCTCTCACTTTGTCTTTAGCATCTATGGATTAATAGTCTGGAAACTGCCACAGCTGCTGGTGATCTGAAATCCCTCCAGTTGGTGGCTAGTTGTGGGCTGCCCTGAGGCTAAAACCTCTGGCTCTTGTGGGGCTGGACTCAACTCCCAGAGCACTGTGCTGGCCCCTTCCTGCTGGCCTGCCAGGCTGTCTTCAGTGGGAGATTAGCTTCTCTCTGTAATTTGGTGGGTTCTGTAGCTCCAAAGTTTGTTTAGTGTCATTTTTTATGTGAATTGGAGGAGGTGGAAGCAGTAGCTGTGCAGAAGTCCTGTTTCTACTCCTCCATCTTGGCTCTGCCCCTATTCTTATAAGCTTGACTCAGTTCTCTATATATTTGAGAAATGAAGCCTTTAACAGAGAGAATTGCTATAAAGATCATTTCCAAGATTTATGCTTTCCTTCTAATTTTATTTGTGCAAAGGTTTTTTAATTTAATATAATCAAAATTATTTACTTTACCTTTCATAATGCTCTCTATTTCTTGTTTGGTCATGAACCTGTAACTCATTTAACTTCTCCTTTAAGAATTTGAATGCTATACTAGTTGGTACATATATGTTTAGCATTGATATTACTTCATTGTCTGTGGTACTTTTTTAGCAAGATGCAGTTTCTTTCCTTAACTCTTTTAATTAGGTCTATTTTTGCTTTTGCTTTGTCTGAGATCAGGGTTGCTACCCCTGCTTTCTTTTACTTTAGTTGAAGCATAATAGATTCTATTCCAGTCCATTTTCTTTACTCTGTATGTGTCTCTCTGCTTCAAGTGTGTTTCTTGTAAAACAATGTATTGTAGGATTCTGGCCTTTTATCGATTCTGCTATTTGCTTCTATTTTATGGGAGAGTTCATCCCATTCATATTCACAATTATTATTACTAACTGTGTATTTACCTTCATTTTATTTTTCCTCCTGTTTGTCCTCTATCTCCTTTCATCCTTTCCCTCCTCACCAGTATTTTGCTTCTGTCTCCCGTCTCCTCTGGTCTACCCACTCTTCTGTCAATCCCCTGTCTCCCCTTTTTCTTTTTCTTTTTTTTGGAGGGCAATTGGGGTTAAGTAACTTGCCCAAGGTCACACGGCTTCCCCTTTTTCTTAATCTCCTCCCTTCCTACTCTCCTCTCCGGTAAGATAGATTTTTATATTCAACTGATTGTGTATATTATTCCCTCTTAGAGTCAATATTGATGAGAGGAAGGTTCAAGCTATGCCCATCGCCCACCCTCCCATCTTTCTCTCCATTGTAATAGGTTTTTCAGACGTCTTTATTTGAAATCATTTACCCTGTTTTTACATCTTGCCTCTCCCTTCTTTCTGTACCCAGTGGACTCCTCTCTCTCATCCCTTAATTATTTTATGCCATTCCCTCAAATTTACCTTATACCCATACCCTCTATGTGTAGTATTAGTGATATAAATTTTAAGAATTACAAGTATCATCTTCCCATGTAGGGATATAAACCATTCAGCTCCAATGAGTCCTTTATGTTTTCTCTTCCCTTTTTAGGTTTCTCTTGGGTCTTGATATTAGAGAACATTTTTTTTTTGTTCCATTCTGGTCTTCTCTTTATGAAAGTTTGAAATCCTTCTGTTTCATTCAATGACGATTTTTCACTTGAAGTATTATGCTTAATTTTGCTGGGTAGGTGATTCTTGATTGTAGTCCTAACTCTTTGCCTTCTGGAATATCATGTTCCATGACATCTGATACTTTAATGTTGCAGCTGCTAAATCCTATGTAATCCTGTTTGTGGCTCCCTAATTTTTTAATTGTTTATTTCTGGCCACTTGTAATATTTTTTCTTTGACCTGATAGTTCTGTAATTTGGTATAATGTTCCTTAGAGTTTTTATTGTGGAATATCTTTACTGAGGTGATTGGTGGATTCTTTTTTTTTTTTTTTTTTTTTTGCCTTTTAGGAGGACAATTGGGGTTAAGTAACTTGCCCAAGGTCACATGACTAGGTTTTTGTTTGTGTGTGCATTAAGTGTCTGAGCCCGGATCTGAACTCAGGTCCTTCTGACTCCAGGGCCAGTGCTCTACTCACTGAGCCACCTAGCTGCCCCTTACCATAACTTTTTATGGTTATTTTTTTTTGTTGTTTTTTGCTCATCTTTTTGGGCCTTTTTCCTTTATTTCAAATTTAAGCACAGCTCTCAGGGTGGAAAGTGTATTGTCTCATGCTTCTTATGCCAGGGGCTGTAGGCCCTGACTGTTTGCCTGGTGCTGTACTCATATTTCCCTCAGGTCCATGGGAGACCCTCATGTCTGGTGCTATGCTGAGGGGGTGGGGTATGGGTTGACTAGCTCTGCTGGAGGCCTAAGGGGATTGGTCAGCTTACCTAGTGCTGAGCTGGGGTTCTAGTGCTGCTATCTGACATGTACTGAGAGGTTAGTGGGGTATTTCTGTGTTTGGCAGGGAGGATGGTTACACTGAAGCTTGTGGTGATCTGCCTTCTGGAGCCTGCCTGTTTGTCCAGGGCCGTGCTATGGCATGTGGAGGGTGACTGACCCAGAGAGCTGCCTTCTTCCTTTATAACTGTGCCCAGATGACATTTCAATCCTAGCCCTTCTCTCTAGCACTGAACTTTTTCTTATAATACTAGTCATGGAGAAGGAAATGGAATTCTCCTCAATCTTGACTTCAGTTTCCAAACTCTCTTCGCTGACATGACTCAGAAACCTCTCTGATTGCTACTAGTCAAGATCCTAAGTTATCTTTTGCCCCCATCCTTGGACATTTCCTTTTTTTCTCAAGGAATTCAGTGCCTAGCTCATAGTCTTCTCCACTTTAACTTCTGCCCTTGTACTAGAGAACTTCAACATTCATATTGATGTCCCAAGTAGTACTCTAAATTCTCAAGTTCTCAATCTCTTCAACTGTTACCTACTCTTCTGTTCCTTCCCCAGCTAGACTACAGAGGTGGTCAGACTATTGATTTTGCTATTACCCACTTCATTGTTCAAAAATGTTAAAATTATTTTATTGGATCACAGCCTCCTGTCTCTCCATTTTTTTTTTAACTATGCCTTACTCCTCATAAACTAGTAGGTTTTATCCTTTGTCCTCGCTAGGATCTCTAATCTCTCTTTCTCTCAGCACTCTCCCTCCTTCTCTTACCTCAGTTTTCCTCTCTTCCCAATCTAAATTCCAAAGTCAACCTTTCTAGTTTTATACTCTGTTCTGGGATCCCTGGCCCCACTGTCCTTTAGTTGCTTAATCTTCCAAGCACCAACCCTAGATTATGTCTATCCTCTAACTTCTCTACTTTTATGTATCACTGCATAGAGCTGGATGAAATCATACAATGAAGATAAGTGGCCTCACTATACTTTTGTGACCTGACTTCAACTGATTCTCATCTCAGCAAGACAATCCTTTTACTTTTCTCTGATTATCTTTCTTACTGCCCACAGAGGATATTTCCAACCTTTCTTTTCTTCTCACTGAATGAATGAATGTAAAAGAATTTATTAATCACTTACAATATACCAGGCATCTTGCTAAATTTCAGAGATACACATATAAAGATATGATCCCGGCCCTCAAGGAACTTAGATTATAATAAGGGAAGACTATACATATAAGGGAGTAATGGCCAGGGAGGAGATATTTGGTCAGAGAAGTCACTAGGGTTTCAGGGGGGAACCATAGGGCATAGACTTGCATATACTTTCTTTTATTTATGTTTAAAGCACAAAAACTTTTAATTTTTTTTTCAGTTCCAAATTCTGTCTCCCTCTACCCTTGGAGGAGGCAAGAAAAACAAAACCCATTACAAATATGTATATATAGTCATGCAAAAGCAAATTTCCACATTGACCATGTTCAAAAAAGAGAAAGGAAGAAAAAGAAAGAAAAAATAAGCTTCAATCTGCACTCTGAGTCTATCAGTTCTCTTTCTGGAGATGGATAGTATGTTTCATCATGAGTCCTTTGAAATTATGGTGGGTCATTGTATTGAAAAGAGGTAGTAAATCTTTCTTTTTATTTTATTTTATTTATTTATTTATTTATTTTAAAGCAATTGGGGTTAAGTAACTTGCTCAAGGTTACACGGCTAGTCATTATTTATGTGTGGGTGCTCATTTTCTGAGGCCGGATTTGATCTCGGGTCATCCCAACTCCGAGGCCGGCGCTCTTACTCACTGCGCCACCTAGCCGCCCCAGTAGTAAATCTTTCAAGCTGATTATCTCTACAATAATGCAGTAACTGTGTAGCTTGTTTATTTGTTCTGCTCACTTCACTTTGCATCTGTTCATAAATGTTTCCCCACACATTTCTGAAACCATTCTCTTCATCATTTCTGAGGGTCAGTTAGATTCAACAGTGGATAGAGTGCTAGACCTGGAGTCAGGAAGACCTGAGGTCAAATCTGGCTTCAGACTCTTACTAGCTATGCAACCCTGAGCCAGTCATTAAACCTCTATTTGCCTTAGTTTTTTCATCTGTAAAAAGGAATAATAATAGTACCTGTCTCTCAGAGTTGTTGTGCAGTTCAACTGAGATAATAATTATAAAGCAGTTAGTACATTGTGCGGCACATAATAAGTGCTATATAAATGTTAGCTATTATTATTACAGAATAATAATATTCTTTCACATTCATATGCCAAAACTTTTCAGCCATTTCCCAGTTGATGGGCATGCTCCAGTTTCTAATTTTTTGCCATCACAAAAAGAGCTGCTATAAATGTTTTTTGTATATATATGAGTCCTTTTCCTTTTTCTTAGATCTCCATGGTGTATTGACCTACTAGCATTATTGCTGGGTCAAAGAGTATGCATAATTTAATAGCCTTTTGGGCATAGTTTCAAATTGTTTTCCACAATGGTTGGATTAGTTCATAGTTCTACCAACAATGCATTGGTTTTTCCCATATCCCCTTTACTGTATTTATCATTTTCCTTTTTTGTCATCTTAGTCAATTTGATGGGTATGAGATGGTATCTCAGAATTGTTTTAATTTGAATTTTTCTAATTATTGGTAGAGGATTTTTTCCATATGTCTATCATGGTATATAGTCTGAGTTATCAGTCTATGCCTAGTTTCTGCCAGCTAAATTTCTAGTTTTGTGAACAGTTTTTGTCAAATAGTTCTTGCCCCATTATCTAGGATATTTGGAGTTTATCAGACACTAGGTTACTGCACTCACTTACTTCTGTATATTTTGTACACAATTTGTTCCACTGATCAACCTCTCTATTTCTTACCCAGTACCACAGGTTTGTAATAAATATAGTTTGAAGTCTGGTACTTCTAGACTCCCTTCATTTTAAAAATTGATTTCCTTGATGTTCTTGACTTTTTTGTTCCTCTAGAAGAATCTTATTATTATTTTTTTAAGTTCTATAATGTAACCCTTTGGAAGTTTGATTGGTATAGCACTGAATAAGTAAGTTAATTTTTATGATATTGGCACCTTATTATATTGACTCAGTCTACTCATGAGCAATTAATATTTCTTTAATTATTTAGATTTTTCTATATTTGTGTAAAGTGTTTTGTAATCGTGTTTATATAGTTTCTGTGTCTGTCTTGGTAGGTAGACTGCCAAGTATTTGGTACCGTCTAATTATTTTAAATAGAATTTCTCTTTATATCTCTTATTGCTGGATTTTGTTGGCAACATATAGACATGCTGATGATTTATGCAGGTTTATTTTTCCACTGTACAGCTTTCCTGAAGTTCTCAAATTATTTTAGTTAGTTTTTCAGTCGATGTTCTAGGGTTTTCTAGGTAAATCATCAAATCTGCAAAAAGTGAGAATTTTGTTTCCTCATTGTATTTGCTTATTACTTCAATTTCTTTTTTTGTCTTGTTATAGCTAGAATTTTTAGCACAATATTGAACAGTAATGGTGAAAACAGACATCTTTACTTCACTCCTCATCTTATTGAAAAGGCTTCTAGCTTATCCCAATTAGAGATGATGCTTGGTCTTGATTTTAGATAGATGCTACTTATCATTTGAAGGAAAGCTCCATTTATTCTCATACCCTAGTATTTTTTTTTTTAAATAGAAATAGGTATCTTACTCTGTCAAAAGCTTTTTAAAAAACATTTATTTAAATAATATGTTAATTATTGTTTTATTATTGATATGATCAATTATGCTTATAATTTTCCTAATACTGAACAAGGCCTACATTCCTGGTATAAATTCTGTCCTGCCATGGTGTTCAGTCTCAGATTCCTCATCATCCCTGGGTGCAAAAATATTCCCCATTGCTGTCACAGTTGTCACACTGTTTCCTCTCTTTAAGTTTTTAAGACATTTAGGACCTGACCTCAACTTACTTTCCCCCCAATAGTATTTTATTTTTTTACGATTACATGTAAAGATAGTTTTCAACATTCACTTTTCTAAGATTTTGTGTAACAATTTTTTTTCTCTTTCCCTCTATCCCTCCCCTCTGGACAGAAAGCAATCTGATTATATATGTACAATGATATAAAACCTATTTCACATTAGTCATGTTGTGAAAGAAGAATCAGAACAAAAGGGAAAAACCATGGGAAAGAAAAAACAAAAACCAAAATGCTTCAGTCTGCATTCAGACTCCATAGTTCTTTCTATGGATTTGCATAGCATTTTCCATCACGAGCCTTTTAGAACCATCTTAGATCATTGTATTGCTGAGAAGAGCTAAGTCTATCAAAATTGACCATCACACAGTGTTACTATTACTGTGTATAATGTTCTCCTGGTTCTGCTCTCTTCACTCAGCATTAGTTAATGTAAGTCTTTTCAGTTTTTTTTTTTTAAATCCACATGCTCATCATTTCTTTTTTTTTTTTTTTTGCTTTTTTGGAGGGCAATTGGGATTAAGTAACTTGCCCAAGGTCACACGGCTAGGTTTTTTGTTCGTGTGTGCGTTAAGTGTCTGAGGCCGGATCCGAACTCAGGTCCTTCTGACTCCAGGGCCCACTCTCTACTCTCTGCGCCACCTAGCGGCCCCCTCATCATTTCTTATAGCACAATAGTATTCTATCATATTCATATACCACAACTTGTTCAGTCATTTCCCAATTGATGGGCATCCCTTTGATTTCCAATTCTTTGCCACCACAAAAAGAGCTGCTATAAATATTTTTGTACAATGTAGTTCCTTTCCCCTTTTCTATAATCTCTTTGGAATATAGATCTAGTAGTGGTATTGTTGGATCAAAGGGTATGCACAGTTTTATAGCCCTTTGGGCATAGTTCCAAATTGCTATTTAGAATGGTTGGATAAGTTCACAACTCCACTAACAATTGCATTAGTGTTCCAATTTTTCCATATCTTCTCCAATGTTTATAATTTTCCTTTTTTGTCATATTAGCCCATCTGATAGATGTGAGGTGGTACCTCAGAGTTGTTTTAATTTGCATTTCTCTAATCAATAGTGCTTTAGAACATTTTTCCATATGAGTTTAGGTAGCTTTTATTTCTTCATCTGAAAATTGCCTATTTATATCCTTTGACCATTTATCAGTTGAAGAATGACTTGTATTTTTATAAATTTGACTCGGTTCTCTCTATATTTTAGAAATCAACTTATTTTTCTAATCTTTTGTTACTCTTTTCCACACACTCTATGGTCCAGCCAAATTTGCCTTCTTGCAAATGATACTCACAGATGATACTTCATTTCTGATATTTATATTTTCTATCTGCTATTCCTCATGTCAGCTCCACCCTCAGAATTACCTTATTTCCTTCAAAACTCTGATTGAGTGGCATCTATATGAAGTTTTTCCTGTAAAAGTAGTACTTCTTTTTCTTTCTTCTTTTTTTTTTTTGGAGGGCAATTGGGGTTAAGTAACTTGCCCAAGGTCACATGGCTAGGTTTTTTTTTTTTTGTGTGTGTGTGTGTTAAGTGTCTGAGGTCACATCCAAACTGAGGTCCTTCTGACTCTCTACGCACGCTCTACTCACTGCGCCACCTAGCTGCCCCTAAAAGTAGTACTTCTAATTGCTAGTGTTTCCCTAAATTACCTTGTACTTATTTGTATATATTTATTTATGTACACATTATTTCTCTTGGTAGAATGTAAACTCCTTGAGGGCAGGTAGGAACTGGTTTATTTTTGTTTTTATATTCCTTGACCCTGGGGCAGTGCCTGGAATATGCTTCATGATTTCATTAATTGATGAGGCAGAGGAAGAAATAGAAAAACAGAAGATTGTGATCAGAGAAGCTAATTTCAGAGTTGGATATCATAGAAATGGTACAGTTATGAATGATGATAATGACCACTCCCATGGTTGGCTGAGATGGCATGAAGATATAGATCATATCAAGTAAGGTGATTAATGAATTGGATGGCCAGGGTGTTTAAGGATATATCAGTATGTATACTGAAGTCCCCAACTATCAGGGCAGGAGTAGAAATGGAGGGGAACACTGAATTTTTGGGTCAAGGACGGAGAATGTTCAGACTGGTGGTTTTTTTGCATATAAAGGGGCCAGAAATGATGGCTGACTAGCAGAGACTATGGACTTTACCAAGACAGTGGTGATCCTCACTGAGAGTTTAAAAAATGTATATATCAGCTATATACAATAAAAATATACGAAATAATAAACAGGGAAAGAGATTTGGAAAGGTTGGAAAGGCTTCCTGTAAAAGGTTGAACTTTAGTTGGGACTTAACACAATCTAGGGAAGACAATAGGTGGAGATGAGGAGGGAGAGCATTCCAGGCATGGGGGACAACTGGAGAAAATTTCCAGATCAGAGAAATGGAATGTCTTGTTCATGAAACAGCAAGGAGGTCAGAGTCACTGGATTGAAGAGTGTGAAGACTGGAAAAGTAGAAGGGGGGTTAGGTTATAAAGGGCTTTGAATGACAGAGAATTTTGTATTTGATTTTGGAGGCAATGGGGAAGCCACTGGAGTTCATTGAGTAGGATAAGAGACATGGTTGGACTTATGATTTAGGAAAATTACTTTGGTGGTTGGATGGAGAATGGATTGGAATAGGGAGGGACTTGAGGTAGGCAGACCCATCAGCAGGCTATCACAGTAGTCTAGGTGTGAGGTGATGAGGGCCTGTATTAGAGTGGTGACACATTGGAGAGAAGGGGGCATATTTGAGAGAGATGTTGCAAAGGTGAAATTGACAGGCCTTGGTAATATACTGGATATGTGGGGTGAGAGATAGTGAGGTAGGAAGGATGATATCTAGATTTCAAGTGTGAGGGACTTGGAGGATGGTATTATCCACAACAGTAATGAAGAAGTTTGGAGAAGGGGAGTGTTTAGGGGGAAACATAATGAATTCAGTTTTGGATATGTTTAAGATGTCTACTGTTCTAGTGCCCTAGTTTTTTGGTTTTTTTGGGGGGGGGTAGGGAAGGCTCTAATATAAATCCTCTTACTTTGCTACTCCAGTAAGTGTTGGTGCTCTAAGCTAATCATGACCTGTTGGCTATCTACTAAAAGGTAAACACATGGATGGATTCTCTTGAGCTATATAGTTTTATGAGCGCAGATCACAGAGTGTTTTGAATCTGGGATAGTCATTCTCCAGGAAACCAAACCTAAGAATGAGTGTAATGTATATGGAAAGCAGTGCTATAGTCAGATGGAGTGATCCTCAAAGAAGGAGATTTTGCAAAGTGATTACAGCAGGGAGAAGATTAGGAAGTGGTAGTGAGAATCAAGTAGTCAGATTTCTCTTGCTGGCTCAGTGAGTCCGGGGGCCTGAGAGAAAGAAAAAAACTAGTTCTTACAATGGAGAAGGGTGTCTGTGTTATGGTAAATTCTTAAGAATAAGCTTTCTGTGAGCCTGAAGAGAACTGGGAGAGTTTGTTTACAATATATTGGATGTTCTGGAGGGAACAATGAAACTGAAGAACAGAGGCTAGGGATTGTGGATGGGTAGGGCTAAGGTGGATGGTCCCAAAGATAGTAGGAGACTGAACAGAGGAAAAGAATTTTTAACATCATTTTATGATGCCTTTAGAATACAGAGATAAGGGGATCAAAAGGACAGGAATTTGTGAACCTTAGGATGGAGGATCAGAGCCTTCAGGAAATTCTAGTGTCCTATGAATACTAGGTGGATTTTAATGGGGGTGGCCTAAGGGTGTTCTAGTCATGCTCTGGGTAAGTCAATACTGCCTGAATTCACTCCCCAGATGTGGCATTCTCCTAGAAGATATCCTGAATTTGGAGTAAGTCCTCTACATGATGTGTCACAGGATTTTTGTGAGAAAAATGCTTTTTTTCTTTTGTTTCTTGTAGATAGCATTTTATTTTTTCCAATTACATGTAAATACAGTTTTCAGCATTCATTTTTAAATAAGATTTTGACTTCCAGATTTTTTTCTCCCTTTCCCCCTCCCATCCCTCCTTCCCAAGACAGCAAGTAATCTGATATAGGCTCTACTTGTACAATCATATTAAACATATTTCCACATTAGTCATGTTGCTAAAGAAGAATCAGAACAAAAGGGAAAATCCACAAAAAACCAAAAAAGTGCAAGAAAAAGCTTCAATTTGCATTCAGACTCCATAGTTCTTTCTCTGGATGTGGACAGCATTTTCCACCATAAGTCGTTTGAAATTGTCTTGGATCATTGCATTGCTAAGAACAATTAAGTCTATCACAACTGATCATTGCACAATATTCCTGTTACTGTTGTACAGTGTTCTCCTGGTTCTGCTCATTTCACTCAGCATCAGTTCATGTAAGTCTTTCCAGGTTTTTCTGAAATCTGCCTGCTTATAATTTCTTATAGCACAATAGTACATTCATATACCACAGCTTGCTCATTCCCTAATTTTTTGGCATTCCACCAATTTCCAGTTCTGGAAAATGCTTTCTAAACTGTGAAGAACTAATGTTGTCAGGTATTCCTTGTATTTATTTTCTTCACTTATGGTATATGTCCCATATCCTCTGTTCTGTGCTCTAAGTTCCATGATAAGGAGAACATACTGGAATAAGATATCTTTGTGTTTTCTGCAGAACCTAGCCTACTACCTTTTAGATGGGAAGCAATTAATAAGCATTTAATTGATTTTAAAAATGTTTATGGAGCAAGGAACATTTCACTGGTCAATGGGTAAATTTCTAAGCATAGACTGCTGCTGTCATTTCGTCAAGATCTAGGCTCTGCTGAGCCAACTTAGAATTGGAAGGGATCTTAAAAAGGCAGGACAATATACCAGATCATTTAACTTCACTGTCTCCAACTCCTCATCTATGAAATGAGGTTGGACTAAATGTGAGAAAAGGCCCCTGCCTTCTTTCAATCTACAATCCTATGACCTACAGAAAGAAGGTAGTTGTGAGTGTAATGGTAAAGTAACTGGATTTGGATTTGAGTCTGGGTTTGAATCCCAGCTTTCATACTGTCTTATGGGAAAATGACTTCCCTTCTATAGCTCTCAGTTTTTACATCTGTAAAATGGGAGGCTAGATAATTTGTAAATTCTATCCACGTCTCAGATTTTATAAAAGAAACTGGGTTTGATATAACGAAATGTCATTGGTCTGCCTCTGGAGGTAGTGGGCTCCCCCTGAAGACCTTGGAGGTTCTCATTCTTGTCAGGTATGTGGCAGAGGGGATTTTTTTCCCCTTCAAGTATACTTTGAACCAGATGGCTGCTGAGATCCCTTCCAAATGAGATATTCTGATTCGGTGAAACCATTGGATGGGTGAGGTCAAAAGCTCCGTCCTTCTGGGGTAGACTGCTTAAGAGACAAAGGGATAGGGGTGGCCAGCCCTTCTCAAGAGATGCAGAGCATCTCCCTCCTCCACCTCTCACAATAACTTCTTTTCCAAGGCTGGCTCCTACATCCCTGCCCTTGAGACATATTAATCTCTGGGACTTCTTTTGCCAAGCCGTCTGAAGGGTAAAGGCTCTGCTAAAGGAGCTTGGCTCGCTTAGGCACCTGCAGAAAGGAGAAGGGAGGGGGGATGAGGGCGAGGACGACGACGGTTGGAGAGCTCTTGCGCGGTCTGCACGGCGCCTGCGCAACTGCCCAAACGCTTTCCCGTTCTCGGTGGAACCGTTGGGGGCGGCCCGGAGCGGCCGCTCGCGAGCCGCGTGCGCGAGCGTCCCAGCCGCGCGTTCCCTGCCCCGTGCTCTCGGCGCGCGCCCTCCCGCACCCGGTCCTCCCATTTGTCCCAAAAGACCGGGCCCCATCGGCAGTCCATTCTCTGCCCGCCTCTCCCGGGCCTCAGCTCTCGGCGGCGGCCTCAGGATGAAGCAGCAAAGGCGGCGAAGGCGGCGACTGTGAAAGGTTTGTGAGGAGGGTTTGGCAGGGAAGGCCCCTCAGAGACCCCCCCGCCCCCACCTCGTCTCGGCCCTTCCCCGCTCCCTGCCCGGCCTTGGCTGGGCTCTCCTAACGCCCCTATCGGACCGCGTCGTTTTCTCTTCCCTAGCGGCGCCCGCCCCGGGGCGCTTCAGCTCTGGCGGCACGGGTTGCTAGGTAGGCCTCGGCGGTGGGGAGGGCGTGAGGAGCAGCGGCCAGGGGCGGGGAGGCTTCCTGCTGTCTGCCCAGCCTGAGGGAAGCCCCCGCCCCTCTAGTCGTGCTGGGGCGGGGGCGAGTCCATCACTCCCTTCGTGCTCCGAGCGCCCCGATTCTGGCGCGCCACGGGGGGCCGGTCCCCACTGTGAGGGTCCCCCCACCCCAAGATGTGTATTTGATTGGGATGCAGAAAGCAGTGGTTTGTTGATTAATGGGAAAGTGGCAGGTAAAGAGAGCCACTTGCTAGTCCTTTTTGTGTGTGCGTTTGTCTCTCCACGCCTCCTCCTCCCACCTTTATCCGTGATAGATTTCCTTGTGTCTGTGGCTTTTACAATGGAGATGATCCCTGCTAAAATGCACGGTTGATACAATGGGAATGCAAGGTGGCTGTACTGCAGAATTGCAAGATGCCGGTATTCAATACCGGGTTTGTGTTATTTTAGGCCCCCACTCCCAGTCATAGATATTTTTTCCTTTTTAATCTCACCCTCAAGCATTTTTTTTTAATTGTACTATAATGGCAGTTTGGGGAAAAATTGAGATTTTAGCATGGCCTTTGGCATTGAACCTAGTGTATTTGAATGGAACGTTAGAGCTGATAGATTTTTTTTTTTAGGGTGGGGGTTCCTGCTGCCAAATTTGATTTCCCAGTCTTTATTAAACCTCTTATCTCTTTCTGTTTTTAGATGGTGGATGTTGATGTTTCTGCTGGTGGAGATAACACCAGGAGAAAAATGGAGGCCCTGACAGACAGTGCAGTTGAAATTGTCCCTTCTGAGCTCTATGATTCAGCCAGGGCGAAAATAGCTGCTAATCTACAATGGATCTGTGCTAAAGCCTATGGAATAGGTATGGTTATTTTCCAAAAATTCTTTGTCTTTTTTCTTGTAATGGTCCCTGATCATTATCCTATTTTAAAAAATAATATGGAATCTGGTAATACCGTACAATATCAATATCATTATCTTTTCTCACATCCCTTGCAAAATACAGGGAAGGAGGAGAAACTTATCAGCATCTAGCTTGGATGCTCATCTGTTGTCAGTTAATTATATGTACTTAGAAACACAGCAAAATCTGTTTATTTGAACATGAATAAAGGGCCTGTCAATTAATCACCTGCTAGCTTTGAGTCCTTACTGCCCCTGTTAGTCTTAAACACTTTGTCTAGTGATTTTGACAGTTGAGTTCTGATACCTTTAGTTTGGCAGAATATGAAGCCCTGAAATTTGAAGACTGTAAAACTGGGTTTTCTGAATTATTGAATAATTATTTAAAAAATACCATTGCATCTTTTCAGTGATAAGTAGCAAATTTATTTGCTTCATCCTGTAATACAAAAGGAAGGGAATATTAAGTATTTGGAGATTTATACCATTTAGTAAATATATAACATTGACAGTTCATCTAGTTACAGGCCTCTGTAAAGGGAATTACACAGCTTTTTAAAGGTTTGTTAAATTCTAAAAACTTAGAGTTATAACCTTTTGTTTATCCTAAAGTCTATAATTCCATAACTAGAGGTTATATCTTAAAATACTTCTTCACAGTGATAAAAACTTAATTATTATCTTGGGAAACAAGGCAGCTTTGTAATTTGAAGTCCACTTTGCTAGACCCTTAATAGATCAGTATTGACTTCATGTTATTAGAATTTGGCTGAGCAAATTATTCTTAAATTCAATTCAGACTATTTTAATCTAGCATACTTTTTCACAAAGGCAAATGGATAGAGGATGGTACTTGTAGTTAGGTCTGGGTTCAAGTCCTGTCTTCAGTACACGGCGCTGTATGATCATGAACAGGTCATTTAATTTATCAGTACTTTAGGCAACTCAAGACTGTAAGTTATAGAAGTTATTTTATCTGTAGTGATGGAGGAAATTTATACACTGGGAGTTCCCCATCCACTACCTTTCCCAAACATAATATTGTTGAATATTGTTCATCTGTTGAAAAAAGATTTCTGAAAAAAAAACACAAATCAATAGACTTCTTCCCCCTCCCTCCTACAGAATTTTATGACTCAATTTCAGGCTTCTTTAGGTTTTTTGGAAAATATTTTTGCTTTAGTAAAAATATCCCCTCTTTAATACTAAGATTGTAAGTGTGGAATTTCCTTTAAAAAAAGTATAATCTAGTTTTGAAAACTTGATGTACTGGCATTCTGTATGTGACTATTTCAGCAGTTGGAATTGAGATCTTGTATAACAGCAACAGTTACTAGTCATGAGGACAAACGTGTTTTGTAAGTTGTAGGGATTAAATACATATATGCCCTATTTTTTTTCAAAATGCCTTCATTATTTACTGTTTTTAAATACTGTTTGTTTTATAGTTACTGCAAGTGACTCAATTTATTAGAGATGAGGAAAATGATGGGTTTCCCTTATACACTATCTTTATGACCTAATACCTTTCAGTACTTAACTAAGAACTCTGGAGATGTCATGCAAACTTAAATACTTGTTTGAAAAACCTCTTCCACCCATTTTTCTCCCAATTCTACAAAGTGAATTTTAATTTTAGTTTTCATTTAGTGTTAGCACTTAACATAGGAACTAGTCAGCATTTCAGTAGTGAATAATATGCACAATCACTTTTATTATTTCTTGGCTTAATTTGTATAATTTTATTTCCATTATCAGATATCACTTAAGTACTTGCTAACCTATTTAATAAAACATTCTTAAAGCTGATATATTTTGAATTTACTAAAAGGTAGATATTTGCAGTTGATTATAAAATTGGATTGGATGCAATCGGTAATCACTTAATGAATATTTGTTGAATGAATGAGTGAATGAGAATAGAAATCTGAGCTATATAATTGAAGGAGCATGGAGACTTGTCTTACAGTCTTAGATTGAATTGCCATATTTCTTGTAGTATGAGATTGATGTCATTTGGCAGTAGGCTTATTTCTAGGAGTTTGTACATTGTTTTTTCATTCATTTGTGCTTGTTTAGAAATCTTTTTCAACAGATAGACTCAAACTCAAAATACTTTTATTTGGGAGAAGGAGTTGATAAAATTGAATTTTTTTTTACAGTTTTATAAATTGGGGGGAGGATAATTCAAAATGATGAAAAAACAATTTTAGGGTACAGTATGAATTATATTATGTTTGCATATTCTTTTACTGCTTATCTTGGTATATGAGATTACTTGCTGACAAGTTTAGAGTTCATTTGTTTGGATGATTGGAGGAAGCCTTTCATAGCATCTTGTAGATTTCTTTTAAAAAGTTTTTTTTTGGTAGTCTGTGAAAATAATCTTTAGCCTTTTAAAAAGTTCTCTGTACCATTAGATTTGGACCTTTGAATTGGGACTTTTTTAATCTTAAGGGCTTTTGTTGATACTGTTTTTATATGTATATAACAAAGGTTACCTAAATATGTTATTAGAAAATTATGCAGTAGAGAAATGAAATCAAATGATATTCTTTAAACTGTTTTATTTGCTGTTTAGTTGAAAGTATGTTGAAATTCTGTTGGAAGACTTGAGGCATTCTTTTTTTTTTTAATCTCTTGTGTTGTCATCATTCCTGTGTACCATTCTGCTAACCAGTGCATCTGTCATTTGTAGTAAATAGTTAGGACTACAATGGAACTCTGCCATTTCTAATGCCTTGGATTAGCCTCTCTAGCATATGGTTTTACAGAAACATTTCATCTCGTTTTTGTTCACTGTTAATGCCATAGCTAAGAGTAGTAGATCTTGTTACTTTATTTGTATTTACTTTTGTGTTTTGCCTGAAATTTTTTCACTCTTTCCTTTTCTTGTTAAATCTTCTAAGTCTTTTTGATAGCGACTTTATGCTGTGTACCTAATAGGGTGTCCCAAAAGTCTTAGTTCAGTTTAAGCTTTGATAATGTAAAATTGCACCAAGACTTTTGGGATAACTCTATTTAAAGGTAACATTGGAGGTATTGAAAACTGTTCCTTTAGGAATTGCTAAAACCTGAAAATTAGAAAACATTGACATTTATAGGGTGGACACAAAGGAATAACTTAAAATATAATTTATTTTAATGGACTTTGATTTTCTGATTTAAATTTTGTACTACTCATTTCAATAGCATTATATTTTCTGTATATGTGTCTTTTCAAACTTAACAGATAATCAAATTCCTGTTTTTTTCAAATTTGAAAATTAGTGTAGAATCTTAGAATTAAAGCCTGTCCATTTACCTCATTTTTACGCATGAGGTAACAGACCCAGTGAGGTTAAATAGTTTGCTTAAGGTTACAGAACTTGACATTTTTCTCTGGCATTTCATCTCTGATTTTGAAAAAAAAAATCACCTTTTTGTACAGCGATTCTTATCTTGGATTTCAGGGTATCTGCCACCTGAAATCAGGAAGACCAGTTCTAATTGAACTTCAAATGCTTACTTGCTGTGTGACTTTAGGAAAGTTACTTTTTGCTTCAGTTTCCTCATCTGTAAAATGGGGATAATAACACGTAATTTTCAGGGTTCTTGTGGATCACATGAGATATTTGTGACGTCTATAACACAGTGCCTAACATAGGCTCAGCATGAGTGCTATTATTTTAATATTGTACATTTGTTTTCTTAATACTTTGATAATTCTATTTAACTACAATTGTTCCTTTTGCAATCATATGTGTTTTATTTTAGACTTCTAAAAACAGTATTCTGAGAAGGTATTCATCACCTTTATGAGGCTGCCAGAGCAGTCCATGACACAGAAAGGTTATACACATGCATATACATACATGTGCTAAGAGATGACTCTGAAGGTGTGCTAGTTAGGGGATCAGTAAGAGGATGAATAAAATTTTTATCTCACACACAGCATAATTAGGGTTAGAGTTAGAGCTCAGAGAATATGAAGTTCACAGAATCTTGAAATTTGAGACTTGGAAGGGACCTTAGCAGCTATCTAATCTAACCCAACACTTAGAAGGAATCTTTACTCTGGTGAACCAGATCCAAAGACTGAACTAGAACTAGTAGGTGACTGCTTGTGGTATAAAGAGGGATACTTCTTTATATTACTTCTTAGAAAATCTTATTTTTAATGGTAGAAAATTCTATGCTATGTCACATATTGATTTGTTTTGTGATAAAGCAAGGTGGCTTCTGTGAGGTCTCTCCTAGTTTTGATATTCTGTAACTCTTAAGTTACATATATGGATCTCTCCTAGCTTTGACATGTGTAATTCTGAGTTTACATGTATGACAATGAAAGTATAAAATCTTTGGGGGGTATGGCTTTCAGAGCTTGCCTGATCTATTTTGACCATTCTTTGACTTTGTCCTGCATGTCTTTGTGGACTTAGATCAGGGACAGGGAAGAAAGATGCTTGGGGGTCTGCAGACAAATGAGTTGAAGTGATTGATCATAGCCTAGGCAAGGCAGAGAAAAGGTTAAGTGTAACCAGTATTTTAGGGATCTCTTGTGAATGGCAAATGTGTTTAGTGAATTCAGGGGAGTTGGAGGTGACTAAAGAGGCTGTGTAGCTACGTAGGATAGTTTAAATTATTTGTTGTGATAAGGACATGATTTACTTAGAACACATTTTCTAAAGACTTACTTGGGATTTAGAAGACAACCTTTAATTTAGGAGCCAGATAAACTTTTTGTCTTTACTTTACAGTTATTTCTGGAAAAAGATCCACTCTGCCCCCTCCAGATCGAATCATTTTTAACTGCCCCTGCCCCACAAAAGGACAATAGTATCTGATGACAAGGACTCCTATGTGTACAACATTCTTTACTAGTACTCCTAGTACTCCTAGGAGTAGTTCTCCACCTCTGCCATGAAGATGGTGGCATTTTTTCATTATTTGTTCTTTGGGATCTTTTGGTGGTTGTTGTAGTCACTGTAGTAATTATTCTTTTGGTTCTGCTTCCTTCTGCATCAGTTCATAGAGACCTTTGCATATTTCTCTGAATTCCTTATATTTATAATCTTTTACTGTGTAATATTCCATTAAATTTAGTATGCCATATTTCAGCTATTCAGTTGATAGTCACACACTTTGTAGTTATTTGCTACTGAAAAGAGCACTGGTATGGATATTTTGGTACATACTGGATCTTTGTTTATGTCTTTTTTTTTTTTTTTTTTGCTTTTTGGAGGGCAATTGGGGTTAAGTGACTTGCCCAAGGTCACACAGCTAGTTTTTGTGTTAAGAGTCTGAGGCAGGACCTGAACTCAGGTCCTCCTGACTCCAGAAGTAGTGCTCTATTCACTGCGCCACATAGCTGCCCCGTTTATGTCTTTTTCTTTTTGGATTTTCTTGGAATATGTGCCCAATGGTGTATTTGCTGTGTCTAAAGGACATACATAATTGTTACTTTCTTGGATGGTTTCAGACTGTCATCAAGAATAGTTGGACTTGTTCATATGACTATCAATGTGTTGGTACTATGTGTCTTCCTGTAGCTCTTTTGAATATTGACTTTTATGTGTGTTTTTTTTTCTTTTCCAGTTTACAGGGTTAAGGTGAAACCTCAGAGTTGTGTTTTGTTTAATTTCATTTACAATTAGGGATTTGAGACATTTTCAGATGGTGATTTGTAGTTTGTAATTATTCTTTTAACATCTGTTCATAGCTTTTGACTGCTGATTTATTGGGGATTGGGAACCAGACATGGTATTCACATTCAAAAGGAATAAAGAAAAAAAATCTATTACTGTAGGGCATTGATTCCCCATTGCAGGTTGAGATCCAAATTATAGTCACTGATTTTATAAAAGGTTCTTAAAGGATTCTTTGAAAAGACCCAAGAATGAAGTGGATCACATTAGAGCATCTCCTGGGTCATATATAGAATTGTGGTAGGAAGTTTCTTCTCTTCTCCCTTGTCCTGCTTTATCCATCTATCTTCCTCTTTGTGGAGCTGGAGCAGATATATATGCACAGAACCTGAGAAAACCAAGGTGCCTTTAGGAAGATCTCCCCTACTGGCTACATTAAGTGTTGATTTCTGTTTCTTTAGACTTCTTATTGTCACCGTATTAAAATGTGAATGAGCATGATTAAGAAAAACGACATACTTTTGTAGGTATGCTCTCCTCACTTCTTGGGGTAAGAGTTGTATTAAAAACTTAAGGTACTGTAGGACATGTGACATCTGAGCATTTTTCAGCTCTGAATTAAGAGATTAGAGAAAAATAGGTTGGGGTCTGTTAACAAATAGTTCCCAATTTACAAATGTCCATATGTACATGTGGCTGCTATTCTCCTTTACCTCATAACTGCTTATTTTGTGGGAAAAATTGAGTGCTTTAGAGAATCTATAAGACTAGAAATAGAGGAAGGAAAAAAGCTGTGAAAAAAAAAAGCACTGTTAGGGGAATTTATAGCATTGTAACTGGAAGAAATTCTACAGATAATATAGTCCAGTCCCTTTATTTTATTGATGGACTCTAACTGAGATTCATAAAGTACCTTGCTAAAGGTCATATATAGCTTGCTTGTTTCTTTTCTCTCCCACCTCTGCCTAAAGATAGGACTATTTTCAATTTTTTACTTCCCTTTATTAGAATGTTTGAAATGCTACTAACTAGAGATGTATTTACTAAGCATCATCTTAAAAATGAAAAAGTTCTATTGAATTAAATGAATATTAGTAAATTATGCGTTAGTGAGAATTAAGTTAGTATTTTTTCATTGCACTATGCTGTCTTTTCAGAGTAAATGATATCTGTAATTCTGTGAGAATGATTAGAAGACAACTAGATGAAGAATAACTTAGATCATTGCACATCCAAATCATAAAATATGTTTGTATGTATGTATAATAAAATATTTTAAACTTGTGATCATTCTGAAAGTTGTTCTGAAGTATATTCAGAAAGCCTTTCATAAAGCAAATAGTTTTAAATTTGATTGTAGGGGCATATTTAATCTATTTGAAACTTTTCAAACTTGTTAGAATGAATAGATTGAATGATTTTTAATTACTTCAAGTCATGTGGTAAATACTTGATAATGCTGTTAAAATGCTTGGAATAATAATGTGTTTTTTAAAAATTACATTTCTTCATAATTTCAGACTTTAAATTTATTTAGATTGTATTTTACTCTTTCTTAAATGATAAAGAACATCCTGACTTAAAAAAATAACTAACTTTTCATTGTATGTATAGTTATGAATGCTTAGAATGATCTACTTTTTATGTTACTATTTTGCAGTACTACTATAGAAGTACATGTTATAGTGTGGAAATTTGGCAGTTGATAGGTCCTTTTTGAACTTTTTCAAGTTGTCTTAATAGTGGGAATATTGGTTGGGCCTTGTTATAATATTATATAACCTAAAATTGTCAAGTGTCATGGACTCTAAGGAATCTCGATTATATTATGGAATAATGCTAAGGTTTAGCTGTAGGAAAGAACTTAGATAATGAATTTCTGGTTTGATGCTGGTGTTTAATTTTGGTTTCAAAATTATATTTGCAGTTCAAAGGATGTTTGGAAAAGGCAGATTAATCATATACTTTTATTATGAAGTTGATATTCAATAGAGGTATATAAATGTATGGACAGCAAAGACTATTAACATCACTGTAATGGTAAGGGAATTTGTAGATCTTCCCTGTCCCTTAATAGGCCTAGGAAATTTGAAGATCTTCCCTGTGCCTTAATGGGCCTCACTTAAGAGCCCAACAAAGGAGAAACTTGCCTAGGGGAGGCTTGTTTTTCAGGAAGGCCCACCTTTTGTTACTTTGTGATTAGGCAGTGGGTCACAAAGGTTGGGATGTCTTCTGACCCTGGAGAAGGCTATGTATACTCTCTCAGGTGAGGTTTTGCTTTGGGGCTCACTATTGGGAAGAGTTGTATGATTTGGCCAGATGAGACTGTGGGTTTAGGCTCCTGGCTTTGAAAACCCAGATGTTGGTGCTTCTCTGGTAACTAATACTGTATGTAGGTAATGGTCAGACAGCTTAGAAGACCAGTCAGTCTGTTGAATTGTGTTATTTTCTAAGTCTGTATTTTTTGTCTGCTTGTAATTTCTGTTTATACTTTCTGAAGTTTAGGGTGCTGACTTTTAACCCTGAACTAAGTGAATGTGAATGATATCTATCTATCTATCTATCTATCTATCTATCTATCTATCTATCTATATGTAGATATATATACATATATATGTATATATAGACACACATATATACATATACACACATATACACGTGTGTGTGTGTGTGTGTGTGTGTGTTTGATTAAAGTAAGATTGTTAACCCCTTTTGAGTTGCTTTCCTTTAGAAAAGCAGATCAAAGAACCTGTGCTACTAGCCATCATGGGTATACTAGGATACTTGCTGATATAACCACCAATATTAATAATGCTTATATTTTTAAAAAAATAAACAAAAACATTTGCTGATCAATTTTTTTGATAGCAATTTTAAAAAACTTTTCAGTTCCAGTTTATCTGATACCATTATACATATGAAGTCATGCAAAACATATTTACACATTAGCCTTGTTGCAGGAAAAAAAGCAAAAAAATTAAGAAAGAAAAAAATTCACTCACAGTTCATCAGGTCTTTCTCTGGAAGTAGATAGCAGTTTTCAAGATGAGTCAGTTTTGGATATGTAGAGTTCACAATATATGTGGGATATTCAGTTTGAGGTGCCCAGTAGATAACTGGAGGTGTGCGATAGCAGGTGGATAAATAGATTTGAGACTTGTAAGCATAAAAATAATAATTGGATCCATGGGAACCGATAAGAAGACCCACCAAAATAGTAGAAAGAGGGAAGAGATGAGGGTCTAGGATAGAGCTTATGGGGATATTCAGAAAATCCAACAAAGAAAATAGATATGAAGCGGTCAGACAGATAAGTAAATAGAGAATCAGGAGAAAGCATTGTCATGAAAATCTAGAGAGAAGACAGTATCAAGGAGAAGTATCTTCTAGTGTCAAAGGGTGCAGAGAGGTGTAATGGCAAGCAAAGGAATACTTAGCTCCTTGTTTCAGTTCTTCAGGTGTCTTTGAGCCTCACCTGTGATTATATGAAGTCTTTCTTAGAAACAGAGTCTGTGAAGCCCACAGTGGGAGGAACTTGCCATATAAAAGCAGAAGCACAAGCAGGGACCAAGCAGAACGGGGAAAAAAGAATGGCAGTGGTGCTGGCCCATTGTCTGTGTTGATGTTACTTTGTAAGACCTGTCTGCTGATAGAGGATGTTGCTGCTATTACCCTGGGACCTTACTGCTGGTTCAGAAGCCCTGAAAGAGGACTTTATTCTTGTCTGTTTACAGAAGTCCTGAAGGAGGGTTTTATTGATGTTTCCAGAGGTCCTGGGCTTTACTGATGATTTGTGTTGATTTCTTAGAGAACCTGTGTCTGTTGGTCTGTGTTGATTTCACTGGCAGAAAGTGAATTGATGATAGTGCTGGCACTGTGTGTGAACATTGTTGTAACTCTGCTAAGCTTGATATGTGGAGCTGGACCAGGAGCTGGAGCTGCCTACCTGTGAATCCAGGTAACAGTTGGGTGAATTCAGGCAAGAGGTAAAAGCATGGCAGGAGAAGGCATGCAGTTTGGAAGTCAGCCTTGAGTCAAGATGAAAGGACCTTTACTTGGGTACTTAGTGCTGGCTGAGAGATTAAGACAATGAGACCTAGATGTGGGAAACCTTTGTACTTTGTACTCCTTAAGGGTGATTGCTCCTTAAGGATGATTTGAGTTAAGGATGATTGGAAGCTAGTCCTCCAGTCAGGATGAAAGAAGACTTGAGATGGGTACTTTATATTGATTGACTCAGATTGTGACTTACTGAATGATATCTTTGTTTACAGAATATGTGGCCACTTTAGTAGTAAGTTGTTATGTTATATTGCTGTGAATATTGTACTTTGGTTTCTGTGCTTTAGTTTACTGCTGAATAAATAGAGAGTTCACTATACTATGTAATCAGAACCTTGAAGCCATTCACAGCAGCAGCCCTCAGGAGAGCTGCTTGTGCTTGGTTTTATAAGAGGTCAAGAATATGAAGATTGATAATTTTGGAATGAGCAATTTCAATTGAATGATGAGGTCAAAAGCCAGACTGAAAAACTTTAAAGAAGAGAGTAAGGAGTTGAGTCACAAAAGGGAGTGATACAGAAGGGTAGCTAACTGGGATGGATGTATCAAGTAAAGATCTTTTGAGAGATGGATTGGGATCACTTGTGCTTGTAGAGTGTTTGCTTTAGCAAGAAGGACTACCCCTTCATGTGAAATGGGAAAGGAGGAGAGAGTTACAGGAGGCATCTGAGTGCTGTGAAATGAGGAAGTAGAGAAAACAGGGAGCTCTTTTGGAATGGTCTCAACTTTTTCAGTGAAATATGAGGCAGAGTTCTTAGTTGAGAGGATTGAGGTGAAGTTGAGCCACAGGAGATTTGAGGAGGGATAAAAAGCTTTGGAAGAGTCACTGTGGGGAGTGGAGAGTGAATAGATTAAGAAGATGTAAAAGGATTACCTTGCAGCAGTGGGGGCCTAGGTGAGAGTATGTAATAGATTTGTAGTGCACACAGGTATCATGGTTTGACTGTTTTTCTTCAGTTTTGTTTAGTAGCACATGTATTGGGGGGCGAAGGGAAAAAGAACAAGCAATTATTAAGTGCTTTTTATGTACCAGGAATTGTGCCAAGCACTTTACACATATTACTCCATTTGATCCTCTTATAAACCATGTGAGGTAGGTGTTGTTATCCCTATTTTACAGATGAGATTGAAGCAGACAGATGTTAAATGACTTTCTCAGGGTCCAACAGCTAATGAGTATCTGAGCCTGAATTTGGGTCTTCTGCCTCCATGCCCAGCACTCAATCCACTGTGCTACCTACTTGTGGATGGTAGGAGTAATCCACTGCTGATGCTTGGCAGGGCATGATTTTTGATAACAGAAGGGGGCAAGGTACTTGAGAGAAGAAGATAGTGTAGAATCAAACTGGTTTACCAGAGGATCAAAGATAGGGAAGGGAAAAGATTATAGTTAGAGTGATAAGGGTGGTTTGGGAAAGAATTGAGAATTGGAAGAATTGGAAGTCATGGTGAGGACCAAGAACAGGTTTAGGGATTTCAAACCAGAGGGATATCTGTAATAACAACAAATTATGATCAGATAAAGGAATTTCAGGGTTTATGAAATTGGAAGTGGAGCACTTATGGGTGATGGAAAAGTCAAGAGTATGACCATACATCTCTCTTTAGCTGACATGGGGTGGAGAGTACACTAGGTCATGAGAATTGAATAACTTGAAGAACTGTGAGGTTAGGGTGTTTGAGGGAATATTTATATGTATGTTGAAGTCTCTTAGTATAGGGCAGGAATTGAGGAGGAGAGAGACTTGTGAGCCACACTCTGAACTCATTATAAAAGAAAGGGGCGGGGGAATATCTTGAAGCTCAGTAGATAATAGCTACCAGAATCTTGATTGGGTGATAAACATAAATTGAATGAACCTAGAGAGGAAAAGTTACTGAGTGATGGTGTTAGAGGGAGAGTTTGGAAATGGCAGTGGGGAAAGCAAGGAGTATTCCAACTCCTTTACTAGGACCAGGGGATATTAGTGAAAGTACAGTCATTGCCATATAGGGTGGCCAGGGTAGCTTTGTCATTAAGATGGAGCCAATTCTTGGTAAGCGCCAGAATATAAAAGGATTGAGAAAGAAAAGGGGTTTTATGGTTTTTTTTTTTTTTAAGTTTGTTACCTTTGGAGCAGGCATTCCAGAAAAGCACAGTAGAAGGGATGGGATAGCTTTGAAGTAGGAAGTTGAAGTTAATAGTAATAAGGGTGCTTGCAGTGGGGAGATAGAGAACAAACAGTGACAGTTAGGGGTTCAGACTTACTGGGATGGGGGGAGGATTTGTCTGCATGGGTGTATGTTAATCATTGAATAATGAATTTAGGCAGGCTATTTTCACTGGGGAATTTGTGTTGGGTGGGGATGGAATTGTAGGGTGTCAGGCCTCTGCTTTGTGTATAGCTAGGAGAGGTGTAGGTATAAGTGAAATAGCTGATAATCATAAATTTTTTTTTTTTTTGTCTTTTTGGAGGGGGAAAGGCAGGGCAATTGGGGTTAAGTGACTTGCCCAAGGTCACACAGCTAGTAAGTGTGTCAAGTGTCTGTGGGCTGGATTTGGACTCAGGTCCTCCTGATTCCAGGGCTGGTGTTCTATTCACTGTACCACCTAGCTGCCCCACTGATAAATCGTAAGTGAGCAAAACAAATCCACACATCTTGTGTTCAAAAATGTATGTCTTATTTTCATCTCCTTGAGTCTGTCAATCCTCTGTCAGAAGGTTGTAGCATGTTTCATCATCAGTCCTCTGGAGTTGTTGGTTATTTCATTGAACAAAGATTCATAAGTTTTTCCAAGTTGTTGTTTTTGAAGTATTATTGTCTTTATATACTGTTCTCATGATCCTGGGAAGACCTGAGTTCACATTCAGCCTTAGACATTTAACAAACAGTGTAACCTTGTTAAGCTCAACTTCAGCTTTTTTTTTTTAAAGGTATTAATCTTTTTTATTTTATTTATTTATTTATTTTTGCTTTTTGGAGGGCAATTGGGGTTAAGTAACTTGCCCAAGGTCACACGGCTAGGTTTTTGTTTGTGTGTGCCTTAAGTGTCTGAGGCTGGATCCGAACTCAGGTCCTTCTGACTCCAGGGCCGATGCTCTACTCACTGTGCCACCTAGCCGCCCCAACTTCAGCTTTCTTAACTGTAAAATGGTAATTAATAATAGTGCTGGTCTCCCAATGTTGTTGGGAGAATTAAATGAGGTAGTATTTGTAAAGTGCTTAGCACAGTGTATGGTACAAAGTAAGTAAAATGCATCTTTGCCTCCTTGCTTATTTTCTTACTAAGTGTAATGGAAATGCAGATTTGAAGATCTTCCCTGCCCCCCCAGGCCCTTTGTTTGGCTTAAGAGACTTTGATTGACTTAAGTGACTCTGAGAACCTTCCTTGATTTGAAAATATACTCTGCCCCCTAATAGGCTGAATGTGGTCACATGGAGCCTGTGGCAGGAGGCTTGGTTTTCAGGTATGACCACACCTTGATGCTGTGTGATTGGGCAGTGGGTCAGGAGGGTGGTTACATTCTCTGAGCCAGGAGAAGACTATATAATCTCTGATTTGAGGCCTTGCTTTGGGGCTCACTTTGAGAAGTGTTGTGTAATTTGACCAGATGAGACTCTGGGAAGCCGTTGTTGAGAGCCCCCCGGCTTTGAAAACCCAGATGTTGATGCTTCCCTCTCTGGTAACTGTGATTTGGTATTGATAATGGTTGGACAGTTTGGAAGCCTGTCTGCTTGATCTGTTTGTTTCTCTGTTTTGAAACTACTGTTTGTATACTCTGAAGTTCGGGGTGCTGACCTCTTCCCCCTGAACTAGGTAAATGATATATGTTTGTTTGATTAAAGTAAGCTTGTTAACCCATTTTGAGTTGCTTTCCTTTTGAAAAGCAACCTAAGAACCTGTATTGGCAACTACCCTGGGGATGTTGGGGTGCTTGCTGCTACACTACGTACCACAATTTTTTCAGTTATTTCCAATTGATGGGAACCCCCTTTGTTTCCTGTACATTGCTACAACAAAAGTTGCTATAAACTATAAATATTTGCATACACATGGGTCTTCTTTGAGGCTTATTTAGTGGTATTGCTGAATCAAAAGTATTTACAATTTAGTGACATTTGGGGCATAATTCCAAATTCCTTTTTCAGAATGGCTGGACCAATTCACTTATTGAGGTCTTTTATATATTGACTTTTGTTTCCTCTTTGCTAATATTTATGCCCTTCTTTTTATGAGTGGTGTAAGAAGCATTGGAGAAAACCAGGCACCTTTCCTTTATTTATTTATTTATTTTGGAGGGCAATTGGGGTTAAGTAACTTGCCCAAGGTCACACGGCTAGGTTTTTTTTTTGTTTTTGTGTGTGTTAAGTGTCTGAGGCCGGAACTGAACTCGGGTCCTTCTGACTCCAGGGCCAGTGCTCTACTCACTGCGATACCTAGCCACCCCTAACCTTTCCTTTATTCTTGTATTTGTTATGGGAAAGCTTCTGGTGTTTGCTCATTTCAAATAATGATAGCTTTGGGTTTTAGTTATGTACTTTTTTATCATGTAAATATGACTCTTCTATCTTTGTATTTTGTAGTGTTTTTAGCATTAAGTGAATGTTTTTAAAAAGCTTTCTGCATTTATCAAAAATAATGTGATTTGGGATGTTTCTCTTTTTTGATATAATTATGTTAATTATTTTCCTGTTAAATCATCCTTGGGTACTTGCTAGAAATCCAGCTTCATCATATTGAGTAGTTTTTGGATATATTGCTGCTGTTTCTTTTTCAAGATTTTATTTAAAATTTTTTCAGATAATATTTATTAGTGGCATTGACTTTTTAAATTTATTCTCTGGTTTAGGTAAATTTTTTCTTATCAAAGAATTTTGGTAAGAGTACTTAATTTTTGGGAATGATTTGAGTAGAATAGATTTAGTTCTTTAAACATTTAATAAAATTCACCTGGAGATCTGCTTAGACCAGGGTATTTTCCTTTTGGTAGTTCCATTATTGGGCAGCTAGGTAATGTAGTATATGGAATGCTGGGCCTGGAGTCAGGAAGATTTCCACTTAGTGAATTCAAGTATGGCCTCAGACACTTACTAGCTTGTCACTTAACCCTGTTTGCCTCAGTTTCTTCATTGGTAAAATGAGCTGGAGAAGGAAATGGCAAACCACTCCAGTATCTTTGCCAAGAAAACGTCAAATAAGAGTCACAAAGAGTTGGACACAACTGAAAAAAGATTGAACAACAACAAAGATCCTTTACAGTTGGTTTTCTTCTTTTTGTTTTTTTGAAATGGAATTGTTTGTATTCCCTATTGTTTATTTGGCTATTTTATATTTTTTATAGATATTCCTCCATTTATTTTGAAATCTTAAGTTTTGCTGAAATGTTTGTGTACAAACATTATGATAATTAAAAAAATTTTTTTTGTTGGGATTTTACCTTGCTGAAATTATCAAAATAAGGAGTGATTTTTTTTGTTCTTTTTCATCAGGTTAGTGAAGGGTATCTTGATTTTAATCTTTCCAGAGAACTAGCTTTTAGTGTTATTTATCAATTCTTTAGTCTTTTTGTTTTTCAATTTATTTACTTCACTAATTTAAAACATTTTCTCTTATGTATTGTTTTGTGATTTTTACTTTATTTTTTATTGAGGGATTTGTTTCCTTTTCCTTTCTTGCCTAACATTTATTTATTGTCTTGAGAATTTTTTCTAGTTTTTACTTGCTCATTTTTCTGTCTTTCTTTGCATCTCACTGTTTTATTGACTTTGGGGGGGGGGTAGACCTCTTTTATTGTTCTTGTTTCTTTCATATTATTTTTCCGTTCCGGGTAGTTTTCTATCACTATTTGGGCCTTATTCAGGGCTTCCAGTGGGACTGGAATCTCTTAGTGACTTCTTCATCTTGGAATTTGGATAGGATAGATTAGATCCCTGCAAGCTCTATTTGCTCTGTTGTTCCCCTTCCTCCCACCAACAAGTAGCTTACCATTTCTTGATATTTTGGTATTCTCTTCCTGAAGATAGGAATGGAAGTGGTGGGGAGTGGGTGTCAGACTTGGTCATTGCCAAGGGGAACAGAATAGAAGCCACCAGGATCGCAGTGAACCAAGATTGAAATGGTGTGTGCTTGGTTTATCACAGGGTAGACCGATTAGGTCTGTTTACCTAAGCTTTCTGTTATTATTTTAAAGGGCTTTATATTTCAGAGGTAGAGATTGTTTCTCATCTTCCTGCAGTTTTTTTTTCTTTTTGGAGGGCAATTGGGGTTAAATGACTTGCCCAAGGTCACAGGGCTAGTTTTTGTGTTAAGTGTCTGGGGCTGGATTTGAACTCAGGTCCTTCTGAATCCAGGGCCAGCGCTCTATTCACTGCGCCACCTAGCCGCCCCCATTTACTTCAGTTTTAGTAATATATTTGGCCCATTTCTTTTTCTCTTTTTGAGGTATTATACAGATAATTGCTAACACTACCATCTTATTGGAAGCCTCAGTTTCCTAATATTTATGAAGAGCTTGTCCTTGTGTGTGCTATGTAAATGAAGGCTTTCAGGTTTAAGTGTGGGTTGGGTTTATTTAAGGCTTAAGTGTGGGTTGGGGCCAGAGAAACTCAAATCCTAGGAAGTAGATATGTAAATTTCTAAAGAGCACAATGGCAAGGTGAATTGAAATGTGTTTATATCATTAGATAATTAGACTTTTATCTTGTATCCTATATATTTGTGTACTTCTGACTGACAAATTAATCTTAATTCTTCACCACTCCTTATTTCCCATCCTTGTCCCCCAGAGTAGAGCAGAGAAGTAGAAGTTTCTAGAGCACACAGGGCAAATTTGTCCTGAGGTATATTGATCTTATATTTAAGTCTCATCTCTTAGGATATTTTCAGAGTAGTTAGTTCAATGTTAGGTCAACCTAGAACGTTGTCCAGAAGACAACAAACTACTTTGGAACTTTATTTAAAGCAAGGAGAATTTTGCTGTGACTTAGAGAAAGTGTATTATGTTTATATATTTGCCAATATCATGTAAGGGCTATGTATATGCAGAGTTCTAGTTGATTTCCATTCTAGATAAGAAACTATAAAAGCTAGAGGAATGCATTTCTAGTCTCTTGGTTATCATTTAAAAGGAAGCATTCCTTTAAAGATAGGCAATATTATTTCAGAGGTGTAATGAGATATAGGGGAATTCCTACCAGGTACAGGATGTTGTTGGATGGTAGAACAACATTACAGAAAGAAGAAAAATGACCACTGAACATCTGAACATTTTTGAGCTAAATAAATGCTGTAAGTTTCTTTGTGTAGAAGGATGAGAGCTGGATCATTTTAAGGAAGCAACTTCTGGTATACAAAGGAATACTGGAGTGAATCCATAGGTGAAAGGTCATCCAGTAATGGTTGGAGAAAGAAGATAAGAATAATGGTGATTGGTGAATCCTTTCTGAGGAATGCTAAGGCAACTTATTGAACCTGATTTTTAAAAAAATTAATTAATTTTTAGTTTTTAACATTCATTTTCCACAAGATTTTGAGTTACAATTTTTTTCTCCCTGTCTTTCCCCTACCCCACCCCAAAATAGCAAGCCTACTGAATACCCCTTCCCCTAATCTGTTATCTCATATCCTCCCCTGTCACCCCCCCTAACTTTCTAGTAGGGTAAGATGGGTTTCTATACCCCAGTACCTGTATATCTTATTTCCAGGTTGCATGTTAAAAAACCAAATTTTTAAACATTTGTTTTTAAAACTTCTGAGTTCCAGATTTTTTCTCTTCTTCCCTCCTCACCCACCCCCACTGGGAAGATAAGCAATTCAATATAGGTTGTACTTGTGTAGTTACTCAAATAGTAGTTATATTGTGAAAGACTAACTATATTTCCCTCCATCTTATCCTGCCCCCCACTTATTCTATTTTCTCCTTTGACCCTATCCCTTTTCAAAAATGTTTGTTTCTAACTACCCTCTCCCCCAAACTGCCCTCCCTTCTATTATCCTCCCTCTTATCCCTAAGCCCCCTATTTTCCTGTAGGGTAAGATACCCAGTTGAGTGTGCATGTCATTCCCTCCTTAAGCCAAATTCAGTGAGAATCAGGTTGTCCCATTCCCTTTCACCCTCCTGCTCTTTCCCTCCTTTGTAACGGTTTTCTTGTGCCTCTTTTATATGAGATAGTTTATCCTACTCTATCATTCCTCTCTCACCTTTTAATTTTATTTTTTAGATATCATCCCTTCATATTCAACTCATCCTGTGCCTTCTATGTATACATGAACATACATATGCCCACGCTCACAATACATATTTATATACACATACACCCTCCTGAACCTGATTTTAACAGAGTGGTATGCTGTTTTCCTGGGGCATATAATGGAATGTAATGGGGCTTTTAGGAATTCTTTAATCCTGACAATTACTACCCACTTTGGGTTATCCAAGCAGGACCATCAGAATGAATCTGTTAAACATTCTTAGGGAATATGAAGCCCTGGGCAAAAAACTGAAGATGTTAGCACTGAGAGTGGTTTCATGCTGCTTCTGTCTAATAAAAGTAGAGATTACAGAAGAGAAAAGGTGGACTTAGGAGTTGAAATGCTGATTTGGAGTTTGAATTTCTGGATTGTGGATTTAAAATACAACCGTGATAAGTTCTTGACCAGGAATGAATTGTACCTAACCAAGTGCATGTAAAAATATTGCAAAAGTAATCAGGCTTCAAATTAAAAAGGTAGGTGGAGGGAGAGAATGATTTTTGTAAATTGATAGACTTGATACCACATCATGTAACAAATACAGCCTTGGAGAAATAACAACAGAAGAGAAGATCAGAAATTTAGCTGAGATAATATTCAAAAGGAACTGCCAGTAATACAACTCAGTTGAATTAGAGATCCTCTTCTAAGGAGGCAAGATTAACTTAATAGGTAGTGATGAGACTTAATAGGGTGGTGCTCATGACTGAAAGTTGAGTTTGAAGGAATATACTCTATTCAAAAGAATTAGGACAGATAAAAGAGGAGGTATTTGTATAGTGTGACTATATGCTTATTTAAGGAAATGTAGTTCTCTGATTATTGAAATGTAGAAGAGAGAGTTTGTGAGAGGATCAAGAGACTTAAAAACAGAAGTGATGCTGTTGTATGAGTATACTATGTACTACATGGATAGAAAGGGTTAGTTAGATGAGGAGTTGGGGAAAAAAAGATCTTTTGGCTTGTATATTATAATTATGTTGTTGTAGTGAGAGGGGTCTTCAGCTTTTTGGGCATATAATCTGCTGGCACCCTTTCTCTGCCAAAATCAGAGAAGCTGGTAAATTAGTGACTTGCTATGATTGTGGTTTTATCCAGCAACAAGAGGAATTACTGTTTTGAACTTGATTCTTACCAAAAAGGAGGAACTGGTTGTTGAAACATACAACTCATGATGCAAAGCTAGCTTGTGATGGAAAGCTAGACATTGTTTGGTGTTTAGCCTGGATTTTGAGAGAGGAGATTTAGAGAATTTAAAGAAAGGCTAGATAAGATCCTGTGGCTTAGTATTTTGAAGTGAAGCACTTAGAAATAAACTAAAGCACAGTAATTAAGCCAAGGGGAGGGAAAAGAGGTGTTGCCTAAAGAGATTAATGTTGGAAATACCAACAAATTCAGATTTTTTTTTGTTGCTTTTTTTGGAAGGGGGAAAGGCAGGGCAATTGAAGTTAAGTGACTTGCCCAAGGTCACATGGCTACCAAATGTTAAATGTCTGAGGTTGGATTTGAACTCAGGTCCTCTTGATTCCAGGGCCAGTGCTTTATTCACTGTGCCACCTAGCTGCCCTACAAATCCAGATTTTGAAAAGATTTACATAGAAAGTGAAAATAAGACCAAGTAATTAAAAATAAATAACAAAAGAATAATATAGACCTGTAAAAATAGTGTCAGTAACACCAGAATAAGCTGTGGCTGGTGATGAATGCTTAGGACCAAAACAGAAATTTTTTTTTTTGCTTTTTAAAAATTTGTTTGCTTTTACTTTTCTTTTTTTTTTAATTTTTAATTTTTTTATTTTTAATTAAACAAATGCTTTATTAACTTCTGGTTTACATCATTCATTTCCACCAGATTATGAGTTACATTTTCCCCCCATTTTTCCCTACCCACCACCCCAGAATAGCAGTCCCACTAGATATCCCCTCATCCAATCTGCTTTCTCCCATATCTTCTCCCATACCCCCTTCGACTTTGCCATTAGGGCAAGGTGAATCTCTGAGCCCCACTACCTGGACATCTTATGAAACATTTAATTTTAAAACTTCGATTTTCAGATCCATTCCCCTTCTCCCTTGTCACCCACTCCCTCTGAGAAGATAAGCAATTCAGTATGTGTTGTACATGTATATCTATGCAAAACATTACCATAGTAGATATATTGTAAAAGACTGCTTATATTTCCCTCCCACCTGTCTCACCTCCCACCTGGTCCATTCCCTATTTTGATCCTGTCCCTCTTTGATAGTGGGTACTTCTAACCTCCCCTCTCCCCAGAATGCCCTCCCCTCCATCATCCCCCCTCTCATCCCCCTTTCCCCTACTCAGGAGAGTGAGTGAGGGTAAGATATTCCATTTAGCATGTATGTGATTCTCTCCTTGAGCCAACTTCAATGAGAATATGCTTTTGCCTTTTTGCCTTCCTGTTCTTCCCCTCCCCTGCAACTACTTCCCCTTGCCTCTTCTACATGAGATGGTTTACCCTACCCTGTCTCTCTCCATCTCCTCTTGCCACTTTCCTCTCTCACCTCTTGACTTCACCCCTTAAGAATCATCCCTTCCTTGGGGCGGCTAGGTGGCGCAGTGAGCAGAGAGCCAGCCCCAGAGCCAGAAGGACGCGAGCTCGGATCCGGCCCCAGACACCCAACACACAAACAAAAACTCAGCCGTGTGACCCTGGGCAAGTCACCCAACCCCAGCTGCCCTCCAAAAAAAAAAGAATCATCCCTTCCCATCAAATTCAACCTGTGCCCTCTATCCATGTATACCTGTGAACATATGCCATGTACCCTTCTTCAATTATTTTCATAATGAGAAAGGTTTCATCAAACACAGTTATTGTTTTCCATGTAGGACTGTAAATAGTCCAACTTTGATAAGTTCCTTTTGATTTCTTTTCCTTGATTACCTTCTCAAGCATCTCTTGCTTCTTGTGTCTGAATGTCAAATTTTCTATTCAACTCTGGTTTTTTCATCAAGAATGCTTGAAAGTCCTCTATTCCACTGAATGACCATATTTTCCCCTGAAACAAAATACTCAGTTTTGCTGGGTAGGTGACCCTTAGGTTCATTCCCAGCTCTTTTGCCCTCTGGAATATCATATTCCATGCCCTTCGATCCCTCAGTGTAGAAGCTGCCAGGTCCTGGGCTATTCGGATTGTGTTTCCACAATATTGAAATTGTTTCTTCCTTGCTGCTTGGAGTATTTTCTCCTTGATCTGGGGATTCTGGAACCTGGCTATAATATTCCTGGGAGTTTTCTTTTTGGGATCTTTTTCAGAGGTGATCTGTGGATTCTTTCAACCTCTATTTTGCCCTCTGGGTCTAAAACATCAGGGCAATTTTCCTTGAGAATTTCTTTAAGGATGATTTTTAGGTTCTTTCTTTGATCATGGCTTTCAGGTAGTCCAATAATTTTTAAGTTATCCTGGATCTATTTTCCAGGTCAGTGGTTTTTCCCATGAGATATTTCACATTGCCTTCTATCCTTTCATTTGTTTGGATCTGTTTAATAGTATCTTGATTTCTCATAAAGTCACTAGCTTCTATTTGCTCCAGTCTAACTCTGAAGGAATGAATCTCCTCAGTGAGCTTTTGAGATTCTTTTTCCATCTGGCAAATTCGACTTTTTAAGCCATTCTTCTCCTCATTGCCTTTCTGAGCCTCTTTTGCCATTTGAGTTAGTCTATTTTTTAAGGTGTTATTTTCCTCAGTCAGGCTGGTGACTGTCATTTCATACTTTTCTTGCATCTTTTTCATTTCTCTTCCCAAATTTTCCCCCACTTCTCTTATCTGCTTCTTAAGGTCCTCTATGGCCTGTAGCCAGCTTGTATTTTCATTTAGGGCTTTTGGTGCAGGAGTTCTGACCTCACAGTCCTCCTCCATGCTTTGAGCCTCTTTGCCCCTAAAATAGGAGTCCAATGTTGAACTTTTCTGTTTATTTTCTTTCATTTGCCTAGGCATATTGCCACTTAATTACTTGATTTTGGGGCTTGTTGCCACAGTAGGTCTCTGCCACCAGACAGGGGAGCTTCTGCCCAAACGTGGGGTCTTCACAACTTCTGCCAGCTGGGTGGCCTCTGTAAAGCCTCCACCCACTCTGGCAAGTTGGATACCCACCCCAAACTTCCCCCCCAGACCACAATCCAGATCCAGGCAGTTTAAAGCAAGAGCAATTAACCCCCAGACTGATTGCTGGATCTCCCTACAGTTTGCAGACCAGGAGCTAGAGCCACCACTGATGCTGCAAAATGGCTTCTGTGCAGCTGTTTCTTCAGCAGCTTTTTGCCCCCAGGGGAGGAAGCCACGTGTTCCCCAAATACTGGTCCCAAAGTCCATAGGGCACTAACCTCTCACTTTGTCCTAGGCATATCTGTGCTGATAATTCTGGAATCGCCACAATTGCTGGTGTTCTGGGGTTCCACCAGCCGGCTGAAGGCCTGGCCGCCCTGGGGCTAAAACCGCGGACCTGGGCTCGGCTCTGTGGGCTGCGCTCTCAGTTCCCAGTTCCCAGTGCGCTGTGCTGCCTGCTCTCAGAGCACTGCGCTGGCTGCTCCCTACAGGGCTGCTGGGCTGTCTTCAGCAGGAGGTTAGCTTCTCTGTGCCGTTCTGTGGGTGCTGTGGGTGCTGTGGCTCCAGAAGTTGTTGGGAGCTCCCTTTCACGTTGTTTGAAATTTGTGTGGGGCAGAGCACATTGGGAATGCTGTTTCTACTCCGCCATCTTGGCTCCGCCCTTCAAAACAGAAATTTTTAAAAAATTATGTTGGAGGCAAGAGAAGGATCCAAGTATAGATGATGGGGTGGGGGTGGGGATGGTCATAACAGATGATGGTTTGAATACTGAACTGCTACATTCTTATTTTGCTTGCTTTCTCTTCCAAAGAGAATTGTCTTTGAACTGAGAACAGAACAAAAATAGAGAGTAAAACCTCAAGATAAGTGAGGAGACAGAATCTGACTTCCCTCATTGAGTTATCAGGCCTGAGTAGATTATAGTGCTGAGTACTAAAGAATTAAAATTGTAATTGTTGATCTGACCTCTATGATGTAGAAGGTCTTGGGGAATGAGAGAAGTTTGGCAGACTTGGTAAGTCTCCTGATTTTTGGGGGGGGAAAAAAGGAAAGAATGAATTCTGCTTTTTTTTTTTTTGGCAAAATTTTAGTACGTTATTTTAAAGTTCTATTGATTATTGCCCAGTAATAAAGTGATTAATATGATAGACAAAACATTTATTAAGTACCTCTATGTCAGACACTGTGCTAAGCATTGAGGATACTAATGCAAAAAAGCAAACTGTAGTTCTTGCCCTAAGTAAGAGAGTTTACATTTTAAGGGAAGGCAAGACAGAAGACCTGGAAGGAGACAGAGTGTAAATGTAGCACTTTTCCTCTCTCCTAGCATTTATATTTAGAATCCCAAGAGAGAAAGCCACAATAAATTCTGTAAATTTTTTTCATACTTGAGATGTTATCCAAAGACATTTTTCTAGCCTTCCTGAAATTCCATGGAAGATTGATAACTGTGTCATTTCTTTTATTTTGACACCTTTCTCCTCTCCAAACCATCTGAGATCTGTCACTCTTTTCCTAATATGATGTCCCAGGTTTCAAAGAGTCAGTCAACAAGTATTTATTAAGTGCTTACCAAGTGCCAGACACTGCTAAGCTTTGGAGATACAAATACAAGCAAAAAGATAGTTCAGGGAAGACTTAGGTAAATGAAAATGTATAATAGCTTTTTTGGAAACAAGAACCTAAATAGAAATATTTAATAGTCATAATTGGGCAGTGTTAGTGAAATGAAGGTAATACATAAATACATGTTTATGACAGTACTAAATTGCTTTACAGAACTAGGCAAAATAATAAAAAATTCATTAGTAGGAATAGGTCAAGAATTTCAGAGGAAATATGAAAAAAAATGAACTAACGGTGCTTAATGCTATCAGATTAAAAATTAATAATAAAACTATTTTGTTCTGGTTAAAAAAATGGAAAAGGTGATCAGTAGAAAGGAGCAGACAAGCAAGACCTAGAAGACAATGAACATTGCCTAGAATTCGGTAAATTCAAGAAAAGAACTGCTGGAAGATAGCTACCTCCTCAGCAAGAACTGTTTAAGAAAATTGGAAAGTAGTTAGGACTGGAAGTAGGTTTAGACCAATGTGATTTTTCATGTGTCATGATCATTTTTAATAAATGCCATTTAAATAGAAAAGGCAAAATCATAAAAACAGAGGAGAATGGAAAGAAGTACCTTTTTACAATTATGGGTAAGGGAAAATTAAGAACCATACAGGGGATAGATGTTATTACCAAAAAGATAAAATAGAGAATTGTACTTATAAAGGTTTTACAATAAACAAAATTTTGCTTGTTCATCAGTATGTCTGGGCCAGATAATTCAGAAGTACCATGAATTGGACTTAAGAGTTGAACAGTCTGAAAACAGATTAGATTACCTTCAAGAAATTGCAGTAATTTGGAGCTATACCCAAAGGGCTATAAAACTGTGCTTACATACCCTTTGATCCAGCAATACCACTACTAGGTCTGTATCTAAAAGAGATCATTAAAAACGGAAAAGGATTCATATGTACAAAAATATTTATAGCAGCTCTCTTTGTGATGGGAAAGAATTGGAAATTTAGGGACAGCTAGGTGGCACATTGAATAGAGCACCAGCCCTGGAGTCAGGAGGACCTGTGTTCAAATGCGTCCTCAGACACTTAACACTTACTAACGTGTAACCTTGGGCAAATCACATAACCCCAATTGCCCTGCCTTCCCCTTCCAGAAAAGCAAAAAAAAAAAAATTGGAAGTTGAGGGGATACCCCATCAATTGGGGAATGACTGAAATGTGAATGATTAATGGTCATGTTTTGGCATGTAAATGTAATAGAATACTATTGTCCTATAAGAAATGATTAGCAGCCAGATTTCAGAAAAATCTGGAAAGACATGTATAAATTGATGCTGAGTAAAGTGAGCAGAACCAGGAGAACATTGTACATAGTAAAACAGCATTGTGATCAACTTTGATAGATTCAGCTTTTCTCAGCAATATGGTGATCTAAGACAGTTCCAAAAGACTCATGATGGAAAATGCTATTATCCTTATCCAGAGAAAGAACTATGGATTCTGAATGCAGATTGGTGGATAACTATTTTCTCTTTTTTTGTTTTTTATTTCTTGAGGTTTTTTCTTTTTGTTCTGATTCTTACACCACATGACTAATGTGGAAATGTGTTTAATTTGATTGTACTTGTATAGCCTATATTGATTGCTTGCCATCTTTGAGGGGAGAGAAAGGTGGGAGGGAGAGAAAAAGATTTTGGAACTCAAAATCTTATAAAAGTGTGTGTTGAAAACTATCTTTACATGCAACTGGGAAAAATAAAATACTATTAAGTGGAAAAATAAAAAATGCAGGGCTTCTTTAATGATCCCAAACTTCTCAAAGTAGAGACTCCTTTTTAACATTTTTTTTGGTATTTGATGGAATGCATCATATTCTGAAGGATTAAAAATGAAAAAACACAGAGAGCAATGCAGTGGTACTTGATGGACATGTGAGTGGCTATAACATATATCCAATGAGGGCCTTCAAAGAAGAATAAGATGTCATAAAGTGATTGTGATAGGAAGAGATGATTATGATGATGGATAGAGGTGTTAAGTGGACATCTAGAGTGCTTCATTACCCTTGTGATGTCAGGAGAAATTGAGGAATCCTTCAGCATGTAATGGCCTTATGGGTGAACACGAACAAGAGTTGTACAAGATGAGTTCTCAGGAATGGTTTGTGATCTGCATTTTACAGCAGTAGATTGTAGATCCTTTTGAGCATATTGAATGTATTGCACAAATAAAATCGGTGATGCTAGAATAAAAAAGAATCTATCAGAAGAAAAATGTTTGAATCAAACAGTTGTGATAAAAGCTTGACAGTCAAAATATACGGGATATGAACAATCTTCCAGAGAAGAAATGTGAATGATTAATGGTCATGTTAAAAAATACCTCAAGTCACTGATAAAAGAAATACAAATTAAAGGAACCCTGAAGTATTGCCTCAGCATCCATCACTTAACACATAATAAATATTGTAGGTTCAATGGGAGATAAATACATTAATACGTTTTTAGTGGAACTGAATTGACCTGACCATTCTTACACATAGTGAAACTATGCTAGAAACATGTTGTTTATTAGCAGATAACAAAGTTAGAAGGAGTAGCTAACACACTGGATGAATAGAAATAGGGACTGGACTTGTGATTTCATTGATAGAGAACTTCCAGATGAGGAAGTTCCCTCTACCAAGGAAAGAAGATATACATACCTTCTTTGAATGTTAAAAGCCTTAGGAATTGCCTATGACACTGTGAAGTAAAACCAATATGTTTCAGAAGCAGCTATGTTTTTACTGTTTTTTTTGACCAGCTTTTTTTCCATGGCACCGCACCATCATGTTAAATGATAGACTATAAAAAGATCTCAACAGACTCAACAGGGCCAATTCTAATAATATTAAATTAATAGGGATACATGTAAAGGTTTACCTTTTGGATAAAAAAAACTTCATAAATACAAAACGGGAGATTTGTGGTTAATTATTACGGTCTAAAATGATCTTGGATTTTTAGTAGATTATATACTCAGTATGAACCAACAGTGTCATATGGCAGCCACAAAATCTTTTGTAATTTTAGACTGCATTAAGAAAAATATTTTGTTCCAGATTAGGCACATGATAATGCTGTTGTACTCTATCATGGTCAGACTGTATTTGTAGCATGAAATGGGACTACCTCACAAAGATAGTCAGAATTGACTCTCACACCTGTTGATGGAGATAGACAAGATGAAAAAAGTTTTCCTCTTCGTGTAGGCTCTTGGTGCTGGGTGCACTTAAAATGCTAACACCACTTTTGAGACCCATTTGCTTGTACTGCTGTCTGGATATTTGGTACCCTTGCCCCTTCTCCCCCTGGCTTAAAAGGTAATTTCCTTCATAAATGGACAACAAAAGTGATGTCAATTTGGGGTATAACCTAAAAGCTGTAAAAAACAAACAAACAAAAATAAGATATGTGTTCATTTAACATAATGTCATGAGTTATAATGATATTTCCGTGAAAGTAAGGTACAGCAAAATATACAGAAATAATGCTGCTAAGTACAAAAATTCAATTCTTGGGAAATAGGCAAAGAATGAATTGTTTCTTAAGATTTTACTTTACTGAGGAAAATTCCTATTTGTAGATATAATTCCATGTTAAAGGAAATTTTGAATTGAGGTTATTGTTATAGCTTTAATGTTATTTGTTGAAAGGTAAGTCAGCTAGTTAACTAGTCATATAGTACATATTATTTGGAAAGCACCATATTAGTAACCTTTCAGAGCCTTAGTTTCCTTACATACAAAAATGAATTTCTATATAGTATATTCTATATGTTCTATATATTTTGTATATATGCATTTCTATATTTCTTTTCAGCAACCTTTGTCTTTATGGATTTAAATCTATATTTTTAATGCATGTATTTAAGAACAATACTCATTGTTAGCCTTAAAATGTAATATGTTGTTGTTTAAATTGTTTCAAACATGTCTGAGTCTCGGTGACCCAATTTGTAATTTTCTTTGCAGTGATACTGGAGTAGTTGGCTGTTTCCTTCTTCATCATTTTACAGGTTAGGAACTAAGGAAAACAGTTAAGTGACTTGCCCAGGGTCACACAATTATTAAGTGTCTGAGACCAGATTTGAACTCAAGAAGAAGAGTCTTCCTGACTCTAGACCCAGCAAGCTGTTCACTGTACCACCTAGTTGCCCTAAAAATGTAATATATAGTTTTCTATTTGTCTCTGCTAACTTGCTGAATTTTTATTTTTGCCTCATGTGAAATATGATTGTAACTTCTATTTTTGGAATTGCCTGAAATAATTGAATTTTGAAGCAGTCAAATTTTGGTACAGTCAAATTTGAAGCAAATGAATTTTGGTGAATTTTGTTCTAGCTTTTCTTTTCATTTTGTATTTTTATTTTATAAATGTTTCTTGCATATAGCATATTTTTCTTATTCATTATTCCTTTTACTTTCTTTTTATTGGAACATTTAACCCATTTACATTTAAACTTAATAATTAGATTTGTTTCTTCCATTTAATCTTTTACTTTGTAGATTAACAGAAATAAAAAGTATCTCCCATTTATATGTCATTTGTATGAGATTTCGTGAAAGATGTGACAATAAAGACAACCTTGGTAATCAGAGATCGTGCTTTGATTATTAATGCCAAATGAGGCATAAAACAGGAAGATTTATTCTCTACAAAGATTTTCACCACTGTTTGTGAAGGGAATCTAGTATAAAGTCCAAGTCAGAGAAGAATTCTTAAGATGCTTTTTGTGAAAGACATTGTAATGATTCTGTCAAGCCCTAGAATATTACAGAGTTGCTTCAATGAGAATCACAATCATTCAAGAACTTGGTTTAAATAATCACACAAGAAAATCTTAAGTAGGTGAAGAATGCTTGTGGAATATTGTCCATAGTATGATATGTGGGTAAATGGGCAACTTGTAGAGCTTGTCTAACATATTTGGAGAAACACTGCAAAATGTACAATGAGCTGGGGCCAAAATTGACTAGTAGAAAAGTGGGCTGGATTGTCTTTGGGAATTTGCCAAGTTCTTTGAATGACTTAAAGCTTTGCCCTTATGGAGCTTTACCTTCTTCTCTTCCCTCCCCCATTTGATTTTTTTTTTTTTTATGGGGGAACATGGATTTTGAATATTCTTGGAATATTCGGTTTTTCCTCTATTCCTTCATCTTATTCTTTTTACAACTCCTCCTTTTAATCTTTTAGTTCCTTGGAATCTTTCATCTCTAGATGAAGCTCTTTTTGTTCTCCCTTTGGCATCTGCCCATTTTGAAAAAAAAATTTTAAATAATCTTACACCAGAAGCATTAGATAATTTTTCTTGTTAACTGTATTAATTTATCTTTTTGTGTTTTGTCTTAAGTGTTTGCTAATCAAATGCTTACTTATTTCTGGTTTCTTTGGAAGTAATTACTTAGGTAGGTGGATAAAAGAGCATTTATTAAGTGCTTACTATATGGCAGGTACTGTGCTAAGCACCATCTGATTATATTCTGCAGGTTCCACCCCAAATAAATACCTATTTTTTTCCATGAAGGGACTTTTAAAATTCAGTTCTCTCTTGTTGTTAAAAGGATGTTAGACTGGGTCACTAAAAAGAATGGACAGCATAGAAGTCACCGTACTCCTAAAATATATACCTGTTAGATTGTTCCCACTGAGTGTAAAACCTGCAGCTATGTGGAAATTGGTTAGGGTGAGTGGGACTTCTCTACTCTTACTTGACATTGTTTTGTATTGAGTGGAGATCGTTTTCATTTGCTTTTTGTTGTTCAGTTGTTCATTTGTTTCAGTCATTTTACTTGTGTCTGACTCTTCGTGACCTCTTGTGGGGTTTTCTTGGCAAAGATACTGGAGTGGTTTGCCATTTCCTTCTCCAGCTCATTTTACAGATGAGGAACTGAGGCAGGCAGGGTTAAGTGACTTGTCCTAGATCACATAGCTAGTAAGTATCTGAGGCCACATTTGAACTCAGATGAGTCTTCTCAACTTCAGGCCAGGTACTCTATCTACTCTGCGACCACCCAATCTTGATGCAATTCTAGTTATTATATATGTCCCCTCTTTTTTTTTTGTTAAGTTCTTTGTGCCAAGCTATGTGCAGTGTGCTTAGTGCTGTGATTACAAATAGAAAAATTGAGAAAGTCTCCTTTCCCAAGGGACTCATAGGAATTTCAGCTACAGGGCAGATGGAAAGGCTTGAAAATCCTAAGAGTTAGTGGTTGAGTGGGTTGTAAAGCCCAGAAATTCTTTGGTTAACTAAAGTAGTTAATATGGTTACCTGGAGAAATTTATCAGTATCAGTTTCATGACAGCATACTTGCCTGTGTTCCTGTATAATGGGCAACACTCTTGTGCTTTCCCAGTCACCAGTGGAGTGAAACAAGACTGCGTGCTTACTCCAGTGCTTTTTAGCATGATGTTTTTAGCAGTGTTGCCAGACACTTTCTTTTTCTTTTTTTGGAGGGCAGTTAGGGTTAAGTGACTTGCCCAAGGTCACATTGCTAATAAGAGGCCAAATTTGAACTCAGGTCCTCCTGGCTTCAGGGCTGGTGGTCTGTTCACTGAGCCACCTGGCTGCCCCTTGCCAGACACTTTCAGTGAGGATGAACATGGCATCAAGGTCAGCTACTGCACTGAGGGTAAATTATTTAACTTGAAAAGGGTATAAGCCAAGACTAAAATGAAAGGAGAGTTGGTGTGTGGGTTTTTTTTTTTTTTTTTGCATATGATTGTAAACTTAGTACAGCCTCTGAAGCTGAGGTGTATGGATTGATTCTCTGCTACTTGTGCAAATTTTGACTTAACACCAAGAAAACACAGGTCCTCCACCAGCCAACACCACACCATCCATACACAGAACCATTAGAGTAAATGGAGAAGTTTTTTAATACTTTGGCCAAGTTCACTTACCTTGGCAGTATACTTTCTAGGGATTTACATGTTGATGATGAGGTAGAAGCATGCATTGACAGAGCTAGATCAGTGTTTGTGAGGCTCCAAAGGAAAGTGTTGGGAGAGAGAGAAGAGGTATTAAATTGACTATCAAATTGGAGGTCTACATAACCATTGTACTAACCTTGTTGTATGCCTGTGAATCCTGCACAGTAGACCAGTGCCATGCCAGGAAGTGGAATCACTTCCATTTGAATTCTCTTAGGAAGATTCTGAAGATCACCTCGGACACGGAGGTCTTTTCTTTTCTTTTTTTTTTGAGGGGAGAAGGCAGGGCAGTTGGGTTTAAGTGACTTGCCCAAGGTCATATGGCTAGTAAGTGTTAAGTATCTGAGGTCGGATTTGAACTCAGGTCCTTCTGACTCCAGGGCTGGTGTTCTGTTCATTGCGCCACCTAGCCGCCCAAACTGAAGTGCTTTCTTGAACTAAACTGCCAAGCATTCAGACTGCTGGAGAGCCTAACTCCAGTAGACTGGCCACATTGTTTGAATGCCAAAGGTACGCTTGGCTAAGAGACTTACTTTACAGAGAACTCACATAAGGCAAGCACTCACTTGGTGGGCAGAAGAAGTAATACAAGGACACTCTCAAGGTCTCTGAAGAATTTTGGAATTGATTGTGTGAAATGGGAGACGCTGGCACAGGACTTACATCAAGGAAGGCATGCTGTCTGAGCAAAGAATTGAAGTAGCTCAAAAGAGACATGAGATAACACAAATTTAGAGAATCTACCCTAAATGTTCACATGGACTATTTGTGTCCAACCTGTGGTAGAACTTCTTGAGCTTGTATTGGTCTGATTAGCCACTGTCAAGCATCGTGTAATTTGACTCTTAACATAATGATGTCATTTTGGTCCTCTTCAGGAATGGAGGACGACAACCAGTTAATAAGACGTTGCTAGGAGAATAGGGCATATAAAAGGGCATTAAATATTAATTAGGGCATAGAGACAGAAAAGATGGTAAAGCCTAGTAGTCCTCCATCTTACCAGGGGGATTAGAGTTGTCTCCTATCTACTTTAAGTCTTATGATCAGTCAGGCAACCTGGCTAAAGGTCAAAGACAAGGAGGGAAGGGCCCCCCCACCCCAAGGTGACCAGTGGGAATGAGTTAAGGGGGAAATGTAAGGATGGGTAGAGAACCCGTTGTGAGGGAAATTATGCTGAGAGCCATTTACTTTTTACTATCTTGCTAGTCCTTTTTCTGTATTTTTCAGTAATGAAATTTAATAAATTAGACAAATATTTTTAAAGCATTAGTGAAAATAAATACTGACTTTATTAACCTTAGCATTCTTAAAATAATATATTACTGAAATCTTATATATGAAAATAATTTTAAAACCCAGTTACATTTTATGCTATTAATCACCTTAACTGTAATTCCTTGATTGATTATAGTCATGTTAACTGATACTTAACCCTTGTATCATTTGTTTTAAATGAGCAGGTCTGTGAGAGTTTTCTTATTTGCTTATTATTTAAAATTCATTTACCTTTTTATTATTTTCTTTGTTTCAGATAATATCCCAGAAGATCTAAAAGACCCATTTTACATAGACCAGTATGAACAGGAACATATTAAACCACCTGTTATCAAGCTTTTGCTGTCCAGTGAGTTATATTGTCGGGTCTGTAGCCTCATTTTGAAAGGTGACCAGGTAGCAGCATTAAAGGGACATCAGTCTGTTGTTCAGGCCTTGTCTCGGAAAGGAATTTATGTAATAGAGAGTGATGACACACCAGTGACAGAATCTGACCTTAGTTGTGCACCTATAAAAATGGTGAGTACTAGATGGATTGAAAAAATTTTTTAAAGTTAGGCTGTTGTGTGTTTTTTTTAGGGGATAATATTCCCTTGGGCTGTGGTGATTTGAATTGAAATGCACTGAATTTTTCTCTTTAATATTTTGATCTCTTGAAACAGGATTGATTTTTACATCGCATACCTGCATTGTGCAACTGCCTCTGCATATTTTGGCTAAGTGAATAAAAAGTAATTTAGTTAAGTAAGCAGCTCATCAACAACTTCCAAAATTCAAGTAAAATGTAATGTAAACATTATATAAGTATTAAATAAGATACTAGAAAATTGGATTTTCACAAAAAAGTTTTTTTTAGTAAGTTTAAAATTTCTTAAAATTTGGGTATTTGCTGCAAGTGAATAGAGCACCAGTGCTGGAGTCAGGAGGACCTGAGTTCAAATCCAGTCTCAAACACACCACTTACTAGCCGTGTGACCTTGGGCAAGTCACTTAACCCCAACTGCCCTGCCGTCCCCCCTTCAAAAAGCAAAAAAAAAAAAAAAAAGGAAAAGGCAGTGTTTTAAGCTATTTTTTATGTTGGTGAATGCTGTGTAAGAAATTTCAAGAAAGATATGACTTAATTTAGGCACATAAATCAAACATTTTTGAGGCAAACATCTTAAAAATGTTTTGTCTTTGTTGTCTACCAGTTTGTCAAATGAATGTCCTTTTAAAGTATTTTTGTTCTAAAGCAAGTGATTATATTAATTCAGTACTTTCCCTTTGTGTTCAACAAAAATAATCATAATTTATAGTGATAATGCTAGACCCCACTTTGATGTATTTTACACAGAACACTTGGTTTACATTGACTATATTGATGATTTTCTTGTCCACAAATTTTGTGGATGATTTCTTTTGGTCACTGGTATTTTGTAAATGTGCATGACATTATTTAAGAAAAGATCAGCATGTTCTGTATACACACTATCTCCCACATGAGTATACTTCTCATTTGTTTATTTGTAGTAAACCTATGGCTTAAAATTTCAAATAAAAATGGAATATCAGCATGGTATTTCTAAGCAGAAAGAGTCAAATTCTTTGTTGCAATTAGGAATTTGAGAAAGCACTAATTGGGAACATGGAGAGAGTTATAATTTTGAATGAGATTGTGACTAGCTACTTTACATATCTTTTCCCTAGAGTTCCCATATGGCTATGATCGATGCTTTAATGACGGCCTACACTATAGAAATGATCAGCATTGAAAAAGTGGTTGCCAGTGTCAAACGCTTTTCTACATTCAGTGCCTCAAAAGAGCTTCCATATGATTTGGAGGATGCAATGGTTTTCTGGATTAACAAGGTCAGTACTTTGAAGCCATTTCAGTGCCTATAGGTCATTAAACTATCCCAAATCAATTATAGGCCTCTTGTTAATCAAGGTAAATAATGTTTCTTTAAAATACTCAGAGAACTGGAACTGTGTTTTCCATTGTAGGGGAGGGATAAAAATTCCTTTATCCTGATAACCTGACCTCTAATGACATATACCTTAGAATTAGTAGCATTAATTAACCTATTGCTATATAAATGTGTATATAGAAGTTATTACATTGTATTAAAGGAAAAAAATTACTTTTCAACTTCTAAGGGAAATTGTTACTCTTTCAATACCCATGACTAGTTGTAAAATCATTTTTTAATAGTACATGGGGTTAAGAACTGTCTGTTAAGAATAAATGAAATGTTAAATTCTAGGTGTTCTGGGTAGGTAAACAAGATATTTGTTATAGCATCTGAAGGTATTTGCATATTATATATTTTTTTCCTTTCACTATTTTAGGTGAACTTGAAAATGAGGGAGATAACAGAGAAAGAGGTAAAATTAAAGCAGCAGCTATTAGAGAGCCCGGCTCACCAAAAGGTAATAAAAAGCTATATTTAACTTCTCTGGAAACTCTTTGGTTTGGAATCACTGTCAAGTACAATTTAATGCAACCTCAAATGGAAACCTTCTATCTTTGTGATAGTAGCTACTTGTCTCCATTTGCCTCAGCTCACTAATATAAGCTGGTGAAATTACTAAAGTCAAGTAAATTCATAAAGAATTACTAAGTGTCTCTTATGTGTAGTAAATTGGAGGTAAAAAGTTAGATATGATATAAACTCTGTCTTAGAGAACTTACAGTATTTTAGGGGGAAGAGACACCTATACAGGTAGCTGATAAAAGGAAGATTTGAGTGAATGCAAAAAAGAGGGTAAGTTGATTATTATGATAAATTAGAGGATGCAGATTCCTCTCTTAGGGGTGTGTGTGTGTAGGGTTTGGATGGGTGGGTGGGTGGGTGGGTATCAGGCCAACCTTATGGAAGACAAAGTACCTGAGTTGGGCCTTTAAGAAAGGAAGGGGGTAATGGGAATTTCAGGGCATATGAGCATGGATGGTCAGGACGGACAGGAATTTTTGAGGGAAAAAGTACATTCCACACGTAGGGGATGTTGGAACAAAGAGACAGGAAAGAGCAATATGAGACCAAGGCATGGAGAATAGACGAGTTTAACTAGAACATTGAGTAGTAAAAAACAAGGAAAGTAGATTGAAGACTGAAATTTGTTGTTCAGTATTTCAGTCGTGTCTGACTCTTTGTGGCCTTGTGGACCATACTGTCCATGGGGTTTTCTTGGTAAAGATACTGGAGTGATTTGCTATTTCCTTCTCCAGTGGATTAAGGCAAATGTAACTTAAGTGACTTGCCCGGAATTACACAGCAAGTTTGCGAGACTGGATTTGAACTCCTGTCTTTCTGACTCCAGGCCCAGCTCTATATCCATTGCACCACCTAGCTGCCTTAGCCAGAAATTAAAGGACCCTAACTGTTAGAATTAGGAGCTTAGATTTTAGTCAGTAGACTGTGGGAAATCATTGAAAATTTGTGAGCAAAGGAGTGATATGATCAAAGCTTTTAGGAATTAGGAAAATTATGTGGCTAACACTATGGAGGATAGATTAGAGGTGGAGGGTAGAATATCAGTTATAATGGTCTTTATCATATAGAGTTTAGATTAGAAGAGATAAGGCTATGACAGGAGTGGTTATAGTGGCAGTAGACAGGAAGGCCTGGATGAGAGATATCTTGGAGGGAGAATCCACAGAAGTTGGCAGGTTTTTTGGAATGTTGGGGACAAGACTAAGGTTACAAGCCATGGTCAGCAAGGCAGAAGCATAATACAGAATACTATGGAAGGCACGACAGGACAAAGAGTATGTGAGAGTTCAGAATTCTGAGATGACTCAGAGGGAAATGGACATGTTTGACTTGTATCCCTCTTTATTAGAACATGCCTGTTTCATATAAAAAATTAGGCATGGGTGTGGAGGGTGGAGGTTCAAAGAGTAAGGGAGTGCTACAGAACTGGATAGTACTGTACATGACCCCTGTTGTTCTCTCCTCTTCCTTCCCTTATCTGTGTAAATATATTGGTTATAATGCACTTCTACACTTTCATTATTAGAGAATGTAATATCCTTAAAATGGAAATGTGCCTCAGTTTCTCTTGTATTTAAAAAGAGGTCTTCTCTTTTAAGCTAAAAAATTGTACAGATAAACAAAAATAAAAGCCCAAGATAAAAATGCATCTAGAATTGAATTTTTGTTTTAAATATGAGCCCTTTTGAAAAATTTGCTATGATAAAATAGCAAATATATATCATATTAATTATTATTGGATTTTCAAAAGGGCACTAAGGTTTAGTTTTTCTTTTAAACTGAAATTTTCTAATATTACTTTGAACTTACAATAGTCATTTAACCAAAAATTTAACAATCTTGTCTTTCTAGTAGTATATACAAAGTGTGCCTTGCTTAAGTGCATTCAAATATCATTACTTGATCTGCTGATGTTCCTTTCCTTTCCTACCTTCCTTTCCTTGCTTCCTGAGCAGTCTCCTTCCAAATGGTATTGGAAATTAGTACCTGTAAGTGAACTACGTTTACACCAGTCACCATACAGATTTCCATGGCTTTTAAATATAAATTATTGTTTTTATTAAAAACTATTTAACAGTAAAATCTATGACAAATTTGTTTACTTGTCCATAATCTGCCTTAAAATAAAATTTAGTTTTTGTGATGTGAATGTCTACTACATAAAATAATTTTATAGTTACAAGTTATATTTTGTTTGAGAATGTTGTTTTATGTTTCTTAAGCTATTTTTAAGCTGTTTATTTTTATGAATGCTTTTGGTAGCACCATGGTAATAGGCTTAAATAGCTAAAAATCGAAGGGATGCATACTTTGTTCAGACAGTAAGCAGAAGGTATTTTCCTAAGCTGTAAATTGAAGAGGGGTAGATAGATAACCATACTGCATGATTTTTTTTTTTTTTTGCTTTATGGTTTGCAACTTTTAAATATTTATTATCTTCCATATTGTTTTCTACTTTGGAATTTGCTCACTAGATGTGAGTGAATAGATTATCCAGTTAAAAAAATGACATTCTTTAAAAATAATAGATATTGAAATAGTCATTGTTAATTGACTTTAGAGAAGTGGGGGTTTTTTTTCCCACCTTTAAAATCCTTCTAATACATCCTTAGACTGTGTTTTGGCTTTACCATCATTTGTCTGTAAGACTTGATAGCCACAGATTCACCTCTGCTAAAATGCTAGAAATACCTAGCAATCATTTATGACACTTGTGCAAGAAAATTTATTCAGAAAACAGTGATTGAATGTACTCCATATGTAAAGCACAGTAGGCTTAAAAAGATGACTAAGTTCACAGAATATCAGAGTTAGAAGGGATCTCCAGTTTCAGAACAGATCTCTTCATCCTTTGATGGAAGATCTCAAGTGAGGAGGAAGTCATGTTCACTACCTCTTGAGGCATCCTTATTCTATTTTTGCATAGCTTTGTTAGGAAATTTTTCCTTTTGCCATGCCTAAATATGCCCCCTGAGATGGAGGCAGAGGCCCATTGTTCCTAGTTTTGCCCTTGAGGTCAAACATTACAAATGTAATCCATCCACATGATCAACCTTTAGATGCTATCCTTTTCTTAACCCAAGGTAGCATTAGTTTTTTGGCTGCCTTGTCACACTGTTGACTCATATTGAGGTGGGAACCCACTGAAAACTGAATCTTTTTCAGACAAACTGCTCTTTGCCACACTTCTCCTATTTTGTACTTGGGAATTTGATTTTTGTAACCTAAGTATAAGACTTTACATTTATCCCTATTAATTTCATTTTAGTAGATTGGACCCAATGTTCTAGCCTGCTGAAATCTTTTTGTATCTTGACCTGTGCCATCCATTCTGTTAGTTTTGTGTCATACATACATTGGCTAAGCATGCCATCTAAGTCTCCATCCAAGTTATTGGTGCAATTTTAAATAGCACAGGGCTAAGGGAGTACCTCTGAACACTTCTTTTGAGTTCAAATCAAAACATTGATGCCTACTATATTTTGGGTCTGTTCATTCAGCCAGTTTTGGATCCACTTAACTGTGATTTCCATTTTATCCAAAAGAATAGCGTGACTTTGTTAGATGTTAAAATCTAGGGAAACTATACCTGTATAGTATTTGCCTAATTTTTCAGTTTAATGCTAAACCTTTCTAAAAGAAAGAAATATTTGTTATTTATGAACTTTCAAACTTTGTTATCACTGCTTTCTTTTTCACTTTCATTGTCAAAGAGATGTCTTTAACGATAAATTCTGAGATTTTTCCAGATTTTGTATATAAGCTTATTGTTTATAGACTATTCTTTCTTGAATTTATTTCCTAACTACTGTATTTCGTAGCAAAATAGAGTAGTATTTATGTGTTAATGGATATGGCTAGATATACATGGGCAATGTTTTCCCTCTCCTTCGATATTGATTTTCAGATAAAGTCTTTGGCTTTGAGGAGCTTAAAACCTACTGGGGAGATAATCCTGTATGCAGATAATTCTAATAAAAATAGTGTGATAGATGGCACAAAAGATAAATAGTAGTATGGGAGTTCCGAGGAGGGAAAGGCTTATTTCTGCTAAAGGAATCAGATGTTCCCAGAGAGCCAAACATCTAAATTAAAAAAGAACTTGTTATGACATCTTATAAGTTGGAGACTGCCTACATCCAGTTTGATTTTCTTACTCCTTTTAACACTGTTTGTGCTAAATTATTATTTTAGAATTTGTAAATAGAAATTAAATACTGATGTATATTTTATATGTATTATATAATTCACATTAGCAGTAGTATTTATTCTTGCTTATTGGGGTAATATCCTTAAGAACATTTAAAGTTTCCTGTATTCTTAAGTCCTTGGAGCCAAAGACTGACTTTATAGATAACTTTGTGAATGCACATAGAATCGTGGACCTTAAAGTAATAAGATTTCAAATAAAGATTATATATAAATTGAAAACATGAAGTACTATACCTAAGATTTCATTTAATCAGATAAATCATTATTATGATAGTTACTAGTAGTTATATATTAAAAATTTTTTGATGATGAATTACTTGCATTTTCAAGGAGGGGGGGAGAAGAGGGAGGGAAAGAAAATTTGAAACTCAAAATTTTTAAAAATGTTAAAAATTGTTTTTACATGTAATTAGAGAAAATATAAAATCTTTTAAAAATAGAAAAAAAATCCTAGTAAAATTTGGCAGGTGCCAGTTTTACATTAAATTATAAAAAGCCTGGAGAATTTTTAAAAACTCACTTACTTTATTCTTACTAATTTAGCCTAGATTCCTTAAACTGCTACCTGGAACATCATAGATGATTTATTATCTATGTCTTATCCCCTTCCTTAGAGAATAAAACTTTTGAATTGCTGCATGAGTTTATTTAATCACCATCATGTGTGTCTCATGATCTTTTTTATGTAAGCCTGATCTAATGCATGCTATTTCATACTGCATGCTGGAACCTGTGGACTGTGCTCTTGTGGTACAGTATGATTCATAGTACTTAGATTATAGAGAGTTTCAGGTTAGAAAAAGCAAATTATCTGTATTAATGCAAATTTGTTGTCTAAAAGATACAGAATATTAAAATATAAACAATATTTGTATTGTACATTTTGTGATTTAGAGCTAATTATGAAAATTATTACTTCTTACTAAGTAAACTATTCTTGCTTTGGTTTAATCTATACTTGAATATATATTGAATATTCAATATATATATATATATCTTGAAAATGTGATTTTTATTGTAGAGCTTGAGATTGCTTACAATTTGAACTACAGAAGAAAATTGATTAGGAGTAGCAGTAATGTTTTCAAACTAGATATGGAATTGTAGATCACATGAGAATCTAAAGTAAAATAGTAGATTAAAATTTGAAAATTACATACTCTTTTTTTCCATAAATTTAACTTATATTTATTTATCTGTTCATAAACATGACATTCAGTTTTTTAGTTAGGCTTCAAACTGTTTCTTAGGTTTTTGATGTAACTAATGATAGTTTCTTCTTAATGCAAGTATCTAAAAACTAGAAAATAGTTGTTTCATGTAATACTCTTCTATGAATTCAGTTGCCTGTTACTTACTTGTAGCTGACTTATTTAAAAAAAAACCCCAAATATTACATCATGTTTAAAAACCTCTTCAAACTATACATCAGTGCTTTTGTTTGTTTCTATTCAGGCAAAGATTAACTGATATTTTATTAGCATTTCCTAATATAAAAACATTTTAACTTTAAAGGATATAGGTAATTTGGACTGTACTTTAAAGCTGTATTTTTACATTTTACTTTTTTGTGCAACGTATTTCATTAGCCTTTCAAAGGTCAACCTCCAGGTTGAGTAGTAGGTCTAGTATTATGGATATTTCAAATAATTGTTTTTAAACAATGTAGAAAATATAAATTGTGTTTTGCCATGTCAAATTACATAGCAGGTTATGACATGTATAAACACATTTTAAAATATCCTTATATGATCACATTTTCCTTCTCTTAAATATAGGTTCGATATCGACGAGAACATCTTTCAAATAGACAACTACCATATTTTCCAGTGCTGGAAGATCTGATGAAAGATGGCAGTGATGGTGCTGCTCTTTTAGCTGTGATACACTATTATTGTCCAGAACAAATGAAATTGGATGGTAAGTAAAGAATATTTTTTCCTTTAAGTAAGTTAGATGCAGTGGATCTAATTAAGTTATATGTGTCATACTTAACTTTTGATTAGCATTTTGTCTGACAAACAGACTTGTTTTCTGAAAAGATTTAGCTGAAGTGCTGAAGAGAGGATATAGACTAGATATGTTTCCCCCAAGGATTAGACTTTTGTAGGTCCTGGTATATAGGATCCCTTCAGATGTCTGGATCCTTTTGGTTTTTAGCAGAAAAATAAATGCAGAAATGAAGTTTCTGATAATTCATAAAATTTGTGTTCATATTTTAAAAGCAGTGGGATTTCTTTTTTTCCAATTTATTTATTTATTTTTAGTTTTCAACATTCATTTCCACAAGATTTTGAGTTACAAATTTTTCTCCCCTTCTTTCCCATATTCTTCACCCCAAAATAGCAAGCCTACTGAATATCCCTTCCCCCAATCTGTTCTCTCTTATGTCCTCCCCCAGCTTTCTGGTAGGGCAAGATGGATTTCTATAGCCCAGTGCCTGTACATCTTATTTTCCAGTTGCATGTAAAAAACAATTTTTTTTTTAGTATTTGTTTTTGAAACTTTTGAGTTCCAGAGTCTCTTCCCTCTTCTCTCCTCACCCACCCCCACTAGGAAGACAAGCAATTCAACATAGGTTGTACATATGTAGTTACGCAAAACATTTTGATAATAGTTATATTGTGAAAGACTAACTATATTTCTCTCCATCCTATCCCGCCCCCCACTCATTCTATTTTCTACCTTGACCCTGTCCCTTTTCGAAAGTGTTTGCTTCTAACTACCCTCTCCCCCAATTTGCCTTCCCTTCTGTCATCCCTCCTCTTATCCCCTTCCCCCCTGCTTTCTTGTAGGGTAAGATACCCAATTGAAGGTGTATGTTATTCTCTTCTTAAGCCAAATTCACTGAGAGTAAGTAAGGTTGACCCATTACCCTTTTCCTTCCTGCTCCTCCCCTCCATTGTAACATTGTTCTCTCGACTCTTTTACATGAGATAATTTACCCTAATATATCTCTCCTTCTCCCAGTACATTCCTCTCCCACCTCTTAATTCTGTTTTTTTAGATATAATCCCTTCAACTCATCCTGTGCCCTCTGTCCACGCACACATGTACACACATACACCCTCCTATACATACATAATATAGTATGTACACACACATATGTACATACATACATATATATGCACACATACACATATATATTCCCTTTAGCTATCATCGTATTGAGAAAAGTTTAATGAGTTACAATTATCATTTTTCCATGTAGGAATGTAAGTAGTTCAACTTTAATAAGTTCTTTATGATTTCTTTTTCCTGTTTACCTTCTCATGCTTCTCTTGATTCTTGTATTTGAAAGTCAGATTTTCTGTTCAGCTCTGTTTTTTTCATCAAGAATCCTTGAAAGTCCTCTATTTCATTGAATGATCATATTTTCCCCTGAAGCATTATACTCAGTTTTGCTGGGTAGGTGATTCTTGGTTTTAATCCTAGCTCCTTTGATTTCCGGAATATCATATTCCAAGCCCTTAGATCCCTCAGTGTAGAAGCTGCTAGGTCTCGTGTTCTCCTGACTGTGTTTCCACAACATTCTAATTGTTTCTTCCTGACTACTTGCAGTATTTTCTCCTTCACCTGGGAATTCTGAAATTTGGCTATAATATTCCTAGGTGTTTTCTTTTTGGTATCCTTTTCAAGAGGTGATCAGTGATTTCTTTCAATTTATGTTTTGCCCTCTGGTTCTAGAATATCAGAGCAATTTTGTGTGATATTTCTTGATGGATGGTGTCTAGGCTCTTTTTTTTTGATCATGGCTTTCAGGTAGTCCAGTGATATTTAAATGATCTCTCCTGGATCTATTTTCCAGGTCAGCGGCTTTTCCAATGAGATATTTCACATTGCCTTCCACTTTTTCATTTGTTTGGATCTGTTTTATAGTATCTTGATTTATCATAAATTTATTAGCTTCCAATTGCTCCAATCTAATTTTGAAAGAATTACTTTCTTCGGTGAGTTTTTGAAATTCCTTTTCCATCTGGCAAATTCAGCTTTTTAAGGCATTCTTCTCCTCATTGGCTTTTTGGGTCTCTTTTGCCATTTGAGTTAGTCTGCTTTTTAAGGTGTTATTTTCTTCAGTATTTTTTTGGGTCTCCTTTTACAGGCTGTTGATTTGCTTTTCATGATTTTCTTGCATCATTCTCATTTCTCTTTCCAATTTTTCCTCCACTTCTCTTACTTGATTTTCAAAAATTTTCTTGAGTTCCTCCATGGCCTGTGACCAGTTCATATTTTTCATGGAAGCTTTTGATTCAGGAGTTCTGACTTTGTTATCTTCCTCCAGTTCCATGTTTTGATCCTTTTTGTCCCCAAAAAAGGATTGTATGGTCTGATTGCACTTTCTCTGCTTGCTCATCGTGCCAATTACTTGGCTTTTGAGCTCTTTGCCAAGGTAAAACTCTGCTTATGGATTGGAGAGTTTTGTTCCAAATTGCTGTGGTTTTCGCAGCTGCCGGAGGTACTAGTTGGGTGCCCTCTTTACAACCCCCACAAGCTTTGGCATGCTGGTGTTCCTCATCCCAGGACTGTCACCCAAGACTGTCACCCAGATCCAAGCAGGTCAAAGCAAGAGCAATTACCCTCTGAATGGTTGCTTGGTCCTCCTGCAATCTGCAGGGCAGAATCTCTGGAGGCAGCCATGGGGTGGTGGCTGTAGCCGCCATGCTTCTGCCACTTCTTGCCCTGGGGGCAGAGGTTGGACTGCACTCTTCCTTTACCCTTCAAACAGAGTTCCCCACTGACCTTTTATTTTCTCTTTGGTGTTTATGGGTTGAGAAGTCTGGAAACCACCACAGCTGCTGGTGAGTCACTCTTCCTGAAGTCAGCTCTGGCCGGTCAGGGCTGCCCTGGGGCCAGAGCCACAGCTTACAAGGGACTGCTCTTGGCTCCCAGCATGCTGCAATAGACCTTTCCAGTTGGCCTGCCAGGATGCCTTCAGGGGGAGATTTGTTGCTCTCTGTCACATTGTGGGTTCTGTAGCTTTAAAATTTGTTTAGAGTCATTTTTTTTACAGGTATTGGAAGTGGTTGAAGCCAGAACCCATGCCAAGTTTGTGCTTTTACGCTGCCATCTTGGCTCTGCCCAGCAGTGGTATTTCTATTTGGGGCAAAGACAAGCCAAAATCATGACTTATCTAAAAATCAAATGTTACAGATCCTAATAATTCACTTTTATGTAGCACTTTGTACTGTACAAAGTGCTTTCCTCACAACAGCTTTGTGAAGTAGGTAAGACATTATTATCCTCAGTTTATAGATGAGAAACTGAAGTTGATCATCATTATTATTCTTCTATTTGGTAGTTTTATGAATTCTCAAGAATTTAAAATAAGACAAAATGTTTAGTGTAAATTTGGGCTGTGTTTATCAGATATTAACTTATAATCCTCAAAATCCTAATAAGCTACTGAAATGATTTTTCTTAGATTATAAAACCAAATCCCTTTTGATTTGGTATGTTTTCTTTCTCACACTTTGTTCATATTGCTACCAAAGTGAATTTTGTCTTAATGTGTGTTCTGGGAAGGCAAATAAATTTGATGTAGAAAAGATGTTTCTGAATTTTATTTCAACATGTAACTTTTTTTAGCCATCCTTTTGCATCTTCTTTTGTTGTCAGTCATAGATTTTATTCTCTTATATTTATTTACATTTAAGAATAGTGAATAGTGTCTCAGTGATTATTGAGTAGACTTGAGTCATCATTGAGTAGACTAGAGAGACTTTAAAGAATTCTTTGCTTTCTCCATAAAAAAAAAAAAAGATATGAGGACATTTAGGAAATGGATGTAAGACACTTTCAATTTCATGGAATAATTTCTTTGTATATGGAAGATGAGTAATGGAAAATAAGTTTGGATCTTCATTTTGGAGATAGCCTTCTCACAAATAATTTTAAATACTCTTAGTATTAACTTTTACATTCTAAATCATGTTTCCTTTATGTTCATTTTTTCCTATTGAGTGATTACTAACATATGAAATATAGTTTGAAAGGTTTTCTTTGTCCTAGAGGTTTTACTGTTACTGTAAAAATTCTTAATAATTTTATAATCTTACTGAATATTGCCTCTATTGTAGTATTTTTCACATCATTGTAATTCACTAATAGTTGCATAATTGAAATACATTGTGAAACAGAACTTTTTCTTTGCAGTAAATTTCATATGTTTCCACCCACCAGATATATGTTTGAAGGAAGTAACATCAATAGCTGACAGTTTATACAATATTCAGCTTCTGAGAGAATTTTCAAATGAATACCTGAACAAATGCTTTTATCTCACCTTAGAAGACATGCTGTATGCTCCTTTAGTGCTAAAGGTAAAGACAATACAAAAGTGTATTTATTATTTAATACAATTATATTAGAGAACTACTTGTTTTTAAAACAAGTCACTTACTTTATCTTTATTTTGTTCTTTAAGCCAAATCTTATGGTTTTTATTGCGGAATTATTCTGGTGGTTTGAGAATGTAAAGCCAGATTTTGTACAACCAAGGGATGTTCAAGAAGTAAAAGATGGTAAGTGATTTACTTTTGATAAACCTAAATCTTTGTTGGCTTTTTTCCTTGAATAGGAAGAAAGGCTTCTTTAACACATTACTAGCCTTTTTAATCACAAGTGTTTTGGTAAGACTGCAATTTTTTTCATGAACCTGTTCAATCTTAAACTTTTTTTGCCGCCCAAACTTGCAGTTTGTTTTGTGATAATTATTGTTTAAGTCTGTTGGGAGTTTGCGAGCTTATTTTTTTGCTAAGACTTTCAATTTTTATAGAATAAATTGATTTGAGCTTTGGTGTTTTTTAAAATTTTCTTGCACTGTGGGCATTTTGAATGGTTTCTTTAGGAATTGCTTTGCTATGAAAAATCAGTCTACTTACTTGACCTTCCACTCTGTTATTCTCTCTCTTTTTTTTTTACCGGGGCGGGGGGGGGGCGGGGTAGAGAGGGGAGGGAAGGCAAGGCAATTGGGATTAAGTGACTTGCCCAAGGTCACAGGGCTAGTAAGTGTTTGAGGCCAGATTTAAACTCAGGTACTCCTGACTCCAGGGCTGGTGCTTCATTCACTGTGCCACCTAGCCACCCCTCATTCTGTTATTTTTTTCAAAACTACAGTAGGCTTCTATCCAGGTGCAGTGGTTTTTTCCCTGTCCCAGCTTGATCTTTCTGTAGCATTCTGTACTGTTGGGTACCCACTGCCACAGAAAATGAACTTATGTTTTTCAGTTTGTTTTTCTCTGTCTCTGCTGGTATTTTTCCTTTTGACTTATATCAGTGGTTATCACCCAACACCTTATTCTTTGCCTTTCTTTATCCTTCATTTCTTTCATTTTTTTTTAAATTTTTTTTTTTAAAGCAATTGGGGTTAAGTAACTTGCTCAAGGTTACACGGCTAGTCATTATTATTATTTATGCGTGGGTGCTCATTTTCTGAGGCTGGATCTGATCTCGGGTCATCCCAACTCCGAGGCCGACGCTCTTACTCACTGCGCCTCCTAGCCGCCCCTTTAGGGCAATTGGGGTTAAGTAACTTGCCCAAGGTTACACGGCTAGGTTTTTGTTTGTATGGATTAAGTGGCGGAGTCAGGCTCCGAACTCAGGTCCTTCTGATTCCAGGGCCGGGCGCTCTATTCACTGCGCCACCTAGCCGCCCCCTTCTTTCATTTTTTTAAAGGGACTTTGGCTTTTGAACTATAGTTTACCTAACTATACCTGGTCTTGTTACTTAACCATATAACTGAAGCAGGTTATTAAGTGATTAGCCCTGGCCCTCTTGCCTAGAGTATAGAGGGCATAGGGTCTGGGTCTATGCTGTCTAGATTCTTAGGCACTGACATCTGGCTTCCTAATGCATCCTAAAAACCCCTGGGCATTTGTCCTGTCACTGTTATGATAGTGCTTTTGGGCCTCTCTTTGCCCTGCAGATAATTTCTTCTTTATGTACCTTTTCTGTTTGTGTTCTCAGGCTTAGCTCAGTAGTTGGCAGGTAATGTATTTTTCATTCATTCTTTTATTCATTCAGTAGTTGTTGATTGAAAGTTCCTTAAGTCTTAAGTTCATCATAAGACCAAACTCGTTTTATATCTGGCAGTAAAAAGCCAGTAGAATCCTTGGTTATCTGACTTTGGGAAATAGATTTGGGTGGACCAAAGAATGATCCCTAAGACCATATGGTTGTATGAGTATTGTCATATTTTCTACTTCTCATAAAAGTTCTAGAGGAATTTTAGCCATAGAATAGATAGAATGCTAAAAATCAAGATTGAAGTATGCTAGCCAAGTTTAATTTGTTCAGTTAGGATTGTTCTCTGTTAACAACTCTTCTGTTGTAGGAAGTATGATCTTGATTTTTTTATATCATTAATAATATTTTAGATCTTTATTGCTAAAATAATGTATTCAGGTATTGAGTTTTAAACACGTTTTTTAAAGAGAAGTCAGATTTAAAGCAGAAGCATTTTATGTAGATCATGGCATTTTTATTTTATAGTATTTTCTTGCTAATATATTTAGTAATTTAAAATAATCTAATATTACTATAAAATAAATATTTCTACAGCTAAAACAGTTTTGCATCAAAAAAGCAGCCGCCCTCCTGTTCCTATTTCCAATGCAACTAAACGAAGTTTTATGTCAAGCCCGAGTACTTCTGGCCAAGCAGATATTCAGTCTCCAGTTCAGCTGCCACCAGAAGCTTGCAACAGGTATTACCTGCATCCTGAAGAATCTGACTATCTGTAAGTCTTTCTGCCCCTAGAAATCGCCACCTTATTTTTCTTTTCTTTGTATTTTTGAAATTGTTTTGAAGAAGTTTTAAAAAAGAAAAGATTTTTCAGATTTTTTTTGTGTTAATGTATGAGGGGTAATATTAAATATTAGTGAAAGTCTTGATAAATCAGTTTTGTAATACAGGACTTAGAGTATATAAAATATGAACATCACAAGGATTCAAATTTCCATGTATCATTCTCTAAAAGTGAATGATTATGTAAAATGTTTTAGTGGATGTGAATGACTATGAAAAATATTTTAAAACTGTAAAATATCATAGCTTAAAGGACAGGCAGAAAGTTCTTGTTTTTAAGTATTGTAGCAAAATAGAAATGAAGTTGCGTTATACCTTACAGGGCAATGAAGAGATGTGTTGTGAGTATTAACTGTCTGAAATTCATTACAGACCAAAAATTCTGCTTGGGAAGTAGTTTAGAGGATGTCATCAGAGATATGGATGACTAGGAAAAAACATGAGTTGATTATATAGGGTAAGAGATAAACATCCAATATCAAGAGACAAGAGGAATGCCCCTATCACATTGGGTGGACTCTTCTGTGGCAGATTTACAGGAGAACATCTTTGAATCAGGCATGAATGAGTAGTGATGTGCATTATTGAAAGGATTGTCCTTATCAGTAAGATCACAGATGCTTTGGACTATTGAAGTACTTCAGAATAAGAGTGGATTTGGATTTCATTGATGTTTGATCTCCAAGAGTGCATATTATAACCCATCCTTGTCCTATTGTCTGGTGGAATTCTCTATGTTCTTCCATAAATGTTCCATTATCAATCTACCTAATTGGCCATACTCCTTCCTCTTGGTTTTTTAACATTTCTTCGGTTTTGCTGCAATACTTAGACTGCCATCTGTTGTCTCTTTCTCTCATTACATGGCCAGGCTACCTCCTTTTCTGCCTATATATATATATATATATTTTTTTTTTTTTTTGATAGTTTTATTCCAGTTTTATGCACAAGTCTCTATTGGTGAAGCCTATTTACCTCCAAAGTTTTGGTTCTTTGGAGCTTGTTGTGTTTCATGATTTGTAGCCATATAACATCCTCAAACTAGTATTCATATACTCAGATGGATTTATGAGTTCATTGTTTTGGATGTTTTCTCCAACAATGTAGATTGCAGTCCATTTGTACCTGACTTTTATTATTATTATTATTTTATTATTTACTGTGTGACTTTTATTCATGTCATTTGTTAAATCCATCATAGTATACTCTACTTTCTTCTGGTATCACAAGGATCTCAATAGAACACTTGGGCTGTCATCCTTGACATGTGATCAGCGTTTATTTTTGATCTTGTTTTTCCCAAATGAGATATCCTTTCCTTTTATTCTCCTTCACCATTTCTCTTTTAGCATACCTACTATCTGCATATCCATTGTATGTACCATTTTAGTCTTAATGTTTCTAAGCCATACAGAAACATTGGAACATTGAATGGGCTTTTGTTTCTGGGAAGAGTTTAGGATTATTAAAGAAGCTTTTTAGTTTGCTGAAAACACTATAGCCTGCTTTCTGCTTCATGTTTAATTCTGGATCCAAATTGTTGATTTGTACTGTCTGTCCCATATATGCATGTTGCTGTATAAATTCTAAGTTGTCCTCCTGCTTATTTTATAATTTGGGAAGTAGACATTCATCTTTTTGGACTTTCTTGTGAGGATGTTCAGGTGAATTTTTGAATATTTATGAATCCATTTTTGGAAGTCTTGCAAACAAGAGAATATTGATGTAAAAAATTTTTTTTGTGTATCAGGGAGAAATTTGGAATTGATGACATTGTAGAATTTCCTAAACACATCTCCTCATCATTTGATTCCAGTTTATTATATATTTATAGTACCTAACATGTACTGATGTTGAATTGTCATAGTTCATCGTCATGAAATTGAATGTCATAGTTTAGACATTAGAATGTAAGCTTATTCTGAGTACCACAGTATATAAAGTTCAAATCCATCCTCAGACATTTACCAGTTGTGTGACCTTGGGCACATCACTTAAAGTCACAGTTTCCTCACCTGTAAAATGGGGATAATAATAGCACCTATGTCCTAGTATTGGTGTAAGGGTCAAACGAGATAATAGTTTTAAAGTTTTAGCCCAGTGCTTGCTACATAGTAAACACTATAGAAATGGTAGCTATTATTATTATTATTTTTACTACTTAACTTTTATAACCGCACTGCCCTAGAACAACGTTTGGCACCATAGTAGGCTCCAAATAGAAACTTATTGGTTGATTGGCCCAAAAGCATTCTACATCCTTTTGGTTTTTTTCTTTGTGGACTTTTAGCAAATTGTCTACTCTGAAATATTCAGATTGAGTGGCCATCGAACTAATTGAGAAATTCCCATAGAGTTCTGGAGTTTGGTGTAATTGGCCCAGTATAATTTTTAAACAGCTGCCAGACAGCTTTACTTTCTGTAGGGATACCTGTACCACCCTTTCAACACTATTTTGACTCTGCATAGGAAATAGATAGGACATCTCCCTGATTTGTGCCTCATTTGATATTAATAATCAGAAGGTTGTTGAACCTCAGTTTTCTTTGTGGTTATATTTATCACAAATTCTTCTATGATCTTACATATATTCAAAATTCCTTTTTCAGGGAGAGTATTTAAGGTTGTGTGTTGCTGTAGCAGTCAAATATTTTTTTGACTCTTAATTCTTGAAGGTTTAAAAAGTTGCCTACTTCTGTTCGTCCACTTCCTTCCCTCCCACTTTTTAGCACTTTGCAATCTAGTTTCCAAGCTAGTATCCCTCAAATGAAACTACTTTTCCAAAGTTACTATTGATATTTAAAACCTTAAAGTTGTTGCTGTTTTTGTTTTTATGTTACTGTTTTTCTGATTATATTCCTTCTCATTTCCCAAGATCCAGTGAGTCTTCTCTTATAACAAAAAATATAAAAGAGAAGAAAAAAAAGTACTATAGTTCAATAAAACTGTTTTTGTAGAGTCTGACAATATATATAATGTTCCACATCCATAGGGTCTCTCTTCTTTTCCTCTCACCCCTTGAATGTTTCAGTGAAGGAAGAAAGTAACTCATATCTTTGGATTACCTCTTAGAATTCCTAGTTTTCTTCAGAGTTTTTGCTCAAGTGCCCTCCCAAATGAGGCCTTTACTGATTCTGATTCCTCCAGCTGCTAATGTCTTATTGCTGCCATTAATGTTCAGGCTATATTTGTGCACAGTGACTCCAATGGTAGCACTTAGATTTGATGAGATTGAGGTAAACTAGGTAGTTGGCCCTAAAATTAAACAAACAAAAAAACCTCTTTTATTATTTTATTATTATTATAGCAAGGATACATACAGTTATGTCTAGGTCATTAGCAGTAGTGTCCTACATGGGAATAAGGAGTCCATCAGCTTCAAAGAGCTATGCCCACTTCTGGATTATGTGAAGTTTATTATGCCCCTGTAGGTGGACTTCAGCATATCTAGTTAATCAAGGAAGTGAATATGGTTTTATTGCTTAATTTGAAACTTTGGCTAGCTATGTTTCTTTATAGAACAGCACTCTCTTTCTTTCTTTTCTTTTCTTTCTTTTTTTTTTTTTTTTTAAAGCAATTGGGGTTAAGTAACTTGCCCAGGGTTATATGGCCAGTTTTTTTGTGTGGGTGTTGAGTATCTGAGGCCAGAACTGATCCCAGGTTCTCCGTCCTCTGGGGCCGGCACTCTTACTCCCTGCGCCACCTAGCTGCCCCAGCACTCTCTTTTGATGTTTCTTATTTCCTTAACTCTTTATTATATAACTATGCCTAGGACCTTCACCCATGTGCCTTGAATTTCTAGCTGTACCATTTGGGCTTTTTTGGGCCCAAGGCCTGTGAAGTCTGTGTGGTGCTCAGTGCAACTTATATGTGTAAATATTTTTTCTCTTGTTAGATTGTGACCTCCTGAAGGGGAAAAGACTTTCATTTTTGTTTTTCTCTTCCCAGTGCAGTGCCTTGCACTTAATCACATTTAATAAATGCTTGTTAACCGACAAACCTACTACACTGGTTATTATGACAGAAAAAAAACCCCCAACTTTGTAAATCCTAAAGTGCTATATTGTTAGTTGTTGTTAAGTTGTTATTATTTTTGTTATTCTGATTGTTAGCTTCCTGACACCCACAGTGCTTTATATAAGGTTGGGTATATACTTTATTTTATATGATAAATATTAGTAAATTTATATGGTAAATATTGGTAAATTTATATGGTAAATGTTGGAGATGTCTATTGTGTAGAATATAGGTGTAAAAATTGCTGCCTGCAGGCTTTCTACCATGCAAAACTCCTGAGTTCTGCGCAACCTAAATTAAAATGTAATTAGGAAATGTTTAATAAAATAAATATGGTAAAACACGGATAATGTTAATTTGTAATTTTTAAAGTCAACATAAAGTATCTCTATCTGTTTGACATTACTGACGCAGAGAACTGAATTAGGACTGAGAAACAAGGGTTGAATACTAGCTATTTAACTATCATTGTAACCCTAGTCAAGTCACTTAATACTCTCAATTCGATTTCCTCATCTCAGAATTAGGATTTTGTGTTCTTGTTTAAACAGTTATATAATTGTGAAGATGTAGTCTGTTGTAGGAATTTTTTCTTGTAAAAATCTGGAGTCCCTTTCTCATATTTTTTTTTTTTTAAAAGCAATTGGGGTTAAGTAACTTGCTCAAGGTTACACGGCTAGTCATTATTTATGCGTGGGTGCTCATTTTCTGAGGCCGGATCTGATCTCGGGTCATCCCAACTCCGAGGCCAGCTCTCTTACTCACTGCGCCACCTAGCCGCCCCTTTAGGGCAATTGGGGTTAAGTAACTTGCCCAAGGTTACACGGCTAGGTTTTTTTGTTCGTATGGATTAAGTGTCAGAGGCCGGCTCCGAACTCAGGGCCTTCTGATTCCAGGGCCGGCGCTCTATTCACTGCGCCACCTAGCCGCCCTCATATTTTTGTTAAGGATGCTTTTCAAATATATATAGATGATTCTTTTAAATGAATTTTATTTATTTTTTGAACCATTCTGTAATTTTTTGCTGTTGTAAGCTTCTTGAGGACAGAGATTATTTTATTTTTGTCTTTATGGTCTCAGTGCTAACATATAGATATAACTGGTACTTAATAAAATGTCTCTTGATTATTTTGTGTTCTTTGGAGAGTCAATAGGATCTGTCCGTCAGGCCACAGGCATTATTAAATGTTCACTGTATGCCAGGCACTGTGATAGTTCTGGGGATATAAAGAAAGGCAAAAACTTGGTCCCTCCCCTCAAAGGATTTAACATGTGTGTGTGTGTATGCAAATAACTATATATAACATATACAGTATACATGGAAGGTAATCTCAGAAGGAACTCTTAATGGTATTGAGATAAGCTTCATGTATAAGGTGGGATTTTACCTGAGTCTTATATTGGGCCATAGAAATCAGGAAGTAGTGATGAAGAGGAAAAGCATTCTAGACACAGGATCCAGGCCATGAAAGGCCTAGTTGGGAGATGAAGTGTCATGTTCAAGAAATAGCAAGTAGGCCAGTATGGTTGGGTCAGAGAGTTAAGTGGAAGGGAATAAAATTTCTGTCTTTAACAAGCAATATTGGTTTACTTTTCTTCATACTACTCCTTATTTAATGTATTTTGGTTTCTCTTGAGGTTTTACTCATTCTTCCTAAAGGTTTTAGTATCCTTTCTGTTGCTTTATTTGCTTGTATGCTGAGTTTTAATCCCCAGACCCTCCCTCCTCCCAGTTACTTACTCTTTTGCCCCTACCTCTCTACTGGCATACCAATCTTGAATATAGATAGTAGGGCTACCTTATTCTCTTTGCATTGGAGGATATAGAGATTGCTGAGGTTACTTGGGGTAGAAGTCAACTGATTTGCTCAACTGATTTGCCCAGCACTGCTCCCTCTCTAGCCTGTGATTATACCACTGTATATGGCACAATTTTAGGCCTTCTGATCCCTCCTTCTTTTCATGGAAGTGGGCATGGAAGTGCTGTTTCTTATTGGTTGTAGGTAAATTCAGGTAGTATCACTATAGCTGCAAGGTATTTTTAGATCACTAGTCATGGACCTTGTCATTTGCTTGTGTCCCTTTTGGTGTGTGCTTACAGCTGCATCACAAAGGGGTTCTAGAGTTAAGGTGTGTTTGCGCGTGCGTGTGCGTGTGCGTGTGCGTGTGTGTGTGTGTTGGGGGAGATGGGATGAGTTCTGTCTTGTGAAATTCAACTTTAAGTTATATTTAGCACATAATTTATTTGATTTTGTGGGGTCAAAGATGCTTGCAGAAAGTGACTATTTTACTGTCCTGTTGATCACCTCTGCAGATTATTCTTGTAAAGATTTTATAGTAGCTCTTTTTGTGATAGCTAAGAATTGGAAACAGTAAGAGCTCATCAATTGAGGACTGGCTGAACAAATTGTGGTACATGAATATTAGAATATTTCTGTGCTGTAAGAAATTATGTATGTGATAAATACAGAGAAACATGGAAAGATCTATATGAACTGATAGCAGAGTGAAGTAAAGAGAGCCAAGAAAACAATATACACAGTAACTATAATAAGTGGGAAGAATAACTACATACCAAAAAAATCAAAAGTAAATGTAGCAAAATTATAAAGATCAAGTGAGAATCAAATGAAGACAATTGAGAAAACACTCCCAACTTGGAGGTGTTAGGTCCATGGTGTTATACATTGCACATGCTATTGGATTTTGTCAGTGTATTGATCAGTTATACTCACTTTTTTTTCCTTTCTAAAAAAATACAGTGGCTCTTGGGGAGGAGATGGGAAAAGGATACATGATAGATAGATACTGTGGTGATATAAGAAATAGAAAACATCAATTAAAAAAAGATTTTATAGAGATGCTGATGAGAAAGTGACCTGTGGGTCAGTAATTGCTGATTTCTTCTCATTTTTTCCCTTCTTATCCCCATCCCCTTTAATGATGACATCTGAGATTTTTTTCACCTATTCTCTTCTTTCTCTTTGAGAAATATAATTGACTCTTTAAATTCCTCGAAATTAGGGACCATTTCATTTTTGTTTTGTATCTCCACTGCTTTGCACATAGTATGTATTTATTAAAAATAAAAGGCTTATTTTCTATCTTGAATATCATTGAATATATTACTGTATCACCTCCAGAGGGCTTTCTCTTATATTTATTTCATTTGATTGAGTCACTCTTCTTAACTTGCTCTTCATCTTTTGTTCTTTTAATATATCAAGTTCTGAAGTAGAATTTAAATATGTTGATATTCTTATTGATGAGAATAGTTTACTGGAGAAACAGTGGCATGTCTATTCCATTACCTGTCTAGTTTCCAGTCTGTCATGAAATAGTTGTTTTCATTTTTTTTGTAACATTGGATCTTAACGTCCTGCATCTTTCTATTTTCTTCTTGAATAGTGCATTTATGCTATACAAATGGACAATTGAGTTGTCTTTACTTTTTTCACACCTCTAGAATAATATTTTCCAGGATTTTTTTCATGTCTTCTTGTACTTGACATTGTGCTTTACACTGAAGTTACTATGTATCAGTTTATCTGTTGTATAAGTTGTGATTATCTACATAATGGTCTCTTTTGCTTATGCTTATTATGAACACTGTTAAGTGGCTCATTAAGTAAATGATGCTTCTTATTGCCTTTGAGTGCATAATGAAAACTATTCCACTAACTGTTTTATTTTCCAAGGAGGACCAATGACCCATCCATGTAATTACTTGCAACTTTTTTTTCTGATTTCATTTATAAGAAACATGCCAAATTGATGTGGTTCAAATTCTCTAGTAATACAGTAAATCATATAATGACTGACTGAATGAAAAAATATTAAGCACATACTATGTGCCAAACACTGTGCTAAATACTGGGGATACAAATAGAAAAAAGATCTTTATCTGTTTCCAAGATCTCATATTCTAATTTGTGGACACAATATATAAAGGAAAGGTTAGCTGCAAGGTAAATGAAAATACTCAGATATCCTAAGAGTGCTATGGTATGGTGAATAAGGCTCAGGGGGTCTTTAAGTTATATCAGTAAGTCAAATGACAATGTGGGGAGTGGTGTAGGAGATGTTATCTGGTCTTGACCTTAGCACAGTGCCTGGCACATAATCTCTTAATAAATGTTTGCTGAGGGTGTAAGAGAGCAAATGGTAAAAGGAGGAGGACTTGGGGCAGCTAGGTGGAGCAGTGAGTAGAGCACTGGCCTTAAGAGTCAGGGGGACCTGAGTTCAAGTCCGGTCTCAGATGCTTAACACAAAAACTTGCTGTGTGACCTTGGGCAAGTCACTTAACCCCAATTGCCCTACCTTCCTCCCTCCTTCTACCCCAGAAAAAGGAGGGCTTTAGGCAGTGGTAGGTCAGATGACAAGTCCTGGTGGTCCTCCATCTCACCAAAAGCAATAGAATTGGTGACTCCCATGTCATCCATACAGTACAGGTGGATTCTGGAAGACCAGGAGAGGAAGTTAAGGATTAGGGCAAGGAGTTCACATTTTGAATATAGTTAATTTCAGTGTTTTTAGATGTTCTCAAAACTGATTCTTAGAACACTTTGCTCCCTTATTTTTCTATATGTTTAAAAAAAAGTGGAAAGAATTATTTTCAACAAATTAACATACTTTATATGTGTAGATACTTAACTGCTTTGGTTAATTACCTGGAGCTTTATGTTTTATTTTATCATGAGTTATCAGTGTTAAAAATTGAGGTTATTATAAAAAAATCACTTCTGGTAGAAATGGGAAATTTGGTTAAGTTAATTTAAATTTTAATCAGTTCTATTTAAAGAATTCTCCTAAAACAATTCAGATTGGATATCTAAAATGTCTCCAGTTAACACCTGAAATGTAAAGCAAAGTTTTGGAAGTTGCTACCATCTGTGGTATCAGTTCTTTAGAAGCTCTATGTTTGTAGGGAATTTATTAGGGTTGGGAATAGTTTTACTTTTTATTGGGAAGTGGGGTAGAGGAAATGTATTTTAATAATTTTTTAGCATATGCTAATTTATTTAGCATACTTAAAGATGCATGATCACCATTAAATTTCACACTGCTTTTTGAAATCTATTTTGAAAATTTTAGGGGCAGCTAGGTGGTACAGTGAATAGAGCACCAGTTTTGGAGTCAGGAGGGCCTGAGTTAAAATCTGACCTCAGATACTTGATACTTACTAGCTGTGTGACCTTGGGCAAGTCACTTAACCTCCAATTCCCTTGCTTCTAAGAAAACAAAACAAAACAAAATTTTAGTCTTTTGACTTTGACATTTTTTTTGAACTGTTTGAATTATTTCATCCATTATTTTGTTTTTGTTTACCTTTGATTAGATTGTAAACCCTTGAGAATAGGGGCCCATGCCTTATTCATGTTTGTTTTCCACTTAGTGACAAGCACAAGAATTGATATTCCTTGTCATCATTTTTTTTCATCTACTCTTTAGTTTGAAAATAAAAGCACACAGTAGTAATTATTCTCTCTTTTTCCCCCATTTAGTGGGAAAGGGAGTCCTGCCTTTAGCCCATCTCATCCTTTATTGCCATTGAGACAGAAACAACAGAAAACAATACAGGGGGAGGACAACCAGGGTAAACTTTGTTTTTCATCTTTTTCTTCTCTTCTCATGTATAGCTTTACTTTGATGTTCTCCATTATGATTAAATTGAACTCACTGTTTGTTGATATATTTTTATGAAGGATAGATTATAATCATTGATGAGTTTTATAGATGTTGTTTATTACTTTGGTGTATTTTATAAGGATAGCAACACTTAAAAATGTAAATAGCATTTATCTGACATGGTACTATTTGAGTAGTTTTCATAAAATTCTGATCTCTTAATGATTAACATTTTTGTGTCGTGCTACAGAAAGGGTCTCTGGGTGTTGAATTTTATTTGTGCTACTGAATATTTTGCTTAGTATTTTTAAGGACTAATTAAACTTTGGATGGGAGGAAGTATGATATAATGGAATAATTGGGAGTCGAGATTTGAAGTCTCTTGTCTTGGTTCTACCACTAAATTACTCTGTGACTTTGGGCAAACTATTAATCTATCTGTTAATATGTTAACCTTTTTGTCTCAGTTTCTTCACCTATAAAATAAGAAGCTAGACTAGGTAGTCTTTTAGCCTCCTTTGAGTTTTAAGTCTCTAAAATCATGAATTATTGCTCTATTGAAGCTTCTTTTAAATTGCTGTGATATTACCCCAAGTTTCAATGTCTTCTTCTGATGTAAAAAAAAAAAATGTAAGAAGGCTTATTGTGTTGGTACGGGCAATTTTTCTTGCTCTGATGAGTTAGTCATATTTTGTTATGTTCTGGAGAATTGATTGTTGCATTTCAGATATTTCAAATTATGAAACTGACTTTAAAATTGTACACTTTTTCCAATTTGTAGATCAGCGTCACCGTTCTAATTCGTTAACTCGAGTTGATGGACAGCCACGTAGTGCAATCATTGCATGGCCAGAAAAAAGACCCAGGTAAATGTTTATCATACAAACTCAAAAAAAAAAATATGTACATAGTTTGTGTTTTCAGAAGGCTTAAAAATCACATGTTGATTATACGTACTTGAATTATATCTCTAGCCTTCTTTTACCTTGTGGGAAGAATTTGAAGTTCAAAATAGCCTATATTCACAATAAATATTTTAGTCATTTGATATTTTAAATTTAATCATTTGTATACCAAAGCATATTAAAATTTGACTTTTTCTCCTTTATTTTAGGCCTCTATCTCAGCCAACACCATTTGCTCTTCATCATGCCACAAGTAGTGATGTAGATCCTGGTTCTGGTGATAGTATTAGCTTAGCTCGATCAATTAGCAAAGATAGTTTAGCATCCAATATTGTTAGCCTCACCCCCCAAAATCAACCTCACACCACATCTATTAAGACTAACGGGAAAAGTTTGTTGAACAACGTTGATATTGAAGATGAAGATGAAGAACTTGTTGCAATAATTAGAGCAGATGAAATTCTAAGCTGTGGTGAATTAGAATTGCAAAGTACATCTTCCAGGGCCTCAAGTTTAATGGCAAGTTCTCGGTCTCCTAAAAGACAAGTGGAATCCCTAGAAAGTAAACCTGATAGTTTTTTCTTAGAGCCCTTAATGCCTGCGGTACTTAAACCTGCAAAAGAAAAACAGCTTATTAATAAAGAAGATGAATGTGGAGAAGGGAAGCAAAGAAATTTTTTGTCTAAAAGACCTGGTGAAGGACATCAGCTGTTGGGAAGGAAGAAAGTTAATAGCAGTCATGTTGATCATGATATGAATAGGACTTTTACACCAATTTCTAGTTCAGAATTTCCTACAGCTATAGATTCTGCTACTACTGATTCAGTAGGATTGGGACTTCTATCAACAGAGGTTTCATTAGAAACATGCAGGCCATTGGCTAGTGGTGGTTTAGATCAGTTGTCTCAGGAGCAGTCTGTTGAAGGCTTCTTTCTTCATGTTTCCAAGGCTGATGAAGATACAGAAGGTAGAATAAATGATAGCAGTGCAAAAAGTACAGGTTCACATGGTCTAGAAACAACATGGACTATAATTAGGCAAGATTCTGACTCAGATATCCTAGATCTAGAGGAAGCTGAACAAGATTTAATTGGAGAGGGTCCTCCTCTAGTCATTACTAAATATGTTGGTGAAGAAGAATCTGCAAAGCTACAAGAGGACATGAAGGTGAAGGAGCATGAAGATAAAGATGATGCAAGTGGACGATCAAGTCCATGTTTAAGTACAATCTCTCAAGCTAGCAGTGTGTCTATGGCCAGTGGAAGTGTTAGGATGACTAGTTTTGCAGAACGAAAACTCCAGAGACTTAACAGCTATGAAGCAAAGTCTAGTACAAGCAGTTCCCAGAAAACCACACCTGATGCATCAGAGAGCTGTCCAGCACCACTAACTACATGGAAACAAAAGAGAGAGCAGAGTCCTAATAGGCAAAACAAAGATCATGCTAACCTGTTGGCTTCTGAGTTGGTTCAGCTTCATATGCAGTTAGAGGAAAAACGCAGAGCAATAGAGGCACAAAAGAAGAAAATGGAGGCATTGTCAGCACGGCAGCGACTTAAGTTAGGTAAAGCAGCCTTCCTTCATGTAGTTAAGAAGGGAAAGACTGACATTGTTCCACAGCCACTTAAACCAGAACATTTTTCAAAAGAATATTCTCGGCACAATGGAGAAGAATTGGATGATGGAATTTCTAAAGCTGAAGATTTTCTTGTAAAAGAAGAGGATAAAGAAGATCTCCTTATTGATTCTCAAGAAATGGCAAAAGTAAAGATCCAGGAAAATGTGGGTTTTGTTCAGCACAAAACAAAAGACACTGCTGCTATACATGAATTAGAGAAAAGTAAGATGCTCTCTGCTGCTCTTTTAGAGGATAATGTTGGTGAAGTTGTAGATATAAATGAATGTGATGTTTCCATCGAAAAGCTAAATGAAACCATTAGTACACTTCAGCAAGCTATATTAAAGATTTCTCAACAGCAAGAACAGCTTCTTATGAAATCTCCTACAGTACCAACACCTGGTGCTAGAAATAATTCCCAGGACCAGAAGGTAAAGCCATCAATTCATTTTGTTGAACCTCTCTCTCCAACTGGAATGACCAATCATCGTAAACCCCCTCGTCTTGGTCAAGGACGAAGTCCTCGCTCAGCACGACCAGCTGAGCTAAAAGTTTCTAAAGATAAACAGCAAAGTTCTTCCCGTATTAAAACTCCAACGCCAAGTGTAGAAACTGTGCCTCACTTAAGACCTTTTCCTCCTAATAATCATCCCAGAACACCCACAGAATCATGTTTGGAAAGTGCCACAAGCCATGGCAGTGACTCTCAAGAAAAGTTTTTCTTTGATAGTTATAGGCTTCATGATGAGAGTAACCAGAGGACATTTGTTTTGTCTGCTTCCAAAGATGCAAACATTATTTCTGAACAAATGAGCAAGGAAGTTTTGAATAATAGTGTAAAAGAAACAGGTCTAAATTCTTCAGATGTCTCAGGAAAAGAAAATGTTCCCATAGAAGAACCACTAAGGAGCAAGGGTAGTCTCATTGAAGTAGACCTCTCAGATCTGAAGGCACCAGATGAAGAAGGAGAAATGGAAAGCCATGATAGCTCTTTAGATTTAATTAGTGAATGTGATCAGAAGCCTGGTGTAGGCTTTTTCTTTAAGGTAAGCAGATGATAATATTATTTTTGCTTGTTGGTGATGAATAATCTTTTATCATTTAACCATTAACTATGAGGGTTGTTTTTTTTGTTTTTTTTTTTTTTTTTGTTCTTCAGAGAAGTCTGTACTGGCAGGGAGCTTTTACTTGAAGAATATAGATGGACATAGAGAATACCTATCCCCTATGCTTACATTTTTGAAAGGGAAAGAAGTAGAAGTTGAGAGACCAGGGAGTTTCTACTTAAATTTGTAGAATCTACTCCCATTTACATGATGTTTTTAAGATGTTTGGTTCAATCTAAACTTGATTCTTTGATCTTGTTAAAAGAGAAGCATGCAAATATAGAATATTAGTGTAGTGTTACCTTGCTTAATACTTAACATTTTGGGCTGTAAATTGTTTCTGAGTTAATTGGGTCACTGTACAAACTATTTTAAACTTCAAAGTTTTGATAATGTCTTATTACATTCACTCATAGATCGCTTAATGTAAACTCAGCTTCTGAATTATGCCTAATGAATTAGCTTTTTTTCCCCATCATTTTTGTGGGTACTATCAAATACTACTTTTTCCTTTTCTTTGAAAAGGAGCAGAGTTTGTGGATTAAGCAGTATATTCTTCTAGATCCACTTCCAAGTCATTTTTTCCTTCTGCTGAGTTTAAATATGATTTTCTTATCTGTTTAAATGTTTTGTTTTTAAATATTATATATGATACTAAGTTCGACTTTGCAGGATGAACAAAAAGCAGAAGATGAACTAGCCAAGAAACGGGCTGCATTCCTTTTAAAACAGCAGCGCAAAGCTGAAGAAGCTCGTGTACGGAAGCAGCAGCTAGAAGCTGAAGTTGAACTGAAAAGAGATGAAGCCAGGTGAGGCATGCTTAATTTTTGGCTGTTAGTGATAAGATAGATGAGTGTGAAGCATTGTACTTGAGGTTACAGGTAAGATAAAATAACAGAACTAAAGCAGTAGTTATGGTAAGTTTTGGGAGAGGGAAACCTTTATGTTTCTTTATCTCTGTTATTTCTGATGCTTTCATGTCACGGTAACAAGTTAGCTGCTTAAAAAGAGGCTCTTGACCAGTTTATTCTTCATCTCTTCTGAGGCTAGTAGAATGGAAGGAAGTAGAAAGAAATAGAAACAGTAACATTTATTAAGTAATATAGCAGGCACTTGGTGCTTGTTTTTATTCTTAAACTGCATTATGAGAAAGTTTAAGTGTAAAACAAAGCTTTCTGACAGTTAGACAAAGTTAAGTCTACATGGCTAAAGGAAATTGTGAAATTTTTCCAAAAGTCTTTTAACATAATTAACTCTGAAAGAATTTTTGTAAGGCTCATTTGGGTCTTCTTACTAGTGTCTAGCAAATGATTATTTTGGAAATTGACTTTTTTTTTCTAGGCGGAAAGCTGAAGAGGACCGAATACGAAAAGAGGAGGAAAAAGCCCGACGAGAACTCATTAAACAGGAATATTTGAGAAGGAAACAACAACAGATTTTAGAAGAGCAAGGACTTGGTAAACCAAAATCAAAACCGAAAAAACCACGGCCAAAATCTGTTCATCGGGAAGAGTCATATAGTGATTCAGGAACCAAATGTTCTTCAACCCGTAAGCAGATTTTGCTGTGTACTTTATAATTATGGGTAGATATATGTAGATAATTGTACCTATACATTACCTACTCACAGTTCATCACAGTTACGTATGTTTTCATATGAGCTTTAAAAAACTTTTCTTTTTTTTTCCTAATTAAATAGCTGATAATTTAAGTAGTGCCCAGTCTGGCTCCAGCCTGTCTTTGGCATCAGCAGCAACAACAGAACCTGAAAGTGTTCATTCTGGTGGCACGCCTTCTCAACGGTAAGGAGGAATTCAGACTAGGATTATGTCTTTGAATTATATGTTTAGCAACTCACATGTAATAAATAAGAAAAAGACTTAAAAGAAGAAATTTTTTGATAAAAATGAAGCTGGTTACATCTTAATGAGTGCACTGAAAAATAACAGACTAGAAGGAATGTGACTTTTTTTTTTTGCTTTTTGGAGGGCAGTTGGGGTTAAGTAACTTGCCTAAGGTCACACAGCTAGGTTTTTGTTTGTGTGTGCGTTAAGTGTCAGAGGGCGGATCTGAACTCAGGTCCTTCTGACTCCAGGGCCGGTGCTCTACTCACTGCTCCATGTAGCCTCCCCGACATTTTTCTTAACTTTTTTTTTTTTTAAAGCAATTGGGGTTAAGTAACTTGCTCAAGGTTACGTGGCTAGTTATTTATGTCTAGGTGCTAAGTACTGAGGCAGGAACTGATCCTGGGTCATCCTGACTCTGGGGCCGGCGCTCTTACTCACTGCGCCACCTAGCCGCCCCATATTTTTCAACTTCTCTTTCTTTTTCCTTTCTGTTGTCCAGAGTTGAATCCATGGAATCTTTGCCAATATTAAGCAGGAATCCTAGCAGGAATACAGAAAGAGATTGGGAAAATGCTTCTACAGCATCTTCAATTGCATCTGTGGCAGAATATACAGGTAAAGGCTCAGAATGTTTCTATAATAATATAAATTCCATTGAAGTTTAAATTCCTTATTTTGGAGTATTAATGGCATTTTCAAGTAAATTATATTTGCCATTTCGGACTCATTGATTGAAAATGATGTAATACTATAACTGGAATGTTGTTCTTTAACCAGAGAAGAGTTTTTAAAATAAATTTCCTAAACTTGTCGTCTTCCTAATGCCCTTTTCATTCCATCCTTTCTTTCCTTAAACAGGAAGGGGAAGAAATGAACTTATACTAAAATTTTCAGTATTTGACTTCATCTACTTAATTCAAAAACATTTTCTCTAGTTCTGTTGTAACTTGTTATAAATAATTATGTGCTGGTAGCATATTTTTTGCCAGATCTAAATATTTTGCTCATTTTTGTTTTTTCATTAGTGTGTTTTGTTTTGTTTCCTCAGCAGAAAACACTGTGTTGAAGGAGAGGGAAATATTGCTGATTGCTGCTATTGCTTTTTAAAATTGATTTATAACTTACTACCATTTTTAAGAAGGATTTGTAATAGCTACTGTTCTTACTGTATCCTTGGTTCCCAGAGCGCATGGAATCTCAAGTCTCAACTCTACCCTCAGTTTTATTCTAAGAACTGTAGTTTTAATTTTTTTCTTTTGTTTGCATATCTCAGTATTTATTTTGAACGTTTTTGTTTTGTTTTGTTATATTCTTCTAGGTCCTAAGCTCTTTAAGGAGCCTAGTAGCAAGTCAAATAAACCAATTATTCACAATGCTATATCCCATTGCTGTCTGGCTGGAAAAGTAAATGAACCACATAAGAATTCAATACTAGAGGCAAGTATTAGTATCATTACTGAGTTTCATATAGTTAAGAGGATGAGTAGAAATTTCCAATCTTTTTTCAATGAAAATTCTCCCAGATTTCTAAAAATAATTGATATTCATGTAGCACTTTATACTTTAAGTGATTTATGTACATTACATTTGGACCTTATAACAATACTTTGAGATGTAATTACTATGAGCAATATTCCTGTTTTACAGATAAACCAAGACGTCTAGAGTTAGTTAAGTGTCAGAGGCAAAGAGTCAAGTTTTAAACCCACATTTGTCTGACTCCAAATCTAGCACCATATCTATCGTTCCATGATATACACAGAGCATAAAAAATTGAACTCTTATAATTAAACTCAACTAAGCAAAGCATTTAGTGAGTATCTGCTATGTTAAAAGTACTATTAGGAGATAAGGAGAACTATGGAATCCTTGAATTCAGTTTATTTGCAACCTTATTGAGGAGATAAAACTTAAGTAAATGAGAATGAGAGTAATATAAAATAGTATATAGTCAGTGATAAATTGTGTCCAATGAGAAGAGATAAGTGTGGGCCATAAGTGACCGGGAAGTCTTCATGGAAGAGACAGAATTTGAGTTGGGACTTGAAAGACTTAGACAAAGAAGGGTGAAGAACTTATAATTGGGGAAAATGAGTAAAAGTATATAGGCAAGAATAAGACTGGTATATGTAAGGGATAGTGATGAGACAGATTGGATTGGAACAGAGTATACATGCTGGAGAGTAGTCAGAAAAAAGGTTATGTAGGTAAAGTGGAGAAGATAATGGAGAAATTTGAGTGCTAAAATGAATCTGGACTAGAGGTAGAAGAGACCTTAGAGATTTTCTATCCTTCATTTTGCAGATGAGGAAATTTAAATATAGATTGATTAAATGAATTTCTTGGTCACAGTGGCAGAATAGGTGAAGGGCATGATAAAATTGTATTTTAGCAAAAGATTAATTTCTCCTCAGGATGGGTGGGGGAAAGGGAAGAAAGAAGTTAAGAGCCCTTTTCAGTAATAATACACCAGTAGCAGTAATTAGGGCTTGAATGAGGTTGATAGCATTCAGAAGAAAGAATTGTCAGGACTTGGTAAAGATGAACAATTTATGAAAAATGAGTTCTGTTTTTTGAGCCTAGGGAAATGGTATTGCCATTATGACAGTGGGGAATTTGGGGAAGAGCTTGGTCTCCCTAGGATAGAATCATGTTCAATTTTAGACAAATATTTCCCCAAGGGAAGAAGAAGTACTAGGAAAGAAAAGAAGCATGGATGGCTGTCTCAGATCTTAGTGGTTTTAATATCCAGTGTTCCAAATACTTGGCTACTGTAGGCACTTGTTTTTCAGGAGAGTTTAATTTCATTTAAAGAACTTTCTGGTTATCTTCAACCAAAAATTCCTCATGAAAAGACAAGTCCTTTTGTCTTCATATAATAATTTGCTATGATAAAAGTTTAAAAGTATCTTGTAGAGGTTACTTAATCATTACTTCTCTGATTGAAGTGAGTCTTGATACAATATGATTAGCCCATTGCAATATATTAAGCTTGGTCTGTCTTAGAACTCTGTTTACTTGAAGAATTTCATTTGTAAATGTTAGAGGAGATTTCTTTCCCTCCTTGATTCTGGTTGCTGCATAATTCTTAGATTTATTTTTCATTTCCTCTCTTTTAGAGAGTAGATATTGTTCAATTTAAGCTTTGTAAATTCCATGGCTGTGTAAAATATTATAAATTGTAGGTTTGAAATCTCAGGGACTACAGTAATTTTTTTCCACATAGGATTCATAAATAATTGGTATGCATTTTTGGTAATTATTTCATCTAGTTTATTTGTCACTCAAAAAATAGTAATTATTATTTGCTTATATGTAACCTATTTTATCTCTAAGTATTTGTTAACTCCTTTGTAAATATAGCTAGTTTTGCTGCTATATATGTTAACTGTGTTATAAATAGTTAATTTTGCTGCTTCTTTCCAATTCAGGAATTGGAGAAGTGTGATGCCAACCACTACATTATACTGTTTCGTGATGCTGGATGCCAGTTTAGGGCACTTTATTGCTACTACCCTGATACTGAAGAAATCTACAAGCTAACAGGCACTGGGCCAAAGAGCATCACTAAGAAAATGATTGACAAGCTTTATAAATATAGCTCAGACAGAAAACAGTTTAACTTGATTCCAGCCAAAACCATGTCTGTCAGTGTGGATGCTCTCACCATTCATAACCATTTGTGGCAACCCAAGCGGCCAGCAGTGCCAAAGAAGACTCAGACTCGTAAATGACATGGGTTTGGGGGACAAATATCTGAGGGGATTGTGCTGAAAGAAGAATATTTACCACTTTCTTCAATTTGGGTACGAAATGTGCAAAACCATAAAACTTTTAAAAGAGGCTTCTAGGTAAAATCAATCTTCCTCCTCAACACACACACACACACACACACACACACACACACACACACACACACACACACACACCTTAAAAAGAATGAAGGAACAATGCCAGTGTTTTTTAATGACTCAAATCTGCTGTTATATTTAATGCTAACTACTGAAGCTTTCAAATGAGGGACTGTGCATGTAGCAAGATCTTAAACCAGTGAATTTCCTTTTACTTGAAGTTCTCTATTGGTACAAATTGGAAATGATTTAATTTGCTTTTCTTGTCTTCTCTTCTTCCACTACAGTGGAAGAACTGAGAATTGATCTTGGGTCATGAGTTTCTGAATGTGTATAGAAAAAGAAATTCTGATTTGGGGATTTATTTTTCTTTTGAAGAGTTGTATGATATATGATTGTATCTACTGCCAACATTTAATTCCAGTTTTCAGATTTATGGGAAAAAATCCCCTGACTTTTAATGTGGCTCCGAAAAAAAATTTTATTGACAATATTAGTTAATAAAAAGCACTGAAAGATTGCAAAGTCTGTTTAAAATAACATTTATAGATTTAGAGATGACTATTTCTGGAACACAATCATGAGGATGCAAAAAACCATAGGTGCTATAAACTAGTACTTGCTTAGTAGGCAAGGTGAATGAAAACCGTTATCATTGATGAAGTTTTGGGTAATGTTCTAATGATTTGTTAACTTTATTAAAAACTTATTTTGGCAAAAGTAGAATATTTTAACTCTGAGCACGTTCCTCTTATAAGATGGTGCACTTAAGATCTTAAGTCCTTTTACTGTTTTTATTGTCATGACATGTAATTCTATTTGCTTTGTCCTGTCTTTATTCTGAAGGAACAGCATGCTCTGAACAGAGTATGTGCAATTTTTTTACTAATATTAATTTAGGGTGATAAAGTAATTTTTTTTGTCTTATTTAAAAATTTCAAAGCAGAGAGTTGCTGTTGTTTCAAAAGTCTGGTTAAATGAAACGGCTTTGGATTCTTTTCATGTTGAAATATTAAATCTTTAGTTATGACCCTAAATATCTTTTAGTGTTTTTCCAGCAGATCAAATCATTTGGGGGAGTAAACTTGTATTTTGATTTCCTTCTTTATGCACTTAAAGTTCCCTTCAGCACCTGTGTTTTCATGTGTACATCTAGAGCTCTGGAGTTGAAGCCTATTTAATAGTTAACTGGTTGCTATGACATCTTGATTTGACACTATTGCCTGAAGCCATTTGTTAGGTTTGCACACGTTTACTTGGAAGTGTTACTTGGATATATGTATATCTATCTTGTACTGAAGAGGGCACTATGGAACTATAGAAAGAAAAAAAACTTCTCTAAAATACACAAGTGTAATTATCGCATAAACCTAAAGACAAAAAAGGTAAGTTGTATACAGGAGAAAGTATGGTACAAAATAAAATACTAGAACTGCAGGTTTTATTGCAGTCTTCTCAGCCCTTTGAAGAAAAAGATTTGTAGTTTGTTGCATTGTTGTATATATTGTGTTTAGAGATAGCTGGTTCCTTGTACTGTAAATAAATAACTAAAGGCTTTATGATTTCTAAAGTGCTGAGTATTAAAGTTATGAGTGAATTTTTCTGTTACCATGCTTTTCATTCTTCTGCTTTATTTCTCACTGTATGTTTGATATATTATCATATTTATTTTAAGAAAGCACTGAAATGTAATAAAAATGATTAAATAATTTGCTTTATTTTAATTTCATTTGTGTGTGAGGTTAAGATTGATTTTGGTGAGAACTCATAAGCCTTCATGCTTTAAAGATGTACTGTATTCCATAGTCATATTTAATAAAGGGCTACTATCAGTTACTATAGTGCATCTGTTGCAGTAGTGATCATCTCTTACCTTTTTAACTCATAGTCATGGTCCAAATATATAACAGCTTTGACATATGCATCAGACAAATATACATAACAGCTTGATAGATAGTATCAGAAAGCAGACTCATTTTCAGTAGATGAAAGTTGATTATTTTTAAAAAGTGATTGAAGAAATCCTATTACATACAGTTAAACTATTATGTTGCTATCTTTTAGTCAACATTTTTCATTAACGGTTCCTCCATTTATCTGTTATATAACATTAATTACAGCCTTTAGAACTTCAGGTTCTACAAATTATATATAAGCTATATAAATATATTTATATAACTATAGTTTATATTTCAGTTTGTAATTTCTAATAGTATTTGACTGTAACCTGATTTTCAAGTTTTTCAATCTTTCAGCCAGTATTTACTTAACATACTTTATTCATATTTAATATATATGAATATGAGATTAATTTTATTGTAAAATTGGAATAAGTATTTTATTTTTTAAATGTGAGATTTGAATCTCTTGTGCTGTAGGCAGCAATGAAGTTAACATTCAGGTTACAAAATGGTATTACAGCCCTATTTATTCTCCAAAATTGTTGTAACGTATATAGCATTTTAAAATTGTGATCTCCTGATATAGCAAGTATTTTCCATATTATATAGCAGTCACACCTCTACTTTAATCAGTTTGAAAATGACCATAACAAATCATTTATACTTATTTCTTAAGATTGGCTGCACTCACATGTCTTCCTACATGGGTGTATCTTGTGGTTTCAGTGTATTGTGTAGATCCTTTGTGAGGGTTCCTCCTGGCTCAGAAATTTAAAATTCTATGATCCAGGTGATGTCATCCTAAGATGAATGGATGTTAGGTGAGGCTCTTGTGATAACTCTTTTTTCATCACAAATGTCGAATTATTTCTAGTTGTTTATCTAGCTTTTCTTGAGTCTATCATAGCACACAAGTTCTTTTATTCTGTATGTGTCAAAGATATTACACTGATAAGTTCTTTGGGGGCTTACTCTAATAAGTAATAATAATATATTTTCTTTGTCTTAAGGACATCCAGTCCAAATTGAAAAATAGGAAACATTTTAAGGTTCTTGCTTTTTCTTGAAACTATCATTACTTGGAGCAATTTTAAAAAATATTTATACTCAATTTTAGTAAAATTTAGTAAGAATCTAACAAATCTCATGTTTTACTTTTATGCCTTGGGATTTCACAAAATTTTAAAATAATTTTCTTAATAATAGCATTAATGGAAAATAAAATGTTGCTAGCAAATTTTGAAAAATTAGGAATGTACATCTTTAAAGTTTCTATTTGGTTTCACTTTTCCATTTTGTTTATTTTTGTTAGATTAGTTTTGCACATTCTGTGAAAAGGACTGAAGATGTTACAGTGGTCTTGCTACCTCTCCTATTACTCATATGGTTAAACATAGCAGTATTTTAAAAGGAAACCATATTCAACATTTCACAAGATACTTTATAAGATATTGTAGGAGTTTATCTATGGTAAGTTTCTCATTGAAAGTTCAAGAGTTGGCAAACACTTTTTGAGCTCCTACTGTGTGCAAAAACACTGTTAAATGTTGAGGGAGTAAAAAAGATAAACATTGTTTCAAGCTTATAATAACCTTACAAAGGAAGATAACTTTACAACTCAATCTACAATGTAAGCACATATTTATCTCTAATACACAAATATAAGTATATGAAATTATAAAGTGCTTTGAGACTTGAAACCTTTTTTTGGCATCAGAAACTGTTTTGAGAAGTTTAGTGTTAGAGTGACATTTGTTCTGGGTCTTGAAAGATGGGAAGAATTTCAACAGCTTTAGTGAATTGAACAGGTAGAGAGGTGGTGGGAAAGGCTTTTGAGGCATAGGTATTGTGCATGATCAAAGGCATGGAGGTGATCAAAATAAAGGAAAATGTCAGGAAATAGTAGTCAGGCTGAATGTGAAAGGAGGTGGTGGGAGATTAGGTGAGTACCAGATTGTAGAGGAGCTTAGGAATTTGGTTTAATTTATTAGGTAATGGGGCCATAGTCAAGGGTTTTGAATATTGTTTTTCAAATTATTTGGCGGCATTACATAGAATGGATTTGAAGGGGAACGACTTAAAATGCTATTGCAGTATTCTAGACTAGAGGAAATGAGGGGCCAGGATTAGAGTGTAGTGGGAAGGTGGAAGGCAAGTTTCTAAAATTATTTGGGAAAAATAACCATCTCTCTTTGCATCTAGGGACTAGGAAAATCGGGAAGGGGGTGGTGCTTGTGGTGGGATTGGCAAGACTTACCACCTTAGCTGGTACTTATAGGGAGGGGAAAAAAGATGAACAGTTGTAGTTTAGAATTTATTTTGTAATATTCATGAGAAATATGTTTGAAGTATTTTTCAATTACAGTTTTTTGTTTTTGTTTTTGTTTTTTTGCTTTTTGGAGGGCAGTTGGGGTTAAGTAACTTGCCCAAGATCACACTAGGTTTTTGTTTGTGTGTGCATTAAGTGTCTGAGGCAGGATCTGAACTCAGGTCCTTCTGACTCCGGGGCCGACGCCCTACTCACTGCGTCACCTAGCCACCCCTTCAATTACAGTTTTAATAGTCCTCTGCTTGACAGTAGTAGTTTTTTCTTTATTTTCTTCTTTCCGGAATGACCTATCTCTTATATAAGTTATTTTCAAGCATGAGTTAAACTGGTTTGTATTTTGAAATTCAAAGAGGAGGGTTATATATAGAGAGATAAGATCTGTAGTTGATTATGTTTGAGGATATTTCTCATAAGTTTTATAATATCTGATATATTCTGTCCTGAGTAGAAAGTTTCTTTTAAATTTAGTCTTTTATAAATTTTTAAATCATCATTAGATATTTATTTCAAATACATTGCAGATTTTCACTTCTACTTCTCACAGTTGGGAACACAAAAAATGGTGAAATAAAGTTAATAAGAAATAGTTGGCTGTAGAAGTCAAATTTGTCTCTTTGGCATTCATATTTGAGGTGGTTCTGAAACAAATTATCAGTAACATTTTTTTGCTAATACTTGGACCACATAAATATTTTTTATATTAAATTTTCATTTTCCCAAATAATCAGTAGTGGCTAGGTGCCTCAGTGAATAGAGCACCGGCCCTGGAGTCAGGAGGACCTGAGTTCAAATCCGGCCCCAGACACTTAACACTTGCTAGCAGTGTGACTTTGGACAAGTCACTTAAACCCAACTGCCCTCTAAAAAAAGCAAAAAAAACCTGCCCCAAAACAAAAAAACAAAAACCCCCAAATCCAGATAATCAGTACTTTTGATGATAGGTAGATTGGAGAAAAGGCAGATAGGTGGTACAGTGGATAGAGCATCAGGCATGGAGTCAGGAAAATCTGAGTTCAAATCCAGCCTCAACCCCTATTTGCTTCAATTCATCTGTAAAACGGGGACACACTGGAGAAGAAATGACAAACCATTACAATTGGATACAACAATGATTGAAAAACAAAAATAACAAAGTTGTAATGTATAATCTTCTCTTTAAATTTTTTTTTTTTTTTTGGAGGGAGAAAGGCAGGGCAGTTGAAGACCACACAGCTAGTAAGTGTTAAGTATCTGAGGTTGGATTTGAATTCAGGTCCTCCTGACTCCAGGGCCAGTGCTGTATTCACTGCACCACCTAGCCACCTCTGTAACATATAATCTGATAATTTACTTCTCCCCTATCTCCTCTCAAAAAAAGTCTATAGTTTTTTAAATGTGGGCTTGGTCAAAATGAGAATGAATAGGAGCAGAGAGTATTAAAAATAAACTGAAATTCTGTTTAACTTGAAGAGGGCAGACATGTGTTTGTGGATTATTTGTTTAGGGTAAGAAAATGATTAAAATTAGACATAGATTGCCATGTTGCTTATTTCTTCCCTCCATGCCCCACAAGAAGAATGTCATTTTGGGAGTTCATGTGTTGATTCAAATTTGACAGCAAATTCTATTGGCAAGTTTATAGTAAAATCAAATGTTAGATTTTCAAAGGTAATAGAATATTATAACATTATTATAGTAATAAATTATATAATAATAAATTATAAAGTTGGAAGGAACCTTAGAGATTATATACTCTTAATTCCTTCATTTTACACATGATACAGATCTAGCTAGAGTGGTTGTGATGGCCAAGTTTATATACATATGAAGTATCAGGAGTAGAATTCAAATCCAGATCCTCAGACTCCCACTCCAGCATTCTATTGTGTCATGCAGGGCTAGATTTTAGTGTACTAAGGAGACTTAACATGTCAAATTGGAAAGAACATTGGGTTGTAAATTAGGAAGTATATGTTTCTAGACCTGGTTCTGCCACTATCAAACTGGTAACCTCAGGCAATTTGCTTCACCTGATTTATGCAGTGAGAGGGAGCTGGACTAGATGTTAGAGCCAAAATTCTGTGATTTTGACCTACTGGACCGAAGACTTAATTTTACATATCCAGTCTATCCATTGAGAGAAATGAAAGTTTTGGATGTAATTTTGATTAGTTAGTTGAATAGGCTAACCTGTCTAAATATCTTTGTCCCTTTGACATTTTACTAGAGGACTTTATTAGTTTGGGCAAATGATAAAATATCACACAGTTGACTGCATTTTTAGGCCACTGCACTGTTACTACAAGGGCATCCAGGTTGAGAAAAGCCCATGTAACAGGTTCTGACTTGTTCTTTGGCTAGAAATGATCCCATGTGTTGTCATCTCTCATCATAGGCAACATTTTCATATAAAATTTCATTTTTCTAGTGTTGCCAAAACTCTGCTTCCTTTTTAAAAATGGGAAAACAAATTCATACTATCTTGAAGGGTGAGTAACATTCTGATTTTTGGATTTTATTTGAAAGAGCTTTTAACATAGGTGAAAAGCATCAATGACAAAGTTATATTGCCCACATGACCACAGAATAAATTTTTAGTAGATTATCAACCCAAGATCTCCCAAACTGATTTAGTGTGGATGGTTTTGTTCATAGCTATTTTCTAACTGATTCTGGGCATCCATCTTGAAAGGACTTTTTATGAGAATAGTTTGTCGTCAGATCATTAACTTGTCATTTGATTTGATAGTATTTGTTTGGGGGGGATTTAAAAAAATTTTTATTAGTAATATATGAACCTCTCTTAATCGGTGGACTAATGAAGCTTGCTTGGTTCCAATGTGTGCAAGAAATAGTTTTTTTGTTCTTCAATTCCTAGTGGTAAGCTTGAATACTTTCACCCCCTCTCCCAATTTAATTTTCTGCTCTCACTTTTTATAAAAATCCTTTTAGTTTTTATTGTTGAAGTTTTCTAACTGTTACCACTCAATTGCCTAGCATATAAAAGTCCTTAAATAGCATTAAGTGATACCTGTAATTGCTTATGTGTGATTTTGAGGGAATAGATTTATTTTGTTTGACCTCAAAAGATAAAACCAGTAGTGATAGAAGTTGCAGAAGAGTGCACATTTAGTTTTGGTGTCAGAACGAAACCTCCTAACACTTAAAGCTGTACAAAATTGGAATAAGCTACCTCTAGAGGCAAAGGGTTTAGCTTCCTTGGAGCACTTCTGAGTAAAGGCTGAATGACTACTTGTTATATATGTTACTGTCAGGAATACTTTATAAGTTGGGCTAAGATGGTTGCTGAGGTCTCTTCTGGCTCTCAAATTCTTTTTCTGTGATTCCTTGAGAAATAGAGTGCAGAAGAGTGTTAACTAGCTTATTCTTGGGTAGAAAACACTTCTAAAAGATTGTAACAATAGAATCACATATTGTTGGATATGGAAGGGATCTTAGAGGTCATCTAGTCCAATCATTTTAGAAAGGAGAAAACACCCCCAAAATGTGAAATGATTTGTCTATAATCACAGAACTACAAGACTGCCAAAACTATAAGCCAGGTACTCTGATTCTCTAGTATTTTTCCTCTCAACTATTTACAGTGCTTCTGTTTCTAGACTTGTTTTTCTTGTATTGTTTACTTTTTTTTTTTTTGCCTTTTTTTGGAGGCCAATTGGGGTTAAGTAACTTGCCCAAGGTCACACGGCTAGGTTTTTGTTTGTGTGTGCATTAAGTGTCTGAGGCTGGATCCGAACTCAGGTCCTTCTGACTCCAGGGCCAACGCTCTACTCACTGCGCCACCTAGCCGCCCCTAATGTTTACTTTTTAAGGAAGAGGCTTACTCAACTTATTTTCCCTCTTCATGGTTTGATTTTAAGTAGCAGAAGTACAGTAAAGCCAAGGTCACACTCAGAAGCAGAGTAATTAGAAACATAAAGTTTCTGGGATTTTTTCCTCCTCCATTTGACTTTCAAGTCAGAGACAAAGTCTGCAGGCCATCAAGGATTAAAATCAACACCCAACAGAAACAACTACAAAAATATTCTTGTTGATGTCATGGGGTGTATACTCAGTCCAATTGCCTAACCTTTTACATTTCAAAGAATATTCATTGTAATTCGGAATGTCCCTGAGGTACTATAAAACCTTCATAGGAATAATTGTTTTTTTGTATTTTGCTTACTTCATCAGAAAAGTAGAATAATACAGCTTAGGGAAATTTTCATTTTGTTTGAATGGTTGTTTTAAACCCCTATTTGCCACAGTTTAGCCCCAGAAAACTCCATATTAATACTTTACTGTTCTTAAGTATTGTTACTTTGTTTTTGCTTTTCAGATTTTCCAGAAAGTTTGACTTCTATTCTTTTTGTTATAACAAAAGTCACAGTGATCAGTTCAACTGTGTTCAAAAGTCCCAATTTAAATTCTGTCACTAGTCTAGCCATAGCCAACAGCGGGATTATGAGGATTGAGCCTGGAGCCTTTTGTGCTTTTCAAAATCTCAGCAAACTCAGTTTATATCACAATAATCTGACAACTGTATTGGCTTCTTGGTTTTCTAATCCAGAACACTTACAAAATTTAACAGTATCGCTGAACAGCATCAAGGAGGTAGGACCATATATGTTATCCAGTTTCTCCAATTTAACCACTCTTAATTTGGCAAATAACAGAATTCACATGATTGCAGTGGAAAGTCTAAGGAATTTATCAAAGTTAAAGTTTTTAGATCTATCTGGGAGCAATCTTTCTGTCTTGAAAAGAGATATCTTCAGTGGCCTCAGGTCCCCATCTATGAAACTGGGTCATAATCCATGGGATTGTTCATGTGAACTTCAAGATTTTGGAGCCTTTCTGCAAGGTAACTTTGAGAGGGATTTATGCTATTAATAGTGAATGTTGATGATTCCATTTAAGGTATACTTCCCTTTAAACAATGAAAGTATTCCTGAATTTATGGGTGTTAATCAAATCATATATAAATATGATTTATTTATGAACATAAAATACAGTAGAGGGGGAAGCATCCTTTAATGTATTCATATGAAACTAAATTTCCTTACTGGCTTTGCTTTAAAAAAGTTAATATTCATATTTGGATCATTTTATATATTTCCTACAATATGAATTACCTAAACCTTTAAGATGAGACTCTAGTATACCTTCCATATAATAGGTTCTTGAATGTTGGTTTGAATTTAATATTGGAATCATAAAATATTGATATGGAAGAAAGTTTTAATGTTGTTACATATAATTTGAAACTATGGTTCAAATCAATCATATTTAAGTGTTTTTATTTTGTGATGGGGGAGAGAGTCTGTTCTTTTCAGTCATCTCTTGGTGTGCAAAATGTTATTAGCAATTCTACTTTTTTTTACCATGTTTTGATGAAGGCTAAAATATCTGACTTGTAAAAAGTATACATTTCACTTGACTGATAGATGAATGTATTATTTGACTTAACATTATAGGTATTAAAATAATAGCATTCTGGCCTTGGCCAGGACAACTAGGTAGTTCATTAAATGCCACTTGGATAGGAAAATACAAATTACCAAGGTGAATTAATGGGGAGGCCTGGTCCTAGACAGATTGTCCCTTGTATTTAATATATTTCAGCTAATTTTTTTTGTCCAAGTATTAGTAACATTGCAAATTGAGAGCTTAGGATCAAATTGAAAGTTGAAAAATCAGAGATGTCAATTAAAATGTGTCTTCTGTCAAGTACAATCAATTAGCTGGAAGAAAAAAAATCCAAACTTTTTATAAATAAGCATTGACTAACTAAAATATTTTGCATCTATCTTAACATTTCTGGGCCTCAATTTCTTCCTTTTTTTTCTTTTTGGAGGGGGGAAGGCAGGGCAATTGGGATTAAGTGACTTGCCCAAGGTCACATTTTAAAAGTGTGTCAAGTGTCTGAGGCCGGATTTAATCTCAAGTCCTCCTGACTCCAGGGCCGGTACTCTCTTTTCACTGTGACACCTAGCCGCCCCTAGATGATTTCTAATATCACTTTTGGCTTTGATATTTGTATTTTTAAATCAAAAGGGTAGCTTATTTTAAATTTCAAAATTATGAATTTCAGAGTAGAAAGGGGTTTTTTCAGTGGCCATATTGTGCTACCCATGTTTGAAAAATAATCCATACCATAACAAGCTCAACAAATGGTCAATCTAGCCTCTTCTCGAAGAACTCCATTGAGAAATAGATGCTTTCTCCAGGCAGTCCATTTTACTTTTGGATAGTTCTAATTCTTAGGAAAGTTTTCCTGATAGGAAATTTAGATTCGCTTCTTTACAATTTCTGTCTTCTGAGGCCAAGCAGAACAAGTCCAGTCTTGCACAATAATCCTCCAAATACTTAAATTTATGCCCTTCCCTCCTAAGTCTTCTACAAGATAAAAATTTATTCTTTGAACGAATCTTCCTTTGACAAGATCTTGAGGGCCATTAATATTCTGGTTTCTCTCCTCCATATGTAATTTTCAGCTTATTAATGTTCTTCCTAAAATGTGGGGTCCAGAATTGAACACAACACTCCAGTTGTGATCTCATCAAGGTAGAATCCAGCAGGTCTATCACCCATTTTTTCCTAGAAGCTATGCTTTGCATAATGCAGCCCAAGATCACACAAACATTTTTTTGGCTACAATTTTGTATTACTGAGTCACTTTAAGCCTTCCACCAAAAACTGTCAGATCTCTTTTAGACAAGTTGCTGCCTAATTATGTCTCCCCATCTTATATTTAATGAAGACAATTTTTATAAGACTTCTCAGCTTTCCTAATTACATTTTATCTTGACAATTCAGCATAATATTCTAGCCTCTTGAAGTCTTTTTAGAGCTGACTGTCATCCATTGTGTTAACTGACCCAGCTTTGTGTTTTCTACAGATTTTGTGAGCATCTATGCCTTTAAGTCACTCACAAAAAAGTGTGGCACAGGCTATAGATCCCTGGAGCACTTCAGTGGACTGCAGTGGGGACAGATGACATGGAACCATTCATAGGGTGACTCTTTGAGTCTGGCCATTCAATTAGTTGTAAATCCATCTTGTACTCCATTTTGGTCTTCTCTTTCCAGCTTTTCCATAAGAATAACATCAGATACTTTATCAAACACTTGATTAAAATCTTTATCAAACACTGATTAAAATCTTGGTAACTATATGTTCCTGATCTATCAATTTATTGTTAAAAAGTTTAGTCTGGCAAGACTTTTTTTTGTAAATAAAATTTTATTTATGCCCTTTCTTTACATCATTCATTTTCAGATTTATCACCAAAGAAATGTTTATGTGTATATATTTCTGTAGCTGTTCTTTCTCTAGCTTTTTTAAAAATTTAATTATTTGATTAAAGATGCTTTATTTATAGATATTCTCTGTACAATGTTACCTCTCTTGTTTTTTAAAACTTTTTATAACATTTTTTACATGTTTCATTTGTGAAATTATATTATTATATAATTGTATATGATATTATATCACATCCTGCACCTTTCTGCTACCTTACAAACCATCTCTTTAAAAAAAAAAGAGCTCAGTAAAAACTAACCAAAATATTGATTGAATATGACATTATAAGCATATTCTACCTCCTTTTCCACACCTCTCCTCTTTCCCCATTCCCCTTTATCTGCAGAGAAGAGAAAAAATTTAATTTTTCACATCTCTTCTTTAGGGTCAGAGTTTGCATGATCTCTTATTGTTGAAGCCATGCTAGATCCTTGTGATCACCACTTGAGTCTTATTTCAGTGTCTGTTGTAGTGCATAGGTGATGCTTGGGTTCTTGAAAAGCATGTTGATGGAACACAAACTCTAGTAGACCCTATCAAGCTAGAGAGATTTCTAGTTTGGGCCAGGACAGATGGTATTTGTCATTGGAGAACTACCTTAAGTTTGGACTAAATATCTTCTGTCTCTTTACTGGGTTGGCCGTAAGGAAATACATTTTGGGGGGCTAGCAAATTTAAAAGATCTTTTCCAGTAAATATAATAGTAAAGCAAAGATCTATTTAATTTGATATAATTCCATGTTATTTGATATAATTCTAGAAATGCTAGCAATAGCAATGAGAGAAATTAAAGTCACAGAGTCAGATGCAAAGAGGAAACAAAACTATCCCTGTTTGCTGATGCTTTTATGATAATATGCTTAGAAAATCTCAAAGATTAGCTTAGAAACTAATTTAGGAAATTAAGAGCCTCGGCAAGGTACCATGTATAGTATGAACCCACAAAATCAACAGCATTTCTATTTGGCCGTAACAAAATCCAGGAGGGAATAATAGGCAGGTCCCATTCTAAATAACTACAAATATATATAAAATATTTAGAAATCAGTCTATTGAAGCATATTGAATATTTTATAGGTACAATCATGAAACACTCCTTAAAGAAATAAAAAGAAAATTGTTCATTGCTCATGGCTATGTTGATGTAATCAAAGCGGTAATATTACTCAAATCATTTTGCAAATTTAATGCTATAGAAGTCAAACTATCAAGAGGATAGTTTGTAGAGGTAGATAAAATAGAATTAATTTGGCTTAACAAATGATATTGAAAAGGGGAATAATGAGGTGGCTAGGTGGCGCAGTGAGTAGAGCGTCGGCCCTGGAGTCAGAAGGACCTGAGTTCGGATCTGACCTCAAACACTAAATGCACACACAAACAAAAACCTAGCCTTATGACCTTGGGCAAGTTACTTAACCCCAATATCCCTCCAAAAATAAAAGAAAAGGGGAATAATGAAAAGATTTGAATTTGTATTTGAAGGGGATGTAGCACTTTTAGACCTAAAAAAAAAAATGAAAGCTATTTGGTACTGGTGAAAAAACAACAACAGACAAGTAGATCAATGTAACAAACTGGATAAAGAAGAATGTAGAATTTATTAACCCAGTGTTCTACAAAACCCAAAATATAAACTGCCTATGAAAGAATTCTTTATTTGACAACTCTTGGGAAAACTTTCCAGTTTTATTTGACAATGACTATTGGGAAAACTGGAAAGTGGTTTGGTAGGAATTAGATTTAGATCAGCACATATCACAGTAAACTAAAGATGGACTTGAATATTAAAGATCAAATCAAAAAATAATTAGAGGAGAGTCAGACCAAGTACCTTTTATAGCTATGGTGAGAGGTTGTTTTTAACCAATCAAGAAATGGAGGTAATTGCAAAAGATAAAATAGGCAATTTTTATTTGTATGAAATTGTAAGGGTTTTATATTTCCCTAAGACACATAGACAACAGAAATATTTAAAAGCAAAAGGCTTTTAAATGGTCAAATGTGAGCACACATTTCTCAAAATATTACAGACTTTTGACAACTATATGTAAGAATGCTCCAAATTACTACTAATAAAATAAATATAAGTAATTAAATAATTCTGAGATTTCACCTCACATGCAGCAAATTGGCACAGATGACAAATTTAATGCATTTATACAGAAACATTGACGGTCCATTTTTTTGTAGTAGTAAAGATCTGGAAACAAAGTAGATGTTCACCCATTGGGAAATGGCTAAACAAATATAATGCAATATTGTACTGTTAGAAATGATGTATTTTATTAATGCAGGGAAGCATAGGAAGACTTGAACTGATACAGGATGCATTAAGTAGAACCAGGAAAACAGGATACACAATGACTATAGTAATGTAAATGAAAGAACAATAATAACAGCATGCTTTGAAATTATAATGTTCAAGCTTGACCTGAAGAAGAGATATAAGAAGGTGCTTCCCCTTATTTTCCATGGTCAGGGACTCACTGGGGTACAATGCATATCATATTAGACTTTTTCATTAAGTTAAGTTTTATTGAACTTTTCCCCCCTCTTTTTTATTCTTTGATGAGGAGGATGGTTCTCTGGGAAGGGAAGCGGGGAGGGGATACATTGGTAAAGATAAGTGATGTAGGAACAAAATATATCAAAAAAGTTTTGTTTTAATTTTAAAAATCATCTACTACATTGTAGAAGGGTTGCAGTCTTGGTTAATAGAGTGCCCATTGATGAACTTATGGATCTTTGAAGTAATTAAGTGTTTGATAATATTCTTAGTACCTATTCCCAAGTAGAGATTATTGGGTTAAAGGGTATAATTATTTTATAACTCATGTGGTATGATGAGACAAATTATTTTTAACTTGAAAATTTCATAAGCTCATAGGATATTTAATAATTTGGAATTGTGGTGGTAAAGGGTCTTTGGAATAAAAAATAGTAAAGATTGTTTAAAAATATTCTTATATATATATATATATGAGTTGAAAGAACACAGAAAGGGGAGCCCTGCTTTTATGAACAAATCAGGGTCTCATTCATCCTCACTTTTTATAAATTGGTGCTTCTATAATTAAGGTTTGAAAAGAGTCTTATACCAAGTACATGTCTTCCTCTTCCTCTTGATATATTATTATATTTCTAGTTATTGGACTTTGGAAGAGAACTGAGAAACATCCTTTTATTTGCATGTCTAGTACCTCTTTGAATATATGCATTTTATAATTGAACATGTAAGCTCTAGTTTTCCTTGTAGTCACTGAGGTTATTGGGTAAAATCTTAACTAGCAGCAGGCTAGATATATATTCTAATTTTGATTTGTGTGATTATGCTATAAATTTGCCCTTGTATGATTATGGTAAACTTGCTATTTTTTTCCAGAGTTTCTCAATGCTTCCCTGTTAGAAGATGCTTCATCTGTCACTTGCCACAGTCCAATAACCCTAAGGGGATTTCCTGTATGGAACATCTCAGACTTTGGCTGTCAGCCTACCTTCTTGCCAACATCTCTGGGAAATGTATTGGATAAAACAACAGTCCCAGTAATTTTAGTCTATGTAGGTAAGTTATAGTTACACTTGCATACTTTCTCAGACTTTGCCCCAGGGGTAGGGACTGGTGTAGTATGCTGCAACTGAATTTGGCTTTAAACTTGCAGAGGTTCCCAAAGTGGGCGATATCACCCCCTGGGGGAGTGCTAGAATGTTGGGGGGGGGGCAGCAATAGCCTTAGGTGCAATTGGGGGGTACTGAATAAGAGAGCATAAGGAAATAAGAAAATTTTGAAAAACTGTTTATACATGTTTTATCTGTTGTGTAACAGAGTTAAAGTCATAGTGATTACATTATTTTCCACATAAACATACAAAATGCAAGTCATAATCAATCAGGGGTCAAATCCACCAACAGGTCTTAACAACCAAGTGTTGGCAGGCTAGTGTGTAATGCGTTGTCAGGAAGTCCAGCATGCATCAGCAGTAATATGTGCATGTAATGACTTGTTTACAATATGATACTATATGCATTCATGGCTCAGTATTGCATCACCAAATTTTCAATGCAGGAAAAATCCCCACAAATTCATAATAAATTATTAAATTTAAGATGCATCATTTAAAAAACAATATTTTTTCTAAATGATTTGAATTTCTGTAGCAGCAACCACACTGGCATACCCAGGATGGCTGCTATCACAGATTCTTTAGCTCTGCTTTACTAGGAAACATAGCTGTTTAAAGAGTCAACAGTCTTTAAATTATATTCACTAGTTTAGGGGAAAAATCATTACCCTGAACTTGAGAGAAAATCTAAACAAAAAAAGAGAAGACATAAGCAGAGAAATAAAGACCAACAGACAGGGCTTCTAAGTGTCTGAGAAATTAGCACAGATCAGACAGATCAAACTGTCTGACCAAGGCATTACATACATAGTGACTCAGTGCCTAATTAGAAATTAGCAAAAGGTGTGAAAGCCTTCCTACAAGCTAACTTCCCTTCATCAAGTTTCCCTTAATGGGCTCCACATGAGGCCTATTAATGGGCAGGGAAGATTTTATATCCCATTAACATAACAATTTCAAAAAGAATGCTGAAGAGTTAGAGATTTCCAGGGGACTACTGAGTAATTATTTTTGGAAAAGCAATAAGTTTGGGAACTTCTGCTCTAAAGTATTTTTTTTTATAAAGCAATTGGGGTTAAGTAATTTGCTCAAGGTTACATGGCTAGTCTTTATTTATGTGTGGGTGCTCATTTTCTGAGGCTGGTTTCGATCCCAGGTCATCCCAACTCCGAGGCTGGCACTCTGACTCACTGCGCCACCTAGCCGCCCCTACTCTAAAGTATTAAATAAAGTTCTGGTATAGATCAGCAAGACCTTTTAGAAATGAGCTTGATCTAAAAAAAAAAATTACCACTCCATGTAGAATCATAATATCACTACATGATATAGAATCATAGAATCTCGGAGTTAGAAAGAACTTGAGATCATCTAATTTAATCTTTTATCTGTTCTGAAATTCCTCTATAAATACATGACAGGTAGTCAATCAAGCTTCCACTTGAAGACTTCTTTTCCTCCTTAAGGCCAGTGTAGAGTCTATATTCACCCAAAATATTGATTTCTTCACCATTGATCCTCATCCAAATGCTTGCCCCTGTGGTTTTATCCCTTATGCATTTTTATAGACTATATAATTTGTTCCTTTTGAATAAAGTATTGACATATTACAGTCATTAATTATACCCCATTCTTATTGAATCCTATGAGATCCAGCTTTCTTTTTTGTGTTTAAAATATCTAGTTTGCCTTATTTATTATCTATACTTTTCACATTTGCATGTATCTAAAGCCATGAGCTGTATATCTTTATGTATCTATATCTATCATCTTATATCTTTTATGAATTACTGAATTACCTTTCATAAAACTCAGAATATATTTTTCCCAAATACAATTGCTAAATGCTAACTCTACATATCAGTGTCACCAAAGAGAGAAGTTGGAGGATACTAAGATTGCCCATAGAAATCAGCAAAAAACTTCTTGATTTATATCTATAATATATTTTTAATGGGCTATTTATTTATCTGCACCTCAGAATTTGTTGCTGCTCTGAAAACAATACAATTCTGGCATTTCTTATTGTAAATATAAAAGTTTTAGTGCTAGAGAGATCATCTTACCTGGAGTTTTTTAATCTGGGACCATAAACTTAAAAAAAATTTTGATAACTGTATTTCAATATAAATTGATTTTCTGTGAAGTCACTATGTATATTATTTTATGCATTTAGAAACATTCTGAAAAGGGAACCATAGGCTTTACTAGATTGCCGGAGAAGTCTGTGGCATTAAAAAAGGTCAAGAACTCCTGACTGAGGCCAATCCCTTCATTTTCCAGATTGGGAAGCTGAATTCCAGGGGTATGGTGTAATTTGAGCAAGCTTATAAATAGCTAATTAGCCAGAACCAGGTCTCTGAGTTCTCCTTGCATGAGTAATCTCTTTTTCTTCATGGAAGAAAAAGACCCAAATGCTAATAAGACTAGTAATCACACACACACATACATACACACACGTGTTTATTTTATATAATAATTATGTATATGAAATAATGAATGCTTCCATTAGAATGTAAACTTCTTGAAGTTAGGGACTATTTTTATTTTTGCTTTTTCTTTTAAGTTTTTTTTTTGGAGGGAGGAAAGGCAAGGCAGTTGGGGTTAAGTGACTTGCCCAAAGTCACACAGGTAGTGAGTGTGTCAAGTGTCTGAGGTCAGATTTTAACTCAGGCCCTCCTGATTCCAGGGCCAGTGCTCTATTTACTGTGCCACTTAGCTGCCCCTTTTTCTTTAAATTTCAACTACTTAGCACAATGTCTGGCATGTAGTAAAAATTTAATAAATACTTGTTGAATTCAAACTGTCTCTTGACATTTATACCCATGCATTATCCCCATTGTACACTATCAGATATAGTCTGGGTCAAATGGTGCCAGCCAGTTTTACTACTTGAACTTAACAATTTGTCCAGCTAATTTTTTTGTCTACTTGAAGTAAAACAGGTGATTTGAATTATTCCCTTAGCCTTCACACCTTACTCCCCATCAGAATTTATTGGGGGCAGGGCAGCTAGGTGGCACAGTGAATAGAGTCCCCGCCCAGGAATCAGGATGACCTGAGTTCAAATCCATCCTCAGACCCTTGTCACTTACTAACTGTGTGACCTTGGGCAAGTCACTTAACCCCATTTGCCTTGCCTTCTCCCCTCCAAAAAGCAAAAAAAAAAAAAAAAAAAAAAAAAGAAAAATTTACTGGGGATTTTGAGAGATATGCAGCTAATCTATTTGTACACACATACATGTGTATATAATTGTAACATACATACTATCTGTATACACATATATAAATAAATAGATAAATGTTTAAGTTGTGCCTAACCCCATTTGGGGTTTTCTTGGCAAAGATTCTGGAGTGGCTTACTAGCTTCTTCTCCAGCTCATTTTTACAGATGATGAAACAGACAAACTGAGATTAAGTGACTTGGCCAGAGTCACATAACTAATAAGTGTTTGAGGCCAAATTTGACCTGAGGTCTTCCTGACTCCAATGCCGGTGCTCTACCCGCTGTGCCATCGAGTTGCCTATATGTACAAATACATGCACATATATGTATATATGATAATATGCACACATATCAGTCTATCTGTACACATACTTGTACACACATATTTATTATAACATGCACACACCTATCTAGATATATATGTATACATATTTATATAATATATTAGCTACAGAAATACTCAAATTTGCTTTTGTAAGGGAGAAAATGAACAGGTTGTAGAAGATTTAGGGAATGTAAAGTATTTGTTTATACAGAATTCAATATGCTTATTAACTTATTATTCTATTTGTATAGGCTAAAAGTTTTAATTGTTTTAATCTTGTAATATTTGGCAGTGTGCTCTAGCTTAAATAGTTCTGTGCTAAAAGATTAGAAGGCCTTGGTTTTATGCCTAGCACCCCTCCTAAAGACATCAAAGTATGATTTAAAGCAGAGGAGTTAAAACATACTACATAGTCTCCAGAGAGTCCCAGGACAGCTAGAGTCAGATTAAAATGGAGACATGTTTAATGAAATAAATAAAAGTACAGTAGAACATAGATAATGTTACTATGTGGTTTTCTAAGTCAATATGCTCTTAAATCGATCCTTCTCTACAGTTTAGTGACCCCCATTGGACTTAGAGGTAGGACACATAAGTTCACATCCTTTCTCTCGTACTTATTAACTTTGTGACTATGGGCAAATGACTTAATCTTTCTGGGTCTGAGTTTCCCCATCTGGAAAGAATGGTTAATACATATCCTGTCCTATCTCCTAGAGCTATTAGAACAAAACAGGATGTGAAAAAACATATTGCAGTTAAAAAGCATCCTGTCAGTATAAGATATCAGTATCAACATTACTAATTTGTTCAATCATTTCAATCGTGTCTGACTCTTCATGACCTCATCTGGGGTTTTCTTGGCAAGCTGTGTGGTTTGCCATTTACTCTCCCCCTCATTTTTACAGATGAGGAAATAGGCAAACTGGGTTAAGTGACTTGCTGTAGCGGCAAGCACCCCAATATGCCCAGGGTAGCTGCCAACACAGGTTCTTAGATCTGCTTTTATAAAGGAAAGCAACTCAAAATGGGTTAACAAGCTTACTTTAATCAAACAAACACACATTACCTAGTTCAGGGGAAAAAGGTCAGCACCCCAAACTTCAGAGTTACAGAACTTCAGGGTTACAGACAGGCTTCCAAACTGTCCCAACATTACATACATCAATACCAAATCACAGTTACCAGAGAGGGAAGCATCAACATCTGGGTTTTCAAAGCCAGGGGGCTCTCAACAATGGCTTCCCAGAGTCTCACCTGGTCAAGTCACACAACACTTCTCAAAGGGAGCCCCAAAGCAAAGCCTCTCCTCAGGGCTTATATAGCCTTCTCTTGGCTCAGAGAATGTAACAACCTCCTTGACCCACTGCCCAATCACAAAGTATCAAGGTGTGGGCTTTCCTGAAAAACAAGCCTCCCACCACAGGCTCCAGGTGCACTTAAGCTAGGGGCAGGGAAGATCTTTAAATCTGCATTTCCATTACACTTGCTCGGGATCACATAGCTAATGAGTATCTGAGACTAGATTTGAACTCAGGTCTTCCTGACTATAGGCTCAATGCTCTCTCCACCCAGCATTACTAATACAGTACATTAATTATGACTTCTAAAAATGGTCAGCCCTAAATACTTCAGAACCATTTCTGGTTAATGTCTTTACAGTGTTACTTGTGCTCCTTTGGCTCTTTCTGGTGCTTTGGAAGGTGAAACACAACAGAGTGCACAGGCAGCCCAGTAAAGGAATAGCTGTTGGCACCTGTAGAAAAGAGTGCATAAGACCGTGGAAGAGCAGAGGTCATCCTAATAGGAAGAGACAAGTCACCATTGAGGAAATGACTTCAAAAGTTACAGTAGTTGAACAATTTTCAAGATCAGCTTTAGCAAATTTGTCAAGCTCAGAACACTCAGGAGGGAACTTGGGGCCCTCTGAACAGACCCCCCCAGTTAGAACTTTCTGGTGTGGATTCAGGTTGCCTTAATAGCTTTTACCATCACAGCAAGAAGCTCAATGCCCCAGTCCCTTGGACCAGTGTGGAATTTTCATGTAAAAGCATATTTTGTATGTCTAAGCCCATAAAGGAGGATCCGAGTACATTAGAAATCAGTGGTATAGAAGGAGGTGGTGCTTGGGTTGAGAACACTGAGGCCCTGGGATATTTCATTGTGTCTGTAAAGAAGTCAAGTTGTCCCAGTATCAAGCTCCATGGGATTGTGCAAAGTAGAACTCTCGAACCTCTCCCTTTGAAGAGGAGCCAGACATGGCCACAGGAAGGTGGATGGATCAAGGAACAAAGCCCCAAAACAGACATCCCCTCAATCTCTGCTAAGGACTCTCAGGATGAAGCCAAGAATGCTGGAATATATGAGGACCCACAAGGTGATCTGCACATTCAAGGGAATCCCAAGCTTCTGTTTAAGAGAACTTCCAAACCAAGACTCACTCAAAAGTTGGCCCAAGTAGGTGGATACCAGAGAACAACGGAGTTTACTCACAGGCAGGGGAAGGTGGGGCAGGATGGAGCCTCAGCCTCTTTGTCTCTAAGACCAGACATCTCTCCAGCATCCTCATTAGAGAATACTCAGTCTTTGATGAGAGCCAGGCTTTTGGTTGTGACCTATTGCATGAGGTGGTGGAGAACCATGGTAGATGGACTCAGAAGCATTGGAAGCAAACTCATCAACCAAGAAGAGTTGATGGATTGTTGAAAAGTCAACACCTTCCTCATCTCCTTCCTCCTTGATAAAGTAGATTAGGGAAATCTCAGCAACTAATCTAGTGTAGAGTGCGGCGTTGTGGGTTTTTATTTTCGGTATTGAACTGGTCTCTTTGACGTAGAACATGAACTCTGCTGTATGCTGACTCTCTTCTCTCCTCTTCCTCATTTTTGACTTAATGTTGGCCCAAATGCCCCAGCTTCCAGCTTACACTCTGCCCGAGTTATTTTCTCTGAATTTAAACCATTTACACTGCACTTAATAAATACTATTGACTTGATTAACTACATAAGCTTTAGCTTCTTGGCCAAAAGTTATTTTGTTTGTTCTCTAGTGACAATCCCATCCCTAGTAGTAATTTTAAAGGGTAGAAGTGGGATAGAGTATATGGATGTTCAAGGTGTATTCAAATGCATTTTTAAAAGCGTTGTACTACTGTAGAGATCTAGACACTAAGCAACAGGTTCAGATACTAGATTTTGTTGTGAAAATATATATTCATTTTATAAAGTCTTTTAAAAGTTTGATGTAATAGGTTAAGAAATTAATTTTCTCTGTAAGAATATTTGAATAAAGACAACATGAAGCTTAAAGTACTGTTTACATATTCATTTTAAAGATATTCCTGTTAGCAACAGCTGTTTCAAGTAAGTCTGTGAGCTTCCTCTGTAAAGTATAGAGGCAAGTGAAGTTTGTGGGAGAGATTCTTGCATTGATTTTGAAGACTGGATTAGGTGACTTCTCAGGTCCTTTCTAGCACTAAGGAATCTGCGTCTGTAAGTATCAAACTGATTTTTTTTCCTTCTGATTTAGTGAAATTGTTTTTAGGATCTCTTGATATCTCTTAGGGTCATTTGTAAGGCATAAGAAACTGACATGTGCCTAGGGAAGGATAATCACTTGTGCTGAACTCAAGCACTACAGAGTCAGCATGTCTTAGGATTCCAGGAGGTCACTATCAAGCTTCAGTGGTTTTTTTGTTTGTTGTTTTTTTTTTTGGCTTGGTAGATTTAGACCTGCTTTTCACCTTGATTGAATCAGAGACCACATCTTTTAGTTAAAGTATGAATACTCTGGGGCACACTCAAAGCATTTCAATCAAGAAAGGTTGCAGTTTTAACAGCAAAAACCACTTTACATCTGAGGATGAACAGGAAGTAACTATACTAATGCTAGTATATTACACATGTAGTCAATTCTGTTTTTCATGCATGGATTGTCCAGGACGATTTTTTAATTTTAGGCTGGCAATTCTACTATATCCCAGCATTCACTTATATTTGCTATCTTTCTTTATATTAACTGGTATGTCATCTTTAGAGGTTTAAGATAAAAATACCATGCAAATAATAATTTGCAGTATATAACTAAGAACATTTAGCTTTTGGCTTTATTATTATTTACCATTACTAAAATACCAGAATCCTTTCTTCCCCCTAATTATTTTTCCTAGCAGTATTGAAAAGGAAGAATTTTTATTTCAGAGTGAATATTAGTGGGTTACATAGTTTTTATCCATTGACTCAAAATTAGTAGGAAAGTCAGTTTCATGGGGTGGCTAGGTGGTGCAGTGAGTAGAGCACCGGCCCTGGAGTCAGAAGGACCTGAGTTCGGATCTGGCCTCAGACACTTAACACATACAAACAAAAAAAACCTAGCCGTGTGACCTTGGGCAAGTTACTTAACCCCAATTGCCCTCAAAAAAAAAAAAAAGGAAAGTCAGTTTTTATAGGTTCTCAGGAATGGAAATTGAAGGTTACCTTTATACCGATGCTACGATATAGTAGTGAGTTATCTTTATAAGTGAGTTTTTCATTCTTACTCTTTACTTTGAGAAGCCCATTTAATTAGTAACATGACAACTCATTGCCCGATGCCAGGACTCTATTTTGAAAGTTCTCTTAAAATCTAACATGGATTTTATATTAGAGATATAACAGTAATTGTTACTTGAAACAAGACTAAAGTTAAAAGTGTAGTTACTGCACGTGTGTGTATATGTAAACACACATACATAAAATGTCTCTAAGTAAATACACATTTTTGTGTATTTTTTTGTGTACACATTAAATCCTTGCCAGCACAAACAAATTTGGCCTTTCAAAATATTTTTAAAGAAGCAGACTGATTATCTCCTAGTCCCTACAGTTATTTCAATATCTTATCTAGCACACCTATGATTAAAGGGTATGACCTGGATGTGGATTTAGGAAAGGAGACTGAGAAGGAGCAGTTGGAGAAGACTGAGAAGCACCAGTAGAGTGTGGTATCCTGAGAACCCCGAGAGTCTCAAGAAGAGGGTGATAAGCAGTGTCAAAGGCTACAAAGAGGTCAGAAGTAATGAGGATGGAGAAAAGGCCATTGGATGTAGAAATTTAAGAGATCATTAGTAACTTTGGAAAGAGGAATTTTGATTGAATAATGAGGGAAGCCAGATTCTAGAGAATTAAGAGTGAGAGGAAAGGACTTGGAACCTTCTCAAGGGCTTTAGCCACAAAAAGGAGGAAGATATTATGGGAAGATAATGATCAGGGAAGTATGAATCAAGTGGTTTTTTTTTTTTTAAAGAATAGAGGAGACATGGGCACATTTATGGTAGTAGATAGAAATAAAATATTAGTGAGAGAGTGGGGATAAGAAAGGGGGCAATCTACTGAAAGCCCGGATGGAATGGAGTCACTATGCAGTAGAGGAGATACCTCTTTGTGTGAGACAGGGATGAAGGAGGAGATTGTGTTAGAAGGAAGCTAGGTAATTGTGGATGAGGAACAAAGGAGAAGAGCTAGTTTGCCTTAAGGGACCTTAATTTTTTCAGTAAAATATGAGGGAAGGTAGAATCCCCTCTACAACATATTTGACAAGTGGTCCTCCAGCCTTTACTTAATCTTTCAATGAGGGGAAATCCACCACCTCCTGAAGCAGCCCATTACATTTTGGGTTAGTGTTAGTTTTATCCTGACACAAAGCCTAAATTTGCCTCTTTGGAACTTCTACCTATTTCTGCTTGTTTTGTCCTCAGGCCAAGAAGAACAAATCTATCTCTCTTCCACTTAACAGTCCTCTTGAATCATCTCTCCAAGTTAAACATACTCAGTTCATTCAACCAGTCTTCATTATGGCATCTCTCTCCTGGGCACTGAACTCTATGTGGAGCCTATGTCTTGTCAAAAATTTATATCTTTAGCAGCTAGCACTGTGCTGTGCGCAGATCCAGTGTTTAATAAACCTTTGTTGTATTTTTAAAAAATAGCTTCAGAGACTTTACCAAATTCTTTCCTGAAATCTGGGTAGCCTATATGTATGACATAATGGTCTTGTTAGTTTAGCAGAAAAGGAAAAAAGGTTATTCTGGCATAATCTGTTATTGATGAAGCCATTCTGGCTCTTTGTGATTGATCACTGCTTCCTTTTCTAGATGGTCACTAGCCATCTCTTGTTTTTCTCTTCGTTTAAAGATGTTTATTGATTGATAAAAATATTAAAACTGTTTTGTCTTCATATCATAGTGATTTCCTATTTTTCACTCCAGAATCAAGTCGTCTTGTGACAAAACAAGCACAAATGGTGGATATGGAAACTGTGTCTGATAGTGTATACAATATTTTCTTGTGATATGTATACTACCTCCCTGCCTTAAAGGAGAATGTCTGGCTAACCATCTCTATAAATATTACATTCTAGAATTTTTACAAGATTACAGTTAAACTCATTGGTTTACAATTTTCAGATTCTATTCTCCTCCTCTTTCTCTCTCTTTTTTAAATAGACAATTCAGACATCTGCTCTTCTTTAGTCCTTTGGTTTCTCTTCCATTCTCCCTGGTCTTTTAGGTATCACTCAGAAATTTAAAGTCACATCTGTTAGTTTTTTCACTGCCTGAGGATATAGTTCACCTGACCCAGGAGACCTGTACTTATCAAAGATCTCTAAATGTTCTTTTACTACTGCCTTACTAATTTTGGGTATCCACTCCTTTTTAGGCACGTTTATTTTGCCTTTTCCAGTTATTCTGAATTCAGGGGTCTAATTTTCAGAGACCAGACAAATCAGAGAAATGAAAAGTCAACTACACAAAAATTTACATATTAGTGAAATTTATTGAAAGATATAGGGACCCAGTCAAATAGAACTCAGCTTCTCTGTTTTCTTAGATGTTTCCTAGATGAGAGAGATGTTCTTGTCAGGACCTGTAGACTGAATCTCACATTATCTCTATGCAGTCATACCAGTGACAGCACCCATAACTGTAGCTCACAAAATGGCAGGACAACGAGAAGGATATTCCACTCTCTTATTTGACCAATTTCAATAGCCCAGCAGTTTCCCTGCTTCTTAGGAATCCTAGCACAATGATTGTTATTTTTTTTTTTTCGGAGGGGGGAAGGCAGGGCAATTGAGGTTAAGTGACTTGCCCAAGGTCACATGGCTCATAAGTGTTAAGTGTCTGAGGCTGGATTTGAACTTAGGTCCTCCTTACTCCAGGGCCAGTGCTCTATTCACTGTGCCACCTACCTGCCCCCTGCACAATGATTATTTAAGAGAAGTGTGGCCAGAAATAGAGTTAGAATGTTTGATCTTTATCTTTACTCACAGCCTTAATTAAGCTAGGGCCTTTGAGACCTTCAACTGAGCTGAGGGCCCTCTTCAGCCCAGATTGCTGCTAGAGTATGATAACTCTTTTTTTTGTACAGGTTTTGACCAGGTTGAAGGATGTAACTCCTAGGGGCACACAAGCTGTTAAGGTGCTGCTGAAAGTGTCGTTCCTATTCCTGGTTTGTGAAAAAAACAGTTGGAGAAATGCAAGAGGGGAAGTGGGAAGTGAAGTTTCCAATAGAAACGGGCAAGGAAAATTTCCCAGAAGTGAGGGAGAAACAAATGTGGAGTGAGAATAATAGAAGGAGTCTTAAGGAACAGTATAGAAGTGGAAGGGAGCAAGGAAGGGGAACTACGCCTCAGAAATCAGGACAGTTCAGGGTATCTAGACTAAGTGAATGGTACCAGAGAGAAGGCAGTTAGAAAAAGCAGTGTTCTTGGAAAGTGAATATAGGATCTAAGGAAAGTTACAAAAGGGGAAAGAGGCGGGGATATATAGCTACAAGGAGAAGAAGGGAGAAGTTCTTGGGGAAAGCATTCCCCCAGCAGATATTAGAGATAACCAAACTGAAAAAGAAGAGAGGGGGTCGAAGTATTCTGAGCTGGCGCTGGCCTCAGTGGGGGTACTTGAAACCCATTTAATAGTGGCCCTGACCAGTCCAGAAACTTTCCCTAATACCAGAAACTAGGCTGTTGGGCCATAAGATGGGAGTGGGGCATATGAAAGAAATTTCCCCTGTGTTGTGGGATCCATCCCCTTCTCCAGCTCTCCTCAAGCAGATCATTGATGTCCACCCTTCTCCACTCCATGTGGTAATAGTAAGAATGACGCCCTTTGAAGTCTGTAAGGTACTTTGTCATCTCATCTGATCCATACAACCCTGGGAGATAGGTAAATAATTATTATACCCACTTTACAAATGAAGCAACAGAAGCTAAGAGAAATCCAGTGACTTTCACTGGGTTATAGCTACCTCAGGCAGGGTTCAAACGAAGTCCAGCCACCTGCTTGTGTCCTGCTGGCATCTCCTTCCCCCCCTCCCTCCCACATCCCCCAATACCTCATGGCTTTAGCTTCCAGGGTCACCACACAGTACTGGGCTCTGCTACTAGACTTAAGAATATGTTCTGGGACATTAATGAAGGGGCTTCATAAGCAAATGTTGACTGAATAAATGATGTTTGATGATGATCATGAATGTTAATGTTTCAAGTGTGTCTTTTGTGTCTTTGCTATTTCATAGGATCATAGAAGTTAAAGTTCAGAAGGGACATTAGAGATCTAACATAACTTTATCATTTTTTTTACAGATGAGGAAAATGAAGCCCAGAGAGATTAAGTTGATTTGCCAAAGGTGACAAATGTTTAACAAATAGGCCTGAGTGGAGTCTAGCATTAACTAGTCCTCAAACTACACCCTAAGAAAAGTAATCTTCAAAACTGTTTGATCCTGGTTAAAATAGAAAAGATGATCAGTGGAACAAATCAGATAGAACCCAGAGTATTTCATAAAACCAGACACTGTTATACTAAGTTTTCCCAAGTGTTTGTTGAATAGAAAGTCAACAAACACTTGGGAAAACTGGAAAACATTTAGCCAAATTAGGTTTATACTAACATCTTATAGCATATACCACAATATAACAATATGTTCCAATTAGATTCAAGGCCTAAATATAAACAGTTGTCACCATAAATAAAGTAGAAGGGAAGGAGATACTTTTGTAACTGGTGAGGGAGAGAATTTTTAACAAGGGTTAGAGGTAGTCATTCTAGATTAAATGGGCAGCTTACAATTGGAAAGGTTTTTTGCAGGCAAAGAGTAAAGCAGAATTAGATGAGAAAATTACCTGGTCAAAGGTTCATCCAGTAACTAAGAACTATAGGAAATTGTTACAAAAATAAGAGAATGTGAGCTATCCCTTTATAGATAAGTGGACAGTGGATATGAATAATCAATTTTCACATAAAGAAATACAAGTTATCTAGGTGGGAAAATGCTCCAAATCAGTAATAATAGAAATTCCGTTTAATACAACTCAAATTGACAAAGAATGACAAAAGAGAAAAATGATAAATTCTTGCAACAGCCACGGGAGTGCAGGTACACTAACGTACTTTTGTGGATAACCATTCTAGAGAGCAATTTGGAACTATACCTGCTGAGATGCCGAGCTTTGATCCAGTAATGCCGCTACACATGCTTTCTAAAGAGGTCAAATACAGAGGGAAAGGTGCATACATAAAGGGTAGTGTACCTGATGTGGATTCAAATTCACCTGATACTAATTCCTGTAAGGTTCCTCCCAGCTCTGCATCTGAGCCCCAGTAAAATGAGAGGGTTACACTTCATGATGTGTACGGTCCCTTCCAGCTCCGAACTGATGGCCCACGCGCAGAGAGGACCAATATTATAGCCATTCTGTTGTAGCAGCTAGTTGAAAATACAGAGAAGAGCCAAATGAATTGTAGTATATGAATGTGATGGAATATTGTACTGTAAGTTATGGGATGGATTTGGAGAGACCTAAAGACTGGTGTGAAATGTGCAGGACTAGCGGAAAAACTTAAGAGAATGACCACATGATGCAAAGGCTGACTAGAAAGATTGCCAAACAGATTGATAGAGTAAGTGTAACAGCAAGCACCCTAGCACACCCAGGAAGGTGGCAAGCACAGGTTCTTTGTCTTGAAGGAAAGCAACCTTAAAAGGGTCAACAGTCTTCTTTCAATTACATTCACTAGTTCAGGGGAAAGGCCAGCACCCTGAATGTGGAGAAAATACAAGCAGAGAAATTAGCACAAAGACCAACAGACAGGGCAGCAGCTGTTTGAACATAGCAATATTGCTATACATTTTACATACATCACTAGATTGAGGGAACACAGACATCTGAGCAGGCAGGGGGCTCTTACCAAATGGCTACTCAGAGTCTCGACCAGGAAATCAAAAAAGATCTTCCCATGGGCAAACCCACAAAGCAAAACACTAAGCTCCTAGAATATATAACATGGCATCTGATTGACTAAGTGCGGTGGAGCTTGAAAAATCCTCATGCTCTAGCAGTTAATTGGAAACTTCTCATATCCCAGAGCCTGATTAGCTCTCAGCCAGGACTCTGTGCCTATTAATGGGCAGGGAAGATCTTCAAATTCCATTGATATTACAGTAACCAATCGTGATGTCAGAAGAATGATGATGAATCACCTCGTCAGAGAAGTGAGGTATTAAGAGATACGTTTTCTGACATGGCTAGTTTGTTGATTTGTTTTATTTGGCTATACTTATCATAAGAAAGGGCTTCTTTTGGAAGAGGGTAGTGAGAGTAGTGATAAAGATACAGGCAGGATTTGAACTTGGGTCTTCTAGCATTCAAGTCTCTTGCTTTAGTACAGAGGCTATCTCTTATAGTAAGCAATAGAATTTTAAGACCCATCACAGACCTGATCTGTAAGATTTTGTCCTGTCCCTGGGAAATTAGCCAATTCCCAGTATAATTCTCATAGAATCCCAATCTTTCCTCTCATTAAAGAGACCAGAAGCAAGCTATAGGCCCAGTTCTGAGGGCTAAACTGACAAATTGATTCAGATAACTTTTTTCCTCAGTCTTACTCGGCCTGACCTTTGCCACAGAGAAGATCCTGTTATACCATGAGTCAGAGGAGCAAGGGTCTATTTCTGGCTTTGTTCGTTGGGTATTCTTGGAGAAGTCTTTATTTTCTTAGCCTCAGTTTTCTCCATTATGGAAAAAAATAAACTAATTGAACTAAATCAAAAGTTCTTAACTTGGGGACCAGAGATAAAGATGTCTGTAAACTTTGAAAGGAAAAAAAAAGAATACATCTTTATCTTTACTAACTTATAACAGAAATTTAGCTTTTCTCTCAGTCACTTGAAAACATGATTCTGAAAAGGGGTCCATAGATTTCACCAGCTTGTTAAAGGGATCCATGGCTTTCAAAAAAGAATTTAAAAGCCCCATGTACTAGATTGTCTCTGTGGTCCTGTCCAGCTTTGAATTATGTTATTCTGTGGGCCCCATAAGTTGGTGAAGATTGAGGGGTCTTTTTTCCTGGTACTATTCTTTCCTTTCCCTCATAGGGTCTTTATTAGGATCAAGATAATAGATAGGAAAGACCTTTTAAATGTAGAATGCACAATACTTACTAGTGTTCACAGATTCTAGTGGGGAGAGAATGGATTGAACATCATTGGATGTACAATTGAAAAGTTAAAATGACAAATCTAAGACACTGGTGTGTTCTCCCAAAGAGCTTTTACATCCATTAAATTTATTTGATCCCCTTAAGGCTTCACCTTTGCACTGGCTGTTCCCCATACCTGGAATGTTCCCCCTCTACATTTCTGCCTCCTGGACACCCTGTTTTTTTGCTTTTATTTTCAAGATAGCTCAAGGACCTCATTCTGCGGGAAGCCTTTCTTGGTCTTCCTGGCTTGCTAGTGCTTTCCCCTCTCATGGTTACCTTGTATCTGCTTTAATAGGTTTTGTATCTGTGCATGCGTGTGTGTGTGTGTGTGTGTGTGTGTGTGTGCGCGCGCGCGCGCGCCTGTCACCCTGTTCTTAATCCCAATTGCTTGTTAGGCTACAAAGCCCTAGAAACATAGTTGAATAACCAACTCTGTGGATGACAGCGAGGATTCACTAAGTCACCTGCCAAAGCGGGATGAGAAACCATACCTCAGTCTAGTTCTGGCTCATTCTTCAAGGTTTCTGGGCCAGCAGCTGAGAATGAGCTTCTTCCCTGAAGAGCAAGAAAGGATTCCCTCTAATAGCAACTACAACCTACCAGATCTAGGGGAACTAGGATGTGGGGCCAGAGGAGTTACCAACCATCTCCCACTTTGAGCATTTTCTATCCCATAATCAAAGAAGTCTAAGAAGGATAAGCTGGATTCCAATTTGGGTCTGGGTCCCCAGCCCAAAAGGCTTGTGAAGAGTCCCATGATGCTAGTCAGATGTCAGAGCATGCCTGCCTCTTGTCCCAACACTAAGGAGGAATTCCTTGAAAGAGACTGGGGGAAGAAGGGTCTCACCCAAGGGAAACCAGATTTGAGTCTGGGGAGCCAAGTAAATTCAAAAGATGTTTTGAGACTGGGTTTCCATCTTATGACCAGGTTGGAGATCCTAGTATTTATTGGCATGGAAACTGTAATCTCCATTCCTCCTCTTCACCCCCAAAGAGGGCTGATTTCCTCCTCCTTACACAGCCTAGGGACTCTATACTTCAGGAGGCAGGGGTGTCACTGTACTGGTGATAGAGTTGGTGTGGACTCCTGATCAGTGATACCCTACTGTAGCTCACTCCTAGAACTCAGAGAATTCACTAGCCTCTCCAATAGCAGAGATTATATGTGTGTATGCATATATATGCACATACACACACACACTGCATTGCCCAACCTAAAAGATGGTTTCTTAAATGTTTTACTTTCTTCTGTCCTCTGCCCCAAAAAGCTTTCTAGGAAAAAATAAACAACTTATACTTAGGGACAAGTAGGGCTTAGAGAGGGCATTTAGAAATGTAGATTTTCCCATGGGGAAAAATATAGTAGATGATATACATGGTTGCTAGATCATTAAGGCTATCCCATGAAAACCCATTTAGTCTTCTGAACATGTAAAAGGAAGAAGACATGTTCTTTGAATTTAAAACATTAAATAAAAAAGCCTTCAAAGGTGAAAGATCCATGAGCGCTGGACTGTTAGCAGACCTGGGTATAAGTTACAGTTCTGTCACTTAGTTGCTGTGTGATATTGGGCAATTTGTTTACTGTCTTTGGGTCTCATATTCTGTATATACATATAAAGTGAGAGGGGCTGGACAAGATGATTTCTGAGGTCCCTTCCAAATGCAAATCCTGTGATCCTGTGAATTGAAGGTGGTTGGGGTGGGAGCTCACAAAATTTCCTGCTTTTGGGTAGTAGTAAGTTCCTCATTGAATTGAATCGGACCTCTGCATAGATATATACTATGACTTGGTCTCCCATGGAAACCAAAGAAAAATGATGTGAAAAGAGGCCAAAAATAGTAAATATCTGCTGTCTCATTGCAAGCCTTTCCTACTTTCCTTTGGGCCTTAGGTGGTAGGGTCTAGTTAAAGGGCCCTAGACTCCAGGCAGGGCTTTAACAAATTACATTGTCAACAAATTACATTAACAAATTACATAGGGTCTAGTTAAAGGGCCCTAGACTCCAGGCAGGGCTTTAACAAATTACATTGTCAACTTTGTAACACTCATTTGACTCAACTAACAATGTTCTGAAATAAATTTTCTATTTTATGTGGAAACAGAGGTTCAAAGACATTGAATGACCTACTCAAATCTTGCTGTCCTTTGCCCTGGTCAGACTCTGTTTGGAGTATCGTGTTCATTTTTGGGCACTGCTTTTGAGGGAAGAAATTGACTGTTTTTAATGTATCCAGAGGAGGGTGATCAGGATGGGAAGGGGGCTAGAGACCATAATGTACCAGGATTTGTTGAAAAATCTAGGGTTATTTAACTTGGAGAAGAATAGAATTGCAGGAGGGGCATTATCACAATAGATGGATTAGATTTATTCTGTTTGGTCCAAGATGGGCAGCTTGCTGAGCAACATAAGCAAGGAGAGAGAGAGAGAATTAGCCTAGTTGTAAAGAAAAAACTTCCTAACAATTAGAGCTATCAAAAAGTAAAATGGTTTGCTTTTGGGAAGTAGTAAGTTCCTCATAATTGAAGATCTAAAAGTGAAGTGGAGACTGAAAGAAACTTTGACGGGGATGTTAGAGAGATTATTCTTGTTTATCAACTTTAGAGCAGACAGAAGCTTAGAGGTCCACTCCTTTTTATGTACAGATAAGGAAACAGGAACACAAACGAATATGACTTGTTTTGGACCACATAAATCAGTAAATGACAGTGATTTGAAACTTGGTCTTATAGTATCAAATCCAATGTTCCTTCTGCTATACCACAGCTGATTTTCTATGGAAGTTCCCTTCAAACTCTGAAAGACACACAGCAAATAATTGGTATAACTGGGACTCTAACTCACTTTTTTCTATCCCTTGTCTAGGGTTCTTCCTAATACACTTTTACCATCTCTGGTCTTAGAATTTTAAGCATGTAATATATGTTACTACATTGAAAGCCTTGCCTAGGGGGATGGAGCCAAGATGGTGGAGTAGAAGTAGGAAATTTTGTGAGCTCCCACCCCAACCACCTTCAATACCTGTAAAATATGACTTTAAACAAATTTTAGAGCTACAGAACCCACAAAGTGATAGAAACAAATATTCCACTGAAGGCAGGCCGGCAGGCCGACAGGAAGGGTCTGTTGCACTGAGCTAGGAGCTAAGCACAGTCCTACATGAGCTGTGCAAGCCCAGACCTGGGGTGGCCCTGACCAGTGGCACAGACTGGCCAAAGAAGACTTCAGAAGAGTGAATCACTGGCATCTGTGAGAGTTTCCAGACTTTTTAACCCATAAACACCAAAGACAAAATAGAAAGGTCAGTGGAGTACTCTGTTGGAAGTGGATGACTAAAGAACATGGTCCAGCCCCTGGCCCCGGGGCAAGAGGTGGCAGAGGCACAGCAGCTGCAGCTGTTGCCATGTGGCTGCCTCTGGTGCTCCAGGCCTGCAGATTGGAGGAGGACAAAGCAACCATTAAGAGGGTAATTACTCTTGCTTTGACCTGCTTGGATCTGTGTCACTGTCTTTGGCAGTGGTCCTGGAGTGAGAAGCACCAGTGTACCAGAGCTTGTGGTGGCAGTAAGGAGGACACCCTCCTCAGACCTCTGACAACATTTGCAAAAACTCCAGCAATTTGGGACAAAGCTCTCTCCATTGTGGAAGTAGAGTTCTACCATGGGAAAGAGCTCAAGTCAAGTAATTGGCTGTCTAGATGAACAAGCAGAGGAAGCACAATCAGACTATAGAATCCTTTTTTGGGGACAAAAAGGATAAAAACATGAAATGAGAAGTAAAAAGTCAAAACTCCTGCATCAAAAGCTTCCAAGAAAAATATGAACTGGTTACAGGCCATGGAGGAGTTCAAGAAGAATTTTGAAAATCAAGGAAGAGAAGTGGAGGAAAAATTGGGAAGAGAAATAAGAATGATGCAAGAAAATCATGAAAAACAAGTCAACAGCCTATTAAAGGAGACCCCCCCAAAATACAAAGAAAATAATACCTTGGCTGTCTGATTTGGGTGACCATGTACCCCGACAGTCCTGTGGTGTTCCGCGGTAATAAAATCCACTCTTTAAATTTAACCGTGGAGATCTTCTGTCTCGCTTTTATTACAACATTTGGAGGCTCCAGCGAGATTTGGGGTGTTCCATGTCACCCCAAAGATCCCCAAATAAGAAGAGCTCTCAGCCTCCAGAGGTAGGCATCTGCTTGCCCCAAGCCCTAGGGGGGGCTAGCCCCTGATGACATTCCAGGGCCCCAGGTCTCAAGGAGGGAAGATTGCGCCTGCCTCCTGACTCTGACTTGCTCCTCATTCGGCTTTTCGTGGATCTAGGACCTCCAGTTTGGGGGTTCCTTCAGGGTCTGCAGGGGATTCAGAAAAAAAAACTCCTTCCCTCAGCTCTCCTGATCCCGATTCCAAATTCTGCCTCAGCTTACCTGTTTCAACCTGGGGATTCTGTGCTGGTAAAAAGAAATTCATGGTCTGGAGCTGAGTGGAAGGGACCACACGTCATGATCCCCACTACACCTACTGCTGTCAAAGTGGACTCTATTCCCACATGACTCCATTGCATCAGAGTGAAGCCTGCTGTCACCTCAGAATGGAAAGCAGAAGTCCATGAGGACCCCCTAAAGCTAAGATTATCTGATCCTCTCCCTGATTCCCCTTTTACCTCCTTGCTCGGTCCCCCACAATCCCCATGCCCCCAGACCAAGCTATACCTGGGTGTTAACCACAGGAAATGGACAATCCTGGACTTTTCCAGAACTGGAGCACACAGCTACCCCTCAACTCCCTGTTCTCCAGAACTGGACTATTTGGGGCCCCACCAGTAGATGCAGGTTACCTACTCTGTTCAAATACGGGATGCCTGTGTGCCTGTGCTTGTGTCACAGCTTACCACCTCCCCTCTCCTAGTCCTGGTGCCTCCCTGTGCTACTAGGCAGGCGGTAGTGAGGGATTGGACCCATTGTTCCGAATCCATACAATCGTCACCTGGGGAACCCCGTTTTCTCGAGTCCTGGGAATCATAGTCCCTGAAGGGGAGGAGGGAGCGCAGGTGGGAAAGACCTTAGTACTGACTATAACCAAAAAGCCTCCTGTGCCCACCCCCCATTGTCATTCCCATTGCTTAGCTAACCCTGACCCAATAGGGAACCCCAATGTCCAAATCACAATACCAGCCGTCACCACATGGGCCCCTGTCAGGTCATACGCTCCCCTCATCTTCAAAGGTTCAGGAATCTCACAATCATCAGGTCCCCTTAATTACCCTTCTGTCAGCTGTTTATAAAACACCTAACAGCTCTAACCACATGTTGGGAAGATTGCTAGATTTGTGTTGAACCCCAGCCTCCTTACTAAGTAGGGGTGGCACTAAATGCCTCTGTCACCCCTATTTCCAACACAGAGAATTGTGATTGAGACCACCCAAGGCTCTCCCTCAGGGATGTACAGGGAACAGGTTTCTGCCTCATATCATCCAGCACCCCTTTATCCAGCTCTCAGTATAGCTCAAGTTGTGGGAAAAACCCACATGATTCAGGCCTCCAGCTCAGACTACTTCCCTGACCTTCTAGGAGCCTGGTGGGCATGCCACGATGGCCTTACCTAGTGTGTCTCTGTTATAGTGTTCCTCAGACTGAGGACCCCCTGTGTATCCTAGTGGCCATAATTCCCCAGGTCACCCTTTTTCCCAGGGGAACAAGGTTGGCATTACTTTTCCCAGAAGGGCAACTGAGCCACCACCTAAGGTAGGCAGTACCACTCCTCATCCCCATCTCAGTGGGCTTGGGCCTTGTGGGTTCTGCAGTGACTGGGATGGCAGCCTTAGTTAAGGGGGAGACCAACTATCAGGCCTTAAGTACACAGGTAAATATTGACCTCTCCCACATAGAGCAGTCCTGGAAAGACAGGTGGACTATCTGGCAGAGGTGGTTCTTCAGAACCACAGAGGCCTTGGCCTTCTTAAACAGGGTGGCCTGTGTGCAGTCCTTGGTGAGGCTTATTGCTTCTGTGCAACAACTCTGGAGTGGTGAGGGAGAGTCTGAAGTTGGTAAGCCAGAATATTGCTAATGGACAGAGGGAGCTGGAAAATTCTGAGAATGGGTATCAGTCCCTGTTCCTCTGGAACATCCCCCTAACTCACTAAGTTGATATCAGCCTTTGTATTAGTATTGGTGTTAGCCTCTCCTCCTGATCTTAGCCCTAATTGTAGGACCCTATCTCATTGTTTTCTACAATTCCTTAAATCCAGTGTTAACTCCATTAATGTTAATTATCAGGGACCCCCCATCCTTTAGGAACAGAATTGGGTAATCTAGATGTGACCCCTAGATGTGAACCCAGCTATGTCAAAGGTTTGACATACCTACAAGAAAGAGTAGGGAATGTTGGACCCAGCTCCACTCTGCCCTTCCCCCATTGATTTGTCACTTTGCCCTTCCCGAATGTCAGACACAAATCCACTCACCCTTTCCTTGTTGTAAAACAGGCAGCCCAACCTTTCCTTAACTGATTTGTAAAACAGAGAACTCCACCTTGCTTAATCTGTAAATAGGCAGAACCCCCACCCCTTGCTTACCCTTGATTGATCTGTGGGTGGGAGTCCCAGACTAGGGTTTCAAGCCAGCAGGAGATTCAAATGTATACTGACCAATCATAATTGTAGTTTCAAGTGTACACTGACCAACCATTGGAGTTTCAGCTTACATCACTAATCACAGCTTATGCAACCTGGCTATGGAACCTCTATAAAACCGGCACACTGACAAAAAAGAAAAGAAAAGAAAAGGAAAGAAAAGAAAATAATACCTTAAAAATAGACTAACTTAAATGGTAAAAGAGGCTCAAAAAGCCAATAAGGAGAAGAATACCTTAAAAAGCTGAATTGCCCAGATGGAAAAGGAATTTCAAAAACTCACCGAAGAGAGTAATTTCCTTCAAAATTAGATCAGAGCAATTGGAAGCTATGGCTTTATGATAAATCAAGATACTATAAAACAGATCCAAACAAATAAAAAATAGAATGCAATGTGAAATATCTCATTGGAAAAACCACTGAGCTGGAAAATAGGTCCAGGAGAGATAATTTAAAAATTACTGGACTACCTGAAAGCTATGATAAAAAAAAAAAAGAGCCTAGAAATCATCCTTCAAGAAATTCTCAAGGAAAATTGCCCTGATACTCTAGAACCAGAAGGCAAAATAGAAATTTAAAGAATTCACCAATCACCCCTTGAAAAGGATAACAACAACAACAAAACTCCTAGGAATATCATAGCCAGATTCCAGAGCTCCCAGGTCAAGGAGAAAATATTACAAGCTGTCAGGAAGAAAAAATTTGAGTATTGTGGAAACACAATCAGGATAACACAAGATCTAGCAGCTTCTTCAGTAAGGAATCAAAGAGCTTGGAATATGATATTCCGGAGGTCAAAGGAGCTAGGATTAAAACCAAGAATCACCTACCCAGCAAAACCGAGTATAATGCTTCAGGGGGAAATGTGGTCATTCAATGAAATCGAAGACTTTCAAGGATTCTTGATGAAAAAAACAGAGCTGAACAGAAAATTTGACTTTCAAATACAAGAATCAAGGGAAGCATGAGAAGGCAAACAGGAAAAAGAAATCATAAGGAACTTATTAAAGTTAAACTATTTACATTCCTATATGGAAAAATGATAATTTTAACTCATGAGACTTTTCTCAGTATAAGGATAATTTAAGGAAATACATATATATGTATATATAGGAGGGTGTAAGTGTGTATAAATACATATGTGAGTGTGTGTATATGTGTGTACATGTATATATAGACAGAGGGCACAGGATCAGTTGAATATGAAGGGATGATATCTAAAATTAAGAGGTGAGAGGAATATAATGAGAGAAGGAGAAAGGGAGTGATAGATTAGAGCAAATTATCATATAAAAGAGGCAAGAGAAAACTGTTACAATGGAGGGGAAGAAAAGGAAGGTGAAAGGGAATGGGTCAACTGTACTCTCATTGAATTTGGCCTAAGGAGGGAATAATATACACACTTATTTGGGTATCTTACCCTACAGGAAAGTAGGGATGAAGGGAATAAGAGGGAGGATGATAGAAGGGAGGGAAGATTGGGGGAGAGGGTAGTTAGAAGCACACACTTTTGAAAAGGGACAGGGTCAAAGTAGAAAATAGAATAAGTGGGGTGGGATGGGATAGGATGGAGGGAAATATTATTAATCTTTCACAATACATCTACTATGGAAATGTTTTATATAACTACACATGTACAACCTATATTGAATTGCTTATCTTCCCAGTGGGGGTGGGTGAGGAGGGAAGAAGGGAAAGAATCTAGAAATCAAAGTTTTGAAAACAAATGATAAAAAACTTTTTTACATGCAACTGGGAAATAAGATATACAGGCACTGGGGTATAGAAATCCATCTTGCCCTATTAGAAAGTTGGGGAGGGGGAGAATATAAGATTGGGGGGAGGGGTATTCAGTAGGCTCGCTATTTTGGGGTGAGAGCTAGGGGAAAGACGGGGAGAAAATTTGTAACTCAAAATCTTGTGGAAACGAATGTTGAAAACTAAAAATAAACAAATTAAAAAAGAAAGTGTTGCCTATTTGTAAACTGGGCACAAATAACTCCTTCTGTATCCCTGTGTTCAATGGTCAGTGAAATCCTTTGAGACCCAATGGAAAGAGAAGAGCCTTTTTACTTCATGAGAATCCTGGGTTAATACCTCAATTCCTCTGGCACATACAACCTACACCTTTAAGAATAGAGGCAAAATCAATTTTGACACTCACTAGAGAAGAAACACATAGAGTTACTTTCACTTTAATATCTATCCCCACTCTGTGCTACTTAACACTCAGGAGCTCATCAAGAGAAATGGGGCGGCCAAGAAGGAATGGGAAGGTGATTGCAAACAAAGATTCCTTATGTTTTGGAGCAACTTAGCCTGGAAGCTAGATACCTGGGAGGGGAAAAAAGAACAAACTTGGAACAAACTTGGCTTATTTCACAGGGGAAAAAACCAACCCAGAGCCTCCTAAACACCCTTATAAGAACCCAGCAAAATATTACAAGAAGCTTTTCTATACGCCTTCTGGAAATATGGGGTTTGGACTTCAACTCAATAAAAAGCCTTAGAGAGGAACCATGTTACATATTGTCAGTAGAAAGGGTGGTGAATGTAAAGTCAAAGGACCTGGATTCAAATTCGTCCTTTGAACCTTACTACCTGTGTGACCTTGGATAAGTTCTATAAACTTTCTGTGTCTCAGTTTCATTATCTGAAAAGTGAGGGGGTGTTGCTTCTGAAGTACCTCCCAGTTTTAAAGATATGATCCTTCAAAAAGATTTTCTTGCAAACCAGTTTAAATAGAATCAACTGGAAAAATCTCTTTAAATGAATCCAAAGACTGCAATTCTGCCACAAACCTACTTTGTGACTTTGGGAAAATCATTTAGTCTTTTGGGGTCCCAATTTCCTCATTTGTTAAATAGGGATAATTCTAACTCCACTCAATTCGCATGTTTGTTTTTGGACAATGAATTGATAATACCTGTCAGGGAGCTTAAAAACACTGCACAGAGTCAAAGGATTGCTGTTACCATGACAAATAATTCTGGTCATGGTGAATTTGGGCCTATTTTAGTAAGATGCCCTGGGCACAATGGGGGATGACAGAACTACCGGATTGAGAGCTTATGCTAACAATGAGTGTTTGCTGTGGGGTGTACAAGAAGATGAGTGCCTGGCTTTGAAGGCTCAGCTCCAGGCTGCCTTAGTCCTCTCTGCACACAGGGACCTGAGCTTGGCTCAGACCTTTCCTTAGGAACTCAAAGATTGGACAAGGCAAGCAGCCATCTCAGTGAGCAAGTGGCCCAAGATCCTGCATGCTCAATATACAATGATCCTCTGTCAGGCAAACCCTGGAAAAGAACCCACTACTCTGTCTTCAAGCTCCCCCCAGAGGGGTTGTCTGGGGGCTGGGGTTGGAGGGGATGTGGGGCAAACCAGGCTATCTCTCCCCATTGCAGAGACAAGAATTCTGACTCACAGGCTTCAACTCACCTATATTGGGGAAAAGTGGGCTGTTTGCAGACCCTCTACAATAAGCAACCTCTAAGAAAGGAAATGTCTAATATATTTCTGGATTTGGAGCAACCCATTTCTGAAGTGACAGGATTTAGCAGCTTCTACATTAAGGGATCTGAGGGCTTGGAATATGATATTTTGGAAGGCAAAGCAGCTAGAATTACAACCAAGAATCACCTATCCAGCAAAACTGAATGTATCTCTCTAGGGAAAAATGACTATTCAATGAAATAGAGGACTTTCAAACATTCCTGATGAAAAGACCAGAGTTAAACAAAAAATTTGATTTTCAAATGCAAGACTCAAGAGAAGTATAAAAAGGTAAATGTGAAAGAGAAAAAAAATAAGAGATTAAATAAGGGTAAACTGTACATTCCTCCTTGGGAGAAGGATACTTGTAACTCATGAGAACTGTATTAGGGCAGTTAGGAGTATACATAGACAGAGGATGTATAAGGTGACTGATGGGATAACAAAAAATTAAGAAGTGAGAGAGGATTATACTGGAAGCAGAGGGAAGGGAGAGGGCGAATGGGGGAAATTATCTCACAAAAGACCTATTACAGTACAAGGAAAGGTGGAGGGGGGACGGACATGCTTTCAAATGAATTGACTCAAAGAAGGAATAACATACACAAACTTTAGGATATAGAAATATATTTTACACTACAGGAAAGTAGGAGGGAAAGGGTTAAAGAGGGGGGAACAGAAGGGAGGGCAGATAGAGGTGGTGATCAGAAGCAAAACACTGGTGAGGGAGACAGGGTGAAACGATAGAGAGAGAGAGAAGGATAAACAGAAGGAAAAATAGGATGGAGGGAAATACATAAAAACCATAATTGTGAGAGTGAATGAGGTAAACTAACTTATAAAATGGAAGTGGATAACAGAGTGGATTAAAAAACAAAATTCTACAATATGTTGTTTACAAGAAACATGCTAGAAACAAAGAACCATACAAAGAATAAATGTAAGGGGCTGGAGCAGAATCTCTTATGCTTCAGCTGAAGTAAAAAAAAAAAGCAGCGGTAGCAATCCTGATCCCATACAAAACAAAAGCAAAAATATATCTAATTAAAAGAGATAAGGAAGGAAACTACATCTTGCTAAAAGGCACCATAGACAATTAAGTAATATCAGGACTAAACATATGAGTTCACAAGTGAATTCTACCAAACACTTAAAGAACAATTAATTCCAATACTACATAAATTATTTGGAAAAATAGGCAAAGGAGTCCTACCAAATTCCTTTTGCAACAGAAATATGGTATAGATACCTAAACCAGGAAAAACTAAACAGAGAAAGAAAACTATAGACCAAAATGCACCAAATGGTATAGCATCCAAATTCTTAAAGGAAAAGTCAAATGAGTTAGATAAGGAAATAGTAAAACTATACTAGGGAGGGACCTCAAATTTCCCCTTTCAGAACTAGATAAACCTAATCACAACATAAACAAGAAAGAAGTTAAAGAAGTGAATAGAAAAACAAAAGAAGTGAATAGAATTTTAGAAAAAGTTAGCTATGACAGACCTCTGGAGAAAATTCATTGGGAATAAAAAAGAATATATCTTTTTCTCAGCAGCACATGACACATAAAAAGTGACCATGTATTTAGGGCATAAAACCTCATGTTGAAAGGCAGAGATGTTAAATGCATCCTTTTTGGATCATAATGCAATAAAATTATATTCAATAAAAGACAGTAGAAAGATACTAAAATTAATTGGAAACTAAATCATCTAATGCTAAAGAATGAATGAGCCAAAGAATAAATCATAGAAAAAATAATTTCATAAAATTTGGCATGTCAACATGCCAAAAATTTATGTGATGCAGCCAAAGCAATATTTAGGGGAAAATTTCTATCTTTAAACTATTACATCAATAAAATAAAAGAAGAGCAGATCAATGAATTGGGCATGCAACTAAAAAAAATTAACCCCATCTTAGAAAAAGAAATTGAAGAAGCCATCAATGAACTCCCTAAGGAAAAATGCCCAGGGTCAGATGGATTCACAAGTGAATCCTACCAAGCACTTAAAGAACAATTAATTCCAATGTTAACATAAACTATTTGGAAAAATAGATGAAGATGGATTCCTACCAAATTCATTTTTAGAAGATAAATATAGTGCTGATACCTAAACCAGAAAGAGCTAAAACAGAGAAAGATAAATATAGACCAATTTCCCTAATGAATGTTAATGCAAACATTTAACATAAAATAATAGTAAGGAGATTACAGCAATATATCACAAGAATCATACACTGACTGGGTGGGATTTATACCAGGAATGTAGTACTGGTTCAATATTAGGAAAAGTATCAGCATTATTTACCATATCAATAGTAAAACTAATAGAAATCATAGTATTATCTTAATAGATGCAGGAAAAAGCTTTTGATAAAATATAACACATTTCTATTAAATCACACTAAATAATAAGTAACATCTATCTAAAGACATCAGCAAACATTACCTGTAGTGGGAATAAGCTAAAAACTTTCCCAATAAGATCAGTGGTGAAGCAAGAATGCTTATTATCACAACTATTATTCAATATTGTACTAGAAATGCTAGCTATAGCAATAAGAAAAAGAAATGGAAGGAATTAGAATAGGGAATGAGGAAATAAAATTATCACTTTTTGCAGATGGTATACTTAAAGAATCCTAGAGAATCAATTATAATTAATAAACAAGTAAAATTGCATATAAAATTAATTTACACAAATAATCAGCATTTCTATATATTACCAACAAAGCCTAGCAGCAAGAGATAGAAAGAGAAATTCCATTTAAAGTATCTCTATGGCCCAGTGCCTGTATATCTTATTTCCCAGTTACATGTAAAATAATATTGATAATAGTATATATATTTAAACATTTGATTTTAAAACTTTGAATTCCAGATTGATTCCCTTCCTCCTTGTGACCCACCCTTACAGGGAAGATAAGCAATTCAATATAGGTTGTACATGTGTAGCTATGCAAAACATTTCCATAGTGGATATATTGTAAAAGACTGACTACATTTCTCTCCCTCCTATCCCACCTCCCACTTGTTCTATTCTCTACTTTGATCCTGTCCCTTTTCAAAAGTGGGTGCTTCCAACTTCCCTCTCCCTGAGCCTGCCCTCCCTTCCATCATCTCCCCTCTCATCCCCTTCACCTCTACTCTCCTGTAGGGCGAGATACCCTATTTAGTGTGTATGTCATTTCCTCCCTAAGCCAAATTCATTGAGAATAAGGTTGACCCATTCCCTTTTGCCTTCCTGTTCTTCCCTTCCATTGTAACTACTTCCTCTTCTATATGAGATAGTTTACCCCAATCTGTCTCTCCCCATCTCCTCTCATTATATTCTTCTCTCACCTCTTAATTTCACCTTTTAAGTATTATCCCTTCCCATTAAACTGGTCCTGTGCCCTCTATCTATGTATATCTGTACACATATATACACACATTCACATATGTATTTATATGCCCATATATCCTCCTCTCTCTCTCTCTCTCCATATATATATATATGTATGTATGTATGTATGTATATACACACATTTCTATTCCCTTCAATTATTCTCATTCTGAGAAAAGTTTCATAAGCTACAATTATTATTTTTCCATGTAAGAATGTAAATAGTTCATTGCTGGGTAGGTAATTCTTGGTTTTAATCCCAGCTCCTTTGACCTCCAGAATATCACATTCCAAGCCCTTTGATCCCTCAGTGTAGAAGCTGCCAGATCCTGTGTTATCCTGATTGTGTTTCCACAATATTCAAATTGTTTCTTCCTGGCTGCTTGTAATACTTTCTCCTAGTCTGGGAATTCTGGAACCTGGCTATAATATTCCTAGGAGTTTTCTTTTTGGGATCTTTTTCAGGAGGTGATGGGTGGATTCTTTCAGTCTCTATTTTGCCCTCTGGTTCTAAAACATCAGGGCAATTTTCCTTGAGAATTTCTTGAAGGATGGTTTCTAGGTTCTTTTTTTTTTTATCATGGCTTTCAGGTAGTCCAATAATTTTTAAATTATCTCTCCTGGATCTATTTTTTCCAGGTCAGTGGTTTTCCCAATGAGATATTTCACATTGCCTTCTATTTTTTCATTTGTTTGGATCTGTTTAATAGTATCTTGATTTCTCATAAAGTAGCTTTCATTTGCTCCAATCTAATTCTGAAGGAATGATTCTCTTCAATGAGTTTTTGAGATTCTTTTTCCATCTGGCAAATTTGGCTTTTTAAGGCATTCTCCTCATTGCCTTTTTGAGCCTCTTTTGCCATTTGACTTAGTCTATTTTTTAAGGTGTTATTTTCTTCAGCCAGGTTGTTGACTCCCATTTCATAATTTTCTTGCATCATTCTCATTTCTCTTCCCAATTTTTCTCCACTTCTCTTATTTGGTTTCCAAAATCCTTTTTAAGCTCCTCTATGGCCTGTAACCAGCTCATATTTTTCTTGGAAGCTTTTGGTGCAGGAGTTCTGACTTCACTGTCTTCCTCCTGTTCCATGCTTTGATCCTTTTTGTCCCCCAAATAGGAGTGTAAAGTTGGGTTGCTCTGTTTGCTTTGCTTCTTTTGCCTGCTCATGTTGCCACTCAATTACTTGACTTTTGGGCTTTCTGCCACAGTTGAACTCTGCTGCCAGACAGGGAAGCTTCATCCCAAATGCTGGGGTTTTCTCAGCTGCTGAAGGTATTAATTGGGTGCCTTCTCTGTTCAGAGTTACCTTTTACATGAATTGGAGGTGGTGGGAACTGGAGCCCCTCAGAAGTCCTGTTTCTACTTCGCTATCTTGACTCTGCCCCCCAAGAAATATAAATTATAACTCTGAAGTATCACTTTACACCTATCAGATTGGTTAATATGACAGAAAAGAAAAATGATAAATTTTTGGAATTTGGGAAATTTGGGAAAATTAGAACACTAAACATCCAAAGTGATACGACCATTCTGGAGAGCAATTTTGGAACTATGCCCAAAGGACTATAAAATTATGCATACCTTTTGACTCAGCAATACCGCTCCTGGATCTGTATCCCAAAGAGATCACAAAAAAGGGGATGGAACATACTTATACAAAAATATTTATAGTAGCTCTCTTTGTGGTGGCAAAGAATTGGATATTGAGGATTTGACCATCAATTGGAGAATGGCTGAACAAGTTGTGATATATGACTATAATGGAATACTATTATACTATAAGAAATGATGAGCATGGGGCAGCTTGGTGGTACAGTGAATAGAGCACCAGTCCTGGAGTCAGGAGGACCTGAGTTCAAATCTGTCCTCAGACACTTAACACTTACTAATTGTGTGACCTTGGGCAAGTCATTTAACCCCAGTTGCCCTGCCTCCCCCCCTCCAAAAAGACAATTAAAAAAAGAAATGATGAGCAGACAGATTTCAGGAAAACCTGGAAAGACTTATATGAACTGAAGCTGAGTAAAGTGAGCAGAACCAGAACATTGTACACAGTAACATCTACATTGTGTAGTGACTAATTTTGATAGACTTAACTCTTCTTAGCAATGCAATGATCTAAGACAATTCTGAAAGACTCATGATGGAAAATGCTACCCACATCCAGAGAAAGAACTATGGAGTCTGAATGAAGATTGAAGCATGCAATATTTCACCTTTATTTTTCATGATTTTTTCTTTTGGTATGTTTCTTCTTTCCCAACATGACTAATATGGAAATATGTTTTACATGATTGCACATATATAACTTATATAAAATTGCTTACCATTTTAGGGAGGGGAATGTTGAGGGAGGGAGGAAGAAAATTTAGAACTCAAAAATTTTTTTTAAATGAATGTAAAAATTGTCATTGCATGTAATTAGGAAAACTAGAATACATAAAAATAAACTCTTGGCTAAACCTACACAGTTTAAGGATAGAAATGAAGTTTTTGGACACACCTCCCTCAAACTTACTCCCCAAACTGTGTATCTTCAGTTAAATATCAATAAATCAACAACCATTTGTTAATTACTTATTCTGTGTTGAGCACTGGGAGACAAATACAAATACAATCTTCATTCAGTAAGAAATTTTATATTTTTAAAACTGTTTTTGATGGTACCTTTCATTTATTTATTTATTGCCTTTTTTTTTTTTGAGGGCAATCGGGGTTAAGTAACTTGCCCAAGGTCACACGGCTAGGTTTTTGTTTGTGTGTGATAAGTGTCTGAGGTCAGATCCGAACTCAGGTCCTTCTGACTCCAGGGCCCATGCTCTACTTACTGCGCCACCTAGCTGCCCCTTGATGGTACTTTTTAAATGTGGGGTAAACTCATTTTCTATGAATTCAATGAAAAACAGATCTCTTTCAACTTGAGACTCTCTGGGTAACTTGGTCATGCTTGAGTTAATAACATTTTATGTTTCCCTAGCACTTTAGGATTTACTCTCCCCAGTGAGCCATGTAGGACATATATTATTTCTGTTTTACTGGTAAGGAAACTGATGCTCAAAGGAGTTAAGTGACTTGCCCAAGGTCACAAGGATAGTAAATATCAACTCAGAGCCTTGGATCTAGGTTCCATGACTCCAAGTATAGTGCTTTCCCCTACCATGTTAGAACTCTGGCTTTGAAAAAAGAATTTGCTTACAGTCAAATAGATTTCTTTGAGGTTGAGAGTGGTGTATTGGATCGAGAATCAGCCTTGGGAGCAAGAAAAAGACTTGGGTTCAAGTCTCCTTTTTATTACCTACTGGCTACATGACCCTAGACAAAAACATTTAATCTCTCATTGACCCAGGAACTCTCCACCACCAAGTTGCATAATAGTTGTAGATCTTTATGAGTAAAGATTTCTTCTAAGGGAGGAAGGGAGCTTATACCAGTAAAATCACAAATCCAGACCTAAAAAAAAAAGATTTCAGGGGTACAGTTTCAAAACATCAAGAATTCAAGCTTTTTAGCAACAAAAGCACAGATTGTGGATTTGGAAGAGACCTCATGTAGTTTCATCCATACTTTTTATAATTCCTGGTATGTGACCCATGATTCCCCTATAATACAACAGTTTCCGTTGTTGGACAGTTCTATGGGTAGAAAGCATAGAACAACCAACATGTTCATTACTAACAAGTCTGCTCTGTTCAGTAAAACATATGCTTTACTTTATAAAGGGGGCAACTAGGTATCTCAGTGAATAGAGTGCTGGGCCTGGAGTCAGGAAGACTCATCTTCTTCAGTTCACATCTGACCTCAGACAATTACTAGCTGCAAGACCCTGGGCAAGTCACTTAACCCTGTTTGCCTCTGTTTCCTTATCTGTAAAATGAGCCGGAGAAGGAAATGGCAAACCACTCCAGTATCTTTATCAAGAAAACCCCAAACAAGGGCGGCTAGGTGGCACAGTGAGTCAGAGTGTCAGCCTCAGAGTTGGGATGACCCAGGATCGAAACCGGCCTCAGAAAATGAGCACCCACACATAAATAATGACTAACCATGTAACCTTGAGCAAGTTACTTAACCCCAATTGCTTTAAAACAAACAAACAAACAAAAAAACCCAAACAGGGTCACAAAGAGTCGGACACGACTGAACAACAACAAATTTACTTTGTACCAACTCTTAATCTCTATAAACCTCAATTTCCTTATATGTAAAAGAGAGTTGGATTAGACAATCACCAAAAAAGGTGCCTTCACCTCTAAATCAATGAACTATGTTAATTAAACATTGGCTCAATTTACAATTTTTGTTTTAAAGGACTAAAATTTTCTTAATGATATACTGATTCTAGGGGCAGCTAGGTAGCAGGCACAGTGAATAGAGCACCAGCCCTGAAGTCAGGAAGACCTGAGTTCAAATGTGACCTTAGACATTTGACACTTACTAGCTGTGTGACCTTAGGCAAGTCACTTAATCCCATTTGTCTTGCCTTCTCCCCCTCAAAAAATAATTAAAAAAAAAAGATATATTGATTCTTATTTTCCTAGTCACTCCAAAATTCTGAGGTTTTTTGTTTGTTTGTTTGTTTTTTACCACATAGAGACAACAAATGTATTAGTACTCAGCCCACACTTCATACCCTGATTCTCTCCCCACAAAGTCCCATATCTGGTACATGGTCCTTGCCTCCCCACCCTGCCCCCTACACATATATATGCACATATATACATATACACACATACACACACACGTACACATGCACATAGCCACACACACATATACAGATACATACATATTCACATGCACAATACATTTATACACACCTACATACATATACATACAGAATACACACAGACACATACACACATATACATGTATACACATATACACAGAGACATATACATAAACATAATAAACATATACACACACAGCATTCTCACAAGGCAACAATGGTGAAAGGAGGCACAGAAGGCTGTCTCATAAGATTGTGCTGCATGCAGCTTTATTGGCCTTGTCGGCTTTTTCCATTCCAGTGTGCAAAAATTTGATTGGCTTTTCCTATAGCATCTTTTGGCTGAATCTTTTTTTTTTTTTTGAGATTCCTCTCAGTGTGGCAGAGTTTATTTGGATGATAACTCAGGATGCATTCTGGGTGTGCTCCCCCAGTCATGGTCACGATCACAGGAGAATGAAACGAATTTGCTGTCTTGAGCCACTGCGGTCTCTTGCCTACTCTCCCAACTTCCCTCCCCTTGCATTTTTTGAAGTAAAATTATATTTGACCTGGTTCTAATCCCAGTCTGTTTGATTTTCCTTTAATGGCTTCAATTAGAATTAAACAAATCTTCCCTAGTTCCACCCTACAACAAGCCCCACATCTGCAGGAAGAAGGCCAGCAATCTGAATGTTTGGACATTTTACATAGTCCTCCTCCCCTGGCATCCTTTCCTCTTTGACTGGCAGAATGAATTCAGCTTTTTAAAATGAACAAACCTAACAACAACAACAACAAAACTTGATGAGATCAGTTTTTTGATCAGACAACACTTCCTTGGAAACACAGGGAATGGGGAAAGGCTTTTCATTTCCTTCTTCATGTGAGCAAGGGAGGGTGTGGTTCATCTGATCCATAAGATTTAGGTCTAATATATTTCAGTGATCATCAAGCTGTACACTGATTATTTTACTGATGAGGAAACTAAAGCCCAGAGCAATTATGATTCTGGGTATGGAGAAGAACGGGTCCTGAAAATAACTAAACTCAAAAATGTTATCCTGGCAGTAATTTCAGGCACTTAATAATGGCACTTCTCCAGTGATCTGAAAATATAAAATGCTTTTTTGTAAGAATGGTTTCCCAAGGAGCCAGATGGGGTCACACTGAATGGCACTTAGAGACAGAGATCTCCTCACTCTTGGGGGTAGCACTGCCTGGGAACTAAGCCATCCATTTACCTTTCATATGGGATGCACATTGGTGAAATCTAGGTACACTTGAGAAATTCCTGTGACTGGGCTTTCAGGAAGTGGCCTTTCCAAAGCTTTATAACTGCTCTGAAATGTTCTGAGGTGTGAATATGTCTTTAAAAAGAATTCCAGTTTAGTCTTTATACAGAGTGACCTATGGCTCCACCACAAAGCATCATGTTGGCTTTAAGGTGGGAATAGCTCGGGTCCCACATTTGGAGAAAGGGAAGTAAGCTGGATGCCTCTGCCCTAAAGAAGATACTTTATTTCAGATAATAAAAGGGTCTACTTTCAAATGCTTATTTGGAGTCAGGGGGATTGAGAATTAATCCTCCTACCTACTGGGGAAAAACTAACCACCATCAGCCCTTTTCTGAAGAAGGAAAGAAGGAAGGGGAGACAATGAGAAATAGGGAACTTAGCACCTATTGGTGAGAGTAAGGGACAAGGACCTTTTACTTGCTTTACTGCATATAGGTGGATGATTTGGCATGGGGAAGATCTGGAAATGCCCAATGGAAATAATATAGAAGTGTGATAATATGGGAGAATGGTAGATTTACAACCTGTGGCTTATTCTAGTAGCCCAAAGAGCAGGCCTTCCAACAAACTACTTAAAAAGTTAAAAAAAAAAAGTAAAAAAAAGCCAAAACTTTCTTAAAAAGAAAGTCTGTGTAACCATCATCTTAAGAGTCTCCACAATTTCAGACACATTGTGCTCCAACAGGAATACTCTAGTTCATCCAGGCTTATCTTTGCCTCTAGGCCTTTGGTCATGTCTTTCTCCTTTCTCTCCACAGTCTGATCTTTCTAAAGCCCTCCTTCTTTCCACCCATCACATCTCATGTGTCTTTCAAAGATCCAGGTCAAGTATTACTTTGGTGAAGCCTTTCTCCCATGGCTTCAGCTTCCCCTTCCCTTCTGAACTCCTTGGCACTCACTCTTTGAACTCCTTCTTTGGGACCAGTTCTACACCTTTGGCTTTTTTTAACCACGAACACATTTCTTGTTATTCTCTGCTTATGTATTTCCCTGATTCACATCATTCCTCTGGCACATGTTGGCTGTGAGACCCTGGCAAATTTCAAACCCTCAGTGCTCTAGGCAGCTTTTTAAGATTTTTTAGTTTCAGGGAAAGTGGTGAGTTATATTGGTAGAAGGACTGCCCTCATCTGGGAGTTCCTTATATCACTGAAATCACAGGTCCAGGTGCTAAATAGACCCTGTGTTTTATGCTTGTACTTCCCCATGGTGCTTCAAACTACATTGTTCTTAGGTGCTAAAGAGATTGTTGATCGAGTCAATGAAAGTGTATGGGGAAATAAAGAATGCTAGAAGAAAGGACCACTAGTAAAGACCTTGGGGATGTTCCAGTGGTGGGGGCACTTCTGTACCCTCCCAGTAAGTCCCATAGGAACCCAGTCAAATTCAGCTAAATCCACTTTTCCCCAGCTTGCTGACTGTTACTACTACCCAGGGCTATGCTAATCCTGACCTTCAGAGTATATGAGAGATTGACTGGCCCACACAGGTGATAATGGGAAATGAGGGATGGGTGATCCCTAATTTTGACTAAGAACATGGAAAATTGGCAACTATAATAGAGAGGAGTCAGTCTTCACTTTAGGTTTTTTGGTAAGTATTTAGAGACATCTATATTCCAGAAGGGCAGCTACTTGCAAATATGACCATTTAAAAATTAAAAAAAAATTTTTTTTTTACAAATCTGAGTTTTAATTTCTACCTCTAGGCTCCCCTCCTGAGGACTCCTGATACAGGAGGTCCACTTAGCAGCAAAGCTTATCTATGTCTGATGTATACATCAATATGTTTAAAATGTATACTTTTTATTTTTAAAAATCCACATGATCAGTCAGAACTAGGCAGCAGTGGGGAATTGGAGGAGAGGGAATTCACAAGAGATAGCCATACCCACTTTGAATAAGCTTGAGGGGCATGGAATTATACTTCATCATGACCTGACCCAAATTCCTATGCTTCCAATTGACCCGGTCAGTAAAGGAGCACTGTCTTTAGATTTCTTCATGAACTTTCTCCTCCAACCACCACCCCAGACTCAAAAGAGTACATCCTGAAACATGACCCAGGGAAATGACCCTGACCCAGCCTAAGGCAAACAACAGCACCACTACAATTCCCTCTCACTGAAAAGAACAAACAGTGAACCTTTGGGACTGGCGTTGAGGTACCATGAGGACTGGGGTCAAAGAAGTCTAGGAATGAGTCTCTCAAGAAATGCTTGTGACCAGCTCTCTAAGAATTACCTTGTTCCAGGACTAAAATTTTACTTTGAAGAACTGGATTATAGCTTAACACCAGTAGGTTGATAGTACATATCAATGTAATAGAAGGGATCCAGCACTGACTTTAAAACCAGCAACATACCTAATAAAATATTTATTGCCTGTATGGATCTCAGGAATTCCTGAAAATGAATAGTCAGAATCCCAATCCTCTCATGTTTAAATGGAAAGTTTTTTCTCAACAGTTTGAAATCATCCAGCCACTCTGGGGTGAAAATTGTGCTTTATACTGTTTTCCCCTCTTTTGCTTTGTTTTAGTACAGGGTTTAAAGTCATCTCCTCCATCCATCTGCTTTCTGGCATCCTAAAAAACACTCAATATATTAAAAATTCATTGTGTTTAACAGTCACACAAAATATGTAACTTTGGTTTCTTTTCCCATGAAATGACATTGACCTAGCTAATTCTAGGTGTCAGCCAGTTTTGGAGGGAGGAAAGTAAGCTGGATGCCTCTGCCCTAAAGTAGAGTTCCCCCACAATGGCTGCAGTATGTTTTTGTTTTTTTTCTCCACGGAGGTTAGCTCTGGAGTCCTCAGTCAGATGAGCAGCTTAGCACTCCCTAAGTTCCATGGGTCACCCTGGAAATTCCATCCATTGCCTGTTTCTTCTGCCTCCAGAAAGTCAAAGCAAAGTGTCAGTCATGTGTCCTCCTAGAATCTGAGAACTAGAAGGCCCTTTAGAGGCTAGTTCCTCTTTCCTATTTGCCTCATCTTTCTAGAAGGCCAGTACTCAGCATTTTACCCCGTTTTCCATATTGAAAATATATACAACTAGCTACAACTTTCCAGTTCTCACAACAGAGAGGTCAAAAGTATGATAAATTCCTGGGTCTGATGAATCAAGTTCCTTCCCCAAAAGGGGAGAGTTTTGTTCTTTCTCTTGATATGCTGGGCGCATTTCCCCAGTGCCATCAGAATATAATGCCTCCTACAGGGGCCTATGTCCTTTTCCTCTTAATCCAGATTCAAAAGATTTTGCACTTTCTCCATAAATATGTATGCCAGGGGGCACTGACTTTGTTATTTTGAAGTACAATGGAGGTAGGTTTGGGAGGAGGCCACTAACAGGACTAGGGAAGCAGAGGATGGGGAGGAAAAAAAGAAAGGAACATAGAGACATGTAAAAGAGGAATGAGATGCTTTGGGAGGACCTCATGAAAAGCCTTCAAATGATGGCTTGATGATGATTGGCTGGAAATGTGGGAGAAGGGGATTCACTAATTGACCTGTCAAGTCTCTGCCTCCTCTGACATTCTGTGAGGGTAGAAGAGGATTTCGACATGATTCCCTAATTAGACTGTGTGCTTCCTGAGGGCAGGGAACATGTCTTACTCATCTCTACATTTAGCATAGGACCTTGTACCAAGTTAAGTGCTCATTAAGGTACTGACTGACTGATTGAATCAATTAGAAAGAGGGAAGAGAAGAGATGAGACCTTCTAAGTCATTGGTGATACCACCCTAGTGTTAGACGACCAGCTCCTGTCCTCCTTATCACCATCACCACTCCATCTCTTACAAGTCTGTCCCACATACTTTGGGAGGATAGAATCACTTCCTTCAGGCTGAGGAGTCATAGGTGAGATGTCAGTTATAAGTTTAGAAGATAGAAATAGGAGAGAATGATAGAATCCAACCCAGCTTCCCTTAGGTCTTAAAAGTTTTGTACCTTAACCACTGGGCCCCCCATCCTCCTTCCCGAGTAATTCTTCAAGCTTTCTGTGAATGCCCCTTGATACATACTTCAGTGTCAACCTTTCTGCACTGGGCAACTCACCTGACCTACTGCACCCACCTGGGCTGCTGTATCTTTTAGTCTCTTATGACCTCATCTTGAGATTTTCCTTTCCTTGGCCAATGTCAATTAGAACCATACTTCAAAGTGCTTGGTCTCTAATATCTGACTCTTCCCCGCCCCCTGCCAACCCCTCAATTCTCATTTTCTTGTGCCAGAGGCAGACAGTATATCAGGACAATGTGAATGGTTCTAAGACCACAACACCAATTTCCTCTCACCTGATACAATCTCCCTTTCTCTCTCCCTGAGGTTCACCTTATGCATAGTTCTTTAGTTGACTCTTTGAACAAACTGTGCTTTGCACATTTTGCTGTCTCTAGGCTCATTCTGAGGCACTCCCTTTTGTCCCAGCAAGGATAGTTTCACTAGTTTCGGTACACATGTGTAGATATATATGTATATATTATATATGTTTAAAAATTAAAAAAGGTTAAAAACAATAACTTCAACAGCTCCTGGCTGTTCCAGGCAGGTGAGGTCTCACCCTATAGTTTTGAAGGTGAAGGAATTTCCTTTCTGAGGGGTTCCCCCACAATGGCTGCAGTATGATTTGTTTGTTGTTTTTTTTCTCCATAGAGGTTAGCTCTGGAGAACTCAGTCAGGTGAGCAGCTTAGCACTCCCTAAGTTCCATGGGTCACCATTGGCAATTCTATCCTTTGCCTGTTTCTTCTGCCTCCAGAAAGTCAAACCAAAGGCAAACCCAGATGGGAAGTTCCATGCATTAGTGGTGGTGGAAGCAGCCAATGTAGACCTCAGAGCTGTGTCTCATCTCGTGTCTCAGGATGGCATGGCTCCAACTTATTACTGCAACTGCTTTTCCGACTGTGTGTGTCGTTGGTTACGTGGGCTAAGGGGTCTGATCGGATTAAATACCTAGAGAGGAAAGAGGCAGAGAAAGAACAATTGTCCACTTTAAACCCTATAGTGATAATAATGTTCTCTCCTCTCAACTTTCATTGAAGCTTGCAAGCATTTAAGAGCCCATGGCAAACCTCGTTCATGTCATTTCCTTCTCCTCTCCTTCTAGCCAAGTCTAACTAATTCTTCTGGGCCCAACTTAAGTAATTTTCCCCAACCATTCCAACTTAATGTTGATCTCCAATTTCTCGAATTTCTGCAGTATTCAGAGCTGATGTCATATAGTACAGTTTGTGACTAAGCACTGCCTTCTTGTGCAGTTCCTCATTGTTTCTCATGCCCTGTTTCCCAAACTAGAATGTGAAGTCCTTGTTTCTCCCTCGTAGTGCCTACCACAACGATGCACCCACAGTAGGTGCTCAGCACATCTTTGATCTCTCCCTCAAATTTTTCTAGGGTACTTTGTCTGGATATGGCCTTTGTCCTTAGCACATTCCTTTGGAATACACTTATTTGTGTGGGTGCCATACTCATACCTAACCTGGGAGATTCCTAAGGGCTGGTTCTGCGTTCTTTTTATTTTTGCATATCCAATACTGACCACAGTGCCTTGCATATAGTGAGCTCTTAAATGTCCAGTGAATTAAATTGAATAGAATCAACCACTCCTTCCACTCCTTATCCACTATCTTAACCTCACTGTCCCCAACATCACCACATTCTTACAATCCTTTGCAAAGTCAAGTTGTTTCTTCTCCCTCTTCCCTGGTTTCTGATGGCCAGAAGGGGTTACCTGACTCTTACCTTCCAGGGCTTCTTCTGGAACTAACCTTTCTTGTCAGTTGATGCTGTTGGTGACTATCACTCTCTTCCATTGTTGATATTGCCTACCAGCCTCTAGGACTCTCATGCTTTTCTTACTGATACCTGGCTTGGTACCTTGGTACCTGGCTTCTAGATTTGTTGTCTGCTGACACAATCTTTAATAATTTAATAATTTCAAGTTCCAAATCCTTTCCCTTTGACCACACATTTCCTCAAACTATTCAGCCTCAAAGACTTTGATTTTTCATTTTACTTCAGCCAGTCACTGACATGACCATTATCTCACACTTTACCACTATTAAGAATTTGTTCATTTCCAAAGTTTTAACCTACCCATCATTCATTGATACCACACTGACTCGTGCTTTATGTGTTCTTCCTCTGACAATGTCATATGATTTAGAAATCACCTTGAATTCTCGAAACAAAAATTTTAAAGCTTTATCAATGCCTTATGTTTTTTACATCACAGTCATTTTCTCATATTTCCCCTCTCCCAACTATATACTCCCCTGTAATAAAGAAAAACTGTTAAGCAAAACTGATAAACAAAATAGCCTCATCTAACAGCCTTTGTAAAATTTTGCTCATGTGATCCCCCACCTCTCTTGACCCTGAATTTTTGAAGGCTTTGTGAAAGAAAAAAATCTTGTCAGATTCAACCAAATAGAGAGGTTTTGAGAATGGGCCTAATTAGAGACTGTATGTATACTGTCTAAGAATCAGCCTAGCTAAGTTTGGAGAGAGGCAGCTAGGTGGTGCAGTTGATAGAGCTTTGGGCCTAGAGTCACAGAAATCTGAGTTTAAAACTAGCCTCAGATATTTACTAGTTGTGTGACCCTGGGTAAGTCACTTAACCCTGTTTGCTTCAGTTTCCTTATTTGTAAAATGAGCTGGAGAAAGAAATGGCAAATCACTCTAATATCTTTGCCAAGAAAACCCCAAATGGGGTCACAGAGAGTCAGATATGACTGAAAATGGCTAAACAACAACAATTATAAAAGTCTGGAGAAGCTCATCATTAGAAGGTTGGTTACCAGGTGGGTGATTTTTGGGCACTATATCCATCTGTTAAATGATGGAGGCAAAGAGGGAAGGATATGCAGCCTGCATTGGTGGGGTGAATGCTCACATACATTCTTTCAATAATGAAGATTGCATCCTTACTAGTCTATGAGTCCCTCAAAGGGCAGAGACCATACCTTCATCTTTGTACTTCCCACAGTACCAAACAAGGGCCCTTGTACCCATTAGGTGTTCTGCCTGTTGATGTAATTCTGATTTCATAATGTCACTTTAGTACTTAATCTGAGAACACAAATTCCTCATTCTGATTTGGGAGAATAGGTTACAATGATAAGTCAATAGGCAACTACAGCCCTCCCTAACTCCATTCCCCCATGCCCCCCCAGGCAATCCCTACTCTCATGAGCAAAAGTCTGTTTACTCACACGATGTCATTCAGTTCCAGCCTCGTGTCTGGTGGAGGGTTGATGAGGACATAGGACAATGTGTTCTGGTGGTCATTCATCTCATCTGAAAAGGGATGGAACCAACAATATCACTTTTCTGACCCAGGGGTTGCTGCTTGGCTAGGTTAGAAGAAGGCACTTACTTTTTTATTTTTATAAATGTGATCACAGAGGACCTGCACAAAAATCCTTTGAGGTCTCATCCTAGTATAAAACTGGCCCTGTGTCCTTGAAAACTATGCCAATGGAGCCCAAGTTCTGGCTGTTTCTACTAAGTTGCAAAGGCTTCAGGAACAGGCCTATGGCTGCTGTTTAAGCACCAGCTTCATTATGTATGGAAGAATTCACCAGTGGGTTGACCTCTAGGGAATGGTTCTTTCTTTCTTTTTTTTAATCTTGGCCATGGTGGTCCATGATAAAAACACAAAATGGCTCAAGTTTGGAGAAGAATGCATATTGCCAGATTATAACATGGAGATGAGCAACACTTTGTGTTAGTCCATGGGTAATGAGTTGGATAGTTAAATAAGGGGGAATGAGGTTAGAACACCGTGGGGAAAATATGCAGTATTTTCAATGATCATAGCTTGTACTTTGCCATAAAAGACCAGATTTCTAATACCAAAATTCTCTTGGTGATGTTCTACTGCTGAAATCATAAAACACCATGATCTCAGAAGAATAAAGATTTCAGGCGACCCAAAAAGCAGTGGAAAGATCCACAGTTGAGTGTGAGTTAGGTGTTGCTCATTATCTTTGATGACTGGAAAATGCCTCATCAAGGACATGCATGACTGGAAAACAAGATGGATACAGTAAGAGGAGGGAATCTGCTAGACAATTTGAGTGGTGCTCTGACATCTAGGACATTTGAAAGGTCGTAGAGAAAGGCTGCCAATACATTGGATGGATCCTCTCAGAGGATTTATAGAAAGACATGGACAACAATTCCACAGGATGAGTAGGTATGGAGGAGCTGCTGTCTACATCAGCGATAGAATATTTATATTGGCTCCATTAAAATACTGAAGCATTTATGGAGAGGGAATCTTTTGAAAGCCTGTGGAGATTTCTAGGATCCTAGAATTCTGTATTTGTTTTCAGGGTCTGCTCTTCTCTTTCTGAGGCTATGGCCTCTTCTATCAGTCTTCCAAGCTTTTAAGCTGGAGTCTGTCCTCCTTCATGGAGCTTTCTTTGACTACCCCAGACCAGCACAATTGCTTTTTCCTCTGGGCTCCTGGAATACTTACTATCTGTACAACTCATTGTGTACCTTTTCCAATGAGAAGTCTGTAAAGTGCTTAGTGCAATGTTTGCATAGTAGGTGCTTAATAAATGCTTATTCTTTTCCTCGCTTCCCACCTTGGCATGTTAGTTCTTATATTGTTTAGCTTTCTATATGTACAAGTCTTGTTCTCTGCAACCAGAAGTATGTTCCTCAAAGGCAAGGGGATGTTATCTTCTTTCCATCTATCACATCACCTAGCTCAGGGTTGAGCTCAGGAAGTGTCTGTAGAGGAAATTCACTCTTATCTGGAAGGTGGAGAGGGTAGGGAGCCAATTTGTCATGAATGGATGAAGCAAACATTTTAAAAGGCACAGTTTCTATTCCCCTCTCCTTTCCACCCACTTCCTGCCCCCTCATCCAACTTCATTGGAACCCAGGAATCCTATACTGGTTATAAAGAAAAGAAGACCCAGCTACATGGTCCCATTTGGTCAGTACGGCAGAGGGCTCAGTTTCTTCCTTCTTCTACATGACCGATGTTTGAAGATGGTGCTTATGTGTATCTGAAGCTTTTTTTTTTCCATGCTAAACATTTTTAGTCTCTTTGACTCCTCAAAGTTCTGTTATTCAATATGCTTGTAAGACAGAGTCAGTGGCAATGGCCCATGTTAAACGCTTCAGTAATTGGGTCTCTCTTGTGTTGATACTATTTCCTCAGTATGGCGTCACAGCCCATCTACACCCTCAAATTTTGTGTGATTCTTGTCCATGTTTTCCCATAAATCCTACAAGGAGCATTTGCTCAATCCTCTGGAATCTTTCCTTGGATCAGGCCTGCACAACCTGTGACCTGAGGGCTGCTTGAGGCAGGCCAAAGGATTTGCTCTACATACAAAGGACATTTTCTTCCACATTTTTCGAGGCTGCCTGAAAGCCTTTGGTGTGCCACAAGTGGCCTGAGGACCCTAAGTAACCCACAGACCACAGATTGTGAAGGCCTGCCCTAGGTCTTCAGGGATGTTGGAGCAACATGGGTTACTGTTATCCCTTGTTCTCACTACATGGCTAGTTCACCTCTTGTTCTCATTGTAGATGTCCTTGTGCTGTCAAATATATTCTCCCAATAAAAGAAAACTTTCTAACAGTCAGAACTATCTAAAAATGAAATTGGACACAAACTTTCTCTTACTGGAAGTTGCTGATTTTTCACAGAAAATATCCCTCACAAAACTTGGTAACAATGTAGGTACAAAGTGTAGGACAACCCTCTGCCCTAGGAGGCACTCAGTAACTTATGACCAACCTTATTCTTTTATTCAAAGATTGTTTATTTTTCATATCTATAGCCAGAGTCTTACCTTGCCCTTGAGAAAACAATCACATCAGCATTTACTTCAGTGGTAAAAAAAAAGCTATATCCAATAAAAGAGAGAAAACAAAAAACAAACAAACAAACAAAAAACCCAAACCTGGCCAAGTCAAATGAAATAGCCAAACCTCAGCTTCTCCTGTTTTAATGATGGTTGTATTTCTTCAAAATGGTGAATCTAAAGGTTGAATAAGGCCTAGGATTCTCATAAGGTAGCAGCTAGCTAAGGAATGTTCCCAGCTAAAAGTAAGCAATCTAGTTAGAGTATTCACTTAGTAAATGAGCAAGGTTCTTCCAGGTCATATGGAAGGGTAGAAAGAGCCAGACTCTACTCCTAACTAATCATGTGACTTGAAGCATGTTTCCTCATCTCTTCAAAGCAGGGATAATAATCCCTGCCCTGTCTACCTCAGATGGCTATCATAAGGGATGAATGTGAAAGGGCTTTTACAAATGTAAAACATTTTATAAGCTGTAGAGCTTTATAAACTGTAAGACAAATCTAAGGTGATATTATTAAAACCATGCTTGTATGTATTTTCCCCATTTCTTGCTAACCCATTGGAGAAAATCCACCTTCTCCACTGGATCATCTTATTTCAAGCCACCAATACAACCACCAATGTGGATGCAAATGACCTCTATAGTAGAATGGCTGAACTGTGTGAGAGAGAAATGCAGATGTTGGGGGTGGCTTATGCCAGCATTCAGCTATGAGTGGCAGAGCAGCTGCAGGGTCATGGAGTTGAAGAACTCATACCACATGGAGAAATGCATCAACACAGCTTTCCAAATGCTGGAGACAGTTCTGGGCAAAGTGCATCAGGGACAGGATGAAGGGATGAATGGAGAGGTGAGGCCAGGTAGGAGTGGGGAAGGACAAGGAATCCTCACTTTCCGCAAGGCTTCTTATCAGGAACCCTCATACCCTGCATTGGGGGCAGGAAGAAAGGGCACTGGACTACAAACTGGTTTCCTCTACCTAACCTGTGTTTGCTTTGGAAATTGAAATATTGGCAATTGGCATTTGGACTAGGTTCTTTTAAATAAAATTTAAAAAGTGTAATTAAATTTAGCAAATCTTTGCTAAATACCTCCAGTGTGTCTAGCTATTTGTAAACAAGATCTGGCAAGGCCCAGTTTTGTGAAGGTAGTCTTACTTATCAACTTCTCCTCCAATACTTTTTCCTTTTGTCCTTTTAAATTCTCTTTGTTCAGGTCCATCTTTCTAAATGTTTCTATTTCCCTACTCAGACACACGATCCATTTGAAGACATAGCATAAAAGAATGCCATAAACCTGTGCAAAGGAAGCCATCTTTCCTATAGGCAAACTAAAATCAGCTCGGATTTCTGACACTTAGGTTTTTGGTGTGTTGGGAGATTGGGTGGAAATGGCTGAGGAGGATCAGAGTTCTGTTCCTTGGTTTAATTATCTCTCCACTAACTAAGGATGATCTCATTCAAAGAATTATGGTATTAAATTAAATTCCCCTGAATATATACATATATTCTCACCTTTTCAAATGCCTTTGTTTATGGAAGCAGTTCTCAAATTTGAGGACCTTTGGGGGTTGCTAAGACTATTTCAGAGGGTCCTCAAAGTTGAAACTATTTCCATAACGCTATTAAGATTTTATTTGCTTATTAAATATTCCTCCCTTTTCCAACTGTATATCTGTGTGAAGCCAGATTTTCTTCATATACTTCAATCAAAACAATATATCATAGCAGATTGAATGCAGAAGCAGATAAGAGAGAATAGTCTGTCTTCTATTAAGCCAGACATTAGAGAAATTTGCAAAAAATGTGTAAAATAATGTCATTCTTCTCACCATTTTTGGAAAATAGAGTTATTTTTCATAGTAGTATGTTATTTACATGACATGTAATGAGTATATTATTATTTAAATTATTTAATAACTATTTAAAGATTTGTCATCTTAAACATCTCCCATGTAAACAAAAACCCTTTGGGATCCTTAATAATTTTTAAGAGTATAGAAGAGTTCTGAGAAGAAAAACTTTGAGAACCATTGGTTTATGGAGTAATCTGCCTTTTCTTCTTTCCTGTCTAAATCCAGCCCATCCATTAAGGTCCCCCTCAAATTTCACTCCTTTGTTCAATCTGTCCTGAAGCCATCAGTCCAGTGACTCTTCTCTTCTTGAACTGCTAAAACACAATGTTTGTTCTACTCTTTGGGTAGAGATTACAAGCGATTTCTCTTTTTTATGTACATATGCCTTGTTTCTCTGCACTTTGAGCTCTGAAGGCAGGGACTATACTTTTTTCATTTTTGTCTTCCCCAAAAGGTCAAATGCTCTGCATAATAAAGATTTGCTATAATCATTTTGTGGTATACATGTCTTATTCTCCTTTCATATTGATCTGTGAATGTCTTCCCTACAATTAGATTATAAGATCACTGAAAACAGGATCTTTATTTTACCTATTTTTTACGCTGAGTATTAGACCCAGGGCCTGTCCACAATGGGCACTTCACCAAGTTTTATGAGATTGAGATATTTAATTGAATTTTTTACTTGGTATTAATAATCTCTGGGATATCTCCAGTGAATTTTCTGGGGAATAAGTGCACTTTGGGTACAAAATCAACTTTCCTGGGTCATGGTATGACCATACTTTCCTGTCTTGTCCAAAAGAATGTCACAGGGCTGGCTGGAGATATGATTGCCCATCAGCACTGCTAGTATTCCTGCCCAGGAGCCTTACAGTAAGGAAGGAAGATGGGGAAAGAGGAGTAGAGAACCAGGAGTGTGGGATGAAGGACAAATAGGACCTGCTCAATGTCAGTCATCCTCAGGGTGCAGCCAGTGGCATGATAGGGAGGGGGGAGTATATGGGGCACTGAGGGCGAGCCTCCCCATTTCACAGAGAAGCTACTTTGTCAAATGACACCATGCACTACATACAAGCGTTCACCCATGCACCATACTGCCACTCTCCTGGGGCTGCTTGGCCTGAGTACAGACTATGATAGGGTACCAATGATACCATTTTCAGGACAGACTTCATCAATGGCTATGGAGAAGCCAGCCTACAAAAGGAGAGACTCTTGAGCCTTAGGAATTGGTATCCCCTTGCCAAGGGCTTTTAGAAGTTGGCTTGAGGGAAAATGGATAAACAGTGAATCTCAGCTTTGGCCAGCACCATCCAGGAAGTAGCAGTATACTATAAAGGCATGGGCCTTCCATGAAAATCATTCCTGGAACCAGGTCTTTGTAGGGAAATGGGGGGCACAAAAGAAAAAGCACACGATCGTAAGAAAATGCCAACTTTTCCCATCCACTGCATTCTAGCCAGGGCCATAAACCCAAGCACATTCAATTCCCTTAAACTGTAAGAGGTTAGAGTGGCCATCCTGATCTCCCCAGCTCTAGAGGCCTGATATATATATATATATATGTATATATGTCCCCAGAACTTTCTGCCTTTCAGTCAGTTCTTAACCTGGAGTCCATGAATTTATTTTAACAAATCTCAATAATTTTATTTCAATATAACCAGTTTCATTTGCAATCCTATGTACTTCACTTTATGCATTAAAACACTATTTTGAGAATGTGTCCATAGGTTTTACCAGATTGCCAGAAGGGTACAGGACATAAAAAAGGTTTAGAACCCCTGGTTTAGAGTATTTTTAACTGCTACCGGGCAATGGATTTCCCTCCAGTTCTACAAGAAATGCTTAAACCCAGCCAGCTGCCTGTGGCTCTGGACAAGTCTGAAGCCCAAGTCCTCTCTTCTTGAGATGCTGAGGGGTGTTTCAGGCATGTGATAGTTTCAGGAGGCCTTTGTTTTAGTGACAAAGGAAGGTAGTGACTGCTGGGGGGAAGTACTCTACTGAGCAGCCTCTCCCCTTGAGTTACCCCACATAGAAAGACTGGTAGCTGAAAATGAGAAAGCTGTCAGCTCTCAGCCCCTTCTAAACCTAATGTTACTCTTGTTAAAGGGATGCTGGAATTGATGGAATCTTTTGATTAGAATTCCAAGTTCAAAATTAATCAATTACATCTAACAGCTATTCTTAACCTGGAATACATGAACTTGTTAAAAAACATTTCTTGGTAGCTGCATTTAATTATATTTGGTTTCTTTTGTAATCCTATGCATTTTATGCATTTAAAAACATTCTGTGAAGGGGTCCATTGGCTTCACCAGACTGTTGGAGGGGTCTAGGACACACACAAAGAGGGAAAGGACCCCAATCTAGAATAGAAAGTCCAGCTAATTCAGATATGAATTTGGAACATAGCATAATTTTGGAGGAGGCTGGGCTGAAATTTCCCTGCTAACTATGGCAAATTTGTTCAAATAAATGAATAGTAAGAATGGTACAGGATGTAAAAGTTGATTTCAGGTAATGAAAATAGTAGTTCATATTGCTATGGCACTTTTAAGATTTCTACAGTGCTTTTCTCCTAACAACCCTGTGATGCTGGTAGCATAAGTATTCTTATCATTTTATAGATGGAAATGATCATATAGATGGAGATTATAATTTTGAAGAGGAAATGGAGGCTCAGAGAAGCGTAAATGGGCTTGCCCTTGTTTACTTAGCTATTAAGGGTCAGGGCTGGGATTGGAACCCAGGCTCTCAATTCCATGTCCAGTGCTCTATTTTCTACCAGAAGCTCCCATTTCCAAAGCAACAATTGATACACAAATTGCTGATTGGTCCAGTATGGGCCTCTCTTCACCAATATTCTTCAAAGAGAATTTTCATTGATTGTATATTCTTTCCCGGAGCTGGTCTTAGTGTGAAGGAAATGAGTCTAGCCTCCTGTCTAGTTTAAGTCTGTCATAAGGGAATGCCCCTTACTGCTGTATCAAAAGCACTAGCAGGGCTAGAGGGTGGTTATTATTACTGTCCAACTAAGACAGGGCTGACGTCTGGAATTTTTGTTTTATTTTATTTTTAGTGTCATCTTTGGAAAGGGACTCCTTTAAGAGAGTTTGGTTTAGAAGAAAAAAAATAACCCTGAAATGAGAGTCAGAAGACCTGGGTTCCATTTCTGGCTTTGCCCTAGCCCTTTGAACTAGCTGTGAGACACTAAGTTGCTTTTCTGTGGGCCTCAGTTTCCTTACTATGAAATGGGACAATAACCCCTGCCTTTTAGAGCACTGATTTGAGTATCAAGCTCAGCCCCTGGTCTTTATTTGAATATTATTTTCCTTTCAGGGGTCCCTTTAGTTCAGGGTCCCAAGTATTTCTATCCTCTTCTGCTTTAGCCCAGCCCAACCAGAAAGGGAAGGGCTGGCTAGGGAGGCATCGGTCAGTGGAGGGAGCTGGCATGTTCCTGTCATGCTTGTGTGCTCTGAGTCAGGCTCGACTCTCTGGGGGGAGCAGAATTACCTTGCAAATATCCAAGGTTTACACGATTCATCACATCACTGGCTGTTAAATTTGCTACATCCTCTATAGAACACACAGAAAGAGGTACAGACATAAACAGAGAGAAAAGAGAAAGATCAGCAAGCGGCGATCGGGCAAGTATCAGAGAAAGAAGAAGGCTCCGCAGCTTGGACCAGCGCGTGGAGGGGGAAAGGAAGTAGAGAAAAAAAGTAAGAAAGGAAGAAGGCGCGCGCCCAGGCTGCTGGGTGTGCATCGGAGGCCCAGCAGCCCAAGAACGAGAACGCAGCCAGGAACAAGAGGTTCGAAGTGCGCTAACACGCTGGATTTCTAGGATGACGTCCCACTACTTCTAGATCTTCCTAAAATCCTATTCTCATTCAAGACTTCCAGGCCCGGGGCTGCTTTCACTTCGAAGGGAGCCAAAATGGATCTCTCATGCAGGTTTCCACAATGCACAGCTAGCCTGTGGCTGACCTGGGCCATTGGTCAAGGTTACCTTTGAAACGCCTCTTTCCCCTGTCCCTAATGAAATTTCACTCTCAGGTCTCTTGGAAGAGATCCAGGGTACTAATTTACACTGATGTTTGAGTTTACACTGATAATAGCTCAATCTCATTCCCAGAAAGAGCATTTAAGAGTAGAAAACACCTTATATACTTGGGGGCACTGCTGAGCAATGGCTCAGGGGCTGGAATTGGAGTCAGGATGACCTGGATTCTAATCTTGCTCCTGACACTTAACTAGTTGTGTGACCATGGGCTTAACTTAACCTTTCTAAGACTCAGTTTCCTAATCTGTAAAATGGGCTGGACTAGACAATCTTTGAGGGTTTGGTTTTCTTTTTTTTTTGGAGGACTGTAATCAAGGACTTTGTGTTGTCTCTGAGAGTTTGTTCCATGAACATGCATAAAACTGGATTCAAGTCTTTATTTTCCACGAAACGTGTGTGTTTGTGATAGAGTGTTGTTTAGGAGCGGGGTGAAGGTTCTGGCTTTGTGAGTGGGGTTCCTCTCACCTCTCCTACAACTGCTCACTCAAATGCGATTATGATGTTTCTAAACATTCTTATTCTTAATTGGCTGGGGAGGTAGCAAGGATTTCAGAATTCAAGAGTCATAGTATGTCTTGTAATTATAGTACCAGAGTATGGAGGTTTATATTTAACAACCCAAGAGATACACACATACACACAATTATGAAGCAACAATTTTCAATTACTTGCCATTAGTGGAAAAGGGAATAGAGAAGTAGTTAAACCTCAATATTGGATCAAAAAATCATTTCTAGTTACCTTTGAAAGGCAGCATAGTGTGGAGGAAAGAAAAGTGGACTGGGAATCAGAGGATTTGTATTCAAATGCTGTCTACTACAAAAACTGCTAATGTTACTGTGACTAGAACTCTGGAGTCAGGAAGACCTGCATTCCAAGCTGGCCTCAGAAACTTACTAGCTGTGTGACCCTGGGCAAGTTACTTAACCCCTGTTGGCCTCAGTTTCCTCAACTGTAAAATGGGTTAATAACACTTACCTCCCAGGGTTGTTGTGAGGATCAAATGGGATAATATTTGTGAAGTGCTTATAAAAGAGCCTTGGCAGAGAGTATATAGTAGGAGTTTAATAAATACTTATTCCCTTTCCCTCCCTTCCTCTTGTCCTACCCCTCATGATACCTGTATGACCTGTGGTAAATCACATCGCTTCTGTTCCTCATCTGTAAAATCAGAGTCTTGAAATTTATGATCTACATAATCTCTTCCATTTCTACATCCTGTGATCTTGTGACTGGATCTCTGTATTTTAATATGGGCATGTATGATACTCTGGGGATACAAAACCATTTAAAGTACATGTTGAAGCTATACTGTGAAAACCAGCCTTGAGAAGAGCTAGAAAGTTGCCTGCTCTCCTCATTCTAGCCACCTGCTCCCTTCTTATTCCATAGGAGAGGCAGACATCACCCTCTAGGGCAGTTAGGTGGCACCGTGGATAGAGTGCCAGGCTTGGAATCGGGAAGACCTGAGTTCAAATGTGACCTCAGATATTTACCATCTGTATGACACCAGGGCAAGTCACTTAACCTCTGTTTGCCTCAGTTTTCCCATCAGTAAAATGGGGATGATTAAAGATACCTATCAGGGCTGTTTTTAGGATCAAATGAGATAATATTTGTAAAGTGCTTAGCTCAGTGCCTGCCATGAAGTAGGTGCTATATAAATGCTAGCTATTATCAGATGATTGTCAGCAATGCTGGTTCTGGCCTTTCTCTTTCTACACTTGCTGCAGTGTGGTCCTTGAGTTTGGGGCTAGTAAATGTCCTGGTTTTTAAAGCGTCGTATTGGGCCTCGTGTCTATGTGGATTAAACAGGGAGTGGTGTCTTCCTCACGTACTTGCTCTTAGAATTATGCTCGCTATTAAGAACTTGACCATGAGATTTTCTGAGGATAATGCAGAGGCAATTATGGTAAAAAAACAAAAAACAAAAAAACAAAAACCCAAACCAAAACAAAACACCAAACCAAAACCCCACAACAAAAGAGGGTAGAGAGAGAGAGGGACTGGGAGGATGGGTGCATGCTTCTGTTGTCCCATTCTGACTTTGGGGAGGAGGTCTCTTGCTCCTGAGATGTGACCTTGTGGTTTCCTGCTCTGAAGATCACCCTCATGGCAGGCACATACATACACACTTGAGACGAAGGACTCGAGCCCCCATGTGACCCACTCAGGTCTCTCAGATGGACAAAACCTGATTCCCCCCCAACCTATTTGAGTTTATCTCCTCCCCCTTTCCCCCAACTCACACCCTTCACTTTGGTCTCCTGTCCTTTCCCCTAGACACCCCACTCAACTTTGCCTCCACATCACACTTCACTGCTCTCTGGGAGAGAGCAGAGGGTGATGTAGGACCAGACTGGGAAGCAGGAGATCTGTTTCCTTCTCCTGGATCTGCCACTAACTTACTCTTTGACCTTCTCTTGACCTCAGTTTCATCATCTGTTAAATGAGGAGGGCTGGTTAGATGGTCTCTAAGGTGAGCAGCTGTGGAAACACATAAATAGCAGGATGTGTGTCTTTAAAAAGAAAAATGCAAGAAAATCAAGGACTAAGGGCTTCAGCACAACTTAGAGGTGGACTTCAGGCCAGATTCAGGACGGATTCCTGTCTTGACACTGTGCACCCTGGGACTTCTACCTGTAGTCCGAACCCTAAGGTCAAACTTCAAAACAGAGACCTCCCCACCCTGCCCAGAGACATACCCTCATTATACGGGAGGTGAGGGGAAGGAGACACATGGGGGGAACCGCATCTCTAGCACAGCTGTGGAAAAATGTTCCTTGGTTAAGACCACACGTGTGCTAAGTCACAGATACCTCCTCCTCCCCAACTGCTATAAAATTAGGAGAATCAGAACAAGACTGTCCCAGGGTCTCCTCAGATACAACTCCTCAAGGCCTAGGGTGCTTATCGGAGTGTGGTCACAAGTCTCCTTTCCGCCCTTCCGCTTACCATAGCCTGTGGTGGGGAGCCCCAGATGTTTCATTCGGTTTTTGACGAGTTCAGACAGCTCCTGCCGCTCCGAACGCCGGTAAAGGCTGAGGCGTTGCTGGTTGATCCACTCGGCTGTCTTGCTTGTGTTCTTGTGCCCTTTGCGGCTGAGCCTGCGGGCCCACTGCATGCTCTTGCGCCGGAGGAGGGGGTGGTCGGACTGGTCGCTGGCGCAGGAGTTGCGGTGAGGGCGATGGTGGCTGGTTCCACTCCCAGACCTACTACCCCAGGGCTCCTTTACATCCTTGGTGTCCTCACAGTCCTCCACATTAACGGAGATTTGGGACTGGAGAAACCAACGAAAATTGGCAAGGTAAGGAGGGGAGACACGAGGATGAAGTGGACAAAACCGTGGAACTGGGAGCTGGAAGGCCTGGGTTCTCATCCCAGCCCTGACACTAAGCTGTGAGGCATGTCTGTACTCTTCTTCATAGTGGCCCTATTCCTAGAACAAGGGGAGATTTTTTTTTTAACATCCTCTGCACCTCTACTTTTTTGAGTATGGCCTACTTCCATACTATGCCTCATGTTGGAGGACTAGCTGAGCTAAAGCATCATCAGATTGGAGGCAGGGTATTGAATATTTTGACAATAGTAACTCTCCCAAAAAGTTGATGTTCTGTGCTAAGAGGGAGGTGGAGGGTTTACCTACACTGATGAAATCATAGATGTTTGAATTATGGGTAAAAGCAGATATTGGATAGCCAGAGAAACACCTGTACAGAACACTTAGTATTTGTGCCACATAAAGATAAATTACTCTATTCAGCACATTATTGCAAACTGTTGTAACGGTAATGGGAATTTGAAGATCTTCCCTGCTCCTTAATAAGCCTAAAGGAATTTGAAGACCTTCCCTGCTTTAAAAATGAACTCTGCCTCCTAACAGGCTGACTCTAACCACACAAAGCCTGTGGTGGGAGGAATTTGCTGAAGGGTGGAGCAGAGCCCACAGGAACCTGGGAGTAGGAGAGCTAGCTAGACTGGGAGGAGGAGAGGATGTTTCCTAGGAAGACAGGCTTGTGAGTCAATATTGGTCTTGGTTTGTGGGAAGGCTAAAGAATGCTGTGGCTCTCTGTGCAGTTGTGGCTTACTAACTTCTTTGCTACTATGATGGAATCGGCTTACTGGTTTTGGGATTCGGTTTTCTGGTGCCTGAATAAATGTTTTGCTTCTGTCTTCTCTGTGGAGAATCTGTTATATTTTGTGATTGAGCACCATGCAAGTTTATTTATAGTGAACGTGGACACTGTGAATATTGCATTGGTGCTACAACTGTCCTCTAAGAAATTGTTTCATTTGTTCTCTGTCTTCTTCACCTTGTTGCCCCAAGTACACCATGGACAGAGAACATGATCCTTCTTTTACTTTTCCCACAGTGCCTATAACCCAGGGATGGGGCTGTTAGGGAACTCAGTAAGTACTCGAGTGGACTTGGGATGACTGGGATTTTGTTCTTTCATTGCCATAAGAAAGCAGAATAGAGTTAAAAAGAAGCAAACCTCTCCATTCTTTGGCCACACTACTTCATGTAGTAAGTCTCTAAGAACATCCTTTCTCCTCCCTGCTGCCCCAGCCTGAGCTGGGGCCCAAAGGATCTCTGCCAAAGCATAGCATCTTTATCTGTATCAGTTCATGCAACCTGGGACTTTATGGTTCAGGTAGGATTTTCTATAATGATTGTGAGGCACCAAACTGGCTTTTTAAAAAATTCAATGAACATTTTAAGGGCAAATATTACTCACCTGGGCTCTGAGGTCATGAGGCTGTACAAAAGAAAATTACATGCAGTTTGGGTTAATTCAGAATGTTGCACCAGTCTTTCAGACTCTGTTTGCCCCCCGGCTAGGCCCTAAGTCTTAGGCCAAGGTCCACAAGAGAGCAGGGGCTCACACCCTCTGAACTGAACACTATAGAAAATCCTTAGAATCAGATAATCTGATTTCTCTGATGATTACACCAGCTGGCAACATAGGGGCTTAAAACCAGACAGTGCAAATCCATTGCACAATGAAGTTGATCCAAGATCTCAGGGGATCAACTTAGCATCCTCTAAAAGGAATGCCTCTTTCACCTGCCATTTAAGCCACATTTCTCAGCTGTTCCACTGTGTATCACCCAGGGACGCTGGCTCCTGATGCTGTAGCAAATTAGCATCTAAATACTGCGTCCACAGCAGGATGGCATACCGGAGATTAAAAAAAAAAAAACAACACCACAAGTAAATTAAAAGAGAAAAAGCCAAAGAACAAAAGAGTTGAGTTGGCAAATGCAGAGATGCTGTGGCTTTGTAGGTCCCAGGAGTCATAGAAGGAATTATGAACCAAGAAGCAAAGGACTTGAATTAGATCCTTGGATTCAGCACTAACTTTTTGGTTTTCCCTGGGCAAGTTCCTTTTACATCCTAAGCCTCAGGCTCAGCCATCTGTTAAATAAATGAGTTGGATTAGATGATCTCTGAGGTTATTTCCAGCTCTGATATTGTATGTACCCATAAGAACTAAACTGAATTTCTCAGCAGTGAAATTCCCAGCAGCACTGATCTCCCCCAGGATATTATGAGAGTGAGTCATCTGAGTTGGCAAATTCTGGTGGTGACCACTTAGTAAACTCCAGGGCTTGGTTCCACTTCCTACCTCTGATGTGGAAAACATGTGAGACTCTGTCCTATAGATGCCAATGGGGATCTCAGCACTGGATGAGCAGAGCTTCTGAAAGAGGCGCCCATAAGTCCGGATCCATAGGTCATCATCTGTGATCTTCATCTGGGGCAAGAAAAAGTTTTAGGAGGGCACTGGGCGCTAAGACCGATAAACATTTAAGGATCTCCTTAAAATGAAGTAACATGCACACTTCTTAGTCTGTTCCTCAGAGTCCTTGTTCACAATTTAGATGTCATCTATTTTTTTTTTTACTAGTGTGCACTATACCCTTATGGAGCCTAACCTCGATCATTTGGTATTCCCCAAATAGTCTGTGCTTTTCTCCCTATACACCTCTACTTACATTATTCTCTGCCTAGATTGCCACCATCTTCAAATCCAACCTCTCATTCAAGACTCAGTCCAAATTCCAGTCCAGTCCAAACATTGGTTAACTACCTTGAATAGGCAAAGTACTATGCTAGGTGCTAAGGGTGATAGATACAATCTAGATCTTACTTCCAAGGAGTTTACATTCTTTTAAAAAGTTCTATTTAATTAAAATTTTGTTTTAAATTAAAAAAATTAGGAGCAAAAGACATATAGAAATGATTTAAGTATAAGGGAGAGGTCCAGGCAAAGTGCTATGAGATTTGAGGGATGGAAAGAGATCACTTTAATCTGGGCCAATGGTTGTTAATAAAGACAAGGTGATGGCACAAATTAGATCTTGAAGAAAGGGAAGGAATTCAACAGATGGAGATTCGAGAGGTACATTGTGGTGGTGGTGGTGGCCTCAGCAGCCATGATGGTGATAAATTGGGGCAAGGTAATCCATTCTAGGTGTGTGATCATATAAAAATGGCATGGGAACAGCATACTAGAGAGGGGGAATATGGTATAATCCAGTATGACTGCAGTGTAGAGTGGCTGGAAGGAGAGTAGTCTGAAACAAGCTAGACTTAGCATTTTTATGTTCTTCCATAGGTAGTGGAGAGCCAGATTCTTAGTAAAGCAGTGGCAGGATTATAGAAAGATTATTTGGGCAGCAGTATGAAGATACTCCAAGAAATGGAGACCAGAAGACCATTCCAGGAAGGTTACCCTTTATTGCAGACCTTCAAGCAATGGTTGGATGATCGTTTATTGGGTAGGTTATAGTGGGGATTCCTTTTGGGTCTAGGTTAGACCAGGTGATTGCTGAGGTTTCTATCAGTTCTCATACTCTGTGATTCTATAATTCTTCCTTCACAATAGACCATAGATAGAGCTTGAACTGGGGTGGCTACTGCAGGAATGGAAGTGGACCAGATGATGGAGACATTTCTAAAGTAGAATTAGCTTAACAACTATTATGTACCTCAAATTCAACAAACCTAAATTTGTTTTCTTTTGCAGTTCCTTGTATTTTATTTTATACATTTAAAAATATTATTATGAGATGGGTCTGTAGGCTCCATCAGACAGCCAAAAGGGTCCAAGAATCCATGATCTTGAACCGAAGGGACTTCAGAGGCTATGTTGTTCCATAGCCCAACCCCCTCATTTTACAGATGAGACTGAAGTTCTGGTGACTTGCCCATGGTCATAAAGGTGGTAAGTGAAACAGATGGGATTTGAACCCAGGTTCTCTGACTCCAAATCCAATGAATACTCTTTCCACTGTACTATCATGTTGCCTTTCTGAGGGTCAAAGATGAGGCCCATGTCAAGAGCCTGAGTGAATGGGAGGATGGAAATGCCATTACCAGATATAGAGGTTAGGGGTTGGGAAAAGGACAGATTTTAATAGGGAAGGAGACGATGAGGTTAGTTTGGGCCCTCTTGAATTTGAAGCATTGGTCCAGGACCTCTAAATGGAATATCCAGGAGGTCAGTGGAAATATGGAAGAAACCATCACTTACGGCACAGAGGTATCCTGATCCTGGGGTTGTGTCAAGACCCAGCAATAATCTTGTAATTGAGATCATGTAGTCCTTCACAAATGACTAGGAGGAGATGAGGAAAGGATAGATAGAAAGCAAGAATGAAGCAAATTCACACAGATAGGATTACCCATCCTATCAAACACTTGTATCTAGACTGTCATCCATAGGGCCTGTCATCCAACAGACTATTGCATATGTGAATACACACACATAAACACATAAACATCCATAGGAATGACAATGATCTGCACTTAGCCCTAGAGAAGAGGTGAGAAGATGTGCTTCTCTCTTTTGTGCAGAAGTGGGAGCCTTTGCAGGTGGAATATTGGATAGACTGTCAGATACAGTTGATACATTGGTTGGTTTTTTATACTGCTTCTTCCCCCCTTCCTTTTAATTTTTCCTTTTTTGTCACAATAGATGGGATGGCATATGGGATGTGGGGGAAAGGGCACATTTGAAAATGAATGTGATGTAAAGACAGAAAGTATCCATAACTTTTTTTATTTTTGCTTTTTTTTTTTCGGAGGGCAATTGGGGTTAAGTAACCTGCCCAAGGTCACATGGCTAGGTTTTTGTTTGTGTGTGCCTTAAGTGTCTGAGGCTGATCCGAACTCAGGTCCTTCTGACTCCAGGGCTGATGCTCTACTCACTGCGCCACCTAGCTGCCTCTCCATAACTTTTTTTTAAAAGGACACGCATAGCATACAAAGAGAATTTCCCCATACCCAGACAAATTCCACAAGACATTTCCCCTTGCTTTCTCTTTGCTCTTCTACTGATTACCCATGGCTGCTCAGACCTCCTGGGGCAGCAGGGTCATCCTTCTCTTTTGCCTTTCCTTTAGTCCTCCCTTGACCTGGGACCAGATCCCACAGGGCAGCCAGTCGGGAAGAACAAAGTGGTTGTTCATACCACTTGGATGACCTGGAAGTCGCCAACTACCAGCCTTTCAGAGAGATAAGAGAACCCTTGGCTTTACCATATGTTCTCCCTCTACATTCTAAAGTCTTCCAAGACATACTATTATCACTGTTGATATAAGCTCCAGACCCCTAGCTGATCTATCTGACCTATCCCTGAATTCTTTTTTTTTCCTTTTTTTTGAGGGCAATTGGTGTTAAGTAACTTGCCCAAGGTCACACGGCTAGGTGTGTGTGTGTGTGTGTGTGTGTGTGTGTGTGTGTGTGTGTGTGTGTGTGTGTTAAGTGTCTGAGGCCAGATCCGAACTCAGGTCCTTCTGACTCCAGGGCCAGCACTCTACTCACTGTGCCACCTAGCCGTCCCATATCCCTGAATTCCCTGAATTCGTTTGCAAGAATTATCTCCTCCAATTAGAATAAGGATCATCTAATTTTGTCTGTTTGTATTCTCAGTGCTAACTACAGTGCTTGGCATGTAGTAAGAACTTGATAAATGCTTTTTCATTCGTTTAATTTAATTTCACTTCATTTCATTCATTTCTACATTAAGGCATAGAGGACATTTGTGTACAGATGTCTTCCCCATTCCCAAAACACACATCAAGAGACTTGTTACATTTGGGCAAATATACATTTAGCCCCTGTTGAACACACACACCCACAAACTGTTATATGCATGGACAGACATGCACTGGCTTTCTGGACTGTACCTCCCCCCAATTCACACACAACACACAGAATGTACAAACACAGAATTCCTCTCTCATCTAGGGGAAGCACTTTCTCTGGGTGCAGATCTTTCCAATGCTTCACAACCCACCTGATAGAGCAGGGTATCCAACATGCTAATGCTGAAAACTCTGCCTGCTGCAAATGGAAGGCGGAACATGAATGCCAGATTAGAGCCATTCTCTCTCTCCCTCTGTAGGAAAGAACAGAACATAAAGCTTAAGCATCACTGAGAGGGAAAACACCAGAAAATCATAGGGGCAGGGTCCCCATGAAACACCAAAGTTTGGTTACACCAGAGGGGAATCTAGGAAAAAGCCCATACACTTGATGGCAATATTTAAACTGTTCCTTAAACTTTTCCTGGATTCCTTCAAGTGTACTCTTTAAAGACTTAATTTCTATCTCTTGATAATCCCCTCTTGTCTTTCTTCAAATTTCTCTCTAGCTTCCAAGATGGAGCTAACAGCAGAAGGGTGTAGAATAGGTTTGGTTCTTCACAAAATCTTGAGGTTAAAACCCAGGGGCCTGGACAGCACAAACCCTACCTTTTCCAGTTTGGAAAGAGCCAGTGAATAGCTGTCTTTGGCTCGGAACTGCATGAACCTCATGTTTGATGGATGTGTCAACTCAGTTATGATGCTGAGACTTGGGAATAACCTGGGGGAAAAGATAGACAGGAAGGGAGGATAACTATTAGGAAGGAGATTTGTCAAGGTCTGGGGATAAAGGGAAGGTTTCCCTAATATATAGGTGTCCTAGAAAGGGAGGCCTAACCTGTAGGCAGGAGTAGAAATTTAGGCTTATAGGATTTTAGAATTGAAAGGAACTGGAGATTATTTAGCACAATATTGTCATTTTCAGGTTTTCAAACTAAAGGAGAACCAGAAAGGGAAATCAACTTGTCTCTTGTTTTGTGTCCCCCTTAAAATGTGGCATCTGAAAATGAAAGTAAGACTCCAGGTTGGACAAGTACTCTAAAATACTTCAACTCAACATTCTAGAAAATCTTGACATAATCCAATCAAGGCAGAGGACAGCATTAGATTCAGAGTTATGGGATCTTGATATAAATCTTGAGTTTGTTAGGGTACTACCTATGTAACCTTGGGAAAGTCAATTTTTCCTATTTGTAAATAATGGTGTTGAAACTCAGAGGGGTCAAACACATGGTCCACAAGCTAGATATGGCCCATGATACTACCGAGTATGGCACAAACCAAATTAAAATATAATTGGGAAATATATAACATAATAAAAATATAATAACACATAGATAATCTTAATACATGGTTTTCTAAGTCACCATGTGACCTGCAGGGATCCTTTTGTATTTTTATGCTCCCATTTTTTCTCTTTGAGTTTGACACTATGATACTAGATGATCTTTCAGGTTCCTTCTAGTTGTCTATCCATTGATCAGTATAGTCTTGGACATTGTCTTCTACCAAGTCCCATGAACACAGATGGATTTGTCAGGTTAGCTACTTGTCACTTTAGAGGGAACAGAGACCAGCAAGAATGAGATCCTGGTAAGATACAGTGAAGGAGAGGAAGATATAATGGTTCTAAACCAGAGAGGGCAGTGCTGGGACCACAATGTGTTCACTCTGGACAGTGAATCGTGTCCCATCTTCACCCCATACTCACCGGAACATGGTCTGCACATTTACGATGGTCTTGGCATCCGCCATGTAATCCTCCTCGGCACTCATGGTGCTTTCCTTGTCCACGACCACCAGGTTATCAGCGTATATGATACCACACTGTAGTAGGCTATCCAGGCTAGGAGAGGCCAGACACATCACACAGAGAGAATGTTGGAGAAATGAGACCAAAAAGGACTGAGATTCTGCTGGGAACTAGGCTGGGATGTACGCTGAGGAGAGATACTGAAGGAACTGGGCTGCATGGAAGCAGAGAAGCTTGAGGGGGACACAAGCTGTGAAGAAAGCTTGAGAGGATATGCGCTGGACAAGGGCTGATAGGAGAGCCATCTACCACACACCAAGATATCATGCCACAAAACTGGAGAGAAGGTGCCTTTCAGACCTCTTTCTTGGAAAATTATGGAGCCTGGGAATTCAGCCACCATCCCATTTCCTTTCCTATCTATGGGAGATGTTCCCACATGGTTATAAAAGGTTTGGATATAATCCACATTTCTTCCCATGCCTTCTAGGTGCAAGTAAGGAGGGAAAGCTTGAGTAGGAAATGCTTCTCTTTCCTCCAATCTACCACAACTTTTAACATTAGTCCTAATTAGCATCTGCTTGATTTTACACACACACACACACACACACACACACACACACACACACACACACACACATATATATATATATGATTGATTTCATATATATAGGAGAAAACTCAAGGGAATAAAAAGTGAAATAGGAAATAGAAGAAGCAAAGAAGGGACATGAGGAAGAAAGGAGGAAAGAGAGGAGAAGGAAGAAAAGGAAGGCAAGCAGGAAGGCAGTCGGTCCTGTAATTCTTAGTTATTTCTAAGCTGTCCTGGCATGGGGCTAGAGAGGACATTGTGGCTCACCCCCACTATCCTCTGTGAGGCCCCTTCTCTTTTTTCTACCTTACACTATACAGTTTGACTCTTGAACCGACTCTTACTTGTCAACTGAGCCTTCCATATAGTAGACCATAGGGAAACAGCAGATAGCTTCGAGGAAGTGGTGATCTGGCCTGTGGGGACACAAACACCAAAGATCAGGAAAGAGATAAGCTCAAAGTCCTGAAGCTAAGCCTGGTACAGTCACTGGTCACCAGGTTTCTCTGGCCCTGGATAGCTTTATCTAATGTGTAATTTTGGGTGATCTGGGCTTGAGTGGAACCAAGGAAGGAAGGAGGCTATGGTACCCAAGATCTAATGGGCACTATTCCTTGGACTTTCCCTCCTGTCTTATCCCCACATATGCCTAGCTTAGGCATGACCTGCCATAATTAGGCACAATCTACCATTATCCCATTGGATCACTCTAGGGACATGTAAATTCACTGGCCAAGATCCCCTGGGTGTTAACTGTTTGGGAAGGAAAGAACAAAGGCAATGTACAGTTGTGGAGAGAGTATTGGCTTTGAACCATAGTATGGTAGAACTTCTGAGTTAAATGAGATTATCTAGTTAAGCAGAGGTCATATAGCTCATTCCTGAGCCAAGTCTCAGACAGGTGTTCATGTAGCCTCTGTTTAAAGACTCCTTTTGGTTTAAAGGGTAGAGGTAGGGTGAAGGGATCACTGCTGTCCAAAGCAGTCTATTCCAATTTTGGACAGTTCTAATATCAGGATGCTTTTCTTTACACAAAGACTAAATCTGCATCTTGGCAATGTTTAGCACAGGGGTGGTGAACCTGTGGCCTCAAGGCCACATGTGGCCCTCTAGGTCCTCAAGTGAGGGCCTTTGACCGAATCCAAACTTCACAGAATGAATCCCCTTAATAAAAGGATTTATTTTGTAAAACTTGGACTCAGTCAAAAGGTCACACCCAAGGACCTAGAAGGCCACATGTGGCCTCAAGGCTGCAGATTCCCCACCCTGAGGCTAGCCAGTTTCTAGCTTTGTCTTCTGGGACCACATAGAATGAGTTGAATTCCTCTTCCACATAATAGTCCTTCAAATACTCAAAGACAAGTGTTGAGTCCTGTTTCAAGTCCTTTCTTCTCCAAGTAAAGCATTCTAATTTCTTCAGCTGATCCTTATATGGTACAGCCTTTAGTCCTCTCACTATTCTGGTCACATTCCTCTGAATGAACTCTAACTTCCTAAAATGTGCCCCTCAGAACTGAAAGCAGCACTCAGTGTGTGGTTAGAATAGGACAGAACACAGCAGAACACTGCCCTTGGTCTTGATACCAAACCCCTTAATGTGGTCCACATCAGGATTGTTTTGTGTTTTTGTTTTTTGCTTTCATATCATACCATTGAGTGATAGATAATGAATTCATAGTGCAGTAAAATACAACTTAGTTTTTTTTTAAATGGGAATGGCTCTCTAGCTATACCTCCCTGATCTTGTACTCATAAAGTTGATTTTTTGAATCTGAGTATAGGATTTTGCATTTGTATTTATGGAATTTTACCCACTTACATTTGCCTTATTGTTTTGCCTATTGAAATCTTTTTGATTTTGTCGTTCCACAGAGTAGCTATTTCTCTCAGCTTTGTGTCATCTACAAATTTGACAAAACTGCCATTGATGCTACTGCCATCTATGCTACTGATAAAAATGTCAAGCAGTAGAGTGCTAAGTAGGTGTTACAGTAGAAGCCTCTTTTTTAGCTGACATTGAGCCATTACAGGCTATATTTTGGGTCCAATCATTAATCCCGCTGAGAATCTACCTAACTGGACTCTTTGCCTTCATCTCTCTGTTGTACATAAGAGAATAACAGGTGAGAGACTTTGCTGAATATTGTTAAATGACTTCCATGTTTTTTCCTTATCTACCAGTGTAATAACTCTGATGACAAAGGAAATTAGTTTAGCCTGTTTTAAAATAAATTTTGTGGTACCTTTTGTTTTGACATCATGGTAATTTCTGTACATATCCTCCTTGACCAGGACCCCCCACTTCCCTGTGAGCATTCCATTGTAACAAGGACAAACAGTAAAACCAACTGACCCAGAAAGACTGCACTGCACAGCATTTGCTTGATGAAGTCATGTGGGTTCCTAGCAATTAACCTCTTCTCTACCAACTGCTCATAAACTCTACTTTAATAATAAATTCTGCAATCTAAGAATCAAAGCCAGAGTCACGTGCTTTCAGTTTGTGAACTCTGTCCTCCTCCCTGTTTAAAAAAATTGGGATAACATTTGCCTTTCTCTATTCCCCTCCTATTATTCCCAGCCTTTCAAAGCTTGGAGGGCATCATGGTAAAGTGAAAGAGTGCTAGATTCAGAATTAGGAAAGACCTGGGTTCAAATTTTGTCTCAAAAATTTGCCAGCTGTGTAGCTGGGAGCAAGTCACTTTAACTGTCTGGGTTTCAATTTCTTCATCTGTGAAATGTGGATAAAAATACCTATAATGCTCACCTCGTGGGATTGTTGTGAGGATCAAATAGGATAAAGAAGGAAGGAAATAAACATTTATTAAGCACCTAGTGTGTACCAGTCACTGTATAACATTAACTAGTGTATGCCAGATACTTTATAAATGTCTCATTTGTAAATATCATCTCATTTGATCCTCACAACAACTCTGTGGTAAGTGCTATCATTATCTACATTTCATTATTATCCCCAGTTTCACAGTTGAAGAAACTGGGGCAGACAGGTTCTGTAACTTGCCCATGGTCACTCAGCTAGTAAGTGAAGCCAGATTTGAACTCAGATCTTCCTGACTCCAGGCCCAGAGCTGTATCCTATCTATTTGTATATGGAACATTTAGCAGCCCTTAAAGCATGGCATTAATGCCAGCTATTATCATTATCATCATCACTGACAGTTGTGTGGCCATCACATCCACTATTTCTTTCAGTGCCTTAGCTCATCCAAGCCTAGGGTGTTGACCTCACCAAGACTACTCTCAGTAGTAGTCTATATGGACAAAATGGAAAGATGAGAGCTAGAAGACAGTATGTAGTAGAATGGATTCTCACTTGGTTGAATGATTGGCCCCCACAGGAGCCTTGAATGTCTCAGTGTTGGCCAGAGGGGAAGTCTCTAGTAGATAGAGGCCGTCTAGTATAGCCTATTTACTGCTATCTGTCTGTTCTCTTACTGTCTTTACTTACCATGGGTTTCAGCTGTTTTTGTTCTATTCTTTCCAAGGCCAAGATCATTCACTTTGACAGGGAAAACAGAAGTGGACTACAGAGTTGAGTAGTTTTACTTTCTCTCCAATGTTGATTATCATTTTCTCACATACTCTGAGCAATCCTATTCCCTTTTGGAATCTCCTTCCTTCTCCCCCCCAATATGGCTTTCTAGAAAAGCCCCTTTTGTGGTCATTAGCATCCCCTGAGAGGCAGTGTTGTATAGTAGATAGAGAGCTGGTCTCAAGGAAAGGAAGACCTGGGTTCAGGTCTTCCTTCTTGTTACATAGGTGACCCCCAGGCAAATTACTTAACCTCTTAAAGCTCTAGGCAACTCTCTAAGTCCAAAAGTTGCAAAGAAAGGACTGACCTGTGTTGGCAGGCGTTTCCTTAGCTGAGAGTTTTCTTGATCTTAGCTCTAGTCTGGATCCCTGTGGTTCACAACTGCCTCAACTCATCCTGAGCTCTAGCACTCCTGACACTCTTAGTACCTTCCCAATGTTTTATATTCATCTTCTACAACATCCCTGTTGAACATTTAGGCTTTACATTTGCTTTACTTTTGCAGTGAGAGGGAGCTCACTATCCCCTAAACTAACTGCTTTTCCATCCCCAAATGAACCAGTTCTAGGCTTATTATCTTTGCTCTATTCCCTGGTCATAGAACTGACTCCCTAAGTAACCTATCCCCTAGAACTTATCTATTCCTTAGGTTTAGGAAAGCCTGGAATGGACCAATCCATTCCTGTTCCACTTCTGGAAACCCAATCCAGAGCCTGTGCCCTGTTGATGAAAGGGTAGATAGGGAGTGTCAAGAATGCTGTATTAATATATCATCCCATTATAACATTGCCAGAAGCTTTTTTCTAGGATTATTGAAGAATGATTAGGATTTCAGAAGTCCAACAAAGGGAGAAGAGTTGAATTTAAGTTGTATTAAGAGGATGAGAGTGTAGGATGTGTCTAGGCAATGGGAGATAATCCTCAAAGACAAAATGTATTAGCTCTGCCAACATGGGGAGGGGCTGAATTCATAATGTTGGGCTACTCCACTCTACCTGGGGTAGAATATGATCTTTAATAGATTAACCTAACTCAATCCTGTCTTAGTCAAAGCCAGAAAAATCCAGCTAATATTAGTGGGTCCTTTCTTTTTTGGTTCATCACACAAAAGGAACAGCTTGTCAGTATACTTACTTATTATCTAGAAGCAAAACTATTGGATTTAGCTCCTTCCTAGATCTGTAATATGCCCGGAGTGGAACGATGAAGTTATACAACCCATTCCCAGCGGTCTCTGCAGAAACTATGATCAATTTGTTCTTAAAGCCATAGGCCTTAGCATCTTCATAACTGTTGTGCTTGCAGCCCTGGATGGAGACAAGATCCAGAGAACAGATCCTGTCAGTCAGTGTTTCTGTTACCGCTCCATATGGAAGAAACATCCAGAGGACGGATAGAGTCAGTCAACATGTTGGCTACTGTCCTGATCGAAAATAGCACTCCGAGAACTAATATATAGACAGTCTATGTTCTATTTGTAACTTATGTGGTGATAGCATCTGGAGAACAGAGTTGCTCAAAGTTTCATTCACTTTTCTATTTTGGGATGCCATGTTATATTCTAGAAAAGAAACAGAGTTAGCTCTTTGTCTAGATCATTGCCCTTTTTGGGAAAAAATGTCAACCTTTGGGTTAGTACTGGCTTTCTAAAAGGCTAGAGGCGTGTGTGTGTGTGTGTGTGTGTGTGTGTGTGTGTGTGTGTGTAACCATGGAATAGAGATCGTTCTATTGGAGGAAACAAAATATATGGGCTGGCAAAGGGCCTTGAGTCCATGGGGTATCAGAATGAGTTAGTCTGGAGAAGATGCAGAGGTGATGACAGCTGTCATTAAGTAGTCGAAGAACTGTCATGTGGAAGAGGGATTAGCTTTGTTCTTTTTGTCTCCAGTGGGCAGAAACTGGAGCAGTGGGTGGAAACTTTAAAGTGGCAAATTGAAGGTTGAAGGCAGGAAAAAAAAACTTTCTACCAATGGGTTGCCTTGAGAGGTGGTAGGTTCCCCCCTTGGTTGAACTTTCTTGGAAGTCTTCAAGCAAGGCTGAATATGTGTCAAGTATGTTATAGTGGGGATTCCTTTCATGTAGGTTCTTTTCATTGGCTGGTGAGCCCCTTAGTTAGATTGTAAGCTCCTTGAAGGGGGAGACTCTTTTTCTTCATTTTGTATCTCCAGGGCTTAGCACAGTGACTTGAGCTTAATAAATGTCTATTGACTGACTGTATGACCTCTGAGGTCCTTTCCAACTTTCAAATTCTGTATTTCTATATAACAACAACAGTATTAACTCACACATGTTCTTTAGCAACTGGAGGTTTATAAAGTTCCTTACATACGTTACTTCAGTATTTAAAGATCTATGTTTTTGTCCATGTGGACATGTGGACACAGATCACAAACCCTCTACAACTTAGTAGATGAGATAATTTAACAATTTAAATTCTGTGGTCAAAGTGGGTATGAGCCTCTCTGAACTTAGCAAGATTGGTCATTGGATAGTAGACATCTGCCATTGGGCTCATGCTAAAAATCTTCCAAGTTCAGTTGCATTTGTCAAACTCTGTGCTGCACTGGCATGGCCTTTGAAGGGCCCCTTCTATGCCATGATGAGGCATTGGACTAGGAATGTAGGGGAGGTTGCATACATTATCTCATGCACATGTACATATATACTTGGCTTTGGACCAAATAATGTACATATGTGACGTCCTGGGAATTTATAACACTTAAGGCAAAATAACAGAGCCCCATTATGACCTGTCATAGAAGGTATCCTGAGTTATGTTCAGAATTCTCCCTGGTTATAGCTTTCATAACAAGGACAAAGAGCATCATCTATCAGAACAGAGAATAGAAACACAATGGGTGCTGACTCCATAGGGTTGGGTAACTAACTGAATGCATGACCTTGGGTCAGAAAGTGATCTTAAATAATGTAAAATAAAGACTAACCAGCTCAATCTGGCCTTTGGCAAAGCCATAAGGCTCTAACCAATATTAGTGGGTCACATCTTTTAGCTTCTTACATGTAGGCAACAGATTGGGGGTGTACTTGCTTGTAATCCATCCTTTTGCAGACTTAGGGAGGTAGTGAAATCTGGTTTAATTATCTCCTGCTGAGTAGCTGGCCATGGAGAGTGTTAGAGACATCAAATAGTATCAACAGCTGATATTATTAGGTTCTCTTGAGCCTTGGGTGGAAGGAGACTTACCTAATGCCCTCTTACCTTATCTAATCTTAAGCAGCAGAAAGGAGCTTTCACAGGGAGCAGGTGGCACAAAGTAGGCGAGCTCCCAATATATGGTGAGTTGGGAGGGTAGCCTTTTACATACCTGGAACAGAGGAAGTCCAGTTTTAGGTATCAAATATATGATCTCCTTGTTCTATTACATTACTTAGAGGTTGGGTAACAATTGTTTATTCAACAGCTATGTGCCTGGCCAGCCCCATACTGGTTGGTACCTTCCCACCTTTCCAGTCATCTTACACACTGTTCCCATCCATGAACTCTTCAATTCAGCCATATGGTTCTGCCCACATTATACTCCATTGCCATTCAGTTGCTTTGACTGGTTGTATCCTATATGGCTGCCATGCATCCCCCCATCATCTCCACCTCTTAGAATTTCTGGTGTCCCTAAGAATTTGTTCAGAACCATATTCTGCAGTAAATCTTTCCTGATTCCTCCCAACTATTAAGGCATTTCCTTTCAAAATTATTTTATATATTTATACATGTACATGTTATTTTTTCTATTAGGCTGTAAGCTTCCTGAGGCCACAGGGCCTGGGCATAGTTAGCCCAAAAAATATGCCTATTTCATTTTTTGTATTATATCCCCAGTTGCCTAGCATAGTGTCTGTCACATAACATGCATTTACTAAATTCCTTTTGATTGGCTGATTAATATATCATTATCCCTGCTCTAAAGGAGAATTGGTTCTAATAGATTTAGAGATATTTAGAATTTGAAAGTCAGAAGAGATCTCAGAGATCATTTAATGTAGTTTAGAAGACCATGATCTGTAAAACAATGAAAGAATATTACAAAGCAGCAAATCCAGTATAAGACTATGTATTTCAGACAGTGAGCTATATAACTTCTCTAAGCCTCAGTTTCCTCATCTGTAAAATTAGGGGGTTAGAGGGAATGGGCTCTAGGTTAGAGATAATTATGGAGTATGCAGGGAAGGCTTGATTCCTTCTCAAGGAATTGAGGGTAGGCCTTGAAAGAGGGATAGATTTGAAAAACGGAAGGGGAGAAGACAGGGCATTCCAAGAAGAAATGTGAGATCTCATATGGCTTGTGTTTGGTAGAACAGGGATAAATAGACCTGGCTATTGTGGAGGGTTTATATTGGAGAGTGGCGGAAAATAAGGCTTCCAGGAGCCCATGCTTAGGAGCTGGAAGGTGGGGCAGGAATTGAAAAGGACTTGGCTTACCTTGCCATCTAAAACAAAACTATGGGTCCAAGTAGCCACAAGAGGGCATCCCAACATCATAGAACAGCTTTGGTTCCTGGTAAGAGACTGTGCTGGGAAAATCAAAGGTGATTTTTTTGGGCTTGTTTTTGGTTTTTTGGATGCTAACTTAGGATGCAAAAAGGAGGGGGAGGAAGAGAGCAGAATTTCCCACCTTCCTGGTGTCTGACTCAATCTAGTGGGAACAAGGGAACTTTCTTTCCTATATTTTCTTTGGTTGGGAGTTGGCTGGGAGACTAAAGGGAACTGGAAAAGGAATGGAAGGCTGGCAAACTCTTTTTAACATCTAGAAGTTCAATAATCCAGTACCGGGAGGAGCACAGATTTGAGTGAACTCAAGAGAAACCCTTGAAGTAGGGATCTTTTCTCTCCTGTAGCGCCAGTGGAATGCACATGAAGCTCAGTGAAGGCTGATGGATATGATTGCAACACAAAGGAAAATGGATTCTTGTGTATCCAGCTAAACTCTTCCTTCCTGTAGGCTGGAAGCTCCCATCCCACACCTTTCATGAAACTGGCCTGAGCTCCTCAAGCCTGCACTGATCTCTCATTTTTCTGAAATCCTTTAGTCAACAATACAATTAGCTCCACCCTTCCATCCCACTTACTCTGCCCTTGTTATATTATGATTCCGTGGCTGCCCCCAACTCACTGCTTCTGCTTGGGCCTAATTTACTTTTCTGTCAAATGAGAGGATTGAACTAGATGGTCTTCTTATCTCTATAGCCATAGCAATAGCAGTGACTCACATTTTTTGTTGTACTTTAAGGCTTATAACATGCTTTCCTCCCAGAAATCTTGCAAAGTCAGAATCACAAGTAAATATTATCTGCATTTTTTTTGTCTTTTTGGAGGAGGGAAGGCAGAGCAATTGGGGTTAAGTGACTTGCCCAGGGTCACACAGCCAATAAGTGCTAAGTGTCTGAGGCTGGATTTGAACTCAGGTCCTTCTGACTCCTGGGTTGGTGCTCTATTTATTCACTGTGCCACCTAGCTATCCTCTGTTATCCCCATTTTAAAGATGAGAAGTGACAGAATGGCTCCGAGGTGTCCTCATGAGGTTTTCTGACTCCAAATTGAGAACTCTTTTTACTATGCCAAATTTCCACTAGACAAGGAATTCTTTGTGGGCAGGAATGATAGCCTCTCTTTTGTCTTCCTAGATAATGGCATAAGTCTGGGCACATATCAGGTACTTCATAAATGCTTGCGAATTAAATTATAATGAATATAACCAAAGTGAAAGTTTATAGTCTTTATAAATAGCTGCCCAAATAATATTTCTTAAGAACAGGTCTAGCCATGTCACTCTCCTACTGGAGAATCTTCAGTGGCTCCCCATTGCCTATAGGATAAAATATAAACTCTTTACTTTGGTCTTGAAAGCTCTTCACTGTCTAGCTTCAGTCACCTTTTCAGTCTTATTTCACATTACTGTCCTTCCCACGCTGTGTTCCAGACAAACACAGTATTTGCTGTTCCCCCAAGCTCGATGTGCCATCTCTCATTTCTGTATCTTTACATAGGCCACCTCATGCCTGGAAATGCTTCCTCCTCACTTATATGTTTTAGAAAGCTTAGATTCCTTTAAGGCTCATAAATAGTTTTCACAAACATAAGTCACAAATATTTTTCAACTAATGACAAAGTTACTTCTCCAGAAAGGAAAAATAAGAACAAATTCATGAATAAAGATCACAAATGCAATACTGTGGCTGAGGCTAATCATTTGTTTGTCTTAAGCAGGAACACCTGTGGTGTGACCATGAGTCAATGAAAATGTATTTGAATTTCTTACATCTTGCATTTTCCAGCAGGAACCCTGACACAGCCAATACTTTCCTTTGCTGACTCTTGTAATCAAAACAGAGTATTACTTAGACTAACAAATGATAATTCTTCATCATAAAGAGAAGTGTAAACATGGCCTTCTCCTCTCTCCTCCCCCCACTAATGAATTTGCTAACTCTTCTCCCTCCTGTGAACATTAGCTAGTGCTCTGTTATTAGCAAAATGGATATATATTTGGGGAACTCTCAAATTTATTTTACTTTCCAGCAGGGATACAACTTTAAGAGGGAGTGAGAAAGCAATGGGTCTTTGTTGTTCAGTTGTTTCATCTTCAACTCTTTTGACCCCACTTGGGGATTTCTTGACAAAGATACTGGAATGGTTTGCCATTTCCTTCTCCAGCTTATTTTACATATGAGGAAACTGAGGCAAACAGGGTTAAGTGACTCGCCCAGGGTCACACAGTGAATGTCTAAGGCTGGATTTGAATTCACATCTTACTGACTCAGTGCTCTAGCAATGGATCCCAGAGTCAGAAAAATTGGGATCAAATCATGGCTCTGATATTTCCTGCCTCTGTGACCTTGAGAAAAGCAATTCCTCTCTTATGCCTCAATTTCTACATCTGTAAAATGAGAGGGATGGATTAGCTGGTCCCTACGGTCCCTTCTAGCCCTAAGTTTTGGTGATCCTAAATAGTGAATCATTTCTTCTGCAGCACTGGGCGAGTGGATTTGGAATTTGGAATCCGTGGATCTGAATTTGAATCTGGGCTGTGCTGTTTGCCCCTGGACTTGGCCAGTCATTTGGCTCTCTCAGTTCCCATTTTTATGTTTCTGTTAGGCTAATCAGTATGAGTACTTGGAGAAATATAAAACTCTATACAGTTTTAAGAGATAATGATTATTATTTATCTTAAAGGAAGAGAGGATAGCGTAATAGATACAAAATGTTTCTATTTGGACAACTAAAGAAACGACAGTAACCAGTTATCTAGAAAAAAAATTAATCTAGAGCAAGGACCAGGTAGTCAAGGTGTAGAACAGACATATGAGACACATATGTGGCCCCTAATACTCCCCAGTGCATCAGAACCAGATTATAATGTAATTGGGAAATATTTAACAAAATAGAACATGGATTATATTTATAAGTGGTTTTATAAATCAGTATGTGGCCCACAGGGATCCTTCTGTATGGTTTAGTGAGTTCAATATGATGGGTGGAGGAGACAGAGGCCAGCTCTGAAGCCAGGAGGATCTAAGTGATCCCAGGGCAGCTAGGGGTACGGCTGATGGTTTCCTAGGCTCTAGGGTAGAGTCAAGAAGACTTCTCTTCCTGGATTCAAATCTGGTCTCAAGACACTGACTGTGTGATTCTGGGCAAATCACTTAACCTTGTTTGCCTCAGTTTCCTCATCTGTAAAATGATCTGGATAAGGCAATGGCAAACTATTCCAGTATCTTTGTCAAGAAAACCCCAAATGGGGCCACAAAGAGTTGGACGTGACTGAACAACAATAACAACAAAGTCTCTTTCAGCTGTAAATTCTATGTACTGTTTTTACTCAGCATTTGTTACAACCATTTAATCATCCACTCTCCCTTACTGTCCTTGGAATGAAGAACTTTTTTTTTTTCTCTCCATGATAAACTGCAACACAGCTGAAACCTGACTTGTAGTCAGCCTCATAAAATCTTAAATGCCTCTTCCCCGGCTCAGACATTTTATGTTTTTCCTAACTCTTCGTCTCAATTCTCCCCCACTTCCCCCAATTTAAAATTAATATTGCTCACAATTGTCTTTCCTCTTCGCCTACAGTTTCTATAGCTCAAAGACACTTAAAAAAAGATACTTAGTGTCTCTTAAGTTCAAGATTAATTTGGAGGAAAAAAAATCCATAATTAACAATTAACCCATTTTTCTTCTTTATTCCCTGCTGGGGAGTGAGTGGGACTTTCATCAATGGCTGTGTTTACAGAAGCAACACCAGAGGCAGCTCAATTAATGACATGACATCTAGCTTAACGGAGAGTCTAGTTAATTACAGGGAGGTCTTCAGATGTAGACAACTTCAGTGGGTGGCCTCTGGGGTAAATGCTACACTTACTCTACCACGGTAAGTCCCTCATCGTCAGATGGCGTCATCTCATCCTCTGACTGGTCACTGAGGAGGTCACAGGGGAGGAGGGAAGAGCTGTCCGCTAGCTCCAGGACTGGGGCGATGCTAGGTCTGCGGCTGCTAGAGCCATTTTCTGTGGGCAGTGTGAGTTTGCTGCTATTCGAGGGTCGGCAATCAGTGCTCTGCAAATCCATGGCCACTGTACCTGGAAAGAAGGGAAAAAAAAAACTAACCCATTGACCACAGAGTGCTGCAATAGGGGTTTCCTTGTTCACCCTCATCCCCTTGTCCTGTCCATCAACACTCCCAGATTAATCCACACAGATCCTGCTCCCTGGGGTCACAGCTATTCCAGGGATCCCAACCGACTTCACTCTTTTCAGATTTAATTTACCCCAAATAAAAAGATCTATTTCCTGGCCACACACACTGGCCTCTCTCTCTAGCTATGGGTTGAATCCTAATGAGGATCTGGAAATTTCTCAGAAAGAAGAGTTTTCTCCTTTTTACTGTAAATGTCCTGGATTATCACTATAACATTCTTTGCTGGTGCAAAATTTTGTGGGTTGTACCTGCCTTAGACCCCAGCCCAGGGGAATGAACTACTGAAATATCCAAAGGACCTCATTACACAGTCCTTTGTCATTTAATATTGTGGTGAGGCAAATATAAAGGGGGGAGTGGGAAGAAAGAATGGGATACTGGTAACCAGATTCAGGATTAAATGGATTCAGTGGATTCAGTGAGGGTTATTTGTTCCATGGTTCATTTAAACTTCTTACATCCAAAATTATTACCTTTTCTTTCCTTCAACCTGCAGGTGTTAGCCTGGGGTTGAGATAAGTACCCCTTGGTCAGGTAGGCAGGCCCCTTGGACTTTTGTCATTAGTTCCTTGGCAAGAATGGATTTATCTAATTTTCCAGCCAGGACTCTCCCTTGGGGTCACAGATCCAGAGTCCAGAGTTACACTCTGGCTATTTGTCCCTCCCCATTATGTTTAGGAAGGTGACATCAGGTGACAGTAAACTTAACCTCTTTAGGTGAGCCCAGTGTCTGCAACCTTTCAATGATGGCTCTAAACTATTTGCCATGCTAGCTCTAAGTCTTATAGTTCTAGAATTGGCATCCTGACATAGAAGAGACATGCACAGAAGGAAAGAATCACAAGTCACGTGCCATTGCCTTGCTGATGGCAGGGAAGAAATCATTGTGGACTGCCTCTGAGCCTCAGTCTTTAGCCTGCTGGTGGAAACACCACCTGCTGCCTCTATAAGTTCCTGCTTATCCCCCATAGCATGGGAGGGAGGGGAGATAGCACAGGGCCTGGGGTGACTGTTCCAACCCAATCTACCCAAAGAATAACTTGTATTCTACTCAACTAGTCAGAGAGCCAACTTCTCAGTGGTCAGTCCCAAGGCTGTGTCCATTCAGCCCAGAAAGCAGCTGGTCTGGTGCTGTTGGCCAGCGTTGCCATGGAAGAATCTGTCCCTCTTTGTGTGACACACTTCTGTTTCTTGGAAGCCAATTTGGGAAGCTCCCTGATGGGAGGCATAATTGTGTATAATGTGCACGTAATTTGGGCAGAACATGGGCAGCTGCTCCCCTCCTGCCTATGTTCCAAGGGCTGATGGCTCCAGGCCATATTGACAAGCACATAAAGTGTTAGAGGGGAGGAGGGCAGTAAGATAACAAGCATGGATACAGGCTTGGACCAGCAGGCATACAGAGCCCATCTAATAGCAAGAAATTCTATCCCTCAATGTTCTTTCAGGTACTAAAAAAGGAGGAGGTGAAAGCCTTCTTGGTGGCCTCTAGGCTCTACCCTCTCAACTCCAGTCCTTCTTGAATGCTTTTTACCACGAGACTAATTTTTGTCCCACAGGGTTTCACCTGGTTACTCCACTACTCAAAGGCCTTCATTGTCTACAGGAGAACCAGGTTGGTGTAGTAGGAAGAACATTGGACTAGGAATAGAGGGACCTACATTCTTTTATCAATTTTGGCACTGACTTGCTGTGTGATTTTGAGCAAGTCACTTCCCATTTCTGGACTGTATTTCCCCATTTCTCATGGACCTTTCAGTTCTGATTTTCTATGATATTATGATCTGCTTGAAAATAGTTTGGTTTGTAAAGGAGGGGGCAAAGAAGCTAATAGTTAAGATAATATTGACTGGTATTCTCTTCATTGGTATTGATGGGGTACAGGGGGGAAAAACCCTAGACTTAGGGTTAGCAGTCCCTGTTCTACCTTGTAAGAACTGTGTGAACAAGGGAAGTTATTTTTCCTTCAAACCTGTTTCCTTTCCAGTGGGGTGTGTGTGTGTGTGTGTGTGTGTGTGTGTGTGTGTGTGTGTGCGCGCGCGCGCGCATGTAAACATGAGATGTTCTCTAAATCCTTTAAGCTCTCATATTTTATGATTCTGTTCTGATGACTGTGAAGAATCATTTAGTTTGAAGCTGAAAATAAACAAAACAAACTAAATCTACGTCCTTCCATTTTTTTCCTCATTAAAAAATTACTGATGACTTTTTTTCTCCTTTGAACAGACTCCACTTTGCATATTGGGCCTGTATTTACTCACTATCAAAACCCAACTCCACAGGCAGCTGCAACATTGTTCTTGCTATGCATGAAATGATTTTTGTAGTTACATGTGGAGAACTGTGAAGATTTAAACATTGATACACAAGCCACTCCAAAATCCTGGTGCTAGAAGTAAGAGTAATTCCTCATAGCAACTGCTCTCTGAAGCATGGGTGCTCTTCCCCTCCTCTCCATTCTTTTTTTCCCTAGGGATGCAACTTGACGGCTTTAGAAAGATTCTTTCTCCTCTTCATTGTGTACACGTGGTGGGCTACAACAGTCTTCAGAGGACATGATATCCTCTGACCAGCTACCTGAACTGAGATGGTTGGCTGCTTGCAGGAAGGGTCAATGCAGCCTACCTGGATTGAACTCAGCCTCCCCTCCCCCATAATAATTTTTTTTTCCTTTCCATAATATAGTCACTTGTGATCTTGGAGTCAGGAAGACTAGAACTTAAATCCTGTCCCCCCCGCCTGCCGACACTTACTAAGGGTCTGAATAAGTCATTCAACCTCACAAGGCTCATCTGTTATAAATGGGGCCTCTCTCATGTTGGGAGAATCCAACAAGATATGTAAAGCTCTTTGCAAATCCTAAAGAACTATATAAATGTTAGCTATAATTATTATCATTATTAGTAGTAATATTCCCTTCAGCGATGCAGATCAGATTATGACCTCTCTCCTGCTTAATAGAGCTTCAGGAGTTGCTATGACCAACTATCACTACGTGGCCAGTTTGGTCTAAACTCAGCCAGGCAGGGCCTCAGATGACAACCATGTAGCTATCATTAGACCTCCTGATGGAGCCTTTCCAGGTTGGTACAACCTCTCAGAGTGAATTCCCATAGAACAGAGGTGAGGGTCACTTCCATGCTATGAGGTAATATCAAAGCAGGACCTTAGTGGAGATTCTAGAACAAAAATGACAGCAATGGTGAACATTCATAGTAATTTAAAGTCACCAAGGCACTTGAGTCATACTAACTGCAGAACTAGAGAATTTTATAGATGAGAAAACTGAGGCTCAGAGAAAGGGAAAGTGGTCACACAGCTGTGAAGGGTCAGGGCCAGACTTGAAGATTCCACACTACAAGTCCTGTGCTCTTTCCACTAGACAAAACCAACAGTGAGCAAAATCTTATGGAGAATGGAACTCTGCTGGCCTGGCCAGCAGATGATCTGGCATGTTCTCAGTCCTGCCCTAACCCTGCTGCTAGTTCTAGGATTGATCTGAACTCATTTGGAGCCTCTTAATACTCATGGTCTGAGAAAGTCCCTCTAAGTTTTACTCTTTGTGTCCTCAACGTCCAGTTTCAACATTCAAAGCTTCCCCCTTGCTCCATTTCTGTAAGTTAGGATTTTGAGAATGAGACAACCTTTTTCTGTTCCCTGTATGATCAGAGACTCCTAGAAACACTAAGTTTAGAGAAATTTTAGAGGTCCTTAGAGGAGACCTCAGAGACCAGTACATTACCTTCTTTTAAGATGAGAAAATGGAGGGGAAGTGATTCACCCAAAGTCACACAGTGTGACTGGTCAAGCCAGTACTAGAACCCAGTTCTCTCCCCGCCCCCAATTACTTCAGTGTCTTTTGCTGTTTTCTAGATGTTTAATTTGCTCTCTCCCAAACTGCATCTCTGCAAACTTTATGTAGCTCCTCTGTCCTTGCATGGCCTTTCCTGGGTCTTGAGATCACATTAGTTGCCCTTCTCTGGATGTTCCCCTGCCATGTTTGTCTGCTTTAATCTTGGCAGTCAGATGTGCCTGTAGTTCTGTGTGGGTTAGAGGCCTGTGGTTTAGTGTCAGGAAAGGAAGTTGTTTTCTGGATGGTGGTTGGCATCACAAAGGCCTTTGGGGGACTGAATGGCACATAGGGCCCATGGAGATAAGAAATTGAAGAAGAAATTGAAATTGAATTCAGCTTGTTCAGCTCTCAGTAAAAGTGTAAAACCGATTGTCTTCCATGCTCTCTCACTTTACTTTATCTCTCTTCTTTCTCTCCAAGAACACTTACTCTGCTTGCTCAGGGCTCAATCATTGCCTGCCCTGTCCAGCAAGATCTCCTGCTCTGGATGCCTCCCTTCTGCCCCTCATTCACCCATCAGAACTTACCGATGGTGGCTTTCCTCTGGTATAAAGCTGCAGTTAGGTAGAAATAATCTTGCTACTCATTCATGCCAATGGTTGTTAATAGTTCATTAATGATAATAATGATAATTGATATAATTATAATAATTAATGACAATAATAGCTCATATCTAAGTATTGTTTTCCTTGTGATGTTAAGTGCTATAACCATTATCGTCACTTTTATAGCTGATAAAACTGAGGGTCAAGAGGTATGGAGGTGAAGGGACTTGTCCAGGGTCACATAGCTAGTAGGTAGTAGCCAAGATTTCTGACTCCAAGTATAGAATATTTTTTCCATTGCACTAAGCTGTAGGAATTGCCCTCATTAGTAACACAAAGTTGATCTGTGAGATTTCCTAGAGGTCTTTGCATTTTAATAAGAGACTGGCTATGCCTCAACCCAAAGGAATAAATCCTCAATAGTGAAGTTTTAGACAGTGTAGGAGATTGGGTGGGAGAGCAAATTGGGAATCCAGGGGCCTTCTTAATGCTCTGTGCCTTACATCATGCATATGACTGCCTGTTTTGCCCAATTTAGGATCATTTCTGCCCCTGACTTCAGGGAATTCCTTCTGTGAGTGGGGGGGGTCCCCTCACCCATGGAAGCAATGATGCTATGGACTGGAAGCCGGGAGGGTCCGTCATAGAGGCCTCGCCCTGAGAAGCCCTGCCTCTTCTGCTTTTCTTCCTGTTTGAAGATGAAGGCTGAGTTCTCCTCCTTGGTGATGTTGATATAGAAGCAGGTGTCAGAAGCAGCCATGATGTGCCGTGGGCCTGGGTTCAGCAAGATGCTTTTATTCTCCTCCCGCTTCAACCCGATCAGGCAAACACCATATCTAGGGCAGACACAATAGTAGGCACTCAAGGCCAACCTCATAAAGAGGGCACTGGCTTTCCCATTCCCACTCCCCTCTCTACCACAGGGCTCAAAATGCTAAACTCGATTGAAAATTGAAAACTAGATCTCTGGCACTCATTGTCCAACTGAGGGACAGACAAAAACCCTAGGGAGCTTTTCTTTCTTTTGGAGATTCTTATTCAAAGGAAAACAGTCCTTTTCTTTATGCTGCATGCCCATGAGTCACTTATGCCTTTTCTAGTCAAAGCTGAAGGACTGGATTTTCCAGATAATAGAAATAATAGCAAAGTAATGATAATGACAAGAACAGTAGAGCATCCCCATAGTGATTTAAGGTTTGTAAATGTCAATGCTGGGATTCAACCCAGGGTACCTGGACTGTAAATTGAAGGTACTTCTGATGGTAATAGGGCCCTGGGGCTTGAGGTAGATGGGAAAATGTCACATAGGGCAGAGAAAACATGGGACAGAGGTCAGGAGATAAAATTTCTAGTCTTGGCTCTGCCACTAAATTCCAATATGAACTAGGGCAAAGCCATTTCTTTTCTCTAGCCTTCAGTTTCCTCTTGTGAAGATCAGGTTGGATAAGACAACCCCCTACAGTGCTTTCCATTTCTGATATTATAAGGTTCCAGGATCCAAGATATAATCTTTGGGGAAAAAACCCATTATATTTGGTGTCAGGGGACCTGGGTTCCATTCTTGACTCTGCTGCTCACTACCTGTATGACCTTGGACAAGTCACTTAACCTTCTGGGTCTCAGTTTCCTCACCTATAAAGCAAAGTGGTTGGACTAGATGATTTCTAATTTTTTTCACCTATGATCCTATGATTCCATGGGCTGAACTTTGCTTCCCCTCCCCTTCCTCACTTTGCAGCACTGTTTCAGATCAGGGAAAGTGGAAGGGATGAGTAAGAAAAGAAGCAAGAATGAGGGAGAGGAGAGGGTATTTAGCCTAAGAAGAGGGGTAAATACCCTTCCTACTCCTACCCCCCCCCAAAACTCCTTTCAAGCAATACCTCTGGCCAGTTATTCCCTTACTTACCCCCCAACCCCCAGGGGACCCTGCCTCTTCTCTCACTTTTTGTGGGCGTGGAAGGCTGCATAGGTGAAGCTCTTGCCTTCATACTCCATGAAGAATTTGCTGTCTCCCATTCGGATATGATAAACTTCATTCCCTGAGCATCGACCGTACATCCGCTGCCATTGCTCCGGTGAATCCTGACCTTCCCTAGGGACAAAGCCAGAGACCAGGCCTGCCCATTAAAGCTGCCCCAAGATGCTTGGGACAGGAGGGACAGGTGCATGGGAGAGGGACACACAGACAAGGCCCACAGTAGATGAGAGGAATGGAGGTACATTCTACCTGAGCAGAAACCCACACCTCTAGGACTGATCTTTTTTTTTCTTTTTTGGAAGGGAAAGTTGGGGTTAAGTGACTTGCCCAAGGTCACACGGCTATTAAGTGTTAAGTGCCTGAGGCTGGATTTGAACTCAGGTCCTCCTGACTCCTGGATTGGTGTACTGGGCCACCTAGTTGCTTCATGTAGGAGTGATCTTACTCCATAAATGGCATGATTTGAGGGACAATGGCAAAGCCTACCCACTTCCAAATATCTCTCTAGTTTCATTTCCACCATTGGAGGATCATTCCATTTGTCAAGCCAGACTGAAGAGGTCTCATCTCATCAGTTATTCCTCATATGCTGTTCCACCTGGCCCCTCTCTCCTCCCAAATCCCAGGTCATTTTAGCTGGTCAGAGACACACATGGTACTCCTGGCATTGGTTCTGGTTCTTTTGATGAAGACTACACTCTTTGGGAATAGCCTTATAAACACCCTCCTCGAAGAAAACTCTTTGGATAAGGTTGAGCTGGAGGCAAACCTGGATACTCACTGTCCCCGGGACGTGTGGACCAGCAGGGTGATGAGCGTGGAGGTGGCTGGGCAGATGCAGTTTAAGGCCAGCATGGCATATTTACACTCTTCTTCACACACCACATGGTCTGCATCAGAGAGGGGAAATGGTTAGCAGAAAAGGCCTTGCCCTTGACATTGGCATTGACAAAAGGCAATGCCTGTGACATTGAATTTCAGACTCTCAGGACAAGGACTCAGGACAAAGATGATCCTTATAGATCATCTTTGTCTACTGTCCCGCCCATTATAATAAACCCTGCTTGAACAGATATAGCTATCTGGCTATATCTACAGTATCTTTCAGTACCTGCAGATAGTATCTTGGACAGATGGTTATCTAATTGATATTTATATACCTTCAGGGATAGGGTGACACCCATATTCTAGGAGGCAACTGTACTATTCTTCTATTATACCTTTTTTATTGCCTTTTGCTTCTCTCACTGGACCCTCCACACCCCAGGACTCTGATTTTTTTTCCTTTCATAAAGAGGACCAAATATTCTGTGGGCCATCTTCCCTTGGCTGACTGAATGTAGCCGTTTTTGAATGGGCTATTTTCCTACTAGGGGACCTCTCTTGAAATGGTTTGTAGCTAGAAATAAACAGAGTCCATTGAGTCCAACTCTGATTTTGCCGACAAGGAACTGAGAATTAGATGACTTGCAAAGAATCACACAACTATTAATTGTCGGAGGTGAGATTTAAATCTAGGTTCTCCTCACTCCAAGTCCTCTACCATATTCACTACATTCCTTTTCCTTCTGAGAGGCCAGGACATGTTTGAGACCAATTGAGGAATAGCTTTTTATCTTCATATATATGTATACATATCTATAAGATATATATATCCATATCTATCTATCTATCTATCTATCTATCTATCTATCTATCTATCTATCTATATGTATCTCATGTAAGGGCCAAGGCTTTCAGCAGCTCTAAAGTACCCTCAGAAGACCTGTGGGAATGTCTTGTCTCCCTAATAAGATTGTAAGTTCATTAGTGAGCCATGTGATCACAGATAAGTCACTTAATCTTTGTGCTTCATTTTCCTCATCTGCAAAATGAGGGGGTTGGACTATACAATCTCAATGGTCCTTTAACCTTCTATAAAATTTCATGATTCTATTAGACAAATTAGTATATAGTAGATATAGGAGGGGAGAGGAAGGTAGAGACACACTTTGGTGAACTACCATAGGAAAGATAAGCAATTTGAATGCTTTCTCAACAAAACATTCTCAGTTGGAAGGCTATGATAGAGGCAAAACCATTTCTACTCTCTGGGCCTGTTTTCCTGGCTGTAAAATAAGGGAGTCGCAACTAGATGATTTCTAAAGTTCCTTTTAGCTCCAACATTCTCATATCTAACATCCCTTCAGTGCTGACATTCTCTGTTTTATGATTCGTTCTAGGACTCTAAGATGACAACCACTAGCTAGTTTTGTTATCTTTTTGCCAGCTCACTTGGGCCCTCTTAGAAATATGTATTTGGGGAGGCTAGGTGGTACAGTGAATAGAGCACTGGCCCTGAAGTCAGGAGGACCTGAGTTCAAATCTGGCCTCAGACACTTAACACTTACTAGCCATGTGACCTAGGGCAAGTCACTTAACCTCAATTGCCCTGCATTCCCCTCATCCAAAAAGAAAAGAAATATGCATTTGAATACATACATAAATTTGTATAGCTATAATTGAGTATTTCCCTTTAGAGTATAGAAATCTCAGAGTAATTATCATGTGCCTAATAAAAATGTCAAAATAATAATAACTTCCCCTCAAGAAATTCACATAGCACTTGTCCTTTCTAATGCAATTATCATGTATTAAATATTTTATTGTTATTTGTGCATATCCTCTGTTTTTCCTAGACTACAAGATCCATACTGGCAGGAAACTACGTTGTAGCTGGAAAAACTGTATATCTTTCCTGGTACGTAGCTCAAGTCCCTAAACAAAGTGAATACTTAAAATAAGTATGTTGAATTAAATGTTAGTGAGCCTGGTTCATTTTTATGCAGCATAAACAGTCACCCTTCTTCACACTGCTTGGGTGGAAACTGGCTTGCATGATTGGACACTTGGGTTCTATTTGCAGCTTTATGATTGACTCATTCTGTGACTCATTTTTACTCACTGTTCAGTTTCTTTCTAAGACTGATGTAGAATGAAGAAAAATACATACATACATCAAATAATCCAATATTTCAAGTATTTATTAAACACCTCCTATGTTGGTCATCAACATAAATATGAATAACAAAACTGAATCATATGTAATTAGAATGGCCAAATTTGGCCCTGGAGAAATATTGAAAATATGCATCTCCTTCCCTTTCTTGAAGAAGTGACTGACTATGGGTGTGGAATATTTTATATACTATCAGACACAATTGATGTGTTGCCTTGTTTTTATGGATTGCTTTTTTCTATTTTTTTCTTTTGTTTATAGAAATGACTTGCTGGGTAGAGGAGAGGGCAGGTATATATTCAGAATTGGAAGTGATGTAAAAAAATACATCAATAGCTATTTTTAAAAGGAGAAATATTCATCTGAATCTCATGATGTCTCTTGCTTTTGTTTTTAATTTTTACTGATGTTGTTTTTAGATCACTTTCACTTCTAAATATGCCCCTCATTCCCATGCTCAGAGAGTTATCCCCTGTAGCAAAGCATAGAAAAAGAAAGAAACAAAAAGCAGTTCCACAAAACTAACCAATACATCAGTCAAGTTTGATAGTATATGCAATGTTCTACTCCCATAGCTTCCCATAGCTGCAAAGAAATGAAGGAGTATTTTTTTCTTTTTTCTTTGGGACCAAGACTGATCATAATCATTATACAGTGTTCAGCTATTATTGTTTCTATTTACATTATTGTAGTCACTATGTTTATTGTTTCCCCGTGTCTGTTTTAATTTGCATCAATCCATATAAGTCTTCCCGTACTTCTCTGAACTCTTCATATTCCTCATCTCTTACAGCACAGTAATATTCCATCACATTCATGTACCATTATTTTTTAGTCATCCTATAATTGATGGAACAGATATCTTTTTTATTATAATATTCTTTAAAAAAATTATTTTGGAGGGGGGAAGGTAGGGCAATTGGGGTTAAGTGACTTGCCCAAGGTCACATGGCTAGTTTTATGTGTTACGTGTGAGAGGCTGGATTTGAACTCAGGTCCTCCTGACTCCAGGGCCGGTGCTCTACTTACTGCGCTACACAGCCACCCCTGGAACAGATATCTTTTCAAAAGACAAACAAGATTCTTACTTTTCTCCTTTCTCTAACCAGGACCTAAAGTTTGCTGTTGTTCGGTTGTTTCAGTCATGTCTGACTCTTCATAACCCCATTTGAGTTTTTCTTGGCAAAGATACTGGAGTAGTTTGCCATTTTCTTCTCCAGCTCATTTTACAGATGAGGAAACTGAGACAAACAGGGGTAAGTGACTTGTCCAGGGTCACACAGCTACAGTTTCTGAGGCCAGATTTGAACTTGGGAACATGAGTCTTCTTAACCCCAGGGTCAGCACTCCATCCACTGTGCAACCTGGCTGCCTAAAGTCAATCTTTGTCCTGTCTCCAAAAAGCTAGTCACTAAAGGACCAAAATACTTATGCAAAATGCTGTCTCATAACTGGCAGTTGCAGGGCATGGGACATCAAGTCCAGCACTCTAGAGAGGCCCTAATGAATGCCTCTAGAGAGGTATTCAAAGCTATCATTTCTAGGGTAATTTCAGGTGTACAAAGTACTTACAGCAACCCCACGTGAGAGGTACTGCAAGTACCTAACCCCATTTTACTGATGAGGCTTCTAAATGCTATCACCATCATCATCTTCATCATCACCATCATGGCATGGAGGTGACCTGGGTTCTTGAAGGATATACTAACAAAGGGTAAGCTCCAAGCTGGAAAGACTTTCTGTACCGGTCCAATGAGAGACTACATGGTTTTCTATTGTGGCTTAGATGTATCCTTTTGCAGAAGTCCTTTCCCAGCTGTCCCTCCAGCTATTAGGAACTTCTCCAAGATTATTTTATTTCTACTCTGTATGTATTTTGTAAATACCACTCTGTGTTTATGTTGTCTCCATTAGGGTATAGTCTCCTTGAGGGCAGGGTCCATTGTTTTTGCCTTCCTTTGTATCCTCAGCACTTAGCAGGGTGCCTGCCACATAGCAAGCACTTAATACATGTTTATAGGTTGATCAGCTTGGGCTATGTGCAAAGTGACTCATCTCTAGGTTGACTGAAGAATGATGGATTTTTCAGTCACAACCATTCCCTAAGACCTACTACTCAAATTGTAAAGAGATAGTAATCTGTGATAATACATGGATGGGCTACAGGATCTTTCTGGCCTGAAATGTTGAGAATCCCATTAGTTCTCTTGACCATTAAGTCAGACTATTGATTCTTACTGACCATGTAATCCACTGAAATTCCTGGGAATTTTTTTCCCCACATGAATCTTTCCCAACCTGTATTTACACAAGTGATCATTAAAATCTCTAAACCAAAGGATTTGCACAGTGAATCCTGCCTTTCAAAGACACTTTCACCTATTTTTCTCTTGTGAACCTCATAACCACCCTTTCAGGCGGGATTGTAGGTGTTGTAGTCCTAGCTCTGCAGAGAAGGAAGCTGAGGCTCAGAAAGAAGTGACTTAAAGTCACATAGCAAGTTAGTGGCAAAACTAGGCCTAGGTCTCTGGTCTTCTGAGTCCCAACCCACACTTTCTCCATTGCCATGGCACCAGACTGCCATGTGACTGATGATACATCTTTTTTTTTTTTTTAGTCCAACCCCTTTACTTTTATTTATTTTTTAAATTTTAATTTATTCATTTTTAGTTTTCAACATTCATTTCCACAAGATTTTGAGTTACAATTTTTTCTCTCCCCATCTTTCCCCCACCCCCACCCCAAAATAGCAAGCCTGTTGAATACACCTTCCCCCAATCTGTTCTCTCTTATATCCTCCCCCTTCACCCCCCCTAACTTTCTAGTATGGCAAGATGGGTTTCTATACCCCAGTACCTGTATATCTTATTTCCCAGTTGCATGTAAAAAAAAAAATTTAAACATTTGTTTTTAAAACTTTGAGTTCCAGATTTCACATCTTTCTCAACAAAAATGCTCTAGGACATTCGTGGCGACACACACAATTCATCCTGTTTACATGCTGTCTCTCCCATTAGACTGTGAACTTCTTGAGGGCCAAGATTTTCTGTTCCCCAATATTTAGCAGAGCGCCCAACACAAGTGCTTAATGAATATTTATTATATATAACAATATGCAGTGTTTGTTGTATATATTAATATATAATAAATTATATGTAATAAATAAAATATTTATTAACTGACACATTCAAGCTGACAACTGACAACTGACACAACCTTTCAACTGGAAACCAAAACTTACCAGCAAATTTGACATGAAACTTATTCTCTGGTTTCAAAATCTGAACATAGAGGGGACAATTGGGAGCAAAATCCTTAACTGCCCAGGCTCTCAGGATGGTCTGGTGGTCCTAGGAGAGAGGATGCTGTTTAGTTTCCCAACCACCTGTGTCCTCTCCTAGAGAACACTGACAACCTCTCACCCAGCCCTATTTTCAATCATCACAGAATTTGGGTGCTTACTGCTGCTGTTCGGTCCACCTCGTTCCTACTGCTAAGGATGAAGCAGGCCTCCCCATTGTCCATCCTGGAAAAAATGAGTGATCTATTAGCTTTCAATCTATGTAACCTCAAGCCAGCAGGCATTCCCTAAACAACTACCTTGTATCCAGCCCTGTAATGGGCTGGTTGGAGAACAAGAAGACATAGTCCCTGCCTTCAAGGAGCTGACAGTCTGGTTGGGGAAACAGAGTTTACATATATGGAACAATAAAAAAATGAGACAACATAGAATATAACATGTGGTATAGATTATAAGCATATTACAAGCTCACAGATAGAAGAAAGCTTCCTTGTGTGCTATAACAGACTCAGAGAATATAACATGTCTGGCTACAAAAGACCTTTGATATTATCTAGTCCAACTCCAGCATTTTGTGGGGGAAACTGAGGCCTGGAGAGGGTAACTTGCCTAAAGTCATGCAGTGAGTTAGTGGTGGAAGTGGGTCTACAGAATCACAGAATCTCAGGGTTTGAAGGGAGGGACCTCATCTAGTACAACCCATGCTTAAAGAGGAATCTTCTCTATAATATTCCTAGTGAGTCATCATCGATTCTGAAACTTATAATTCCAAAACCCATGGCTCTCTCTTCATTGCACTGCCCTGCCTTCAGGACCTATATGCCTGAATTACAGAAGTGTCAAGACAACTATTCTGCTGTAATGTGGGAGAAATGAAATACTGGAGTAGATCAAATGACCTTATCTAAGTGAGGAATAGGAAGGGAAGACTTCTCAGAGGAGGTGAGATGTGAAAATCTCAACTAAAATAACTAATTTTTAGAATTGCTAATTGTTAGCTACATTCCTGTTGGCTATGTTAACAGAGCATAAATTCATAGCATATTGGCTTTCTCTCTTTTAAGAACAATGTCACTTCACTCTTCAGAGGCATGGGAGACCTCGAAGCCTCCATTTCATTTCAGGGGAATCACTCAAGTATCCTAGAAAGGCAGAGCATCCTTTTCCACTTCCCCATGTTTTTACTGCCTTAATTCCAGTCAACATATGTATCTTGTGGCCCAGAATCAAACCTCTGGGTTTACATGGACCTGGTACAATATTGGGGGGTATTTTCAACAATCCTACATTCCAACAATCTAGAAATCCCAATTTGGCTGATTTTGTCCCTATCAAGATTCTCCCATGAAAATATTTAGCTCATGTTTTGGTGTTTGTAGAGATAAAAGAGAGAAAGAGTCCCTATAGCCCTCATGCAAGTACCTGGCTAACAACACATCAAATATAGACAGGCTTTATTTTACCTGACAGAAAACTTAAAATTCAAAGAACTAGTTAGCATCTGAGTCAAGTCGACCATCATATAATCAAAACAACTCAGTTTCCCTCTTCAGGGCTCTTTTATCCTGGTAACCTAGGGTTGAGATTGAATTGTTTGAAGTAATACCCACACTAAGTTCTGTCTCCATGTGGGGAAGCTATTGTTGTTTAGTCATTTCCAACTCTTTGTGTGGCCCCTTTTTGGGGTTTTCTTGGCAAAGATAGTGCAGTGGTTTGCCATTTCCTTCTCCAATTCATTTTACAGATGAGGAAATTGAGACCAAATAGGTTAAGTGATTTGCCCAGGGTCACACAACTATTAAGTGTCTGAGGCCAGATTTAAACTCACGAAGATGAGTCTTTTGAACTCCAGGCCTGGTATTCTAATCACTGTGCCACCTAGCTGCCTTTGTGAGGGCAAGTAGGTACATTGAAATTTTTGCATTCTCATCCAGTTCACCTGCGGATTAAAGCATTTGTGAGATTGTTTAATGCGGTCTGACTTAGTCTGTGATGAGAATTAAAGGTTAATCTGTCACTGGAGTTAGAGGGCCAGTCTGTGGCTATAGTTAGGAGGTCACTATGGCTAAGGTCCAGTTTAATGGTTAGCCATGGTCATTTAGCAGTCTGTGGCTGACCTCTAAAAAGAAAACATACTGTTGTAGTTCTTACCGATTGATCCACTCATTAAATTCTCAACAGAAGCCAGAAATATGGTCTGTTTATTATTTAATTTTCCTCAGCCCACTTTATGTATCTCATTCAGCTGGCCACAGCAAATTTCATTTATGAATTACTCACTTCTCCTAAAGAAGGGTTCTCCCATGACAAATGCTCCTTGCAGAGACTGGGATTACAATGAGAACTCTCATGGTCATGACTAACAGTGCATTTTTGGTGTCCTGTAGAGCCTGTGTGGAAGAGGATGCTTACAGATTGTAAATTAAGACCTCTGTGTGTGCCCAGCAAATGCCAAGAACTACAAGATAAAGCCTACTTTAGATTACTTATGTATGGACTACCCATGGGGAACTTTGGGATTTTTTTTGGCTTTTCTCTAGCCCCTCAGCAGGTCATGTGCCTCCACCTTCTTGTTAGTAAGAAATGTATTTTATATTTTAAATGATATATAAAATATTTTATATTAATATATTCATAAAATTATATTTTTATAATTATATAAATATTATATATTTCTATTTTCATACATTCTGACCATTAGAAAGAAAAAAAGTGCTGCAAAACACAGCAGAAGATTTATCAAGCCAAAAAATGACACCTTTGGGATTATCTGTGTTGTTATTTCCTTTAGCTAGCACAGATCATCAAGGGTTAAATGTATATATACCCAAGCCTTCAATGGTTAAAAAACCCTAAATTAACACAGTTTAAGTATAGACATTATCTCTTTCTTCCAGCAGTAATTATGGTGTTGGAAAGTAGGAGGAGGCAAATGTCTCCTTGCCCCCACTCAAAGAGACTCCCCTTCTTCCCATAGACCTGCTTCTGCACTCACTTGGCTCTCATGAGGTCTTGATCCTTTAGAGCTGAGCCCTGGAGATAGATCACCCTCTGAGACCATAGAGGGATCTGTAGAACCCGGCGCACCTGAATGTCCATCTCCGTTGGGCAAAGGATCACCACATAATAGTCCTGTAACAGGAAATCCATCTGGGTCCCTTATTCATGCAGAGGGAGCAACATGTAAATAATGGCATAACTTCCTATTAGAGAGCTTTGGAAAATGCATGATTGTAGGATCATAGACTGAAAGCTGGAACAGAACCTAGAGCCCAACTTGTCCAACCCTCATTTTTAACAACTGAAAAAACTAGGATCCATAGGTGTTAGGTGACTTGCCCAAAGTCACACAGGTACTTGATTCTCACAACATTGCTCTGCCTTAGGAGAAGTAAGTGGGAGAATTTTGGCATTATATTCATTGGGTTGATACAAAAACTGAGGCCCCAAGTCATAGGGTCTCACAATATTAGAACTGGAGGGAGGTAGAATAGAGAGCAGCTGTGTTCTCATCCTGAGCCTGCAGGACCCTTGTGATGGTCCCCTCCACGTCCTGGGAGCCACATGAACCCTGTCTCTAATCCTGCCCAGGATACACAAGGCCAACCATTACCTGGAGCCGAGGGTGAGCATAGAACTCATTCAGGAAGTCCATGAGGAGGTCAATCTTGAGAGAGCTGACACAAAGGACGACATGTTTCTCTGTCTGGGCTCGGTGGCGGCTGTAATTGCCCCCAGATTTTTGTCGTTCCATCCAGAGGTAGACAAGCTCCTCAAACTACAAGGAAATGAAGTGGTCTGAATGCTAGAAAGACCTAATGCTTTATGTACAAGGCTTAATGGGGAGGTTGGTGCTTGGATTGGGCCTTGGAGGGTGATAGTACTTAATAGGTAGAGAACAAGGAGGAGATTGCAGGAGAATATAAATTTTTTGTGGGAAGGGATTGTGATTTTTTTTTGTCTTTGTACCTTCATTGCAGTGTGTAACATATAGTAGATACTAAATAATTTCTTGTTGAACTGAATTTGGTCTTATCCTTACCTCCACAACTCTTAAATCTGTCCTCTTTTTTATTTACTTTCACAGCCATTGCCCTAGTTGAGGCCCTTATTTTTCATAACTGGATGACTTCAATAATCTCCTAACTGATCTTTTTGCTTCCAGGTTCTCCCCTCTCCAACCCATCCTCCACACAGCAGCCAAATCAATATTTTTAAGTTCACTAGTCTGCTTAAAAACCTTCGGTGGTTTTCTATTGCCTCTAGGATAAATTATAAACACATTCTGGCCATTAAGGCCTCTTCTATTTGGCTCCCACCAACCTTTCCTAACTTACTTTATGTTATCCATTTTCATGGATTCTATCTTCCATCTACAACAACTGTGCCTTAGATATGACATTACATCTTCCATCTTCATGCCTGTCCCCTGGTTGCCCCTGTTCTCAAGGAGCAGACACAGCTGGGACATTTCATTTTGTTTTTGTAACCCCCTTGTGTAACTCAGTGCTTTGCACATAGGTAGCTAATTATTCACTGTTTTTGAACTGAATTGAATTGAAGGAAGAATAATATGAGGACAAGTGTTGGGGGAAGAATGAAGAGGACATATATGAAAGACAGAAGACCAGTGGGGCCTTTAATTTTCATATACCATAAGTAGGTGCCTAAAACACACAGTGTATTAAAACTAAAAGGGAGAGGTATTAAGAATTCGAACGAATGACCACTTGTTGGAGAAACTATAGAAAGGACTTTGGGTCAATTATTGGTTGGTGACTGTGAGTTCCCTTCCTACTCTGGGATTCTGCTGTTCTGTGAATATAACATACTGAGATAATGGTTTTATTTGAGGAAAGTCTTAGATGAAGTCCAAGCCTGAAGGAGAGGTATTATATTCATCATATTTTTGTAGCATTTCATAATTTCAATTCATCATCTTAAGACAATGGGAGGGCAGTCAGTCAGTCAATAAACATTTGTTAAGCACCTACTATATGCCAGGCATTGTGCTGAATGCTAGGATACAAAAAAAGGCAAAAGATAGTCCCTACTCTCAAGGAGCTCACAGTCTAATGGAGGAGACAATATGAAAATGATCATGTACAAACAATCTATATATAGGCTATATTGGAGATAACCAAGAAATGAAAGCCACTAGAATTAAGGAACATTGAGAAAGGCTTTCTGTAAAAGTTGGGATTTTAGCTAGAAATTGGAGAAAGCTAGGGAAGCCAGCAGGAGGGCAGGCCAGGTATTACTATCCTCATTTTAAAGATAAGGAAAACAAGATTGAGACAGGTAAAGGGTCCAAACTTGTACAAGGAGGAAATGGCAGAGCCAGGATGAAAAACCAAGTCTCCTGATTGACCCAGTCACAGAATCACAGAATGTTAGAGTTGGGAGAGACCTTATAGACCATCTAGTACAAACTCCTTATTTTGCAGGAAACTGAGACATAGAGCCTTGAAGTGAAGGTCGCATAACTAGCAAGTGACAGAGCTGGGACTCAGCCTAGTGCTGTCCTTCTGGTCTTACAGCTTATTATGATGCCTGCCACAAACTAGGCACTTAAATGCTTGTAGATTGACTGATGGAGTCTGACTCCTAGGCCTGGGCTCTTTCATGCTAGCTAGCCTCCTGATAAAGTGTGTTTAGCAGACATCTTAGACTCTTCACATTCACAACGGAACTCATTGTCTTTCTTCTCCAAGCCCGCTCCTCTTCCTAACTTTCCTGTTCTGTTGAGGGTACCTCCTAGTCCCGCAGGCTGGTTTCATCCTTGATGCCTCACTCCACCCCCCCCCCCCAATTCATTCTGTTGCCAAGTCCTATCCATTCTGCCTTCACAACCTCTCTCACATACATCCCTATCTTTATGACATTGCTACCAGCCTGACACTGCCACCAGCTGCTATAGGTCGTCCTCATCTCATTCTTGGACACTTGCAATATCCTGATGGCCAGTCTCCCTGCCTCAAGTCTCTTCCCACTCCAACCTGTCAACCCACTTGTCAAATTGATCTTTCTAAAAGCATAGGCCTGCATATGTTACCCCCTCCCAAGTTCCCCCTCCCCTTCAATAAACGCCAGTAGTCTCCAGAACAAATACATAACCATCTGTTTGGCTTTTAAAGCCCTTCATAACCTGGCCCCTCCCCTTACCTTTCCAGTCTTCTTACACTTTACTCTTCTTCATGTACTCTGCAATCCAGTGACACTGGCTTCCTTGTTGTTCCTTGTTCAAGATGCTCCTCTCACATCCAAGCATTTTCATGGGCTGTCCCTCATGCCTGGAATTCTCTTCCTTTTCATTTCTGTATCCTGGTTTCACTGGCTTCCTTCACATTGCAGCTAAAATCCCATTTTCCAAAATAAATCTATCCTGATCCCCCTTAATACTAGTGGTTTTCCTTTATTTATTATCTCCAATTTATTCTGTATACAGCTTGTTTGTACCTAGTTGTTCCCGCATTGTTGTTTCCCAATTAGACTGCAAAATCCTTGAGAGAAGGGACTGGTTTTCATCTTTGTGTCCCCAGAGCTTATTACAGTGTCTAGCATATTTTTTGTTCTGGTTGTTCAGTCATTTTCCAGTTGTTTCCGACTCTTCATGACCCCATTTGGGATTTTCTTGGCAAAGATAATGGAATGATTTACTATTTCCTTCTTCAGCTCATTTTACAGATAAAGATACTGAGGCCAACAGGGTTAAGTGACTTACCCAGAGTCACACAGCTAATAAATGTCTGGGGTCAGATTTGAACTTGGGAAGATGTGTCTTCCTGACTTGGGCGTGGCATTCTAGCCACCGCACCATAGCAAGTGTTTAACAAGAGCTTGTTGACTTGACTAGGAAACATGTGGCCCCTTTAGGTGGGGAGCTTACCTGGAGGGGGAGGACAACCAGGGCCACACAGATCATGATGACCACCAGGAGCTGCGATGGCCAGATTTTGGGGGTTACATCTCCGTAGCCCACAGTGGAGAAGGTGACGATGCAGAAATAGAAAGACGTGAGGAGAGAGAGGTTATCTCCTGCCCTTTCCAGGTGCTGGATGCCACAGGTCCTATGGAGATTCAGTAGAGGGTGAGAATAGGCCTGGGGAGATGGTGGAACCAAGGGACGAATCCTCGAATGTGGCCACCAACAGGAATCACCCTGAGTGAGTCCCTGCCTGCCCTCTGGGCTCCAGAGAGTACTTACAGAGAGCATGGCATTTAGAGCTGGAATGATGTCTCAAAGTCATGCTGTCCAGCTACCTGTTTTTACAGATGAGGAAGTTAAACATCTGAGGTGTTAAATGACTTGCCCAAATGACTCGCTACATACGTAGCAAGAAGCATAGTCTAAACAAAAGAAGTTGGGAAAATGCATCAATTCATGGTAATTTTAGAGGCACATGGCTAACAGGGGTCAGGAAGAGCAGAGCTCAGTGCTTTTCAGAAACTTTTAAGCCCTCTGAGGAAAAGATCAGAGTCTTTTCTAATTAGCACATACGCAGCTCATATACACTGAGGTTCCTGAAAAGAAGGTCTTGGCTATTGCTCTTCTATGAACCAGATCTGTTTAAGAGAGTTGTATGGCTATCTCTTTCAGTGCAATCAGAATTAAGCCTAGTAACTGACTGGTCTGAACTGGATTTGAAAACAGAAAAGGCTTGGGAAAAGTGGTTAAAGGTTAAGAACATGGATTGGCAGTCAGAGAGCATGGGTTTGAATCAAGGAATCTTGGGCATATAACTTCCCCTCAGTTATATGCCCCAAACTGGGCCTCAGTTTTTTCACCTAGAAAATAGGGGTGGGATGACTAGACAATGTCTAAGGTCCAGTCCATCTCTATATCCTGTGACTACTGCAATCTTCTTACTTATGTCAGAGACAGTAAGAAAGATTCATGGTCTTTGAAAAAAGAAACCAAGCATACTGCAAATGGCTGGATGTGTGGTCTATACTCCTTGCCAATTTGCTTTTTCTGCCTCTTTTCCCCCCTTAATTTTACAGATGAGGACACTTGAGCCCAGAGAGGATAAAAGCTTTGCTTAAGGCCTGCTAGCAAGTAGCAGAATTCTAATATACTATGCTATCTCAGTTCAAATACCTAAAAGTGATCCTTTATGTGTCAGACTCTAATGTCAACTGCTTAGGAATTTTCTTCCTTCCCCCCTCCACCTGCCTTACCCTACTCCAATCTAATACTTTGCACCTGATAAACAGAAGAGGTTTTAATGTAGATAGAAGGTACAGGGGTGGGGAGCCTGTGGCCTCAAGGCCACATGTGGCCCTTGAAGGCCATACTGGAGGCCCTAGAGGGCCACATGTGACCTCGAGGCCATGGGTTCCCCACCCCTGGTCTAGAACAATTCACAAACCCACAGGTGAGTAATAGGAAGCCTCAGAGCTGCAAAGGGTTCAACCAGGCATCAAACCTCAGAAGATACTTACCCAGTAAAAAGGAGGCACAAAAGTGTACAGAAGAGGATCAAGACTTGATTAAACATGGCGGACTGAGTCCTTAGGATGGCCCTGTGGAAGTCGTTCTGTGGAAAGACATCACTGCCATAAGAACGAGGCAGAAAAAAGGAACGTGGCTTAACTTAGTCTGGTTTAACTTGTATTTTTTGAGTGCAGTGTGCCTAGTACACAGTCAGGAACTATGGGTAGATAGGAGGAAAGGAGGACTCTCTCTGTCCTCAGGGAGTTTACTGTTTTGTTCTATGAATAAGAGTTAGCGATAAGCCACTTGTAGAATGATGTTAAAAAAGCAGAATAGAACTAAGTATTGGGCTGACCTAACCTAATTAGGTGCCCCCTGAGCACAGGACAGGCAGCAAGCTCTACAGGGCTGCAGTGATTGTTAAAGGCTCGAGTACTCCTGGATGACTTCATGGAGGAGGATATCCTTGAACTGAACCCTACAATGGGGAGGATTTGGATCTATGACAAGCAAAGGGTGTTCCAGCTAGGATGGCCCTCACATCCTCAGACACATACACGTGCAGAGAGTCATACAGATACAGAGATAGGCACACCCACAGATACCATGGCCGTGCACACACCAAAGAAGCCACACAGAGCCACAAACAGAGAAAGACTCACATTCAGACATACAAAGTTGGAATATAACAATTGGCTATTTTGAAAACAAATGATTAATAATAACTGGCTAGGGCTATGCACCAATTATTAGCACGTTGACTGACTGTATTCAGCCTTCTGTTTTAAAAATAACTAGGTATTTGAATGGGTTCAATTAGTCATTTTAAAATACCCAGTTATTCTACTGAATACTGAATTCAGATTCGCAGACTGCTCAAATGGGGAGGGACCTTGGGGATCATCTGTTGTTTGTGAAACAATTGTCTGTTTGATGGGATTCACTTCCCTCACCCACAAACTAGTCAGGGCAGGCAGATATAGCCTCTGTTTCTATGGTTTAAAACAGCCATTACACTCCACATCTTTCCCATGGCCTCTGGAGGAGGGAGAAGGTAGCAGCAGAATCATTTTTGTCGATTGGGAATCCATCCATGGGGGCTTCATTGCTTAATTATGCCTGTGGTTCGAAATGAGGCCCCAAACTAATCAGTTGGCTTGCTCAAATGAGATAATGATGCAAAATGCTTTATAAATTGTAAACAAATACTGGGAATCTAAGTACTTAACTTAGAGTCATATTATGGCAGTGTTGAAAGGAAACTCAGAGTTCACTTAGTGTAACTACCAACACAATGTAAGAATCTCTGGAGCCTCCTTGAACACCTCCAGTGACAGGGAGATCACTATGGAATGAGGCAGCATGTCTCATTTCTGGATAACTCAATTTATTAGAAAATTCTTCCTTATAGAAAGCAGATTTCTGCCGCCCTGTAATTCCTATTGACTGGTCTTAAGCCCATAATAGCCTTTCCAAAACTAGAAGCTAATTATCATACTTCCACAAATTCTTCTCATCCCTAGTTTAAATGTACACAGCTTCTATCATTGATTCTCCTTTGATAAAGTTTTGAGTCTTCTCCCTCTCCCTCCCTCCTCCCCCACCCATCTTGGTTATCCCCTTCTGGACTCAATTTTCCTCATAAAATATGTCCAGAACTGAATACATTATTTCAGGTATAATATGACTCAGCCAGAGGATAGTAGTACTGTGACTTCCTTTTTTTCTGGACTCCAGACTTTATTAATCAACCAATAAGCATTTGATAAGTGTTTACAATGTGTCAGGCAAAAAGCTAGATGCAAAGGCAGAAACGAAACAGTCCCTGCTGTCAGACAATTTTCAGTATATTGGGGGAGACAATATATACATAAATAAGTATATGCAAAATCCAATATGAATTTCTTTTGTGGAAAAGGTATTAGCAATGGGGGGATCAAAAGACTTCCTGCTTTCAGAAAGTGATGCTGGAACATAGTTTTGAAGGAAACAAATTCTAATAGGTAGAGGTTAGGAGGAAGTGTGTTCTGGACTTGTGAGAGCCTGACCTGAGAGCCTGAGGAGATTTATCATTTTTGTTCCTGTCACTCCCATCCAACTGAGACGTCTCTATGGATTCTGAACTCCCTGTCAGGGGTGGATAACATTGCTTTGTTGACTGCAAAAAGCCAACATATTGCAGAATGGACTTCTCTAAACTGCTTGGCTTTTACAGTTCCTCTGGGAGGCAATTAATTGTTTCAGCTTAAAGGCCTTCCTTGCCAGTTCTTACTAGGCTGGAGAAAAGTAACACCCGATAAAGGACTCTATTATATGTTGAATAGATGCAGTATTAGTCAAAGTAACATCTGAATCAAAGAAACTACATTGTGGATAGCTGAGATTTCATGGCATATGCTCAGCTCTGCCCAAAGATATCTTTGGGGAGAAAAAAAAAAGTCACATGCGCACACACAAACTCCAATCTGTACTAACAGTAGAAGGGAGACAGATGGGCCACCAGGTTTGCTATAACCCAAACCCACAATCCATTCAGTTTCTGGTTACTTACGATCATGTTCTCTAAGGCATACTTGGCCAGCCAGCAGTTCAGAAAAACTGGGATGAACAAATTCCGCAGGGGAGGCCAGAAAATCTAAGAAACAATAGACAGTAGCATTTGGGATGAATCCCTCTGGGGAATAATTACCCAGAAGATGGATACCCAGATCAGTAATCCCTCCTCTATAGAATGCTTATTTACCGTGATGATAAATGGTACTGTGTTGATCATTTCCAATATGAAAGAAACTCGGAAGATCTGTTCCCAAATGTTTCCCTGTGGAGCCAAATAGTAAAATAGCTTAGAGAAAATTCCAGAGAAGGAGTGAGGGAAAGATGAAGAGAGAAAAAGCAGGGAGTGAAGCATGAGGAAGAAAAAGTGGGCATTGAGAGGGATGAAAAGGGGAGAAGATGGAGCAGTATGGAGAAAAGGAGGGAACATAGGAGAAAAGAGAGGAAGATGAGAATAAAAGAAGGAAAGAAGAAATGAAGACATGTAGAGAAAGGCAATAGAGAGACAATAAATAGAAAGGGAGAAAGACATGAGGATGGATGATGGAGAAAGAAAGAGGAAAGAGAAGAGGGAGAGAGGCAGAAATGGGGGGGAAGAGATGATAAAAGAGCTGGGGAAGGGGCAAAAGAAAGATGCACAGTGATGGAAAGGAAGACAGAAAGGGGAGGAAGAAAGGAAAGAGAGACATTAAAGGGAGAGAAATAAGGGGTGAGAGAAACAGGGAGAATGGAAGGAAAAGGGAGAACAGTAGACATTACAATCTCTTTCTGTAAAAGGATTTCCAAATACTTGGAGAAATTACTATTTAGCACATATAATTGTATTGACATAGTCATTATAGAGGTGGTAGAAATAGTTAAAAACTAAATCCCTTTTCTTACCGCTTCCCTTCTCCCGATGCCCAATAGATTACTAACCCCAAAGGAAAGAATGGAGAAGCTTTCTATAGTCTTTTCTCAGGTCTAGTCTTGTCAGGGGCAGGGGCAAAAGGGTAAGAGGCACATACCTAGCTGCATCTTCCTCCCTGCTATATCTTTTGTTTTGAGTTGGGTCTCTTAATTGGCAACTGTCAACCCTGGAGTTGATTCCACTTTCCTGAGGCTCCCTGGCTCCCACTTCTGTGTGAAAGAAGGGGCATTTGTGCAAAGCCAGGAACCAGGAAAGGGATTGGCCTGGGTCCCCAGGCTCACCTCAGGATAGCGTAATGACAGGGAGGAAGGCCAGCGTCTCTTGGTTCAGAGCCAGGAGTCTGGAATGATAGCACAAAGATCATAGGATTTCCCCAAAGACCATGATCTTAGGCCATTTGTTTGGGAAATAGTCACTCAGACATTCCTGTTCATTGCCCAGGGGTGGACAACTTGTGGCCTTGAGGTCCCATGTGGTCCTCTAGGTCCTCAAGGATGGCCCTTTGATTCCAAACTTTACAGAACAAATCCCCTGAATAAAAGCATTTGTTCTGTAAAACTTGGACTCATTCAAAAAGCTGTACCCAAGGACCTAGAAGGCCACATGTGGCCTTGAGGCTGTGTGTTCCCTACCCTGGATTAGACTGTGACCTTGGTTCATGCTTTCTCTAAAAAGGAAGGAAGAGAGAAAGGAGTGGGAAGGAAGAGAATAGGGTAAAGAGACAGAATAGAGGGGAAAGGGAGCAAAAAGGAACAAAGGGAGGGAGAAAAGAAGAGAAGGCAGAAAGAAGATGGAGGGAAAGAAAGAGAGGTGGGGGAAGGGAAGAATAGAATAGAATAGAAATACTATTTATCCTAAAGCATCCTATGGGCCTGTTCTTAGGTAGAGAATTTTGGTTTTAAATAAACACAGGGGAAAAAGCCTTTCAGAGAAGTAAAGGGAGTCTAGTTTATGTTATTTCAGAATACCTTCTGTTGGAAGTGTCAGGAAACAAACCTTTGTGTACATCTCCTCCCACCAGGTGTAAACAAGAGCAGCTACTTTAAGGAGAAGGCAGAGTTTTCAGAAATCTGATTTAGGAAGTTTATGTTTGTGGCTAGGTTAGCCTGGGGAATTGGGACATTAGAAATAAACAAATCATCCTCAGTATGAACACCATCTTCTCTCCCAAAGAGACAGAAAGAATTAAGACAATAACATGGAATGCAAAAAGTTGAAAGTCTAAAAACATAAAATTTTAAAAAGTGAAGACAAAAATTAGGGAGAGGTAGTGAAGTGGTTAGCATGCTGACTACACTTGCACTCAATGAAACTTGAGTTCGAATTCTTCCTCTCTGCTGCTGTGTGACCATGGACAAGTCACTTTAACTATTTCAACCACAGTTTTCTAATCTGCAAAATGAGGGAGTTGCATTTGATGGCATCTAAGGACGCTTCCAGCTCTAAAAGGTAGGTACTATAATGTACTATATAAGCATTAGCTATTAGTGTGAAGTACAGAGTTTATTTCAGTTGTTTCCATGTGATTAGTAAGTCCTGTGTTCTTTGTCAAAGGATGTTTCTTTTCCAATTTCTGGACTACATTCCTCATTTCCTTCTAGGAAAGGAAAAAAGAAATACAATATGGAGGGAATGAAGGATGTAAACAAATAGTATTAGATTACTCCTCCCTCCTCTAGATTTCCAAGCAGATGAGGAGAGAGCTTACCTTGTAGCTGAGATAGATGAGGAGCATTGTCTCAAGAAAACCTATTAATGCTATAATGACCTAGAAAAGAACAAAGGGTAGACATGGAACCTCTTGGATAACATGAAGAAAAACTATGGTGGAACCAAGGGATTTTTCCAGGCTGACTACACTAACCAAAACTTGGAAGAAGAGGGACAGGGCTCAGGGAGGGAAAAGAACATAGGCCAGAATATCTGGAGGTAGCTCTTGGCTCAGAAATATTCAAAAAAGGAGGCAGTGAGACAATAGGAATGATCCCAGACTGAGTTCTAAAGTCAGGGAAGTTTTTCTTTGTTGCTCTGCCTTTTGAGTCCTTCTGGAGGCTCTTGGATGACCTTGCTTCTGGGATTGGTCTCTGTCTTATCCACAGGGTCTTTCATCCAACACTAACTAAACCTGGACTATTATTGGGTTAAGGCTTAAGGTGGCATCCCTTTTTGGGATATTTGTGCTTCAATTCCATGCCATGCCATCCCATTCCATTCCATAAACATTAACCGCTAGACAGAGAGTGTGTGTGTGTGTGTGTGTGTGTGTGTGTGTACATGTGTTGTGTGTACGTGCGTGCAGAGGGTGCAGAAGGAAAAAACAAAACAATCCCTGCCCTCTGGAAGCTTAAAAATCTCTTGGTGACATATGTACAAGAAGTACATATGTCACTATAAATATAAAACATATTCAAAGTATGGGGGAAGGAAGGAGGGCATACAGGTTTAATATGAAGGCCAATTTGTTAATAATTGATTAGGAGTTCCAGAGGATACAGTGGAAAGCTGAGAGAGTGGAATAGGAATATCAAATGGATGGGGCTGATGAGACAGTTATGGGGATGCCCCAAGGAGTAATGGGCAGGAAAAGAGTTTCTGTCTAGGCATCCTACAACTAAGATTCATAGAAAATTTGAGTGCCACGCTCTTCACAGTAGCAAAGGAAATCTTGGCTTGATTAGCAGTTCCTGGGAAAGAAATGGAAGGTGGAGGGAAAGGTATGTGACAGAGCAGATGCTTAGTGCCTGTTCCTTCCTAAAGGAAAAGGGGTAGGCATTGTTGGAGTCCCAGAGCCAGGCTAGATATAGAAAGTTTAATAGGAAACACTATGAGATTGAAAGACCTTCATATGCCCAAAGAAATAAAACTGTAATGGTAGAATTTTAGGCACCATGACACCTCATCAGGAGATATTTGGAGTTTGGAGGTGGGCTTTCCTGCTGCCTCCTAAATTAATCACTGCTATACTATCAAACACTTTTTGAGTGTCTGTATAGAAATAGGGGCTATCAAAAGCAACACTGGTTTCTATGGGTATACTTCAACTTGGCAAGTTCAGAGAAACTATCTAGAAGGGACTTTGTGAAATCTTAGGTAAAGAATCTTTTGCAGATGACTTCTGAATTATCTGTCAAACTGTAGTCACTCACCTGAAGTGCCCAGAGAGTAATTTTTCTCTCTACCCACAAGATTGGGGCCCTGGAGAGAGAAAGAATTAAAAAAGTATGATAGGTGAAAAACCAGATATTATTATGTTCTTTTTATCCCACCTTTTTTGCAGTCATTAGAACCAATTACTGATGATCTGCCATAGATAGGCAGGCAAATCCAAGAGCCTTCAGAATATTGGTACTGCAGGACTGCTGGTTCTGCTTTCAGTCTAGCACTGGCAGCCACCCTCCTGGGAAGCAACCCACATGGAGATCTGGCCTGGCACCTGCTTCTGAAGGCACTAGAGCCCCATCTCCTGAACACCTAGAGAAGACAGTTCTTGCCAGCAAATTCTATAGTACTGTCAAATGGCTCAATATCAGAAATCAAGATCGTTTTTGGAAAATGACATTAAGGATAATTCATTACCATCACTTTGTCACTGCACAAAGGACCATAAGACCTTTCCATCTGACTAGCAGCTGAAACCTATAGAATGAGAACTCCTTGAGAATAGGGACTGTCTTACATTATTTTTTAAAATTTATTTTTATTTTTTGCTTTTTGGAGGGGGGAAAGCAGGGTAATTGGGGTTAAGTGACTTGCCCCAAGGTCACTTAGCTAGTTTTTGTGTTAAATGTCTGAGGCTGGATTTAAACTCAGGTCCTTCTGACTCCAAGGCAGGTTCTCTATTCACTGCACCATCTAGCCACCCCAAAATTTGACTTTTTTTTGCTTCCTTTGTCTTACATTTTTATTTGTATCATCAGTGCTTTGCACATGGTAAGCACCAAAATAAATGCTTTTTCATTCATTCATTTGTATTCAATTCAACAAACATTTATTAAGCCCCTATTACATGCAAAATTCCAGAATCATTATCTCTGTGGTCTGCCACACACTATTAAGCATCATCAATTAAGATTTTATAGCTTTGGAGCATATTTTCACTCCTTATGGCAGATTACCTTTGCACTTTCCAGGAAGGAAGAGTTTCTCAGGAAGATCAGTATTGAAAACATTAGATCAGTCTTTCTAGAGGAAGATTTTGCTCATTACATTGGAAAACTTCCTAACAATCCAAAATTTCCTAATTGACCAAAAATTGGGGCGAGCTCTCTCCGGGTGTACTGAGTTCTTTGCTTATGTTGAGGGGATTCCAGTAGAAGGTAAACTTCTTTCAGTCAGGGATGGTTTCATTTTTAGTCTCTGTGTTCTTAGAACCTTACACATAGTAGGCACTTAATGTTTGTTGGATTGATTCCAGTTTCTACTCAGGCATGATGGATTGGATCAGATCATCTCTGAGCCCCAGGACTCTCCAACCTTTTGCAGGGCATTGTGGTCAGGAACTTCTTTGTGTTGGTAACCTTATACAACCCCAGATAGGCAAGTAACAGTGAAGGGCAATTTGGCATTTCCTGGAGGGAGAGCTGATAAGGAAAGAAGCTCTAATGACTGAAGTCTATAAGGCCTGAGCTGGGAAATGTCTGATAGGTTTGACAGCAGAGCCATGGATGGCAGTGTAGAAACTAAAGCAAACCCAACTTAAAAACAAAAAAACCCCAAATTCCTCACAAGGCCTGCAGCCAGCAGAATAGAGCAGGTGTTTAGATCTGGTAGGGTAGCCTTGAACATTTTAAAATTTGCAACCTCTTGACAGATAATTGCCTCCCTCATTTATCCAATGAAGTGGGCTGCCAGAGAGAGCTGGCTATCAGGAATACTCTGTTCAAGGATAAAAAGACTGCATTATGCCAGGGAACAAGGGGTTACTCTAGGGGAAATGGAAAAGTTGAGTCTCTAAATTGCAGTCTCCAAAACCATCAATTTCTAGCTTTATGGAAGTTATAATATCTTTTCACTTAATTTCTGGGCACCTTTTCTTCTTTTAAACGTACTATGTTAAAGAATTTAAAATAAATATGTAGGATGACTATTGGTTAAAATATGGCCCTTGATCTGGGTAATATTTCATAGATAGGATCCTAGTATTATAGATATAAAAGCTGAGAAGGACAACAGACTCTATCTAGTGCAACCCCCTCATTTTACATGCAGTAGTAGTTATTAACACTGAGTAAATGTTTGAGACCAGATTTGAACTCAGGTCTTCCTGACTCTAGGCTCAGTATTCTACACGCTGAGCCACCAACTGCCCATTTTTGAATATATCCTTCCCCAGTAAGTCTCCTCAACAAAGACTAAAAAAAAAGGGGGGGGGGAGAGAGAGAGAGAGAGAGAGAGAGAGAGAGAGAGAGAGAGAGAGAGACAGACAGACAGAGGGAGGGAAGGAGAGAGAGAGAGAGAGAGAGGGAGAGAGAGAGCGAGCACGTGCATAAGGGGAAGGAAGGGGAGAAGAGGGGAGAGAGAAGAGAGCAAAATAGATCCACAAAACCAGTTAAGTCATTGATCAAGGCAGACACATGTGCCGTCCCCCACATGTAGGTAATATTTTGCCCAGTAGCAGTGTGTTAAGTAGCAAGAACTTTAGAGTCGGAATATATGGGTTCAAACCCCACCTTTATCACTTACTCTCAGTGTGATCTTGAACAGATTTCTTAAACTCTATGGATTTCCATGTCTTCATTTATAAAATGAGGGGGTTGGACTTGATAACATCCAAGGTCCTTTCAGCTCTAAATCAATTACCCAATGGCCATGGTGATGGGGACATTTATCTTATGACTTCAAAGACAGCATGGCCTAGATAAGTTGTTTGGGCAGAAATGACAAAAGAGGCAGGTATGTTCTACCAAAGGTGAACTGAGGAATGGACAAGACTGAGGGAGAGAGAGAGAGAAGTAATGTGGGAGTGGAGATTAAAGTTCCTGTTGGCCCTGCCTCTCCTTGTGAACTTGGAGGGGTTGGCTCTTTGGCACTCAGCCTTGATGCTGGAAGGCTCCAGCTTGGAATGTTTTGTTTGAGCTGGTGGAATACCCCCGTCCTCCTTCTCCTCAGCTCTGGAACTAGCCATGACAATATGCAGATTTTTTAAAATCAGCATTTAAAAATTATAGGCTAGAAGATATGAACATTTCCATGTTAATATCTGACAGATAAGGTTAGAAAGAGACCTTTATATGAAACTTTGAATCAGTCATGCAGCTCATTTCATAAACTAAGTACTGCGGTTTCATATATTAAAATTAACATGGCAGCACCAGAATTGCTTTGCTTCTTTGTGTCTCCTCCTCCACTCCCTTCTAGTTTCTTCTGTGCATTTAAGAAATGTTTTGATGACGCTCTTTTCTTCCTTTTCTTTTTTCCCCCATTATCCCTCCCTCTCGCTTTGCCCCCAGCTGTCACCCCCTGACCACTGGTACCAGTCTTCCTTTGTAACAAATAATCAAGTAGAACATATTTGTGTTTTATTGACTCAATCTAAAAATGTATGTCTGATGCTTCACTTCTAATTCATTGTCTCTCTGCTAAGAGGTGGGAGGCATGCTTTATCTTTCAGAGCTGTGATTGGTCATCCCATTGATCAGCGTGTACCTAGCTGTTATCTAAGAACTGCTTAGCTAACAAATTTGGGCCCTAAAAGCACAGACGCCAAAGCATCAGCATCCCAGGAATAGTAGTCCTGGCAGAACCATCACCTAGAGAGTCCCTGAATACCTCCATAGACATACCCCCATATGTATGTGTGTGTTTGTGTGTATAACTATTTACTCACATATTCTGCCCCCCTTGTTTCTGAGACGGAATTTTCTCTTCATGAAACTCATCCTGATGGCAGTGATCTAATTAGTAGCACTCCTGAATTTCTGAAGTTTTGGTAAGAATGGGAACTCTTTCCAAGTGAAGCCATATGTTTTTTAAACTGGAAATTAACCATGGAATTTACACTTCATCTAATCTCACCAAGCCTTCAGAGGGTCTGATGTAAGATGAGGCTGTTGGTTCAGCTATGTATGCTCTTCCAGAGAGGAAATCACTCTCTGGGTTACGACATTTCCAAGGGCCCAAGGAATAAAATCCCTGTATTAATTTTCATTCCTGTGTTTTGGTGGTAAAAGATCTTGATGGAAAAAAGGGAGAAAAACATTAATAATAAGGCAGCACAAGTTAAATTAATTATTCTATTAAAGTGTGGCTTTGATATATTGTTGTGTGCCTGAAGTGACATTGGATTTCCAAAAGGTATTACAGAAGGGTGCAGGCTCTTGCAGATTCTAAGGTCCTATCAAGCTGGAAGGGTTTGAGTGTGGGGCTGCCAACAGATTGTACAGCAGTTGTCTGAAGGTCGGTCTAATGAAGGTTGGGAGAGGCTTATCAATGAATCAGTCAACAAGCATTTATTGAACACCAGGTCCTGGTGGATATTAAGGCAAAAGATAAACTAGTCCTTGCTCTGAAAGAGCTTTCGTTTATCACTTTTTTTTTTTTTTGCCAGGGCAATACTAGAAGAACACCAGTTAAGGCACAGAAAGATATGATCTGCATCAGTGAGCGAACCCACACTGAAAAAAAAAATCACAAATCCTTGAATATGAGTAATTCCTTGCTTGATCAATTTATTGATTTATTGTGAATTTAAAAAATTTTTTATTTTACATTTTTTTCAGCTAAAAAGTATTTATTATTTTTTCTCACCTTTCCTCATTGGAAAAACAAAAAAATCAAAACCAAACCTTTGTAACAAATATGTATAATCCAGCAAAGTAAATTGCCACATTAATTTATTCATTTATTTAGAAGAATTTCACATTCCCCATCAAGAGAGTTGGTGATAATTAGGGAATCTTAGGCTCAAATTTGGGCAACCTTCTCTAACATAAAAGCTCACTGCTTTTCTTTTCTTCTCTTTGGGGGTGGGCGGGTTGGGGTTGTTCTTTCAAGACCAATAATTCACTTACCAATCAATCTCTGGTGATGACTGGTTGAATACTGTGTAGTTCTGCTTCGGGCAGCCCCAGCTGTGGAAAGCCATGGAAGACAAAGAGACAGACTGTTACAATGAAGGAAACAAGGTCAAAATCATTTGTTAAGAGTATTTAAGAAGTAAAAAAAAATTCTGTGCTGAAGGATGCAAAGAAATATGGGAAAAACTTAGATGAAGTGAAGAAATTTATGTAGAGTCCAAAACATTCAAGAAGGTGTCATAGGAGTCACAGTGGATAGAATGCTGGACTTGGAAGCAGGAAAAGTTGAATTCAAATCTTGTATCAGACACTTACTAGCTGTGTGACCCTGAATGAGTCACTTAACCTCTCCCACCCTCAGTTTCCTTATCTGTAAAATTCAGATAATAATAGCACCAATCTCAAAGGGTTATTTGGGGTATCAAAGCAGATAGTATATGTAAAGTGCTTTGTAAATGACAAAGCTTTATATAAATGCTGACTATATTATAATTATTTCACAAAAATAAAAAAGCCGTGGCAAATCAACAAACTCAGAAGAAAAAGTCATCATAAAGAGATGCATAAAAATATTATTTTGTTAAAATTTACAGCAGATTTGTAACAAATTAAATTATTTAGAGTTTGTGGTTCCATTTTTCTTTTTATTAATATTTTGTTGACAGTAATTAAATTCATAATAAAGTTATTTTCAACTTAAATGTTTGTTTTCAACTATAACCTTTCTTCACTGAAAATATTATGGAATCCCATTAATAAATCTTTCATGATCATATATTGATAGAATTAGATTAAAATATTTTTTAAAATATGAAAGGAAACTCAGAGATCGATATTTTATTGATAAGGAAACTGAGAGGAAGAGGTTGGCCCAAGGTCACACAGTGGAGTCAGTAGCTGAGATGGACTCAAATTAAGTTATGCTAACTCCTTATTCTATCACATCAATACCACCCTTGGGGAAACATGAAAAGATGTCATAGATACTTACTAAGGAGTCAGAGGATCTGAGTTCAAATTCTCCCCTCTTCTGCTTACTACCTTTGTGACCTTGTACAAGTCACTTAGCTTCCTTGAACCTTTCTTTGAGTTTCAGTTTCCTCCTCCCTAAGATAAAGGAGTTTCACTGGATGACCTCTGAGTTCCCTTTCAGATCTAGAGCTAAGATAACAGATCCCATTACCCATCTTTTTCTAGGCTGTGACTTCTGCTCCCTTTTCTCCAACCCTTACTACCTTCCTCTCTGAGAAGATTTCTGACCCAAAGACCTATGGACTTCAAGGTAGATGAAAGCATGCACCCTTGACCTTGAGGGGGATCTGTCAAGTCATATTTATTAAGTACCTACTGGGCCATAAAGCTTTGTATTATGTGCTGAGACAGAAAAAACAAAACAATGCCCTGCCTCAAGCAGCTTATATTTTATTAGGGAAACACAATAACTGATTACATACAACATGATTAGATACAATAAAATTAGATGCAAAATAGAAACAAAATGAGTACGAAGTAATTTTCAGTATCAGGCAGCTGGGATTGGGGAAAGCCTCAGGAAAGGGCTTGCTTAAGAGCTCAGAAGGTAGTGAGCTGGCAGAGCTAAGGAGGGAGGGCATTGCACGCAATAGGGGCCTCATTAGCACTTTGATCTATAGCTCTTCCAGGGGAAGGCTGAGAGCAGACCCTCACTAGAAGTAATTCTTTTTCCCCTCCCTCCCCCATAAAATATTTTGGTGTAGGCAATTCAATCAAAGTGCAGCTCTAAAAATGTAGGATAAGGGATTGGATATGTGATTTAACTAGTATAGGGAACTCTCTGGTGAGGAAATTGCTACCAGTGCAGGTACTGCAACTTAGAATTACAGAGAGTGGTTTACCTGGGGTCACACAGGCAATATGTGTGAGAGGTGGGACTCAAACCCAGCTCTTCTTGGCTCCCAGACCAACTTTCTATCTACTATATAGGGGCCTTGTTGTCTCTCCTAAAAGGAAACAGCAATAAAAATCAAATTCTAGAGTGCTTTGAACTTTTCAAAGCTCTGGCAGCGCACAACATTTTGTCCTTGCAAAATTCTTTGAGGGTGGGTACAACTAGATTTTATTATGCCCATTTTTACTGGTGAGAACACTGCATCCAAAAAGGTTAAATGACTTGCCCAAGGTCAAATTAATTGATGAATTGGGACTAGAATGTGTACTTCTGTGCAGCTTTGGGAGATGACACAACTATTCCTCCCACTCCCATCCCCAAATCTAATCCTTGAGGAATCACTGTCAGCAGCTGTAGCTGCAAAAATATAGTGTCTAAGAGCATCTGCAGGAAGGGGATGAGTGTCACTCTGAGGTGTGGCACCTGAGATGTTAGAGTCTGAAGTCTGGCTGTTGGAAGGAGGGCTGAGGCATTGGACTTTAAGATCAGAGGCAAGGGAAAGAATGGGAGAAAAGAACCAACTGGTAAAGTTGTCAGGTCCTAGGAAGTCAACAGTCCAACCACAAAGCACTCTGACCCACCAGATACTCTGATTATATATATATATATATGCATATATACATACATACATACACTCATAAATATCTCCTATCTATCTAGAACTAGAACATATTCAACGAGTTGGGATTGGAACCGATATATATATACACACACACATATATATATATATATACGTTTTATATACATATTTGTTTTCAATTGTTTTTTATAAAAATCATATATGTATCTATCTGCTTATCTACCCACATATATACAAATATGGAGATCCACACATATACATACATGTAGATACACACATATGCATATACATATGCTTATCAGTTTGGATCCCAATTCATCAATTTTATTTATATATCTATCTATTTGCCTATCAACATATATGTATATATTGGTTCTAATCCCAGTTCATAAATTATATTTATATATACATATACATCTGTCTTGTCCATATATCTATCTACCCTATTTTATAAACTAGTATATCTCCATAGTGAATCAGCATTATTAGAGAGAGAGTTATGGTGTTGTGCAAAGAATGCTGGACCTGCAGTGAGGAATGGCTGGTTTTGAATCCCCCTCAGATACAGTTATCTGTATGATCTTTGTGATCCTGGGCCATTAATTTCATTTCTTTGGACTTCTATTTTCTCATCTGTAAAATGAGGGAGTTTAATCTGATGACTCCCAAGGTCCATTCTATGTCTAAATCTATGATCACAGACTAGCAGATTGTCTGAGGGGATCCATAATAGATCCTTGTGACAAATGAATAGATCCCCACTGCAAACCAGAGAATTTCTAGAATGGATCCTCATTGTGAAAATGGGGATCTCTTGCTGACCAAGACGGTTGCCTTGAAAACTCACCATCCAATCCCCTGGACTGGGTCATCTAGAAGGACTCGGACAATGTACAGGAGACAGGTGAGCAGCTTTAGAGAAAAGTTGAACAACCTGATCCTCAGGCCTGCAAGAGGAGAGAGGCATATTAGGAAGGAATGGAAGCAGTATCAGCAGACATATGTGTGTGTGTGTGCGTGTGTGCGTGTGTGTGTGTGTGTGTGTAGTCCAAGGTTCCAGGTTCTAGCACCAGTTCTGAGGTCCCTTGCAGCTCTAAATCTTATGAATCTCAGGCTGACAGAGATGTATGGATGCTTGGAGGGAGCTGGGAATGTTCCACCATGTTTTACCATGTCCCTATGTTACTCTCTCTTCCCCTCCAGTTTCCTCTCTGTAGAATGGGGATAATGATAGCACTTGACTTCTAGAGTTGTTAATGAAGATCAAATGAGACAAAATACAAATAAAAGTTAATTGTACATGGAACTGTGATCTCCCATTAGATATGGTTTGTTTTCTTTAGAGTGTATATTAAATTTAGCCTTGCGACTTAAGGTTCCACACCCCCCCCCATTCTACCCTGCTTGTTTGTGTCCCCTCCTGAACTTCCTTCTGTTCAAAGAGGAGCTTTCAAGAAATGCTGATGTAAGGAAGAGCATCCTAACAAATAAAGCTGCTACCAAATGATCTGGGCTGCATCCTGAGGGAGCGAACTCCCTCTCCCTAGGAGTATTCAAGCAGAGGCTGGTGATCCTGTAAGGGATGCCACAGAATTGATGGGAGGTTGGGTGAATGGCCTCTGTGGTCTCTCCTGGTTCTAGAATTCTATGGTTAATTAAAGAAAGGCTGGACAGTTTCCGAGATGCTGTCAGGCCTCCAGGTTTTTTAGTGCAGCCTCTCACCAGTGTCCCTGAAAGCTTTAGGGAGCAGCCTGGGCTTCTGACTTAGAATAAACATTTCCATACAAATTCCAAGACTCAGTCTGTTCACAGAGAGCCACTGGCTCTGCCCTTCTTGAGAACTAGAAGAGTGCCTTCTTCCCAATATCTATCCCTTCCCTCTCTCTCACCCCCCAATACACACAATACTAGACATGAATTTTTCCTTCCTCCCTCTGAGAAGCATGCAAGGGCTACTGGAAACAGCTTCCTTCTCGAAGAGCTGCAGTAGGAGGTAGGGGCTACAGTGGGAACTTGGAGGTTAAGTTTTAGTGAATTACAGAAGGATATAGTACATAGTGTGCTACATTTAGAGTCAGGGAGCCCTGGGTTTAAATCCCTCCACAGACACTTATTAGCTGTGTGGCCCTGGGCAAGTTACATGGCCTCTCTGGGCTTATAGTACCGTCACCTGTAAAATTCAGGGATTGGATTCGATGTTCTCTGAGGTCCCTTCCAGTTTGAAATCTATGGTCCTATGCATCTCAAGCTGACAGACCATCATGGTAGTTCCCCAGAAGGAGCAGGGAGTGTTTACCCATGTCCCTGGCTTTAAGTTGGGGTAGATTGACCTGATGCATCCTGGGGATCAGGGCAGCATAGCCAGGCCTTTCCCTGAACAGAGAGAAAGATACTTTTGGGCAATCAGAGTACATCTTTGGTCTACCCCAAAATGACCTTTGGCATCTTACTCAGGGGACAGCAGCAAGGGGTATGTATTATCTTGGCCCCATATGGGCACTTCTGATGAGTTTAGGTGTCTAAGGAGCAGTCTATTAAAAATTCAGCAATAGAATTATAGAACCATAGAGCTGAAAGGGACCTTAGAACATAGCACATATGATGTCAGAGCTAAAAATTTGTTTAGATTCATCCCTTCCTTTTTTTCAGAGAGGGGTATTGGTGACTCTTAGAATGTCAGTATTGGAATATATATTAGAAACTTGGTCAAGGTGACCAAATCAGGCATAAAGCCAGGAAACAAACTCACATCTTTCTCCTAAGAATCAAGGCAACTTGGTTCAGTGGAAAGATCACTTGATTTGGAGTCTGGTGTCCTGGATTCAAATTCTAGTTCCGCCATGACTTACTAGTTGTATCTGTCACCCTATGCAGAGTTTGTATCTGTAGCATCCCTGACAAGGTTGTCCATCTTCTGCTTGAACACTTTTAGGGACAGGGAGTTCATTCCCTCAGGAGAAAGCTCAGTTCATTTTGTAAAGGCTCAGTTAGGAAGTTCTTCCTTATGTGAACCTTTCAGAGGAAAAGCTGGAGCCAGATCCAATTTCTACAACATTATTTTTTGACGTGGAAAAGAAACCACTAATAGCAGTGGGGCCTCTGTCAGATAATTTCAGGTATTAGGCCTCATTCTACTCAGGCATTATGTGTCATTCAGTGGAGGCAGTGACAGATGTCTCTATAATAGAAAAGACCAGTGCCTAGAACAGTGTTAAGTACATAATATACTTTTAATGAATGCTTGTTGATTGATTGATGGGCAAGATACTTACCTTTTCTACACTTCAACCTGCAGAATCACAGATAGTACCTGTGTGATCTTGTACAAGATAATTTATTTCTGTGGGCCTCAGTTTCCTCATCTGTAAAATAAAGATGTTGGACTAGGTGACCTCTATTAGGTCTTCCAATTCTAAATCTATGATTATGTGATCTCAGAGTTGGAAGAGACCTCAGAAATCATTCAATCCAACCTCTACCTGAGCAATAATTCCCTCCAATAGTTAGCATCTATATAGCATGTTAAGGTATGCTTTAAAGTGCTTTAAAAATATCATCTCATTCTGGGAGTGAGGACTTTCACTTTATAGATAAGGAAACTGAGGCAAACAGTGGTTAAGTGACTTGGCCAGAGCCACACAGCTAGTAAATGTCTAAGGCTAGGTTTTCTGGACTCCAGGTCAATGCTCTACCCATTGAACCACCTTGCTTGCTCCCTTTATAACATAGATGCCTAGTGATCATTTAAATTTCGCTTACAAGTGTCCTCTGAGGAGGATCTGATACATCCCCAGGCAGTGGCTCCCACTTTTTGATAGCTCTAATTGCTAGAAAGCTTTTCTTTATGCCAAGTCTAAAGTTGCTGTTCAACAACTTCCATGCATTGCTACTAGTTTTCCCTTTGAGGTCAATTTAAACAGGTCTGATCCTCCTTCCCCATTAGAATGGAAACCCTTAGAGTATTTGAAGACAGCTACCATGTCCCTATGAAGTGTTCTCTTTTATGCAGTATATCCAAACTTCTACCAGTTCTCATATGGCATGAATTGAAGGTCCTTCACTACCCTCACCGTCCTCTCTTCAATTTATCAGTCTTCTTCCTTAAAATATGGGACCCAGAGCTTAATATAACACTGCAGAGGTGGTCCACCAGAGAAGAAAGTACAAGATTATCACTGTCCTAGTCCTGAGACACTATATGTTTTATTTCTTAATCTGTAAAATGAGCATATTGTATCAGAGGATCTCCACAGTTTCTTCAAGCTCTAAATGCTACAATCCTTTGTTTTAAATGTCTATGATTCTACCCTTAACTGCTTAATTGTGACCATCCATGATTCCATAAGTGCAATGGTGAAACATTCTAGCCACCTTTGGACAGAAGTGATGGATTCAGGATATATGAGGCACATATCTTTTTGGACATGGCCAATGAGGGAATTTGTTTTGCTTGACTATCTATCTTTCTTACAAGGATCTTTCCTTCCTTCCTTCCATCCTTCCTTTTTCCAACTAAATGAGTATTTTGACCTGGCCAGCAGTAACCAGCAGAGGGCGAGGCTGTTTCATTTATTGTTTATAAAAGGTCTTTTGAATTGGTTGGTTGGATATTGAGACACCTCATTATTAACAACAAAGACAAGCCATGTTTACAAAGTATCTACGTTGTGCTTCGTAAATATTCCATAACCCTTACTAAGAGGCAGAGATTGTTGATGTAATGGTTAATTAAGGCTATGGAACACTCATTAAAAGACATAGCTCATGCATCTTAATTACAACAATGTACTATTAATTAGTTCTATGGATCACACAGTAATGAGGCTCTTTAGAATTGGAACAAACATTAAGGGCTGATCAGTCATGTTCACAACATAGTTCTGGTTCCCGGAAATGCTGTGTGATATGGCGTAGGAGCCAAGACAGGGAATGTCTTTCTGTGGGATCCTTTGTGCATTGTAAGGCACAGAACCACAAATCCATCAATAAGACTTTGGAAAACCTTCATCTAACAAACTTTTGTCTAAGTCATTGTCATTCGTCAAACAGGTGAATTGGGTTGTAGTTCTGGCTTTTCCACTGCTCTGCTGTGTGACCTTAGGCAAGTCACTTACTCTTCCTTGGACTTTGATGGGAATGGACTAGATAAACTCTAAGCCCCATTTCTTCCCTATGTGATATTTTATTGTTTGGTGTTCAGCTATTTAACCATTAAAAGCATATTTATTGGGCACCTCCTTGCAACCCGATTTTGATTTTCTTTAACATACTAAAAACCTCATTCATTTAGGGGAAAGTCTACCTAATTTGACAGTGTTCTTGCCTGTACTTTAAGGGGAACAAGCATTGGAAAAGTGCTGGAATAAAATGATAGAAGAAAGTCAGTGCGAACAGTTTTCAACCATAGTGGCTCCTGACCAGCCCTGCCAAGATAGGGGCTTAGAGCTGTGTCCCATGAATACACTTAGCCATTCACACTAAATCATTTTGTATCTCCTTTGACCAATGGTATTTTGAGACAGGGCTTAGTGTGTGGGTGAGGGTTAAAGCACAAGTTGGTGACTGGGCATTAGGGCTCAGACTATAGCTAGCCCAGTTTAAGGAGCTGTTGCCTTCAAGTTTAAAGGTGCTGTAACTCAGTTCAATTCAACAGGTATTTATCAAGTTCCTACTCCGAGTTAAACACTCTGGTAGTTGCTGAGGTTACAGCAAAATGAAACAATCCTAGCCTTTGAGGAGCTACAAACTCTTGGTGGGTGGGAGGTGATACAACAAGGAAATAAATACAAAGACCAAGTAACTTCTAGGAGAGAAGGCTAATAACTGGGGAGGATCAGGAAAAGCCTTGTTTAGGAGGTGACACCTGAACTAGGCTTTATGGGAAGCTAGGGATTCTCTGAGGTGGAAGTAAAGGAGGGAGTGCATTCCAGACATGGGCAACCACTTGTGCAAACCGACAAAAGTGAGATGGTGAGAAACAGCTGGGATGCCCAGCTAACTGTAATGGAAGGAACATAGAGAGATTAGTATGAAACAAGATTTGAAAGATAGCTGGGAGTTTACTGGTGGAGGGCTTTAAGACTGACAATTTTGTATTTTATCTCCTAGAGGGACAATAGATAGCCATGGTGTGTGAATATGTGTTTGTGTGTATGTGTGTGTGTGAAACAGAGAAAGAGAGAGAGACAGAGACAAAGAGACAGAAAGACAGAGATTCAGCTTAATATTTTAGGAATATCAATTTGGCAGCCACGTGGAGGATTGTTTGGAGAAGGAAGAGACACAGGCAGGAAGACCAATTATGAAGGTATTAGAATAGTGGAGGCATATATTTGGAATGAAAGGGATATCTGTGAGAAATGTTTTGGAGGTAGAATTAACAAGACCTGAAACCCCAGGTGGATATAGTGGATATAGAGAGAAAGGTCAAGAACAAATTCAAGATTGAGAACCTGGGTTTCTGAAAGGATGATGATGCTTTCAACTGAAATATGGGAGTTAATAAGATAAATGGGTTTTTTTGGGGGGGAGAATAGAATGTGTTTGAGATGCCTATCCAGGGATAACCAAGTGGACACTAAGCAGACAGTAATGTGTAATGTGGGACTGGAATTCAGAAGAAAAATTAGGCCTCCAGGTATAGATTTGGGGATCAAGTGATGATTGAATAGGAGTTGATATCACCAAAGAAGGATGCTTACAAGAGGGTTTTGATGATCTAGCAAAAAAGACTGAAAAGGAAGGGTCAGATAGGTAGGAGAACCAAGAGGAAGTTGGAAAGACAAGGAAGGCTAAAGTATCCAGAATGAGGGACAATTAACAGTGTCAAAAGCTGCAGAGAGGTCAAGGAGGATCCAACGAAGAAAGATCAGTGACTTTACCACTTAGAGACAAGAGTTTCAGTCAAATAGGAGGGTCAGAAGCCAGGATGCAAGTGTTTAGGAAATGTGTGGGAGAAAGGAAATGGAGGCACTGGAGTTTAGACCACTTTTTCTAGAAGTCAGTCTGTGAAGGGGAGAAGATACATAGTATGATAACTCATCATAATAGCTAGCATTTACACAGTACTCTAAGTTTTGCAAAACACTTTATATATGTTAACTTATTTGATCCTCACAACAACCCTGTGAGGTAAGTGCTATTATTATTCCCATTTTACAGATGGAGAAATGTAGGCACAGAGAAGTTAAGTGACCTACACAGGGTTATACAACTGGTAAGTGTCTAAGGCAGAATTTTAGTTTATTTCTTCCTGACTCCAAATCCACTAATCCACCTAACTACTCCCATCTAGCTTGAGGGAATGTAAGTGTCATTGGTTTAAGAATCAAGTAATTAGAAACTATTTGGTCTTTCAAGCCTGAGCTGGACTTAAAAAAAAAGAAAAGAAAAGAAAAAGCCTATAGCAGGTGGCTTAATAGAAACAGGGATGGATTTGGAGCCAGAATTTGAATCAAACAGACTTTGACTTTCTGGGCTTCTGTTTCTTCACCTATAAAATGGGGGAGGGGTATTGGTCTTGAAGACTATTTATCCAATGTCCCTCTATTCCTCACAGATCTCATACAGATTTAGAACTGGAAGGGGCATTAGAGGTCATCTAGTCCAACCTTCTTGTTTTACAGATGAGAAAACTGACATCCTCTTTGGAGTCAGTTTGGAATCCCCAGTAGACCTGGGATTCTAAGCCCAGATCCTCTCACTCCAGAAACAGTGCTACAAACTGATGTTTATATTCCATATTTTCTAGTCTTGTCTTCATATCATTGTTCTTTTTCTGTCTGGGGCACCACCATTCTTCTAGCCACCTACCTTTAAAACCTTGGAGTTTTCTGTTTCCAATCAGTTGCCAAGACTTGTCAAGTCAACCTTCCCACATATCTTACATTTATACCTTTCACATGCCCACCATCCTTGTTCAGGCTTTTAGCATCTCCAGTCTACATTATTGTAATAGTCTATGATTTGGTTTCTTTGGTTTTGGTCTTTCATTTCTTAAACTCATGCCCTACACAGCTGTCATATCACTGCCCTATTCAAAAATCTCTATTAGTTCCTTTTTGTCTCTAGAATAAAACACAAATTCAGCTAGATATTTAAGATCTTCCAAAATCTAGTTCTAGTCCTTTCTAGATGTATTTCCCATTATTCCTTTTCATACACTCTACACTCCAACCAAGGTAGTCTAATTGTTTCTAAAGCATAGCGTTCTGTCTCTCACCTCTGTGTTTTGACACCTGTGCTTGGAATGCACTCATCTCCACTTAGAATCATTAGCTTCCTTTAAGGCTTAACTCATTGGTTCCACCTCCTTCAGGAAGTCTTTCCTGATCTCCATACTTGTTAACTCTCTCTCCCCTCCTTAAATTGCCTTAAATTCTAATCTAATCCAATCTAAACTAATCTGTTTGCATATTGCATCCCTCAGTAAAATAGAAGCTCTTTGAGGGCAGGGTCTATTCTTCATTTTTGTTTTGGGGTGCCTATCACCTAGTAAAGCACCTTGCACATAGTAGGCAATTAATGTTTGTGGAATTGAGTTTAGATCTATTTCTTTTCCATCCTCTCCTTTTTTTCCCACTGACCTTTTCATCTCTTCTCATTCCCCTCCCACCTTTCTTTCCTCTTTCTGCTCTTTTCTTATCTAGAGAGTGAGATGAATGCATATGTGTTAATATTTTTCAGTGGGTAAAGGTAAGTGGGTTGTGTGTGCATGTTTGTGTGTGTGCATGTGCATGAGTGTGTGTGTGTGTGTGTGCACTGACAGAGTCACCATTCTCATTCCTTTGTCCCTCCCCTTTTTCCTCATTCAGAGTTTGTTTTTCCAGATATTCTGGCTCCCATAAATCCCTATCCATGCCAGCCCCGTCACTTACTGGATCTTTGGTTTTTTATGAAGAATAGCTTGAGTCTCTCTTTGAAGGTGTTCTCATTGACATAGAACTCTACTTGTACCCTGCAGGAGAAAAAAAAAAAGAGGAAAAGAGGCTTTAGAGCAGGGCTTGTACCTTGGGGTCTCACTGTCTTTACTTATAAAATGAGGAGGGATAGTTGGACTCTGTGATCTTTTATGGTCACTTCTTTTTTTTTTTTTGCCAGAAAGCTGTTTAAGTTTATTATCCCCCAGCTTTCATTTCATACTGGTTCTCTGCCCAAAGGAATGTAAATTCTTTTTTTTTTAATTAAACAAATGCTTTATTAACTTCTGGTTTACATCATTCATTTCCATCAGATTATGAGTTACATTTTTCCCCCATTTTTTCCCTACCCACCATCCCCGAATAGCAGTCCCACTAGATATCCCCTCATCCAATCTGCTCTCTCCCATATCTTCTCCCATACCCCCTTTGACTTTGCCATTAGGGCAAGGTGAATCTCTGAGCCCCACTGCCTGGACATCTTATTTTAAGACATTAAAAGACATTTTAAGAACATAAAGACATTAAGACATTTAAGACATTTAATTTTAAAACTTCGATTTTCAGATCCATTCCCTTTCTCCCTTGTCACCCACTCCCTCTGAGAAGATAAGCAATTCAGTATGTGTTGTACATGTATATCTATGCAAAACATTACCATAGTAGATATATTGTAAAAGACTGCTTATATTTCCCTCCCACCTGTCTCAACTCCCACCTGGTCCATTCCCTATTTTGATCCTGTCCCTCTTTGATAGTGGGTACTTCTAACCTCCCCTCTCCCCAGAATGCCCTCCCCTTCATCATCCCCCCTCTCATCTCCCTTTCCCCTACTCAAGAGAGTGAGTGAGGGTAAGATATTCCATTTAGTATGTATGTGATTCTCTCCTTGAGCCAACTTCAATGAGAATATGCTTTTGCCTTTTTGCCTTCCGGTTCTTCCCCTCCCCTGCAACTACTTCCCCTTGCCTCTTCTACATGAGATAGTTTGCCCTACCCTGTCTCTCTCCATCTCCTCTTGCCACTTTCCTCTCTCACCTCTTGACTTCACCCCTTAAGAATCATCCTTTCCTTGGGGTGGCTAGGTGGCGCAACGAGCAGAGAGCCAGCCCTGGAGCCAGAAGGACCAGAGCTCAGATCGGGCCCCAGACACCCAACACACAAACAAAAACCCAGCCACGTGAACCTGGGCAAGTCACCCAACCCCAACTGCCCTCCAAAAATAAAATAATCATCCCTTCCCATCAAATTCAACCTGTAACCTCTATCCATGTATATCTGTGAACATATGCCATGTACCATTCTTCAATTATTTTCATAATGAGAAAGGTTTCATCAAACACAGTTATTGTTTTTCCATGTAGGACTGTAAATAGTCCAACTTTGATAAGTTCCTTTTGATTTCTTTTCCTTGATAGCCTTCTCAAGCATCTCTTGCTTCTTGTGTCTGAATGTCAAATTTTCTATTCAACTCTGGTTTTTTCCTCAAGAATGCTTGAAAGTCCTGTATTCCACTGAATGACCATATTTTCCCCTGAAACAAGATACTCAGTTTTGCTGGGTAGGTGACCCTTGGTTTTAATCCCAGCTCTTTTGCCCTCTGGAATATCATATTCCATGCCCTTCAATCCCTCAGTGTAGAAGCTGCCAGGTCCTGGGCTATTCTGATTGTGTTTCCACAATACTGAAATTGTTTCTTCCTGGCTGCTTGTAGCATTTTCTCCTTGATCTGGGGATTCTGGAACCTGGCTATAATATTCCTGGGAGTTTTCTTTTGGGGATCTTTTTCAGGAGGTGATCTGTGGATTCTTTCAACCTCTATTTTGCCCTCTGGGTCTAAAACATCAGGCAATTTTCCTTGAGAATTTCTTGAAGGGTGATTTCTAGGTTCTTTCTTTGATCATGGCTTTCAGGTAGTCCAATAATTTTTAAATTGTCTCTCCTGGATCTATTTTCCAGGTCAGTGGTTTTTCCTATGAGATATTTCACATTGCCTTCTATTCTTTCATTTGTTTGGATATGTTTAATAGTATCTTGATTTCTCATAAAGTCACTAGCTTCCATTTGCTCCAGTCTAACTCTGAAGGAATGAATCTCCTCAGTGAGCTTTTGAGATTCTTTTTCCATCTGGCAAATTCGACTTTTAAGGCATTCTTCTCCTCATTGCCTTTCTGAGCCTCTTTTGCCATTTGAGTTAGTCTATTTTTTAAGGTGTTATTTTCCTCAGTCAGGCTGTTGACTGTCATTTCATACTTTTCTTGCATCTTTTTCATTTCTCTTCCCAAATTTTCCCCCACTTCTCTTATCTGCTTCTTAAGGTCCTCTATGGCCTGTAGCCAGCTTGTATTTTCATTTGGGGCTTTTGGTGCCTCACAGTCCTCCTCCATGCTTTGAGCCTCTTTGCCCCTAAAATAGGAGTCCAATGTTGAACTTTTATGTTTATTTTGTTTCGTTTGCCTAGGCACATTGCCACTTAATTACTTGATTTTTGGGCTTGTTGCCACAGTAGGACTCTGCCACCAGACAGGGGAGCTTCCGCCCAAACGTGGGGTCTTCACAACTTCTGCCAGTTGGGTGGCCTCTGTAAAGCCTCCACCCACTCTGGCAAGTTGGATACCCACCCCAAACTTCTCCCCCAGACCACAATCCAGATCCAGGCAGTTTAAAGCAAAAGCGATTAACCCCCAGACTGATTGCTGGATCTTCCTACAGTTCGCAGACCAGGAGCTAGAGCCACTGCTGCCGCTGCAAAATGGCTTCTGTGCAGCTGTTTCTTCAGCAGCTTTTTGTCCCCAGGGGAGAAAGCCACGTGTTCCCCAAATACTGGTCCCAAAGTCCATAGGGCACTAACCTCTCACTTTGTCCTAGGCATATCTGTGCTGATAATTCTGGAATCGCCACAATTGCTGGTGTTCTGGGGTTCCACCAGCCGGCTGAAGGCCCGGCCACCCTGGGGCTAAAACCGCGGACCTGGGCTCGGCTCTGCGGGCTGCGCTGTCGGTTCTGGCGAGCTGTGCTGCCTGCTCTCAGAGCGCTGCGCTGGCCGCTCCCTGCAGGGCTGCTGGGCTGTCCTCAGCAGGAGGTTAGCTTCTCTGTGCCATTCTGTGGGTGCTGTGGCTCCAGAAGTTGTTCGGAGCTCCCTTTCACATTGTTTGAAATTTGTGTGTCTCCTGATTATTCTTATAGAGTTTAGCATAAGGTCCTGTTCTACATTCTTCTATTTTCCTATGGTCACTTCTGACTCTATTGCTTTACATCCTATACATTTAGTAGATATTCTCATGGGAGAAATGGTAATAGCTCAGGTAAAGTCCATTTATTTCCAAACCATGGTCATTTTTTCAGGGATAAACAAGCCTCAGATGAAACCAACAAAAACATACCAGATTAATTTATCTCCACAGCCTCTTCTCTACCATCACACTCTTGAAACAGGAGAATCCATTAAGACACCACTCTAGGGTCACACTAAATGCCAACTTTTCTCTAAGAGGAGAATATTCACTATTGTATTGGCTGTTATTTGGGGGTGGGGTGAGATTGAAGGTGGGAGTGGAGGGATGCATGCGTGTGCGTAGGAAAGGGGAGATACTTTTGCCTGGAAAAGTCTCAGTCTGCTTTGGAGGGAAAAATAAGAGGATGACTGTTTGTTCTGACCTTGAGGGAGATATTCATCTAAAACCTCTTGAACTTGAACTGTCTGCCATTCTTCATTCAACCTTGTAAGCAGATATAAGAAGTCAGTTGAAAAAAGGCACTCAATCTTGTTAAAAAGAGATGGGAAATGCCTCAGGGAAGTCACTGTCAATACAAGGACTGGCACTCTCTGAATCACCTGCTGCTAGCCCCTTAGTCATGCCTAATTTTGAAGGACCAGTGGCCAAGAAATAAAATCCTCATGGGTTCTTTACTCTCCAACTATAATTGGGAGCCACTAATTGACAGAGAGGTGAATGCTATCTCACTCACCCTCAATAATGACAAACCCTGGCAGCTCACTCTCTGCCTTAACTTAATTAAAAAAAAATTATTTTGTTATTTTTCCATTTACATGTTAAGACAATTCTTACCATTCACTTTTACAAGATTTTGATTTCCAAATTGTTCTCCCTCCCCTCCCCTCTTCTGGAAATGGTAGGTTATTTGATATAGGTTATACATGTGGTATTATGTAAAACATATTTCTGTATTAGTCACAGTTGTGAAAGAAGAAACAGATCAAAAGGAAAAAAATAACATGAAAAAGAATAAAGAATAATAAAAATATGCTTTGATCACATTCAGAGTCCATCAGTTCTTTATTTGGATGTGGATAGCATTTTTGATCATGAGTCTTTTGTACTTGTCTTAGATCATTTTGTTGCTGAGAAGAGCTGAGTCACTCATAGTTGATCATCACACAGTATTGCTGATATTGTGTACACTGTTTTCCTGGTTCTGCTCATTTCGCTTTGCATCAGTTTTGTACAAACTTCTGAGTTTTTTTCTGAAATCTACCTGCTCATCACTTCTTATGGCATAATAATATTCCATTATATTTATATACCGCAACTTGTTTAGCTATTCCCCAATTGATGGGCATCCCCTTAATTTCTAATATTTTACCACTATGAAAAGGGCTGTTATAAATATTTTTGCACAGGTAAGCCCTTTTCCCTTTTTATGATCTCTTTGGGATATAGACCTAGTAGTGGTATTGCTGGATCAAAGGGCATACACATTTTGATTGCTCTTTGGGCATAAGTTCCAAATTGCTTTCCAGAATGGTTAGATCAGTTAACAACTACAGCAACAATGCATTAGTATCCCAATTTTCCCACATCCTCTCCAACATTTGTCATTTTCCATTATTTTTTGTCACAATAGCCAAACTAATAGGTATGAGATGGTATCTTAGATTTGTTTTAATTTGAATTTGTCTAATCAAAAGTGATTTGGAGCACTTCTTCATATGCCTGTAGATAGCTTTGATTTTTTCATCTGAAAACTAACTGTTCATATCCTTTGACCACTTATCAATTAGAGAATAGCTTGATATTTTTGATAAATTTGACTCAGTTCTCTATATATTTGAGAAATGAAGTCTTTATCAGATATTTGCTCTAAAGATTGTTTCCCAGTTTTCTGCTTTTCTTCTAATCTTGTATTGGTTTTGTTTTTACAAAAGCTTTTTTATTTTAATATAATAAAAATTAACTATTTTATATCTCATAATGCTTGTAATACACTTAACTTCTCCTTTAAGAATTTGTATATTATGTCACTTGTTGCATATACATTTAGTATTGATAAAGCTTCATTATCTATGGTACCTTTTAGAAAGATGTAGTTTCCTTCCTTATCTCATTTAATTAGGTCTATTTTTGCTTTTACTTTGTCTGAGATCCTGGTTTTTTTTTTTTTACTTCAGCTGAAGCAAAACAGATTCTGCTCTAGCCCCTTACCTTTACTCTGTGTGTGTGTGTCTGCTTCAAGTGTGTTTCTTATAAACAACACATTGCTAGATTCCATTTTTTGATCCACTCTGCATTTCTGCTTCCATTTAATGGGAGAGTTCATCCTATTCACATTCACAGTTATGATTACTAACTGTGTATTTCCCTCCATCTCTTCTTTGTCCTCTCTCTCCTTTCACCCTTTCCCTGCTCACCAGTGTTTTGCTTCTGTCTACCACCTCTCCCAATCTGCCCTCCCTTCTGTCAGTCACCTCCTCCCTCTTTACTTGATCTTTTCCCTTCCTTATTATCTTACTTGACTGCCCTGTCAGGTAAGATAGATTTCTACATTCAACCGATAGTGTAAATTATTCCCTCTTTGAGCCAATACTGATGAGAATAAAGTTCAAATGATGCCCATTGCCCACCCTCCCATCTTCCCCTCCACTATAATAGGTTTTTCACGCCTCTTCATGTGAAATAATTTATCCCAATCTAACTCGGCCCCTGCTTCGGTATCCAGTGTACTCCTCTTTCTCACCACTTAATTATTTTTTGTCATTCTCTCAAATTCACCTTATACCTGTACCCTCTGTCTATGTATATTCTTTCTACTTTACTATTAGTAATATAATTTTTAAAGAATGGCAAGTATCATCTTCCTGTGTAGAGTTATCAACAGTTTAGCATTATTGAATTCCTTATATTTTTCCACCTCTTTTTACCTCTTTATGCCTCTCTTGGGTCTTAATATTGGAGACTGAATTTTTTTTTTTTGCTTTTTTGGAGGGCAATTAGGGTTAAGTAACTTGCCCAAGGTCACATGGCTAGGTTTTTGTTTGTGTGTGTGTTAAGTGTCTGAGGCCGGATCCGAACTCAGGCCCTTCTGACTCTAGGGCTGACGCTCTACTCACTGCGCCACCTAGCCGCCCCTGACATTTTTTTTTTTTGAGACTGAATTTTTCATTTAATTCTGGTCTTTTCATTATGAAAATTTGAAATCATTCTATTTCATTGACCATTTCCCCCTTTGATGTATTATGCTTAATTTTGCCAGGTTAGTGATTCTTGTTTGTAGTCCTAGCTTCTTTGCCTTCCCTAATATCATGTTCTATAACCTCTGATCCTTTAATGTTGAAGCTGCTAAGTCCTCTGTAATTCTGATTGAGGCTCCTTACATATGAACTGTTTCTTTTGGACCACTTGCAGTATTTTTTCCTTGACCTGATAGTTCTGAAATTTGGCTATAATGCTCCTTGTAATTTTTATTTTGGAATTTCTTTCCTGAGGTGTTCAGTGGATTTTTGCAATGCCTATTTTGTCCTCTGGTTCCAGGCTATCAGGGAAGTTGATAATTTCCTGAAAGATGCTATCCAGGTCCTCTTTTTGATTATGGCTTTCAGGTATTCCAATGATTCTGATATTGTCTCTCCTAAATCTATTTTCCAGGTTTGTTGTTTTTCCCATGAAGTATCTTGCATTTTCTTCAGTTCTTTCATTCTTTTGAATTTGTATGATTATTCTTGATGTCTCATAGAGTCATTAACTTCCACTTGCCAAATTCTAACTTTTGAGGAGTTGTTTTCCTCATTTAGCTTTTGTACTATCTTTTCTATTTGACCAGTTATACTTTTTTTTTTTTAATTTTCTTTTTTTTTTTATTCTTATTTTTTTTTCTTTAAACAAATACTTTATTAACTTCTGTTTTACATCATTCATTTCCGCCAGATTTTGAGTTACAATCATTTTCCCCCCATTATTCCCCTACCCAACCTCCCAGAATAGCAGTCCCACAAGATATCGCTTCCTCCAATCTGCTCTCTCCCATACCTTCTCCCATACCCCCATCGACTTTTCCATTAGAGGAAGATGAATCTTTGTGTCCCAATGCCTGCACATCTTATCTCCCAATTGTAGGCAAAAGAGTATTAATAATAGTATTTATATATATATTTGAAACATTTAATGTTACGACCTCGAATTTCAGATCCATTTCCTTCCTCCCTTGTCACCCATTCCTTCTTGGGAGATAAGTAATTCAGTATATGTTGTACATGTCTAGCTATGCAAAACATTATCATAGTAGATATATTGTACAAGGCTGCTTATAATTCCCTCCCACTCATCCCACCCCCCACCTGGTCCATTCCCTACATGATCCTGTCCCTCTTCTATAGTGGGTACTTCCAACCTCCCCTCCCCCCAAGGATGCCCTCCCATCCATCATCCCTCCTCTCATCCCCCTTCCCCCTATCCTGCTGCAGGTTGAGATATCCCATTTAGTATGTATGTCATTTTCTCCCTGAACCAAATTCAATGTGAATGTGGTTTTGCCTTTTAGCCTTCCTTATTCTCCTCCTCCTTTGCACCCACTTCCCCTACATGAGATAGTTTACCCTACCATGTCTCTCCCCATCTCCTCTTGCCACTTTCCTCTCTCACCTCATAATTTCATCCCTTGAGTACTCTCCCTTCCCAACAAAATCAACCTATGCCCTCTATCCATATATAACTGTAACCATATACACACACATTCACATATGTATTCATATGACCACACCCCCTTCTTCCATTATTTTCATAGTGAGAAAGATATCATCAGTCACAGATATTGCTTTTCCATATAGGAATGTAAATAGTTCAACTTTGATAAGTTCCTTTTGATTTCTTTTCCCTGATTACCTTCTCAGGCATCTCTTCCTTCTTGTGTCTGGATGTCAAATTTTCTATTCAACTCTGGTTTTTTCCTCAAGAATGCTTGAAAGTCCTCTATTCCACTGAATGACCATATTTTCCCCTGAAACAAAATACTCAGTTTTGCTGGGTAGGTGACCCTTGGGTTCATTCCCAGTTCTTTTGCCCTCTGGAATATCATATTCCATGCCCTTCGATCCCTCAGTGTAGAAGCTGCCAGGTCCTGGGCTATTCTGATTGTGTTTCCACAATATTGAAATTGTTTCTTCCTGGCTGCTTGTAGTATTTTCTCCTTGATCTGGGGATTCTGGAACCTGGCTATAATATTCCTGGGAGTTTTCTTTTTGGGATCTTTTTCAGGAGGTGATCGGTGGATTCTTTCAACCTCTATTTTGCCCTCTGGATCTAAAACATCAGGGCAGTTTTCCTTGAGAATTTCTTGAAGGGTGATTTCTAGGTTCTTTCCTTGATCATGGCTTTCAGGTAGTCCAATAATTTTTAAATTGTCTCTCCTGGATCTATTTTCCAGGTCAGTGGTTTTTCCCATGAGATATTTCACATTGCCTTCTAATCTTTCATTTGTTTGGATCTGCTTAACAGCATCTTGATTTCTCATAAAGTCATTAGCTTCCATTTGCTCCAGTCTAACTCTGAAGGAATGAATCTCCTCAGTGAACTTTTGAGATTCTTTTTCCATCTGGCAAATTCGACTTTTTAAGGCATTCTTCTCCTCATTGCCCTTTTGGGCCTCCTTTGCCATTTGAGTTAGTCTATTTTTTAAGGTGTTGTTTTCCTCAGTCAGGCTGTTGACCCTCATTTCATACTTTTCCTGCATCCTTCTCATTTCTCTTTCTAATTTTTCCTCCACTTCTCTTATTTGATTTTTAAAGTCCTTCTTAAGGTCCTCTATGGCCTGCAACCCGCTCATGTTTTCCCCTGGGGCTTTTGGAGCAGGACTTCTGACCTCACAGTCCTTTTCCCATTCTATGCCCCCAAAATAGGAGTCTAGGGTTGCATTTTTCTGTTTCCTTTGCCTTGGCATGTTGCCACTTAATTGCTTGACTTTTGGGCTTGTTGCCACACTATGGCTTTAAGGCCAGATAGAGGAATTTTCGTCCCGAACGTGTGGGGGGCAACTTCCGTTTCTGGCAAGCTGTAAACCCACCCACAACTTCCACCCTAGATCACAATCCAGATCCAGGGAGGTTAAAGCAAGAGCGATTACCCCCCAAGACTGATCGCTGGATCTCCCCACGATTTGTAGGCTGGGAGCCGGAACTGCCTCTGAAAACTACACAGTGGCGTGTCTCCTCAGCAGCTTCTAGCCCCCAGGGGAGGGAGCTGACGCATTCCCCAAATACAGGTCCCAAAGTCCATAGGACACTAACCTCTTACTTTGTCCTAGGCATGTCTATGTTGATAATTCTGGAGTCGCCACAGCTCCTGGTGTTCTGGGGTTCCTCCAGCCGGCTGCTGGCCCTGCCGCCCTGGGGTAAAACCTCGGCTCACGTGGACCTGGGCTCGGCTCGGCTCCTGCGCTCTGCGCGCTGCCGGCTCCCAGACCACTGCGCTGGTCCTTCCTGCAGGGTGCTGGGCTGTCCTCAGCGGGAGGTTAGCTTCTCTGTGTCGTTCTGTGGGTGCTGGGGCTCCAGAAGATTTTCAGAGTCCTTTTTTACATAGTTTGTGGAGAATCTGGGGGCAGAGAGGCTTGGAGGAGCTGTTTCTACTCCGCCATCTTGGCTCCGCCCCCCCAGTTATACTTTTTAAGGAGTTGTTTTTTTCAGCGAATTTTTGTATCTCCTTTACAATTTGACCAATTCTGTTTTTTTAAGCAGTTGTTTTCTTTTCCCAAGCTGTTACCTCTTCCCCCCCTACAATTCTCTTGCTTCACTCTCATTTCTCTTCGCATTTTCTTCTACCTCTCTTATATGATTTCTAAGTTCCTTTTTGAACTCCTCCATGAGTTCTTTCTGGGCTTGAGATTGCTTCCTGTTTTTCTTTGGGGTTTTCCCCATAGGTTTAGACATTATTGTCTTCTTCAGAGTTTGTGTCTTGATCTTCCCTGTCACCATAATAACTTTCTATGGTCAAATTCTTTTTTTGTTGTTATTTTTTCCCTCACTCATCTTTTTTGTTTTTTTTTTTCCTTTTTTTTAAATTTGACCTCTGCTCCTGGGGTGGAAGGGGCTCTGTCTCAGGCTTCTTTGCCAGGTACTACATGCCCTGGCTGTTTACCAGGTGCTACATTGATGTTGCCCTGAGGCTGACAGGTGACCCTTATGTCTGGTGCTTTGCGAGGGATTGGGGTGGGGGTAGCTGGTGGTGCTGGAGTCTGTAGAGGTCTGTGATCAGTGGATTTTTCAAATGCTAAGCCAAGGTCCTAGTGCTGTCATCTAGGATGTGTTGAGGGTGGTGGGGGGTGTTTCTGTGTTTCCCTGTGAATACACTGAAGCATGTAATGGTCTGGTTGCTGGAGGTTTTGTGTTTGCCCAAGATTATACTTAAACATATGGCACTTCCCAGAATTTGAGCCTGCCTGGTCCCTTGGCTATGCCAAGTTACATGGGGGGATCCTGGTGTTGGCATTTGCCTGCTCCACCACACTAGGGATCAGAATCTCCCACTGGTTTGCTGAGATGGGGCTTACTGCTGGCTTGCTGGGACACTTCCTGTCCTGGACTATATTCCCCTTTTGCCCAAGTGAGACAGACCTTTCCTGTCAATCTTACAAGTTTCTTGGGCTTAAAAGATTGTTTCACCCCCATATTTTTGCTGACATACTATTCTAGGATTAGTTTTGGGGTGCTACTTTATGGTTCTTTGGAATTGAACATGGAAGAGCTATGGCAATTTATTGCTTACTCTACCATCTTGGCTTCTGGAATTTCCTCAACTTAATTTTAAAAAAATGTTTGAAAAACTAATTAATCCCCAAAGCACATTTAATGTAAAGTAAGTCATATAGACAAGAATTTATTATCCAACAACTCATCTTTGGCTTCCACAGCACCTGGGTCTTTTGAATCAGCAAGAAGAAATCAGGGGTTAAAGGGCTTTGAAATCTGTCACTCCAAAATTCAATGTAATTAATACTTATTGAGTGCCTGGTGTGCGTCTGTATCTACACTCATAATACTGTGAGGAAAGCAAATGATGCAGAAAATACAGTCCCTTTCCTGAGGGAATTCACTGTCTCCATTAGTGAGAGAGACAGTGTTCCTAATTATGAAGCAATACAGTACAGGATAGAAATCAGTTCTAATGCTCTGCCAAAATCCCACCCAATCACTTAGTCCCTGCTCACAGGATGAACAAAGTTAGGAAAGCCTTAACTGTGACTTCCCTCAGGCACCCCAGTCCTTCTCTTATCTCCACTATCAGATTTCTCTGAGCAGCTGTTCCAACCCTTTCCACTATGCTTAAGCACCCAACCGCATCCTTGGCTTCCTTACTTTGGGAGATAACTTCATCTTCTGAGGAAGCTGAGCTCCTTTATTTTCCCTCCTTCAAAACCCTTTTATACTTTGATCAACCACAAACAGAAAAGGAAAATAAAACAGTGCTCAAAGGATGGAAACATTTAGTGATGTAAGGGCCTTAGTCCTTCTAGGTCCAACCTCATTTTATAAATGAGAACCAGAGGACCAGAGAGAGGATGTTATTTGCCCAAGGTCACTTAAGGGACAATTTGGCAAAAATGGGATTCAAATTCATGTTTTCTGAATTAAAATTCTCTTTTCCAGAGCTGACCTTTCTGACTTTGACATCTACATTCTCTTGTCTCTTCCAGGATCTTACTCTGTAAATCTTTAATCTCCTGAATCTTTAATTTATTCCTCTTCCTTGCCCCCTTCCTCTCAGCCCACAAACATTCTCAGGTCTCCCTTATCCAAAAACCTTCCAACATTCTTTGGAATCTTCTGCACCTTTAAATTCTTCTCTCTCCTCTCTTCTATTACCAAATTTCTAGAAAGCTGTTTACATTACATGCTTTTTCAACCCCTTGTAATTTAGACTGGAACCTGCCACACCAATGGACCTGCTGTCTCAAATGTGCCTACTGATCTGCTCATCTCTAAATTCAAAGTTTCTTCTATTAAGAATATGAATTCATTCTCCTCTTTGGCTTTTCAGCCTTTGACTACTAACCATCACCATCTTGGTTCTTTTGATACTGGTTCCTACTTCCTGATCCACTCATTCTGTCTCCTTTGCCAGATCCATTTCTTCCTTCTCTCCCTTATAAAGGTAATTTCTATATATTCTCTAAACAACTATATTTAGACAACTCCTAGATCTATATCTTAAACCCTAATCTCTAGACTTTCACTTCTAAATACTGCTGGGTGTCTTCATCTGGGTGCCCAACTAAAATATTTTTAAAAATTAATTAATTAATTTTTAGTTTTCAACATTTACTTCCACAAGATTTTGAGTTCCAAATTTTCTCTCCATCTCTGTCCTCCCCCACCCCAAGACAATGTGCATTCTGATTATTCCTTCCTCAAATCTGTCTTCTTTTCTGTCTCCCCCCATTCTCTTCCCCTCTTATTTTCCTGTAGGGTAAGAAAGATTTCTATATCCATTGCCTGTGTATCTTATTTCCCAGTTGCATGTAAAAACAATTTTTAACATTTGTTTTAAAAACTCTGAGTTCTGGGGTGGTTAGGTGGTGCAGTGAATAGAGCACTGGCCCTGGAGCCAGGAGGACCTGAATTTAAATCTGGTCTCAGATACGTAACACTTACTAGCCATGTGACCTTGGTCAAGTCACTTAACCCTAATTGCCCTGCCTTCCCCCCTCCAAAAAAAAAAAGCTAAAGAAAACTCTGAGTTCCACATTCTCTCACTTCCTCCCTCCCCACCCACCCTCACTGAGAAGGCAAGCAATTCAAATAGGTTATACACATGTAGTCATGCAAAACATTTCAATAATAGTTATGTTGTGAAAGACTAATTATATTTCCCTCCATCCTATGCCCCCATTTATTCTATTCTTTCTTTGACCTTGTCCCTCTTCAAAAGTGTTTGCTTCTGATTACCCCTTTCCCCAACCTGCCCTCCCTTTTATCATTCCCCCTATCGCTTATCCCCTTCCCCCTTACTTTCCTGTAGGGTAAGATAGATTTCCATACCCAATTGAGTGTGTATGTTATTCCGTCCTTAAGCCAAATCCAATTAAACTTCACTCATTCTCTCTCACCTCCGCTCTCTTCCCCTCCACTCTCTTCCCCTCTACTATAAAAGCTTTACTTGTCTCTTTTCTGTGAGATAATATACTCCATTTTACCTCTCCTTTTCTCCTCCTAGTACATTCCTTTCTCATCCCTTAATTTTACTTTTTAGATATTATCCCTTCATATTAAACTCACCTTATGCCCTCTGTCTATATAGTTCCATTGGTGTTATGCATGATGCCTGTTGATCCTACCTTGAAATATCACTGGCATTCATCACTTTCCATTCCACTTTAGTATAGGTATATAACCACCAAAGACATATTCTTAAAGATTCACAACTTTCATTGTGTCACCCAAACTCTACTCTCTAGAATTTAAAGAATCAAGTCTAAATTCTTAGCCTAGCATTCAAACCCCTCCATTCTTGAGGTTCAACTTACTTTTTTAGACTTATCACTCATCTTCCAGTAGATGTATACAATTCTACCAACAAAACCAAGCAGCAAAAGATTGAAAGAGAAATTCTATTTAAAAAAACTGCAGACAATATGAAATACTTGAGAATCTACCTTTCAAGACAAACCCACGGACTATATGAATACAATTACAAAACATTTTTCATAAGAATAAAGACAGATTTTAACAACTGGAGAAATACTAATTGCTCATGAGTAGACTGAGCCAATATAGTAGAAATGACAATTCTACCAAAATTAATTTACTTGTTTAGTGCCATACCAATTAGACCACCAAAGAATTATTTTATAGAGCAGGAAAAATAATGAGAAAATTCATCTGGAAGAACAAAAGGTCAAAAATATTAAGTGAATCGGGGGGCGGAGCCAAGATGGCGGAGTAGAAACAGCTCGTCCAAGCCTCTCTGCCCCCAGACTCTCCACAAACTATGTAAAAAAGGACTCTGAAAAACTTCTGGAGCCCCAGCACCCACAGAATGACACAGAGAAGCTAACCTCCCGCTGAGGACAGCCCAGCACCCTGCAGGAAGGACCAGCGCAGTGGTCTGGGAGCCGGCAGCGAGCAGAGCGCAGGAACCGAGCCCAGCCCAGGTCCACGTGAGCCGAGGTTTTAGCCCCAGGGCGGCAGGGCCAGCAGCCAGCTGGAGGAACCCCAGAACACCAGGAACTGTGGAGATTCCAGAATTATCAACATAGACTTGCCTAGGACAAAGTAAGAGGTTGGTGTCCTATGGACTTTGGGACCTGTATTTGGGGAATGCGTCAGCTCCCTCCCTGGGGGCTAGAAGCCACTGAGGAGACACGCCATTTTGTAGTTTTCAGAGGCATTTCCGGCTCCCAGCCTACAAATCGTGGGGAGATCCAGCGATCAGTCTTGGGGGGTAATCGCTCTTGCTTTGACCTCCCTGGATCTGGATTGTGATCTAGGGTGGAAGTTGTGGGTGGGTTTACAGCTTGCCAGAAACGGAAGTTGCCCCCCACACGTTCGGGATGAAAATTCCCCTATCTGGCCTTAAAGCCATAGTGTGGCAACAAGCCCAGAAGTCAAGCAATTAAGTGGCAACATGCCAAGGCAAAGGAAACAGAAAAATGCAACCCTAGACTCCTATTTTGGGGGCATAGAGCGGGAGAAGGACTGTGAGGTCAGAAGTCCTGCTCCAAAAGCCCCAGGGGAAAACATGAGTGGGTTGCAGGCCATAGAGGACCTTAAGAAGGACTTTAAAAATCAAATAAGAGAAGTGGAGGAAAATTAGAAAGAGAAATGAGAAGGATGCAGGAAAAGTATGAAATGAGGGTCAACAGCCTGACTGAGGAAAACAACACCTTAAAAAATAGACTAGCTCAAATGGCAAAGAAGGCCCAAAAGGGCAATGAGGAGAAGAATGCCTTAAAAAGTCGAATTTGCCAGATGGAAAAAGAATCTCAAAAGTTCACTGAGGAGATTCATTTCTTCAGAGTTAGACTGGAGCAAATGGAAGCTAATGACTTTATGAGAAATCAAGATGCTGTTAAGCAGATCCAAACAAATGGAAGATTAGAAGGCAATGTGAAATATCTCATGGGAAAAATCACTGACCTGGAAAATAGATCCAGGAGAGACAATTTAAAAATTATTGGACTACCTGAAAGCCATGATCAAAGAAAGAACCTAGAAATCACCCTTCAAGAAATTCTCAAGGAAAATTGCCCTGATGTTTAAATCCAGAGGGCAAAATAGAGGTTGAAAGAATCCACCAATCACCTCCTGAAAAAGATCCCAAAAAGAAAACTCCCAGGAATATTATAGCCAGGTTCCAGAATCCCCAGATCAAGGAGAAAATACTTCAAGCAGCCAGGAAGAAACTATTTCAATATTGTGGAAACACAATCAGAATAGCCCAGGACCTGGCAGCTTCTGCACTGAGGGATCGAAGGGCATGGAATATGATATTCCAGAGGGCAAAAGAACTGGGAATGAACCCAAGGGTCACCTACCCAGCAAAACTGAGTATTTTGTTTCAGGGGAAAATATAGTCATTCAGTGGAATAGAGGGCTTTCAAGCATTCTTGAGGAAAAAACCAGAGTTGAATAGAAAATTTGACATCCAGACGCAAGAAGTAAGAGATGCCTGAGAAGGTAATCAGCGAAAAGAAATCAAAAGGAACTTATCAAAGTTGAACTATTTACATTCCTATATGGAAAAGCGATATCTGTGACTGATGATATCTTTCTCACTATGAAAATAATGGAAGAAGGGGGTGTGGTCATACGAATACATATGTGGATGTGTGTGTATATGGCTACAGTTATATATGGATAGAGGGCATAGGTTGATTTTGTTGGGAAGGGAGAGTACTCAAGAGATGAAATTATGAGGTGAGAGAGGAAAGTGGCAAGAGGAGATGGGGAGAGACAGGGTAGCGTAAACTATCTCATGTAGAAGAAGCAAAGGGAAGTAGTTGCAAGGGAGGGGAAGAATAGGAAGGCAAAAAAGGCAAAACCACATTCTCATTGAATTTGGTTCAGGGAGAGAATGACATACATACTAAATGGGATATCTCAACCTGCAGCAGAATAGGGGGAAGGGGGATGAGAGGAGGATGATGGATGGGAGGGCATGCTTGGGGTGGAGGGGAGGGAGGTTGGAAGTACCCACTATAGAAGAGGGACAGGATCATGTAGGGAATGGACCAGGTAGGGGGTGGGATGAGTGGGAGGGAATTATAAGCAGCCTTGTACGATATATCTACTATGATAATGTTTTGCATAGCTAGACATGTACAACATATACTGAATTACTTATATCCCAAGAAGGAATGGGTGACAAGGGAGGAAGGAAATGGATCTGAAATTCAAGGTCGTAACATTAAATGTTTCAAATATATATATAAATACTATTATTAATACTCTTTTGCCTATAATTGGGAGATAAGATGTGCAGGCATTGGGACACAAAGAGTCATCTTCCTCTAATGGAAAAGTCGATGGGGGTATGGGAGAAGGTATGGGAGAGAGCAGATTGGAGGAAGCGATATCTTGTGGGACTGCTATTCTGGGAGGTTGGGTAGGGGAATAATGGGGGGAAAATGACTGTAACTCAAAATCTGGCGGAAATGAATGATGTAGAACAGAAGTTAAAAAAAAATATTAAGTGAATCAATGAAAAAATGTAAAGGAAGGTACTCTAACAATACCAAGTTTCAAACTATTTTACAAAGTGGTAATTATCAAAACAATCTGGTACTGGCTAAGAAATAGAGTTGCAGATCAGTGGAATAGATTAGGTACACAATACACAATAGGAAATGACCATAGCAATCTAGTGTTTGATAAACCCAAAGATCCAAGCTTGTAGGGCAAGAACTCACCATTTGACAAAAACTGCTGGGAGAACTGGAAAGTGGTTTGGCAGAAACTAGGCACAGACCAACATCTCACACAATATACCAACATCATTTTAAAATGGGGAAATTATTTAGCCATAAAGAGTGATATTATAAACAAATTAGGGGAACATGGAAAAACATTTCCTGACAAACCTAAGGATAAGGGAAGAAGTTATGGCCAAACAAGAGATAGAGAGGATCACAGGAAGTAAAATGGATAATTTCAATTGCACAAAATTAAGAAGTGTTTTTTAACAAACAAAACCAATGAAGCCAAAATTAGAAGGAAAGTGGGAAATTGGGGAAAAATTTTATAGCAAGTTTCTCTAATAAAGGCTTCATCTCTTAAATATATAGAGATGTGAGCTGAATTTATAAGAATATGAGTCATTCTCCAATTTATAAATGGTCAGAAGATATGAATAGGCAATTTTCAGATAAAGAAATCAAAGCTATCTATAGTCATATGAAAAATGGTCTAAATCACTATTGATTAGAGAAATGCAAATTAAAATAACTGAGATACCACATAACACCCATCAGATTGGCTAACATGACAAAACAAGAAATGATAAATGCCAGAAGGGATATAGAAAAATAGGTACACTAATGCTTTGTGGATGGAGTTGTGAAGTGGTGCACCTTTTGTGAAGAACAGTTTGGAATTATATTCAAAGGGGTATAAAACTACATACTCTTTGATCCAGCAATAACACTACTAAGTCAATAAGAAACGACAAGCAGGATGATTTCGGAAAAACCTGGAAATACTTACATGCACTGATACAGAGTGAAGTGAGCAGAACCAGGAAAACATTTTAACAGTAACAACAACATTGTATGGTGATCCTCTGTGAATGACTTAGCTGCTTTCAGCAATGCAATGATCTAAGACAATCCCAAAGGACTCATGATGAAAAATACTATCCACTTCCAAAGAAAGAAATGATGATGTCTGAATGAAGACCCGTTTCCTCATTTATAAAATGAGAGATTGGATTCTCTGACCTCTAATATCCCTTCTAACTTTAAATCTGTGATCCTTTGAGTCCTTGACCTGAAATGTACCACCCTCATCCCACTTCCCCAGTTCTCTTGTTGAGATTCTGTGTATTCTTCAAAGCCCAATTTAAATGCCACCCCCTCTAGGAAGTCTTTTCTAATCCCATCATCTGGATGCAACCTCTCCCTTCTATAGGCTTGCATAGCACCTTGCATGTGTCTTGTAAATGCTCATCACATTCTGCCTTGTATCAGGTATTTGTGCACATATCTTACCACCCCCATACCACCCACTATAAGCTGCAACCTTCCCAAGGAAAGGGCCTTTTTCTTCTTCTTCCTATCATTCACAGACTCTCACAGAGGAATCTGCCTGCAGGGACTATTTATTGAATGGTTATATCCCTTCTGAACCCCCTAATGTGGGCCACATAATTAATAGCTTATTATATATTTTTATTCATTCATTTATCCATTCATTCACTTATTTATTCATCTATATATTTCAAGATTGGGTCTCCCTCTCTTGCCAGGTTAGAAGTACAGGGGATAGTTATAGTCCAATCTGACTATTTACTGATCAGCACAGACCTGGATTATTAGTTGACTCCTTTGGTCAACTAGGTGGCTGCCCTGAACCTGGGAGCTCACTGGTATAGATGCTTAACTTAGTTCACATTGGCCCACTGCAGCTCAGAACTCCTGACTCAAGAGATTCTCCAGTCTTTGCTTATGTGATAACTGGGATTAGAGGTATGTGCCATTTTGCCCAGCTATTATAGTATTCTAAAATAATTTTCATTAATAATAAGAGCTAACATTAATATATTGCTTTAAGACTTTCAAAGAACTTTGAATTAATTTTAATTAATTCATTATTATGATTAATTTCATTCATCATAATAGAAAATATTTCTATGACACATAAAGGTTTGTAAAGTACTTTATATTATTTAATTATTCATTATAATACAGTTGTTTAATTGCTAAGTTGTTTCCCCAAGCTTCTTGAGGGAAGGGAACGTCTTCTTTGTCCCACGCTCTCAGGCACTGACATATTTAATATAGTCAGTCCTATTCAGTCTATTGCTATTGCTTTTGCTATTTCATCAAAAAAGAAATATGGAAATCTGTCCTTTCATCTAATTCCCAATTTGGTACTTGAAGGAGATTTACTTTTACTTTTATTTTTTAAACAAAGGCTCTCTCATCAGAGAGCTTTAATCAGAGATTATTTACCTCTAGCACCAGACTTTAGCAAAACTGAGAATATAAAGCCTTAAGAGAAAGCAATCAATATGCTTGAATAAATAGCTGTCTGGTAGGATTTGCATTCTAAAAGAGCACTTTGGAGAAGGCACAATGCTCTAAAAAGGATGGCAGAATTTCAGGGAGTGAAATATGCTTGTTGCTCTAATCTACAAGTCCTGGGACAATTTCCTTCTTCCTGAAGGAGAGCAATACATAGCTCCACCCTTTCTATTCACACTTCTGGCTTCATATTTGGGGACTTCAGTATAATGCCTTAAAGTTGATAATGCCTTAAAGACTCTGGCCTGGCAGTTTGCCAACCTCTTCATCTTGCATACTTGACATTTTCACTGTATTTAAGATATTTATAGGTGTGGACATAACCTAGACCTCATTATCATACAAAGTTGTGCTGCCTCCATGATCTCATACTCTGAAATCCTCCTCTATGATCATAATTTTCTACTCTTCTCTCCCTCTCTCCTCTCCCCAACTTCTCTATTGTCCTCACTGTGACCTCCTGGCCCTCTACCCATCCCTATTCACTCAGTTTATCACTCATGCTTTGGCCTCCCTTCCCTTCTCTTCTAGGTTTGACTTTATAGTTAACCAGTTCAACCATTCACTATTAATTACACTTGAATCCCTTACCTTCTATTGTCAGTCATGCCTTATCAAATACCAACTATGGATTATATCCGTCATCTACCATCTCAATTCCTTTTCATATGCTGCTGTGAATGCTGTTGGAAAGAAATCACATAACTGTGCCCACTGGGTTAACTACAAAACTGTTACTGAAAAACTAAGCCTTTGCTGCTGCTTGGCAATGCTTCAGTTCCTCCCTGATTGACCCCCTGCCACATTCTCTGCTGTGGCTATTCCAAACCTTCTCATCTTTTCTTAAACCTTCCACATCATGTCTTTCCCCCTCCTTCTCAGTAAAAGACCTCCCCTTCCATGTTACTAAGAAACTAGAAGCCATTTGTCTCAAGCTTCTCCATTTTCCCTATTCCATACTTCAAAACCCTGCTTTATCATCCTCTATTCTATCATTCTTCCCCCCTCAAGTTTCTGATGAACTAACTCTTTTCACCAATGCTAACCCTCACCAATCTTATCCCTTACCTTCTTCTCCAGAAGCTTGACCCCTGGATCATTCCTCTTTTCCTCCCATTCAGTATCATCTTATCTGTGACCTCCTCACCCCTACCTCTATGAATACCCTTAAACCCACTCCATCATTTAAAAACAACCACAACCACAACCACAACCCACAACAACAGCCACACAGCTTTATATGACCCTGACCTCTTCTTAAGCTATCATCCCATATCTCTTCTTCCTTTCTCTATCAAACTTCCAGAAAGTTTTACAAAGGTTGTCTGTACTTAATTTCTCCATTTCTTCACTTTTCCACACCCTTTTGTCATCCTTCCAATCTGGTTTCTGTTCTCTCTACTCACATAGTCACCACCCTATTTCAGACTCTTATCACCTCTCTCCTGGACTAGGGCAATAGTCTCCTAATTGGTCTCCTTGATGCAAATCATTCTTCTTTCCAATCTATCCTCTACCCAACTGACAAAGTGATTTTCCAAAGGGTAAATCTTGCAATGTCACTTCACTTCCCAATAAACTCCATTGGTTTTCTAGTGACTCAAGGATCAAATATTTTTCATCATTATCTCATCCTTTATATCTATATCTATCTATATATATATCTATATGTTTTTATGTAAGTTTTATAATGTATATAATTACTCGTATTGTGGTACATGCATGTGATTTATAAGTATGTTAATATGCATATAGGGTATCCCAAAATGTATTGATTATATAGGTGGATGATCAAACAAGTTTGGAAACCACCATCCTATCAGAATGTAAATCCCTTGACAAAGCAGATTTTTGCATTTTTGTCCTTGTACCTCCAGCATCCAGCACACAGCAGTCACTTAATAAGTGTTTTTTTTGAATTGAATTGAATAAGAGAAGGAGAGTTAGAAAGAAGAAAGGCAATATATAAAAGAATGAAAACAAAAAAAGCAATTGATTGTGAGCTTAAGTGACAAAGGCAAGGGAAGGAAGAAAAATAGGCGGAGGAGAGAAGAAAATTTAAAAGAAAGGAAAAAGAAAGAAAGGAAAGGAAAAGAGTGAGGAAAGGAAAGGGAGAGAAAAGGGAGAGATGTAAGGGGAGGGGAAGAAAGAGGCAATATGGACAGCTGAAAGGGGAGAAGGGAGAAGTAGAAGAGGAAATGGAAGATAACAAGAGAGGGAGACAGAGGGCAGTGGGGAGAGAGAGAGAGAGAGAGAGAGAGAGAGAGAGAGAGAGAGAGAGCGAGCGCGCGAGCCTGAGAACAATGCTTCTGTTGCTAGGATATTTTCTGACCAATCAAGTCAAATTCTTCCTTCACTATGTGCCTCCTCCCCTTTCCCCCATGCTCTCAGAAACAGTAAAGTACCAGGAATGGTCTTATAATCCAGGTTTTTCCAGAATCTGTCCTTTACCTCCATGAAAGAAGGCCTCTAGAGGAAGCAATCTCTTTTAGTGAAAAAATGAGGAAGTGAATTAATTCACCAAAAATTGACCAATAGTGGCCAGATTTCTAGAGGAAATGCTGAGGGAATAACAATCTTGCTTAACAAGAAAGCAAAGCTGCTAAAGTGTGCTATAAGATGAGCATCTTGGGCTGTGTCTCCAGTGGGGGGAAAGGCTCCATGTAGTCATCCATACTCTCTGGACTCCTGGCCCTTGTCACCAATAGCATTTATTAGAAAGGTGAAAAGAATTAAGATTTAGTCTGATATCAAAGCTCATTATGTGGCTATATTTAAGGGCCAAGCTTTGGCCACAATTAATTATTACAACTGCCATTTATGAAGCATTTTATAATATGCAAGGGGATTTACATATATTATTATTTCATTTATGAGAGGCAGGTTGGTATAGTGGATAGAAAACAAGACCCATAAGGAACCAGGAAGTCCTGGTTCTGCCTCTGATATATAAGGACTGCATGACCCTGGATAAATCTCCTAATGTCTCAGTTCTCTTGAGACTATAAATTGCAGAGAAAACACCAGCCTGTAATAGTGGAGGGAGTTTCCTTCTCTGGGAATTCTCTATCAATGAAATCACAAGTCTAGTTCTTATTCCTATTTTCTCATTCAGGATCATAGTTTTAGAGCTGAAAAGAATCTTCAAGGCTTTCTAGTCCAACTTCTCATTTTATAGCTGAAGAAAATGAGACTCAGATTGGTAGAGATGTGTCCAAGGTCACATAGCTAGTAAGTGTCAGAGGTGGGATTCAAACTCAAGTCTCTCCTGACTGTCTCTCCTAATGAGTCTTTCACCTACCCATGTGCATAGACCTATACTATGAGCTGGAGGAAATGTAAAATTTAGTTAAGTGACTATTTTGGTAAAAGCTACAGTCTAATAGGAGAACGTCACAAAAACATAACTATAATATAAAAAAATTATATGACAAGCATGCTAGAATTCTAAAACAAAATGCTATTCATTTTAATAAACATTTGCTAAGCATCTACTACGTGCAGTGATAATAATAGCAATAATAACAATAGACCTTTCTAGAGAGCTTTAAGTTTTGCAAAATGATTTATAGGTATGGGGTGTCCCAAAAGTCTTAGCGTAGTTTAAGTTTTACCTTAAGCACGACACTAAGACTTTTGGGATACCCTGTATCCTCTCATTTGAGCCCCAAGATGACCTTGTGAAGTAATCATTATACAGGTAGTAGTTTTCCCATTTTACAGATGAGGATTCTCAGGCTCAGAGACATTAAATGATTTCCCCGTAATCACACAGGTAGTAAGGATCAGAAAGGGGATTTGAGGCCAGATATTCTGGACCCAAAGTCTGGCACTTTGTGCTCTGTGCCAGGGATATAAAGACTTGAAAAGCAACATAATTCTTCCCTTCAAGGAGTTTTAAATATTTTGGGTATATGGGGAAAGTGGTGGTTTGGGATATGGCATGTACATAAATGAATTTCTTACACTTTAATATGACTTTATATTAATAGCCTTTATTTTATTGTTTTCTAATGGTTATTTCTTCTCCTTGGGCTCTGTTTCTTTATTTGTAAAATGAGGGGTTGGTCTGGATGATCTGAGTACTACATTTTAATATAGCAGTGCCTTCAGGCACTAGCAAAACTTGCACTGGTACTTATGGATAGCGTTAGGGTGCTACATGAAAAAAGAGAGCCTGCCCAGAGGAGGGTGACAAGGATGCTGCAGTACTTGGAAATCATCTCATGTGAAAATGTGTTGAAAGAACTAGGTGAGTTCCTCTAGGGAAGAGAAGACTTGGGGGGGGGGTGCAATTTAGGGAGAGTGGGAAAATGATAGCTATCATTATGTGTTTGAAAATCTGTCATGTGGAAACAGGATTAGATTTGTTCTATTTGACTGCAAAGGTCAAAACGTGGAGTAAATAAGTGGGGGTTTGAAGACACAGATACAGACTTGATGCCAGGAAAAACATAACAATTAGAGTTATCTCAAAGTGGAATGTATCTGACTTACACATAAAGGGTGATACCATAAGCAAATTAGGAGAACAAAGAATAGTTTACCTGTCAGATCTATGGAGAAGGGAAGAATTTATGACCAAACAAGAGATAGAGAGCATTACAAAGTGCAAAATGGATAATTTTGATTATATTAAGCTAACATGCTTTTGCACAAACAAAACCAATGTAGCCAGGATTAGAAGAAAAACAGAAAACTTGGAAACAATTTTTACAGCAAATATCTTTGATAAAGGCCTCATTTCTCAAATATAGAGAGAATTAAGTCAAATTTATAGGAATACAAGTCATCCCCCAATTGATAAATGGTCAAAGGATATGAACAGGCAGTTTTCAGATAAAGAAATCATAGCTATCCATATTCATATAAAATGCTCAAAAATCACTATTGATCAGAGAAATGCAAATTAAAATAATTCTTAAGTACCACCTCACACTTGTCCAATTAGTTAATATGACCAAAGAGGAAAATGAAATATACTGGAGAAGAGGTGGGGAAAATTGGAAACCTAATGCACTATTGGTGGAGTTGTGAACTGGTCCAACCAATCTGGAGAGTAATTTGGAACTGTGCCCAAAGGGCAACCAAACTGTGACATGTGACAAATGGTGACACTTTGATCCAGCAATACCACTACTAGGTCAGTATCCCAAAGAGATCATAAAAAGGGGAAAAAGACTCACATGTATAAAAATATTTATAGCAGTTCTTTTTGTGGAAGCCAAGAATTGGAAATTGAGGGAATACCAATCAATTGGGGAATGACTGAACAAGTTGTGGTATATGAATGTAATGGAATACTTTTGTGTTTTAAGAAATGATGAGCGGGCTAGGTGGCGCAATGAATAGAGCACCGGCCCTGGAGTCAGAAGGACCTGAGTTCGGAGCCGGCCTCAGACACTTAATCCACACAAACAAAAACCTAGTCGTGTAACCTTGGGCAAGTTACTTAACCCCAGTTGCCCTAAAGGGGCGGCTAGGTGGCAGTGAGTAAGAGCGCCGGCCTCGGAGTTGGGATGACCCGAGATCAAATCCGGCCTCAGAAAATGAGCACCCACTCATAAATAATGACTAGCCGTGTAACCTTGAGCAAGTTACTTAACCCCAATTGCTTTAAAAAAAAAAAAAGAAAGAAATGATGAGCAGGCAGATTTCAGAAAAACCTGTGAAGACTTACATGAACTGATGCTGAGTGAAGTGAGTAGAACCAGGAGAGCATTGTACACAGTAACAACAGCATTGTACAATGACTAACACTGATAGAATTAGCTTTTCTCAGCAATGCAATGATCCAAGACAATTCTAAAAGACTCATGATGGAAAATGCTATCCATATCCAGAGAAAGAGCTGATGGAGTCTGAATACAGATCAAACCGTGCTATTTTCACTTTTTGGGGTTTTTTGTTCTATTTCTTTTTTCACAACATGACTAATGTGGGACTGTATTTTATATTTTTGTGCATGTAAAACCTTTATCAGATTACTTGCTGCCTTGGGGAGGGGGAAGGGAAGGGAGGGAGAAAAATCAGAATAATCAATGTTGAAAATTGTCTTTACATGTAATTGGAAAAAGATAAAACACTATTAAAAAAGGATTGATAGGAATAAGAAAAAGTGGAATGTACCCCCTCACAGCGATTGCCCTCTCACTGGAGTACTTTGATCAAACATTAGATGACCACTTGTCAGAGACACTGTTGTGCTTCAGAGATGGGTTGAATTAGTTGGTCTTGGAGGTCTCTTCCAATCCTGACATTCCTGTTAAGGTCACTTCTGGCACAAAGATGATTCAATTTAATGTGTGTCCACCACTAGGTACCAATCAGAGCATAAGCTATACAAGAGACTGAGGTATTTTCTATTATCTCTCCCATAATAATTGATACAAATCTGGCACAGGAGGAGATTTCATAATCAATTAAAAACATTTATTAAAACCTATTATATACCAGGAACTGTCAGACACTGGGGATACAAAAACAAAAATAAAAATCCTTTACCCTCAAAGAGCTTATATTCTATGGGAGAGACAATGTGTTTACATCATATGAGCATACAAAATATATACAAGGAAAAAAATAGAAGGTAATTTCAGGGAAAGGTGCTATCAGCTTTGTGTGTGTCTGTGGGGGTGGGAATCAGGAAAGTCCTCGTGGAAGCTGGGATTTCTAAGAAGTAGAGGTAAGGTGGGAGTGCATTACAGGCATGGGGGATGGTCTGGGTGAAGGCACAGAGATGGAATCTTGTGTGGAAGGAACAATCAGAAGACCATTTTGGCTTGCTATCTATTATCTGACTCACCCACAAGTTAAATAAATGAGTTTTTGGGAAACATCTTTTCGGGAGCTCTTCCCCAATAGGAGGGAGGAATATTCAAATTCCTCAACCATCACACAAAACTGAGTGAGCCCAATGCCACTCTCAACCGGGAATGCATCTGTCATCTCATTTCTCTGGCAGCCCTGGGGACCCCTTCTGGAACAATAGACAAAGAACTTAGAACTCCCTCACGTCCTGAAGTTTGAGACAAATGATTGGTGAAAGGAAAGCATTCTGTTTAGTGGAGTGTGACCAACATTGCTTCCTCCAAAGGAAGGAGTCAGAGCCTGTAATGTCAGAGAAATTAATGATGCTTCCCTCACCCACTTTTAATGTTTCATGAATTGTGGCTGCCCGCTAGGTCTAGCACCACCACAGAAAAATGGATTTTTGGAAACCTGCTCTATCTGAAGTGTGCTTAATAGAAATAGTATAATTCAGCCAAAAGGGTCATCCAGAGAAAGGATGGGAGGGAGGGAGGGATTTTCTCTCAGGCAGCTTGAAATGATCAGGTACCTTCAGTGTGGAGAGCATAGAATTAATGCGCCAGATGTAATGAAAACAGGCTTTCCATTTTGCTTTCACCATTAAATTGCTTTATTAAATAAATCACTCCTCTCCCCGTGCCTCGGTTTTTCCATAGGTAAAGTTAAGTGGGCAGGCTGGATGATCTCTAAGGTATCTTTAGCTTTGACATTCAGCATTCTATAAATAGTTTTCTCACCCTTCTGCTCCCCAAAGCTTTCTTTCTTTTGTCATTAAGGTTTTATTTTGGTTAATGAGTGTCCCCCTTTAAATAAAACACCCTATGGGAAGATCAGACTCCAATCAAGGAATGATAAGTGGTCAGGGGTTTTTGCTATGTCACATCAGGATTTAATGTTAAAGTCAGGCCTAGAACCCAAGCCTTCTGATTCTCAGCCCAGAGAGGTAGTGTAGTATGGGCAGAAAGGGCATTGAATTAGAAGTCAGGAGGGATGAGTTCTGCTACTAAGAGCCTTGGGTAAGTCACTTCGTCTCAGAGCTTTAGTTTCTCTGTAAAATGCTGGGATTAGACTTCACTGGATGATTTCTGGGGTCCCTTCTAGCATGAAGATTCTAGGATTCTAACCATAATCAAGATTTTGATTACAATTTGATAATGATCTTTCCTGATACCAACTTGCTTTTAGTTTGCTTTGGGCAAAATTCTGCTGATTCTCCTTCCTCAGTATCTCCCAGATCACAGCATCTCAGCATTTCAGAGTTAGAAAGATCTCAATGACCATGAAGCAATTTCCAAAGCAATATGTCTAATAAGTCCCTCTACCTGTCAGGAAGCACCCTCTTCTCAATTCCCACCTCCATCAGCCTTGTTCAGCCTGCCCTTTTTCTTGCCTAGACTATTGTAATAACTGCCTCATGGTTCTTGTCTTTAGTCTATTTTCCCTTCAATCCTTCTTCCCTACCACTACTCAAGTAATCTTGCTACTAGTTCTAGCCCTCTTTTCAAAAACTTTTACTGCCTCCCCAGTAGAAATTTCTAATCCTGGAATTTAAGAACCTCTATAATTGGGGTCCCTGTGACTTATCCAGACCCTTCTTTGATGTGACTACCCTTCAGAAACTTTTCTAGAAAAATTAGTTTCTTTGTTTCCTTTGTTCGGATCCTTTCCTTTCCCATCACTGTGCCTTTGCTCACTGCATCCCCCATGCCCAGAACGTGATCTTGTTATTCCTTTTGTTATCTGTTGAAATAATTTCCTTCCTTCAAGGCTCAATTCAGGTGTCACCCTCTCCAGAATACCTACTTTCTTTCTTCCCATCCTTTCTCCCAATCTCAAATAAAAGTGATGTCTCCTTCCTCAAATAACTCAGGATATTTTCTTTCAACTTTCTTCATGTACTTATATTTTCCTTCATACTGTAGTTACTATGCACACATCTTTCTTCTCTATTAAGCTACAAGCTTTTTGAAAACAGATCCTATTTCCGATCTCTTTGATCCTAACAAATTAGCTTAATGCTTTACAATACTAGGTGTTTAATAGATGTTTGTTGAATGAATAAATAAACCAGGACATAAGGACAAATCTATATACTAACACCTGTGAACCTTGCTTTTACAGGAGGAAACCCATAGCAATAGGCAAATAGTTACCTACAAAGAGTAAAGAAGCCCCACAGACAGAGTATGGGCAAGAGATTGAGAGGAAACTAGCTCAAGGCAATGGCTGTCTATTCCAGGCAAGTAGTTCTCATATCTCAAGTTTCCCTTGGGAACTTAAAGGTTATGGGTTCAAATTCTGGGAAAGATCATGCTGGAGGAGGTTTGCTTCCCACGGCACCCAGCCCAATTTCTTCATGGCCCAGTCTGGCCCCAGTGTCCCAGAGGGACTTCAGTGAGAAAACATAAACCTTGGGCTGCTGCCATCCAATTGTAGCCAATTTGAGGAAACATCTGTAGAGATTATCTTGGGCCACGATAATAGGATAGGGAATTAAAAGTGACTGGGCATGGAACATGAGATAAAGGGTCATTCTGGGAATTAGGAGGGCTAGGTTTGAACCCTGTCTCTGTTGCTAACTTGCTATGTGACATTGGGTATGCTTTATTTCCCTTGGCCTCACTTTCTTCATTATGTAAAATGAAGGGATTTCTGTGGGCCCTTCTGGCTCTAGCAGTCTATAATTCTAGCATAAATCCAAAGGTTATATTATGTGGGACAGATTCTAAGCATAACAGGAAGTTGGGGGTTAGGGACCTGACGAGTATTGACAGGACACCCATCACCTTCTTCTGGTCCTCCCTGGTTGACACCTGTAAGCTGCCTCTTGAACTTCTTTCTGGCCACCCCGAAATTGTCCCTGTCTCTCTGCCCCATCCCTCCCTCCTACTGTGCCTTCCTAATCCTATGTTCCATTCCTTCAGGGTCCAATTGACAAACTGATAAATCAGTATGTACCAAAGGAGAGAACTAAAGGGCTGACCTGAGCTAACACTTATGCATTTTAACAGGGACATCCTGGAGATAATAGCTCTAGGGACTTTTTTTTCTGTCTATCCCCAAGAAGGGTCATACAGAAAGAAGGGTCATGTGGCAGGACTTTAGAAGAGATATTTTTTTTGGGGAAAGGATCTTCCTTTTATCTTAAACATTGGTGGGTAGTCTCCTATGTTACCTCTATTTAAGGCTGGTCCTGATAGGTGGTAACAACTCAGCCATTTTGGGTCAATTTTCCCCAAAGAGGCAAGAGGACCAGGTAGATACTAGTCTGAGGTACCAAGATTCCTGCCCATACCTATTCCGGGTTTTGTGCTCCTTTCTGACTCCATTCATCACCCAGCATGGTGATAGACAAATACTTCCTGTTCCTCTCAGAATTGGAAAGGACATCCCCTTTAAAACATCACCTCTAGTGATAGGGAACTCACTACCTCCTGAAGCAGACCATTATACTTCCAGACACTTCTAATTATAAAGAAGTTTTTCTTTTTATTGATTTGAAATCTATCTTTCTGTAACTTTCACTTGCTCCTACTAGTTTTGTCCTCTGAGGCTAAGTTGACAATTTTAATATTCTAATTCCTTTTCCATGGAACAGTCCTTCAGGTTCTTAAAGACATCTATTATGTTCCTAATAAGTCTTCCCTCCATGATAAGCATCTCTGACTTCTTCAACTGATCATCAAGTATCCTGTTCTTCAACAACCAATACGTGTTTTCAAAGTATAGAGTATGTGTCAGGAACTGTGCAAGGTGCTAGGAATACATGAAAATGAGATAGCCCCTGCTTTCAAGGAGCACCAGTCCATTCACTATCCTATGTCTCTCTCTCCCCACCCCCAGATATGCTCCAGCTTGCCCGCTAGCTTCCTAAAATATAGAATCCATAGCTGCATATCCCAGGTGTGGTCTGTCCAAGGAAGAAAAGAGTGGGACTATAACCTTCTCCATTTTGGATGCCATATTTTGGTGAATGCAATTTAAGACAGAACTAGTTTTTTGGGCTGCTATCATGTTGAGCTTGGAGCCCACTACACTCCCTGATATTTGTCATGTGAACTGTTACCTAGCCATTCTCAGTGCTTTCATGGTTCTCCACTTTGGTCACTCCCCAGTTCACAACTCCCTCCTCAGCTCAGGCTGTAAAATCTCAGGCCTCTAGGATTTAGTGCGACAGTGATACCTTGTGTTTGTAAAATATCACTGTTCCCAGTCACTGTATGTACATATTGAGGCTTGAAGAGTGTCAATCAATTTAAGTGCCAACTGGCAGGCCTAAAGTGGAAATGGCTTTCAGTGATTTTCCTGGCATCACCCCTCAAGGCTGCAGATGGCCTGTAATAGGAAGCACTGAACACACATCATCCAGCCAGCAACAAACTTTCCAGACCTGGCCAGACGTAAGTAGCAATCAGACAATCAGCAACTTCCCAGCCCTGGCCAGACACAAGCAGCAATCAGTTTTGGAGCACACTGAGTGGATCCTGGCTTCCTTATTTCAGAGAACAACCAATCATGACACTTACATGGGTAAATGTAACATCCAAACTCCCCTCTCTCCAGCAGGCTTCGGACCCTTTGTCCCAGATCCCAAAGGAGAAACTGATCCCTTTAGAAACTTCTTTCCTTTTCCACTCTGTGTGAGGAGAGGGAGAGGGAAAGTTGAGAAGGTCTCTAGGTCTGAGTCACCAATCAGATGTCGAGGGAGGTCTCAGGTGGCAGGGACAGGCTATTTTGAGAAAGAACTCAGGAAGCTCTGTGACTGGGAATAGACTATGATGGCTGCCTTTCCTGGGGCAGTTACATATTGGAAAACAAGACAGAGCAATTAAAAGCAATATAATGTAGGGAAAAGGGATTTTGATTGGGAGACAGGAGATCTGACCCCTACTTCAAGCTCTACCACTCACTAACTGGGTGAATTTAGGAAAGTCATTTCACTTTTGCTTACCTGGGATTCAATTTCCTCTCCAGACAGTGGTGATAGTCAAAGTCATAGAAACCCATGACATTTCTAAGGAAAAGAATGTAAGTAGGAAGAATCAAAAGAAGATTCTCCAGGGCAGCTTATGTTTTAGTATAAGGGAGAGAAGAGAAAATGGTTCAGAGGAAGAAATTAACCAAGTAGTAGTAGAATTGGGAGAATAAATTGTCTTGGAAGCCAAGGGAGAAGAGTTTCAAGAAAGAGATGGCTAAGAAATGCCAAATGCTTGCAGGGGTTGGGTGGGATGACTGTGAAAAGTACCATTAGAATACAAGTTCCTTGGGGTGGCTAGGTGGCACAGTGAATAGAGCATGGGCCCTGGAGTCAGGAGGACCTGAGTTCAAATCTGGACTCAGACACTTAACATACATAAAACTGTGTGACCTTGGGCAAGTCACTTAACCCCAATTGTCCTACCTTCCCCTCTCAAAAATGGGGGGTAGGGGAAAGAATACAAGTTCCTTGAGGGCAGGGGTTATTTCTGCTTTACTTTTGTATCTTAGCACTGAACCATGGCACAAGTAGGTGCTTAATAAATATATGTGGAATGATTATTGGATTCAGGGATTTGGAGGTCACACTAGGAATGTAAAGTTCTGGTGGGACATTCAGGTTGAGATATCCTGTAGGCAGCTGAGAAGGTCATGTGGTACTGTGGAGGTCAGTCTTGGTGATACAGATCTGGAAGTTATTTAAATAGATGTGGTAGCTGGGAGTGGATGAGATCACCAAAAGAAATAGAAAAAAGAGGAGAAGGCAGAGGAAAAAGCCTTGATAAATATATTTAAGGGACAAGAGAAGGAAGATGTCCAGAAAGAAGGGAAGTGAATTGCCCAAGGTCACACACTCATTTGCAGATTTACTAAGCATTTTACAAATAGGAAAATGTGCTTTGACTTAATGCTATACTTGACCCCATCTGATTATCTGGGTGTCATCAGGACAGGAGAAGAAAGTACAATTTAGCTTTGTGTTGGTGGCTCCTGAGTTTGTGAGTGTGCTGATGTTTCCTTTCTTCATAAAAAGAATTTCTCCACTCGAGGAAATAAACTCGGGTTTATGGTTTTTACCCTTCCACTCAAGGGAAGGCAGAATCGATATCTCTCAACGTCACCAGTTTTAATTATGGAAGTTCCCAGGACCTTGTGTTCTAGGAGATGCTTCACTTGGCATTTTTTCAGGAGATTCTGAGATGGTAAGAGAGGTTATAGCTGGGCCCTGCTTATTCCGCAAAATACACTGCCCTGCACTGACCAGCTGCACTGATGCTCTTTATTCTAATCTGGTCTGATATTCTCATTACAGTCACTCTTGACTAAAGAGATTCAAATATCATCTTGTGAAGAACAAATTTACAAACCAGAACCTCAGGCTTCTTATGATACTTCTGTAACTTACTGCCCTCCTTCCCCTCAAGACTAGACATTTGGGTTTTAAGAACAGTGGGTGCATTCACCTAAGCCTTAACATCACTCCTTGGGTCAGCTCCTTTCTATCAATCAATCCACAAGCACATTCTGCTTGCTTAATGTGTGTCCAATCCTATGCTTCCTGTATTTCCAGTCATTTACCAATATGACTGAGAGATGGATGGTCAGCAAGGATGACCTTGGCTTCTCCTAAATTGGATCTTATGGTCACTCTACAGAGATAGGGACCCAGACTCAAAGAATGTGAGCCTGGCTGGTGGAATATTATACATTTCCTTAAGGGACTTGACTCTTGATCTCAAATGCATCCAATTATAGTTGTTTTTTGTTTTAAGCAAAATTCACATTGCCAAAGGCTATAAATTGGGTTGTCAACTGGATTCTGGGAATTGAATTTCTCTTTCTGATTTAAATCTATTTCTTCTTCTTCTTGGTGAATTTGGAGACCTAGTCTTTTCCTTGAATTTAGATAGAACATTACAGAGAGAGTGGAAGAGGTGTCCCGAGGGGTAGGGCGTATTAATGACAATACTCCCATATATTAGTGAAATGGGGATTGGACTGATAGATGAAGGCTCAAGTCCTCCCATTCCACTGGAAAACCACTTTACACTTTGAAAAGCAACTTCTCATTCATTATCTCATTAATAGCTCTGTACAGTAGATAGCACACCACTTACCCAGAGAAGCTACTGATGTTATAACAACTCAAACAATCTGGGGAGACAATTTTCACTGACCAGTCTGAATTACTAGAAACTGTGATTTCTTTCCCTCCTCTCCCCTCCAGACAAACTCCACAATACACTACTGATTCTCTAACTCATCAGTATTCCATTTAGAACTCTGGGATGGGTTAATCCTACAAATTCCTCCAGAAAGAAAGCTCAGTTGATTTAACACTTCTCTCATTAATACCCCATCCCCTACACTCCCATTTATTTTCCATTTGTACCTCAATTAAGTATTAACCTCTTAATTAATTACACTACTGATTCTCTAACTCATCAATATTCCATTTGGAACTCAGAGGTCATCTAATCCAATCTCCTTATTCAATAGATGAGGAAACAGGTCCATGGAGGAGAGATAACTAGCCCAAGGTGACACAGGCAATAAATACCGGAAACAACATTTAAAACCCAGGTCCTTCAATTCTAAATCTAGTGGTCTTTCCATACTGCCCCTATGTGCCAACTGTGTTCGAGGAACTGAAGATACAAAGACAGAAATGAAGTTGCCCCTGCCCTCAAGGAGCTTATATTCTATTGGAGAAAAAATGACATGTACAAAGATAAAGAAATATAAAATACATGCAAAGTAAATATGAAATACTTCATTTTAATCAAAATGTTGAGGAAGAGGCCAGGATGCTCAAGATGTTTATTGAGTGGAGATGAAGAAGGAGGCATTCTCTCTCCACTCTAATCTATCCTCCATTTAGCTGCCAAAATGATTTTCCTAATGTGTAGGTCTGACCATATCACCCTCATCCAACCCCCTACTTAGTAAACTTTAGTGATTCCCTATCATCTCCAGGATTGAAAATAAAACCGTCTGTTTGGCATTCAAAGACTTCCATATCCAACCTCCAACTTTCTGGTCTTTTTACACCTTACTACATGTCTACCACATACTCTTCAGGGGCTTTGTGTCCCATGAATAAGACATGTCCTCTCTCAGATCTAGGCATTTTTTTCTGGCTGTCTCCATGCCTGGAATTCTCACTTTCTTCATCTCTGCTTCCTGACAGATTCCATCTAAAATCCCACTTTCTATAGGAGGCATTTCTCAATCCCTCTTAAGTCTAAAGCCATCCCTCTTGTAATTATTTCCTATTTATTTTGTATATGCCTTATTTGTAATTTGCTTGTGGTTTTCCCCATTAGACTGTGAACTTCTTGAGGTCAGGAAATGCTTTTGGTGTACCTCCACCCTTTTAAAAAAATCTCTATTGCTTAGCACAATGCCTAGTACATAATAGGAGATTAATAAGTACATTTTGATTGACTGACATTCTGAAAAACCTTTACCTTCCAATTATCAATCAATGTTTCCCAATCCTGAATTTGTACTTTGTGTAGCCTCTATCCCACCTTCTTGTTTCCTGAAATATCAATGTGTAATTTATTACCATACAATTTTAAAATGATGCACAGGACTTTTTTTGGGTGGTGGTGGTGGAAAGTGGTTGGTGTTCAGAAACTAATCCTGAGGAAGAGATAGTGTAGACATTCTATAAACAAAATCACACTTGGAAAATCCTGATATTTCTCAATGATCCCAGACAGAGAAGTAATCAGCCACTTGGACATCTGGGGAGAGATTTACAGAACACGTTTTGAACACAGAACACAAAGCCACCTCTTACAATAAATTTAGTGGGGGTGGGGGTGGGGGTGGGAAGAGACTCCAGGTAACCACCTCATGAGATTCAGGGACACTTCAGGGTTCTAGTATGAGGGGAAGGCAACTGACCCCATTTGGTAGTTTCCTATTTTGATTAAATACTCTTGCTAATTAGGTGATCACCTCAGTTATTTCTGTGCTGGTGAAGAGCTGCCCGGGGCCTTCTGAATTTTGGAACTGTGAAACAAAACCTAGGCAAGCCCCACAGCTGGTCAAGTGGCCTCTGAACATTTTATTAGTCAGTTCCTGGGGACCAGGTTAAAAAAAAATCATCTTGAAATGGTTCCTAAATGTATTGCTGGGGGATTCAGACATCTCCCTAAACTCATTAATGAGGCTAATGTGTAATTAATATAAGTGGAACTCTGATGTAGTTAACCGCAGTGTGACATTTGTCCAAGTCACTTACCTTGGACAAGTCATTTAGTTTCTTTGGACCTCAGTTTTCTCTATTTGTTAAACGGAGATCCTACAAGACTCCCTTTAGATCCATGACCCCAGTTCAGGAATCAGTCTACTAAGGGTTAATAGAAGATCAATGATCTCTTCTGTTGTTACTATGCTTACCAAGCAGTTTTTTCATCTGTAATTTGGCCTCCTTCTATCCAGGAGGGAGGGCCCTGCACAGAGGATAAGTTCTGATTTTTTCTGCCAGATACATCTCCTCTGGTAAATTAATAAAATTGGTGTCTGGTTCAGAATTCAGTTGCTTGTGAGTTTCATTAAGGTGAATTGCTTCTCTACAAGCTGATCAAGTTTCTGAGCCTGCAGAGCTAAAGCCCAGCCCCCTGGCTGGTGCTGCTCATACTAAGAGGTGTAGATACACCCAGTGAAGTCTGGCACAGAGCACCCTGCTCACAGATTCTCCCCTTCCTTCAATTTCAACAACAGATGTCTGTGTTTCCAGGGCTAATGTCTGTATCACAGGATCCCCTGGACAGAAACTGATGACCCCCTAACAGGAAGCCACAAGCCATGCCCTTGGGCACCTCTGGAGAGAAGGACAGCAGGTCTGCAATTGTCTGCTTCTTGCGCCTGGAAGCCAAATTAGTGATATCAAGAGCTTGAAGAACTCCTGGGAAGCAGGGCCTTCAGTTTGGCTGCCCTTCTCCTTCCTGAAACTAACTTGGGTAAGCCCCAACTTGCATTTGGGGTCTTGAAGGTCAACTGGAATAACAGCAAAGGCCTCCATGCAGGTTACCTTCAAACCAATGTATGAAGCTACCGCAGCACTTCCTCTACCCAGAGTGAGGAATTGTAGAACCCAGAACCCTGAGGGCTACTCTCCTCCCCACCCCACCTCCTAATCACATATATTTCCTCAGTTAGGCCCAGCAGGAAGCAAAACCTCACATTGGGAAGCAGGGTGGGGAAGTGGGCAGAGTAATGGATCTGGAGTCAGAGGACCTGGGTTTAAATCCCACTTATGTTGAACAAATTTGTGACTCTAGGCAAATCACTGGATTTCCCTGGGTCTTAGTTCCTCATTTGTAAAATGATGGGGTTGGGCTAGATGGCCTCTTGAGGTCTTTTCTAGTTTTATCTGCCAAAGTCTGAAGTTGGGGGTGGTGATGGTGTAAATCCAAGAGCTAGAGGGGAACCTCACTATTACCCTCTTGTTTCACAGATGGGAAAACTGAGACTCAAGGAAGTCCAGGGACCTGGTCTTATTTTGGTGAGAAGTCTGAGGCTGTGCAACATAAGCTTTCTCAGCTTTCTTCCTTTTTTCTAGAAGTCTTTTAGCATTATCACTCTTTTCTCTTCTTCCACTCTTCTTTCTTGGGTCTTTAACCTCATTCTCTCTCATCCTCTAAGATTTTACTCTACTAGCTATTTAAAAGTTTGGTTAAAGGAGACAAACAAATAGTAATATACAATTACAGCATATTTATTCCTTATTCCCTTAAGCTAGAGAAACTTGTACAAGAAGTTAGGAGAGCTACATCCTAACTGATGAATAGAGGAATCAGAAGACTTTTTATACATTTTAGAACCATCCCAACTCAGGGTGACTCTGTCACACAGTTTCATGACTTCCATTTGTTACCATCTATCTATATGTGAGAAAGAAGTTCCTTGGTTGTAAATGGAAATTGACAAAAAAAAGAGCAGGGTTCATTTACATTTAACTGTCTCAGGATGTCTGTTTTCCTCCCATACAGAGTAAGTCCCAAGATAAAGGGAATCTTACCTCCAGCTTATCTGGTTTTTGGTGTCTTGCTGACACAGAAAGCAAGGGAAAGCAGTTTGATTAATTCAGACTTTGGCAAAAATATGATATTTAATAATTATCACCTGTCTCTTTTGTATCTTCACTATCTTCCTAGAGACTGATTCTTTACTAGGAAAAAAAAATCTTCAAACAAAACAAATAAACAATGTTCAGGTTTCTCCAATTAAAAAAGTTTTCCCTTGCCCCTCTTAGTATACTCAATTACTATTCTATCTTTCTCCTCCCCTTCATTAAGAATTTATTCCATCATTTCCTTAGTTCTCACTCTCTACCCAAATCCTTTCAATCAGGCATCTGTCCCTATTATTTTACAGAGCCAGATGATGCTAGTGTCAGCAAAGATCTCTTAACTGACAAAGCCAATGGCCTCAACATCCTTGTCTACCCATTCCTCCTGAATACTCTCTCTTCTTTTAGCCTTTTAGAGTGGTGTCTCTCTTGCTTCTCTTCCAACCTCTTGATCATTCCTTCTTTATTACCTCTGGCTCCTCATCTTCTTCCCAGACACTTTAAGGTTGTGTCTTGGACCCTCTTCCCTTTTCTTTGCCCATACTTTATCCCTTTGTGATCTCATTAACTACCATACTTTCAATTACCACCTCTATTCAGATAAATCCAGAATTTATATCTCTAGCCCTCTTCTGAGCTCCAGAGCCACATTGTCAGATGCCTACTGGACCATCTTCATCTTGAATTTCCATTGGCTCAACATTGGTGACTCAACTCAAACTCAACATCCCAATTGAGCCCATAATCTTTCCCCTAAAACCTGTTTCTCCAGCTAGGTGACTCAGTGGATTAAGTACTAGGCTCGGAGTGAGGAAGACCAGAGTTCAAATCTGGACTCAGATACTTCCTAACTATGCAATCCTGGGCAAATAACTTCATCTCAGTTTCCTCCTCTGTAAAATGGAGATAACAAGAGCATCTACGTTCCAGAATTGTTGTGAGGATCAAATGAAATCATAATTATAAATCACTTGGTACAGTGCTTGGGCACACAGCAAACACTAGATAATAGAAGCAATTATTATTACAGAGATCAAATGAGAGAATAACTGTAAAGTACTTAGCAGAATGCCTGGCACATAGTAGGTACTATAGAAATGTTAGTTGCTGCTGCCATGTCTGCTGTTAGGTCTCCTCCTCCTCTTCCTCCTTTTTCTCTTTCTTCTTCACTATTTCTATGTCTGATACCACAATTTCCCAAATTGCCCATATTTGTAATTTCCGACTTAGCTTTGACTATTCCCTCTCCTTTACTTCTTATATTCTATCACTTGCCAGGTCATGTTTATTCCATCTCTAGAACACTTATTGTACTAATGTCCTTTGCTATATACTCATTCCTTTGCAACCACTCTATTTTAAGTCTTTATGGCTGGTCACCAGGGCTATTGTGATAGCTTTCTTATAGCCACCTTCACTCTTCCTGCTCCAAAATAATCTTCATTCTGCTGCTAGAATAAACTCTCTTATGCTCAAATCTAGTTATGTCACTCCTCTGCTCACAAATCTTTATGACTTCATTTTAATACCCAGTAAAGTTCAAATTTCTTTGCTTGTCATTCAAGGCACAACCAGACATCACCCAATTTTTAGAGGTTTATATCATTTCCCCCCTCCACCTCTCTCTCCTCTTTTTTCCTTCCCTCTCTCCACAACATTAATGGGCAAAGCTTTTCACTTCACTCTCTTGCCTCTATACCTTTGTTCAGCTGTTACCTTCACCTGGAATACCTTTTTCCCTCCTTTTAATCAGTAAGTTAGTCAATAAGCATTTCTTAAGTACCTACTATGTACCAGGTGCCATGCTAAAGCATTGTGGATACAAAAAAAGGCAAAAACAGCCCTTGCCCTTGAGGAGTTCACAGTCTAACTATGGAGACAACATCAAACAACAGTGTACTAACAAGCTAAATACAGGACAAATGAGCAATTATCAACAGAGGGAAGACACTAGAATTAAGAGGGAATTTGGGAGGCAGGTGGGAGCCCAATCCTGTGACAGCACAGAGGCAGGCCGGGACACTGACACCTGATCTATGTGGTGCCAAGTTGTTACACCAACCTCAAAGGCCACTACTAGGCCTATTACCAAAGGGCTGGGACTGGATGGATCAGGGTAAGAATCAAATGCAGGGCCCTCAGCAGGTACAGCAACTATTCCTGGGATTACCAATCCATAGCCCAGAAATTTTAAAAGCCCCTATCTGGACCTCTAGGGACCAGGATGGCAGAGTAAACCCCAGCTGCTCCAATCCCCGCCTCGGACCCTGAAAACATAGTAATTATTGCCTTAAGAATAAAGGCTTGGGAACCCTAGAGGAAGGGCGTAGCCAGGGCCCTGCCTCAAAATGGGTAGAAAGCAGACTGTAAAGACAAAGACTCTGGAATCCTACTATCACGAGAGGGAGGAACCAAATTCAGAGGGAGACAATGTTGACTCTACATGCACAGCTGAAGCTTCAACAGGGAACTGGTCTCAAGCACAGAAAACATTCCTAGATGAGCTCAAAAGGAACTTTGAAAACCAAATGAGAGAGATAGAAGACAAAATGAATAATTATTTTAAAATAAAAATTGCAAAATTGGAAAAACATTACAATGAAGAAAACAGCTCCTTAAAAAGAAAAATGTGTGATATGGAAAAGGAGCTCCAAAAACTGAGGAAAATAATTCACTAAAAACTAGAATCAACCAAATTGAATCAAATAACTCTATGAGGAACCAAGAATTAGTCAAACAAAACATCAAGAATGAAAATTTAGAAAAAGAGGTAAAATATTTCAATAGAATAATAACTGACCTGGAAAACAGATCCAGGAGAGATAATCTGAGAATTGTAGGCCTACCAGAAAATCATGATGAGAAAATGAGCCTGGACAACATCCTCCAAGAGCTCATCAAGGAAAACTGCCCTGAGATACTAGAACCTGAGGGTAAAGAAGTAGAGAGAATCCACAAGTCACTTCCTGAAAGAGATCCCTAATTGAAAAGTCTGTGGAATGTTGTGGCCAAACTCCAGAACTACCAGGTAAAGGAGAAAATACTACAAGAGGCCAGAAAGAAACAATTAAAATATTGAGGAACCACAGTGAGGATTGCACAGGACTTGGCAGATTCTACATGGAAAGATTGGAGGCAGTGGAGTACAATTTTTCGCAAGGCAAAAGAGCTCGGGTTACAACCAAGGATGACCTACCCAGTGAAACTGAACATATTCTTCCAGGCAAGGAGATAGTCATTCAACAATAAAACAGATTTCCAGAACTTCCTGATGAAAAAAACAGAGCTCAATGGAAAATTCAGCCTCCAATTATGAGATGCAAGAGAGACATAGAAAGGTAAACAAGGAAAACACACACATACACTGTTATTCAATAAGAGCTAACTGTTTATAGACAAGTAGAGGGTATGAGTATAAATTACACAAAATGACAATAAAAAAAACCTTATTAAGGACTATAAAGGGACTGTAATAGAAGTAGAGGGTAAATTATGCCACACAAAATAAATTATGCCACACAAAGAGGCATAAAAACAATATAGCAGAGGGAAAGAAGGGAGGGAGATGAGTATTATATGAGCTTTTCCCTCATTGGTTCTGGTGCAAGGAAGGAATAACACAACAAGTTAATAATAGGACTCGATGAAGAAGATACACAAAACATATCATAATAGAGGGAAAGAGGGGAAGGAGAGAAGCTTTGCATGAGATTTGTTCCTGTCACTCTTGGTGCGAAGAAGAAATAACATACTACATTAAGTATAAAAATATCCTATAGGCAGTAGGAGGGGAAAGAGCTATGAAAGGGGGGGAGTGGTTAGAAGGAAGGGAAGAAGTAAGGGAGAAGGGGAGAAAAAGGGAGGGGGGCTAAGAAGGGAATACTGAGGGAGGCAGTGGTCAAAAGGAAAACTATTAAGGAGGGGAAGGGAGAAGGGGTGAAAAAAATATAAGCATAAACAGGGGAGGGAATAGGATGGAGGGAAAAAACAGATAGTAATCATGACTGTGAATGTGAATGGAATGAACTCTCCCATAAAATGGAGGCAGATAGCAGAATGGATTAAAAACCACAATCCTATAATATGCTGTTTACAAGAAACACATCTGAAACAGAGGGATACACACAGGGTAAAGGTAAAAGAATGGAGAAAAATATATCATGCTTCATCTAAAGTAAAAAATGTAGGGGTAAAAGCAGATAAAGAAAAAGCAAAAAATGATCTAATTAAAAGAGATAAGGAAGGAAACTATATCCTGCTAAAAGGCACCATCAGGAATGGAGCAATATCATTACTTAACATATATGCACCAAGTGGTATAGCATCCAAATTTCTAGAGGAGAAGATAATTAGGGGAAGAAATGGATAGCAAAACTATACTAGTGGGGGACCTTACTCTCCTCCTCTCTAAACTTGATAAATCCAACTTCAAAATAAAAAAGAAAGAAGTTAAGGAGGTGAATAGAATTTTAGAGAGGGTAGGTATGATAGATCTCTGGAGAAAACTGAATAGGGATAAAAAGGAATATACCGTTTTTCTCAGTGGTACATGGCACATACACAAAAATCGACCATGTACTAGGACATAAAAACCTCACAATTCAGTGCAGAAAGGCAGAAATACTAAATGCATCATTCTCAGATCCTGATGCAATAAAAATAATATGTAATAAAGGGCCATGGAAAGACAGACTAAAAACTAATTGGAAACTAAACAATTTAATCCTTAAGAATGAGTGGGTCAAACAAGAAATCATAGAAACAATCAGTAACTTCATTCAAGAGAATGACAATAATGAGACAACATACGAAAATTTGTGGGATGCAGCAAAGACAGTTCTTAGGGGAAGTTTTATTTCCCTGAATGCATACATGAATAAATTAGAGAAAAGGGAGGACAATGAATTGGGCATGCAATTGAAAAAGCTAGAAAAAGGACAAATTGAAAATCCCCAATTAAATACTAAATTAGAAATACTGAAAACCAAAGGAGAGATTAGACTAATAAAATTGAAATTAAGAAAATTATTGAATTAATAAATAAAACTAAGAGCTGCTTTTATGAAAAAACTAATAAAATTGATAGACCCTTAGTCAATATGATAAGAAAAAGAAAGAAGAAAACCAAATTATAAGTATCAAAAATGAAAAGGGTGAATCTACCACCAATGAAGAGGAAATTAAAACAATAATTAGGAATTATTTTGCCCGATTGTATGCACATAAATTTGACAATCTTAGTGAAATGGATGAATATTTACAAAAATATAAGTTGCCCAGATTGACTTAAGAGAAAGAAAATTACTTAAATAGCCCCATCTCAGAAAAAGAAATTGAACAAGGCATCAGTGAACTCCCTAGGAAAAAAATCTTCAGGGTCAGATGGATTTCCTAGTGGATTCTATCAAACATTTAAAGAACAATTGATTCCAATACTCTACAAACTATTTGGGAAAATTAGTGAAGAAGGAGTCCTACCAAATTCTTTTTATGACACAAATATGGTACTTATACCTAACTCAGGAAGAGATAAAACAGAGAAAGAAAATTATAGACCAACTTCCCTCATGAATATAGATGCAAATTTTTTAAATAAAATATTAGCAAAAAGACTACAGCAACTTATCACAAGAATAATTCACTTTGATCAGGTAGGATTTATTCCAGGAATGCAAGGATGGTTTAATATTAGAAAAACCATTAGTATAATTGATCATATCAACAATAAAACTAGCAAAAACCACATGATTATCTCAATAGATGCAGAAAAGGCTTTTGACAAAATACAACATCCATTCCTATTAAAAACACTAGAAAGTATAGGAATAAATGGAGCCTTCCTTAAAATAATAGGTAGCATCTATTTAAAGCCATCAGCAAGTATTATATGTAATGGGGATAAGCTAGAAACATTTCCAGTAAGATCAGGGGGTGAAACAAGGATGTCCACTATCACCCCTCTTATTCAATCTGGTACTAGAAATGTTAGCAGTAGCAATCAGAGAAGAAAAAGAAATCAAAGGAATCAAATTAGGCAAAGAAGAGACCAAGCTATCACTCTTTGCAGATGATATCATGATATACTTAGAGAATCCTAGAGAATCAAGTAAAAAACTACTTGAGACAATAAATAAATCTGGCAAAGTTGCAGGATATAAAATAAGCCCACATAAATCCTTGGCATTCCTGTATATTTATAATGAAATTCAACAGCAAGAGATAGAAAGAGAAATCCCATTTAAAGTTACTGTAGACATTATCAAATATTTGGGGATCTACCTGCCAAAACAAACCCAGGAACTATATGAACACAACTATAAAACATTTTTCACACAAATAAAGTCAGATCTTACTAATTGGAAAGACATCAATTGCTCATGGCTGGGTCGAGCTAATATACTAAAAATGACAATTTTACCTAAATTAAATTATATATTTAGTGCCATACCAATCAAATTACCAAAAAAACTACTTCATAGAGCTAGAAAAAATAGTAACAAAATTCATTTGGAAGAACAAATGGTTCAGAATATCAAGGGAATTAATGAAAAGAAATACTAGGGATGGTGGACTAGCTATACCAGATTTTAATCTGTACTATAAAGTAGCAGTACTAAAAACTACTTGGTACTGGCTGAGGAATAGAGTAGTGGATCAATGGAATAGATTGGGTACAGGAGACTCGGCAGTCAATGACTATAGTAATCTACTGTTTGTTAAACCCAAAGACCCAAGCTTTTGGGATAAGAACTCATTTGACAAAAACTGCTGGGAAAACTAGAATATAGTATGGCAGAAACTGGGCACAGACCATTATCTAACACCATATACCAAAATCAAGTCTAAATGGCTGCATGATCTAGATATAAAGGCTGATACTGTAAGCAATCTGGGAAAGCAAGGAATTGTTTACCTGTCAGATTTGTGGAGAGGGGAAGACTTTAGGACCAAACAAGAATTAGAGAGCATTATAAAATGCAAAATGGATAATTTTGATTACATTAAATTGAAAAGCTTCTGTACAAACAAAGCCAATGTAACCAGGATTAGAGGGAAGTGGAAAATTGGGAAAGAATTTTTACAACCTATATCTCTGATAAAGGACTCATTTCTAAAATATACAGACAATTGAGTCAAATCTATAAGAATACAAGCCATTCCCCAATTAATAAATGGTCAAAGGATATGAATAGGCAGTTTTTAGAGGAAGAAATTAAAGATATCTATAAGCATATGAAAAAATGCTCTAAATCACTATTGATTAGAGAAATGCAAATCAAAAGAACTATGAGGTACCACACCTCACCAGTCAGATTGGTTAAGATGACAAAACAGGAAAATGAGAAATGCTGGAGAGGATATGGACAAAATAGAACACTAATGCATTGCTGGTGGAGTTGTGAACTGATCCAACCATTCTGGAGAGCAATCTGGAATTATGCCCAAAGGGCTATAAATAATTTCATACCCTTTGACCCAGTAATACCACTTCTAGGGTTGTATCCCAAAGAGATCATAGAAATAGGAGGAAGACCCATATGTCCAAAAATATTTATAGTAGCTCTTTTCATGGTTGCAAAGAATTGGAAATTAGGGGGTGCCCATCAATTGGGGAATGGCTGAACAAGTTGTGGTATATGCATGTAATGGAATACTATTGTGCTGTAAGAAACAAGGAGCAGATGGACTTCATATCTACCTGGAGAGGCTTATATGAACTGATGCTGAGTGAGAAGAGTAGAGCCAGGAGAAATTTGTACACAATTACAGACACAAAGTACGTGTGACAACCAACTTTGATAGACTGGACTCTCCTCAGCAATTCAGGGTTATAAGTCAACCCCAAAAGTCTCATGATGGAAAGAGATGTCTACATCCAGAGAAAGAACAGAGTTTGAATCCAGATTGAAGCAAACTACCTGCTCTTTTTCTTTTTCCTGTTTGGTTTTATTTCTCCTTTAACCATTGTTCATTCTATCTGATACAATTCCTCTTTATTATTATTTTTTTTTGTAGAAGCCCTTTATTAGCAGAATTGCGTCTTCAGAAAATTGTGAAGCCATTCACCCGGACCAGGTCTAGTTCCTAACAAAAGGTTGGGCTTTCCCGAACACACAAAAAACCGACAACTGAGAAGTTGCCAACACTTAAATTTACCACCTCCCAACAAGGAACAAAGACGGCTTATTGTATGAAATAAGGAGGGGGTCAACAGGTTACTCCTCTGACTGTGAGTTTGATAATTGGACACAGTCAGCTTCGCATAATCTGGCTGAGACAGCTCCAGATTAGCAGCACTGGTGGCTTACACTGAAGGCTTGCAAATCTTAAGATCCTCACAACAACCCTGTGAGGTAGGTGCTCTCTTATAACTCCTTAAAACACAAAACAAAACACAGGTTATTGTGATGGCTTGTTCAAGGCAGGGCTAGAGCTTGGTTCTTTTTGTCAGGAGTAACTTGTTTCATTATGATCTCTGCCTTTTAAGCAGAACCTCAAACGTACAAATGCTACAGAGATGTAGTTAACAGTAATTTAAACTATATCACAACACACCCAAAAGCACGGATGAAATTCATGAAAACATTTAAGGGCAAGACAATTTCAACAGCTTGTTGGGGCCTTTTTTTTTTGTCTGCATCTTGGCAGACGGTTTCTCAAATGGAGGGCAATAGTGGCATTTTCTTCTTATTGGGGACAATGAGGTGACTGAGTGATTGATGGAAGAATGGATTGATGAATGGAAGGATACCATGGTAAAGAGGGGGGAGGCGGTCTTGGTGCTGAATGTCTTTCATTGCGCTGGCCATTCTTTATAATCCGAGCTTGGTCCTTCTCCAGTGTCTTCTTTTTGAATTGTACCTGATCTTATTACCAGTTTTCATTCGAATCCATTGAGGGATAGGACGATTATGCTTGTTTCTTGGCCAGGAACCTCTTGATTCTAAATGTTTTATGAGAGGACATGATGATGGGGTGACAGCCGAGCTTCCACCACGATGGCTGGACGGGCGTAAAAGGGCTACAATTCCTCTTTATAACCTGACTAATGTCTAATGTGAAAGTATTTGCAAATACTATACTTGATTGTATGCTGCCATGGAGGAAGGGAGAGAAAATTTGAAACTCAAGGAATTGTGGAACTGAATCTTGTAAACTAAAAGTAAACAAATTAATAAAGACCCCCCCCCAAAGAAAAATGATCCTTGAAATTAAAAAAAAAAAAAGAGGGAATTTGGTTGAACTCCACCCAGCCACACCAGAACACACCTTCCTCCAGGATGCCTTTCCCAAACCATTCTCTTTCCCCTTCCACTCAACATTTTGCCCTTTTGCCTCACATAATGTTTGTTTTCTAACCCTCTGGTGCACTTAGTATGTCATACTGTATTTTATAGCTGTGTTGGCATTTTATCCTCCTACTAGATTATAAGATCTTTGAGGGAAGTCTAATCTAAACTTGGTAGCTATGCCAGTATCTCTCATGATACTAGTCATTACATCACTAGTGCTTGAGTATTTGAACCATATAATTAATTGGCTATTGCTCCCATATGAGCAGTTGTATGACTCTTCAGATTCAGAAAACTGGTGGATGATTCTTATATGAGGCATTTAGGACTGTTACTGAAAGGTCATAGGATAGGCTCATTGGATCATTGATTTATGAAGGGAGCTCAGGGACCATCTAGTCTAACCCTCTGATTATATAGATAAGAAAACTGAGGCCCAGGGAAGCTATAATGACTTGCCCAGGGTTATTCAGGTAATAAATACCAGAGGCAGTATTTTAACTCATATCCTCTGGCTTCAGAGCCATTTTCTCTGCACAATAATGAGCTGTGGCTGTAGAGGTAAAGCATGAGAGCATCCCACAGAAGCCCTGAGGATGACCATGTTGGAAGCCCTTAGGCAGAAAAGATTTGGTTGGATATATAACCCTAATTGTGAGGGAGAACATGAGTAAAACTAGGACATGGGAAGTCCATGTTGGCTTGACTTTGGTTGAGTCAAACAAGAGTTGCAAGTCTAGGTTTGGACTGATAATCCCTAAAAGCCTTTCCCCCTGCCTAACCACAGCCACAGATCAGTGGAATCAGGCTTCTGAAATATTGCACAAGACCTAGCAGATGATTAAAAAAGGAAAGGCAAAAGGTTAACAACTTTACTCTGGCTTCATACAGTGTAGGTAATCATATGATCGGTAGCCCTTACTTAACTGAGTCCTTTCTCTTCAGTTCCCCAGGGTAGACCTTTTTCCTCTCTCTTCCACTCTTCAGAAGGGGGAGGACACTGGGCTATCTGAGTAATATTTTAAAACTATTTCACCTGGCCAGGAGGCAGAGGAATATGACAAAGTCCCTTTAAAGCTGGTCATAGATCCTATAAAATACACACTGTAGGTCTCATGTTGGTCTGGTTCCAGTGACCAGAGAATAGCTCTTTCAATTTTCACATGCTTTCAAGGGAGATATTTGAGAGGGGACTTACTGTGATAGAGAAGAATCCAGACTGAAATCTTCTACATGCACCCTAAAGACAGAGTAAATACATCAAAACAGAAGACAGACAGACACATCTTACCAGCCTCCTCTGAAAAAGAGAGAGACTTCCAGGGAAAATCAGACACAAAGGTGTGAGATTACAGAAATGAGAAACTAACACAGACTCACAAAAACCCCAGTCCTATACTGGGTAGTGCCAAAGAGCCAGTTGCTGCCATCTCCAGTTTCCAGATAGATACTCCCTTAAACCCAGTCCTAAATCTTCCCTTGTAGGGGCTTTTAGGGCAAACCTTGGAAATGGGGATGAGATGTTCATATTTTTTGGCTAGAATTGGATAAATCTGATCTCCCAATCTGTGTCTTGTAACTCAATGAAAAAACAAAGCCCACCCCACCTTACATATTACAATATAGAATATACACTTGTTTTCTCTCCTCTTCCTATCCCATCAGCTATGGCGTCTAGCCATGAGGCATCTGAGCTAGAGAGAAACACTCTAGAGTCAGTTTGAGAAAGTTCCAGGGATAGTTAAGGGAGCAGATGCATACTGAGTAACCTGCAGCAGAGATTTTTAATCCCTAGCGGAGCTTCATGAAGATTCTAGGATAGAAAAGGCTCCTAGTTCCAGCATGAGAGGAGTAATGAACAGCCTTGGCTATATGTATTCTCTCATTATCATTGTACTCTATATATGTGTCCACTCTTTCTAGGGATTCTTTCTGTATCGGTGGGTGAATTTATAGGGGACATGTTTTGAAGCTACATATCTAAGATATATTATGCCATCTTAGTAAATGTCTTTACTGAGAGCTAATTCTATTTATTGTCCAACTGCTATTGGGAAAAACACCGGTAGGGGCTCATAAACTATTATATCCCTACTCTACTAGGGATAGACAACTGAAAGGTAAACATAGAAGCTATCATAGGTACCCCTCTGGACACCAAAACATCAAATTTGTAATTTGATGGAAAAGGAATAGCTCATAGGGTAAAAGCAGATATAGTAGAGGTCTCAGTTATCATTAAATATTTGCAACATCAATCACCCATGACAAGTGAAAAGAGTTATGGATTTTTGAATTATAGGACCTGGATTTGATTCTCAGACCTGATACATACTACTTAGATAAGTTACTTCCCCACTTTAGGTTTCAGTGTAGAATGAAATGGTGGAATTACATGATCTTTAAAATCCCTTCCATCTCTAAATCCTATGATCCTATGAAATTACTTATATGTATACCAGTGTATGACTAAAGAAGGAAGAGGATGACTGTAAGTTCTATGAGGGTAGGGACTGTCTTTTGCCTCTTTTTGTATCCTCAGCACTTAGCACAGTGTTGATACATAGAAGCCTAATGGATGTTTATTGAATTTAAGAGGGGGAGAAACTCCATGAAGTCTTGGTCTCATTCTCTTTGGAAATAACTCCCCATCCTAATTTTGCCTGCCAGGATTATTACCAAAGAACCACAGAATGACAGAATACATCTTAGAGACCACCTAGTTTAATTCTCTAATTTTACAAAAGAGGACAATGAGATACAGAGAAGTCATTTTTCCTTCATCATATAATTAATCAGTGGAACATGTAGGATCATAAATGAAACCTTCTGACTTTTATGGAAGAGTAGAGTACAATAGGGTACTGGATTGGGTGGGAACCAAGAAACCTGGGTTCATGTCCTGAGGCTTCTGTGTGACCTTGAACAAGTCCTCTCAACATGATGAAAGACTTAGAGAATTATAGAATGTTGGAGCTGGAAGGAACTTGAGAGATGATCTAGTCCAGGGGAGGGGAATCTGTGGCTTTGAGGCCACATGTGACCCTTTAGGCCCCCAAGGGTGGCCCTCTGACTGAATCCAAACAAATGTTCTGTGAAGTTTGATTTCTGGCAAGGGCTGCACTTGAGGACCTAGAGGGCCACATGTGGTCTCAAGGCTGCAGGTTCCCCACCCCTGATCCAGTCTAACTTTATTTTACAAAGGAGGAAACTGAGGTTTATAGAAGTGAAACAACTTAAGTGTTGGAGCCAGGACTTCAACTTTGATCTTTGAAAATCAAATTCAGTGGCCTTTCTATTATATTTCATTTCTAGGGTCTCATTTTCCCTATCTACAAAGTTAATGGGATAGCTTATATAGCATTTCAAGTTTTTCCCACTTCTCTGCCTATGATCCTATGATTAAGGCTCTGCCATAATTTATTTCAAAGTAAACAAATACAGAGAGACACAAAGGGACATCTCACCCTCCTGAGCTTAGGACAAATTCAGACCAACCTCTTACACTTTTCTCTTTTTCTTACCCTGGATAGCGATCACTGGAACCCCATGACAGGCTCAAATGGCAAAGAACACTCAGTTATCTTCATCAGGTTCAACTAAGGCAGGAGAATGACTTTAGGCATTGTGGAAAGATCTTTATCCGCAAGGATCAAAACAAGATTTTTGTTGTGCCTTTTCAATTTGTCAGACTGTACAATAAACAGAACAATCCATGCCTCCAGAGTCTTGGTTAATTGAAGTTTTATCATAAGGAATAATGCCTCAGGTATACAAGAATATACTCTTTGTATGTTAAAATCACTTTCAACTTTGACAAACATTTGTTAAATATCTACTATGTGGGAGACACCATTCTAGGTGCTGGGTTACAAAGACAAAAAAATGAAGCATTCCTTGCCTTCGAAGAACTTATATTTTACTGCTAGAATGATTATTAATAATAACAACAACCACAAGGAACATTTATATAATGCTTGAAGGTGTGCAAAGTGCTTTACAAATATCATCTTGTTTTACCCTCACAATAACTCTGGGAGGTAGATATTATTATTATTATTATTATTATTATTGATTTTTGGAGGGGGGAAGGCAGGGCAATTGAGGTTAAGTGACTCATCCAAGATCACATAGCTAGTAAGTGTTAAGTGTCTAAGGTCGGATTTGAACTCAGGTCCTCCTGACTCCAGGGCCCATGCTCTATTCACTGCAACACCGAGCTGCCCCTCATAGATGCTATTATTGCTTCAGTTTTACAGATGAGGAAACAGAAATACAAGTTAAATGACTTCCCCACAGTCCAATACCCCAGTAAGAGTCTGAGTCTGGATTTGAATTCTAACAAATAGGGCTGGAGTCATGCAGACCTTAAAAGAGAAGGTGGAATCTTGGTTGGTGTTTGGAGGAAGAAAAGGATTCTGAGAGGTAGAGGAAAGGAGGGAGTATATTACAAGCTTGGAGGAAGGAGTTTAGAAAATAAATAATAGTTCAGTTTTTCTGATATATAGTCTATGAAGGTAATATGAAACAAAGCTAGAAATGTAGGTTGAGGCTACATTTTAGAAGGCCGTGTAGTTTTTTTTTTATTCTAGTGGCAATAGGGAGCCACTAAGGGTTTGAGCATTGGAGTACCATAGACTGGCCTGTGCCTCGAGGATATAATTCTGATAGCAGTGTGAAGGATGGATTGGAGATGGAAGAGACTGGAAGCAGGGAGACTGAACAAGAGGCTGAGTCAGAGGGCTTGAGGATCTAAACTCAGGTGGGGCTGTATAAGGAGAGACACTGAAGATGTTTGGAGGTAGGTTCTGATGATGTAGATTTAGAACTGGAAGGGATCCTGGGAGTCATCTAATTTGACCCTTTCATTTTATAAATGAGGAAATAAGGCCCAAAGATTTGCCCAAGGTCACAAAGGCTGTAGCAATAACCCTGGCCTGCTGATTCCAGGTCTGGTGCCCTTTCTGTTACCCACACTGACAATTCACTGGATATGGGGTGGGGATGGGAGAGGGGATAGTTAGGGATGGAACATGGTGGTGTCCTGAAAGAAACAAGGACATTCAGAAGAGAAGCAGTTTTAGCGGAGGACATAATGAGTTCTGTTTAGGATATAAGGCATTTGAAATGTCATTTCAAATTGAATGATAATTCAATTTGAATTGTCGCCACAGGACATTAAGGTGAACGTGTCCAGCAGGCATTTTGTGATGGAGATTTGAACTTCAGGAAAGAGATTAGTGCAGATATATAGATTTGAGAGTCATCTTCATAGAAGTGATAGTAAAACCCATGGGAACTGGTAAGATTATCAAGGGACACGGTGGAGAGAGAGAGAATCGAGGCCCATAGATAGAGTCCTCAGGGGTATGCTCTTAGGAGATGGCATAGAGATCAGCAAAGGGGAATGAAAAGAAATAGGTAGGCGGAGAAGCAGGACAGAGCAACAGGGATAAGGCACCAAGGCCTCTAGAGATAATATCCAGGGGAGTTGATAGCACTGAAAGATGCAGAAAGGTCAGGAATAATGGAAATGGAGAAAAGGTCACTGGACTTAGCAGGTAAGAGAAAACTTATAGCTTTTGAATTAACAACAAACAGCATCAGGGTTGGAAGACAAGCCCCAAGTGTGGAAAAGTGAGGAAGAGCTGAAAAAGCAGAGGCTGTGAGTCTTTGACGAGACATTCATTGGTTCCTCCCAACAGCCTTGAGTGATGAGAAAGTGAGGCCCAAGAGGAGTGAAGGAACTTCTCCAGGGTTATTATTTCCACACTCCTTTTCCATTTTTGACATGCAGTTATTCCTGCCTCACTCCATATTGCCCAGAAAGACAAATGACTGATAGAAAAGCTGATTTCATTGTTCTCATATATTGTCCTGGGCTTCCATGAAGAGGGTTCAATCCTGGGAGCTTCTCAAAAATGTTTCTCTTTACTCATTTTGCTCCTAACCCAAGTTTCTCTGGGGACTTCAGAATATAATGTCAAGGTTTTCAGTAAAAGAGCCTCATCTCCCATGAATGCACTCAAGCCAACAATATATAGGATTTTACTCTACAGGAAAAACATCAGGGGAAGGGAAGGGAATAAGTATTTCTATAGTGCCTAATATGTGCCAGGAACTATACTAATCTCTTTTTATAAGTATTATCTCATTTGATCTCATTAAGGACTCCCAGCCCATAAAGAATGAAGAAAAACACAAAACATATAGAAACAGTAATTATCAAGATACTTTCCTTCCCTCCAGTGAGTTCCACTTTACCCCTCAGGCCTTCAACCTGATAGCTCTACCTTGGGGGTTTGCATTTCCCTTGGAATGGAAGGGAATGGGTTCTCTTAATTTTGTGATTTATGCTAAAGTTGGAGATAATATTGTATGTCTCTACAGAAGCTAACACAATTATCCCATGACACTATGTTCCGAGTCAGGAAGGTAACCAGTAGGTAGTAGCTAGTCACTACTCAGCTTCCCTCCTGTTCTCTCCCTCTGCCAAACCCAGCAGGGTTTCCAACTTCACAGTCATGTTTCCTGGGTTCCTGCCTGTATGAGTGGGTGAAGCTTAGCATCAGACACTGACATTAGTCAGTGTCGCATGGGCAAAGGCTAGGAAATCCCAAATTAACTTACACAGGAGACATTCTTGCCCTTTAGTAACAGAGGCTTTTCTGCACAAGTATAAAAGCATAAGACCCTAAGATTATAGATTCAGAGCTGGAAGGGAGTTTAGAGGCCATCTAGTCCAATCTTTTTCATCGTATAGATGGGGCAGGCCAGAAGTTAAGTGACTTTGCCAATGTCATACAGATATTAAAGGACAGATGTAGGGTATGAGCCCAGGTCTTCTAACTCCAAATCCAGTGTTCTTTCTGTTATACTATGCAGTCTTAACCTGTCAATGGTCCTGAATTCTTGCCCTATGTCTTCCTACCTTTCTCCCGGTTCAGTCCTGAACTTAGATATCTGCCCCAGGGTTCTTGTGCCTGGAATTTAGCCTTGAAATTGAGCTTGAGATTACTATGGTATGATAGGGAGAATCAGAGAGGTCTGTGAGCACAGCCTGGTGATTCTGTCCCATGCCTCATCTCTCCCCCAGATCTGCTCCCTGACTTTCCAAATCAGCTTTGTGATCTGGTTACTATGAGCTCTGGGATTCCTGGGATGGTCACTAATCCAGTTTTGCCCCTTGACTTCCCCACAAGACTGTTGGGATCAAAGTAAGACATTGATTTTCACTGGTGTGGAGTGAGGAGAAGCAGAGGGACAAAGATCACCACCTCAACATGGTGGAGACGTGGGTGATAGTGTGGTTCTTCCTGCTTCCTCTAGCAGCCCAGATTGATGTATTTATTTCTCCTCCTACCCCCCTACATACTTAAAACATGGAAACAGACCAGTAAAGGTTAAGATTAAGGAAGCCGATTCAACCATTTGTGGTCTTGATATCCAAAGAGAATTCTCTTTCTGATCAATCATCAGAAGAGAATGTAGTTTGAACTGTGTCTCCTTCATTAGGGATGGCCTATTGTAAGTCATCCCAACTCTCTCTGCTGTTGCCCCTTGACCACAATTTTGAGTGTCCTAGCTGAGGTTAGAGACTGTTTCTTCATTCATAAAAGAAAGAGGAGGTTGGACTAGATCAGTGCTTCTAAAACAAATTGAGCCACAGAACATTTTTAGGATAAAAATATGTTGGTTGTTCAGTTGTTTCTGTCTTTTCATTAACCTATTTGGGGTTTTCTTGGCAAAGACAATGGAGTGGTTTGTCATTTTCTTCTCCTTGTAAAGATGTAGAAACCGAGACAAACAGAGTTATAACTTGCGCAGGGTCAAATAGCTAGTAAGTGTCTAAGTTTGGATTTGAAAGCAAGTCTTCCTGAATCTAAGGCCAGTACTCTATCCCCTGCACCACCTGACTGCCCTGTAAAATATATTGGTGGAGACCATAAATACTAGTTATTGTGGGTGGTCTGGAAAATCTCCAGAATAAGGGTAGGGTGGCTCAATTTTAGATTCAGAAAGAAGAAATCAAGTCTATTTTTATTCGGAAAGGTTGTTTGTTGTATGTAATAAGCATTTTTGAAACATCGGTAAGTTAGGGGGTTGCTTTGCTTGACTATGCTTATGTGTTACAAGGAATTTTCTTTCCCCCAGTGGTAGGGGTGGGTGAGAGAAATTAGATTTCTGTTAATTAAAAATAGGGAGGTAGAGTCTGCTAGAGAGGTGGAATGTTGCACATACTTTCAGATGAGGTCACTCTTTTGTTAGTTTTACTTTGTTATTTTTTTTTTTTGTCACAAGAGACCTTTTGTGGAGTGGAGTAATCTGTGAATGTTTGTAATATAAAAAGAATAGCTCCATAAAACTTAAATAAGTTATAAGGGACTATACTGCTAACATCACGATATTTCACAGAATCTATACTGACAGTGGGCTTATCAGAAGGCTTATTGAGGAGGTAGTCTGGGAATAGAGACCGAGATACTATTAAACTGCTATCTAGCTTTGACTTTCTGTTCCTTTCCAATTCTACTCTCTTCCCTATGACAATCCCTTACATATCTGATGGCTGAGATGACAATCTCTCCTTTTTTTGAAATCTTCTCCATCCAACAGCTTGAATATGCTGTTGACATGTATTTGATTAAGTATGAAATTCATTTAACCTCAAAAAGGAAATATTCTCTCTTGGGAAAAGAGGTTTTTCACCATGAGAATTGAAACCACACAAACAGAAGATAAATGTTAGGGTTTCAAACTTATACAATATCTTAACTTATTGTGCCTTCTTTGTAGTTAATGATAAACAAATATGGATGGAAATGATTTCTGATCAAATTTGAAGTAAAGGAGAATAAGAAACTTGCAACAGCAAGTACAAAAGATGTAAGAGAGGGGAACTTGGAGTTTGGAGACCTGAATTTGAATGTGACCCTTCCTACCTGTAGCATCATGGGGGAATCACTTAACTGAGGGGTATGCTGCTAAATGTTTAACTGTTGGCTGGAGGGGGAGTACATATTACACACTTTTAAATTCAATTTTAACTATTAACATTTTCTGTATCACTTTCTTAACTCTAGATAATCAACAAAACAATAAATCAAGCCCTGATTTGTAGCATTTGCCAATGCCATTGTTCATACTAGGGGAAACTAGGTGGCACAGTGAATAGAACTCCAGGCCTGGAATCAAGAAGACCTGAGTTCAAATCCAGCCTCAGACATTTACTAACTGTGTGACCCTGGCCAAATCAGTTATGCCTGTTTTCCTAAATTTCCTCATCTGTGAAATGAGCTGGAGAAGGAAATGTTAAACCACCCCAGTATCTCTTTAAAAAAAAAAGACTCCAAATAGGGTCAGGGAGAGTCAGCCACTACTAAAATAGCTAAACAATAATGCTCATACAAAAAATTTAACAACTTTCTCTTTTGAGCCTGGATGAATTGGCTCCAACAGAACCTAAAATTAACCTCTGTGGGTCTTATTTTCCTAATTTGTAAAGAGGGAACAATATATGCACAACTTACCTCACAGGGCTGCACAGTAGGCCCTATAAAATACTAAATGGTTAGAGAAAAATGTGAATTTTTATTATTTTTGCTGATTAATGCAAATTCAGATAAAGACTTTTTGAAGTCCAAAAACTATTTTTCTCCTTTGCTTTCATACTTGACTCAAGTCTTCTTCTTCCAGAAGGTGTTTTTGGGCTAATCAGAACTTCACACAAACTCAATCTAACAATCATGTAGTGATAACTACTACACAGTAAATCTACAGTTGTCTCAATTTCTGGTGCAATTTTAGCTTAGAATGTCCAAGCTGGAATCACTGTTAGAGAGTATCTAATCCCTTCAAGTTGCTGTTGAGAAATGAAAAAACATTTCTCTAATGGCACAGACATTGCCAGTTAGTGGCAAAGCCAAGGATCATAGATTATAGGTTGACAGCTGAACAGGTCCTTATTGGTTATCTTGTCCAGACCTCCCATTCTGAGACGAAGTAATTGACATTGAGACAAGTTAAGTGATTTGTTTGAAATCACACAGGTAGGAAGTATCTGAGGTATCAGAACTAGAACCCATGTACTCTAATTCAAACCTAGCACTCTTTCCACTGTACCACATCACCTCTGCACCTAAAACCCAGGATTTTAGGTGCCTAGTCCAGGGCTCTTTCCATTATGCCAAGTTGTCCTTATCTCATAGCAATGGGAATCTATAGTATAGGGACAGTGGGGGAAGGGTCTGCAGCTGAGGGCAGCCATATCTCATGTAGAAATTGCCTTGTTTTTTTTAGCTTCAGAGGTGGGAGGAGAAAAAATAAACACAAAATAATCTCAGGTGCTGAACACAGACTTGGACATACAGGCTGTCTCAGGAAATATGTATAGATTGGTATGCAGAATTATGTCTCAGGGAATAAAGGCAAATGAGAACATAGCTTAGCAAGCAGGCCCTAAAATAAGAAGTTTCAGAGGAAGAGAGAGCAACAAGGAGTTAAATGACTTCTCTCCCTCTCCATCTTTCCTTCCCTCCCCCCTCTCTTTCTTCCCCTCCCTCCCTCTCTGTCTCTCTGTCTCTGTCTCTCTCTGTCTGTCTCTGTCTCTGTCTCTCTGTCTCTCTCTGTCTCCTTATCTCCCCTTCTCCTGCTCTGGGGTAATGGCTCCAGCCTGCAGCTAATAGCTTTTATTAGCCTGTAGCCTACATTAACCTCTTGCCACATCCAACTTTGAGAAGGCAACTTTTAAGTACACAGTGAATGAACTCAAGACAAAGTGCTTGGGGTCTCTGTAAACACTGTCTGGCTCTCCTCTCACCCAGCTCTCCCTTTCTTCACTGGACTAATAGGTCAAATGCCACAGCTATAGTCATAGGAGTATGGGATGGAAAGGAAGCTTTCTGAATGAGAAGAAAAGCTTACCTACTTCCAGGCCAGATTAAAACAACTGCCTAGAGGAAAGACTTGTTTGCAATTCACTTTTTTTTTTGTTTTGCTTTTTGGAGGGCAATTGGGGTTAAGTGACTTGCCCAAGATCACAACACTAGTTTTTGTGTTAAGTAAGTGTCTGAGGCCGGATTTGAACTCAGGTCCTCCTGACTCCAGGGCTGGTGCTCTATTCAATTTGCCACCTAGCTGCCCCGGCAATCCACTTTTAATGAAGGTCTTGAACTCTGCTGACCCTTAGTCCTGTTCATCTTTCCAAATTGGATTCTACCCCTACAAACTCTATGGTACTACTCATACTTGTCTCTTTTGTTAGAATGTGAAATATCTGGTCTCAAAATTATTCATTCAAAATTATACTATGGGTCTATGAAAAGTCATGGGCCTCAGTTTCCCCATCTATAAAGTAAGGTGATTGAACCAAGTTCAAAGGATCATAGATTTTGAGTTGGAAAGGTCTTAAAAGATCACCTTATCTAATCCCCATGACTTTAAATATGAGGAAACTGAGATCCAGAGATGTGATAACTATCCAAAGGGAACACAGGTATTAAGCAGAAGAACCAGGATGTTAACTTAGATCCTCTTGCTCCAAATCTGGAACTCTGTGGTCCTTTAGCTCTGCCTAATTCTGTGATTTAGTAAGATGGCTGACACTAATGTTCTTTTCCTTGCATAAATTATGGCTTGTCTTAGAGGAATGATCAAGGAATGCCCTCTTTAGACTAGAATGAGGAGATATGTTATATGATAATAATCCCTCACATTTGTCCACCGATGTATACTTTTTGAAGTGAGATAGATGACCACTGAGGTCACCTCCAACTCTAACATTCTGTGATTCTGAGATATGCATGAATAAATTTAATCTTAACAATTGTATGAAGTAGTAGGGTATGTATTAATACCCCCATGTTACAGATGTGGGAACTACTGTCATAAGTCATGTGCTTTGCCCCTATTGTAGCAGAACCAGGGCTGGATTCCAAGGGACTAGGTGCTCTCCTCATGGCATCATGCTGAGTCTGTTGCTCAAGTGACAGACTTTAATAATAACAGCAAGCCTTTATATTTAGATGGAGAGTTAGAACTCTTATGGCACATTCATGTATATTATTTCACTTGATCCTGAGAGGGAGGTAGGCAGGGTATCCTTATCCCCACTTGACAGATGTGTTACCTGAGGCTCCAAGAGGTTATTTGCCCAGAGTCATGTAGTTAGTGGCAGAGACTCAGATGTCCAGTTTCTTCTCTATGGCTCTTTCCATTCTGCCAGACTGAGAAAACCACCCTCTCTCTTTCAGGAAAAATTATTAACTATGGAGCATGAAGCAAATATTGAAGAGCTGCCTTCTTACTTGATACTCAGCAGATGGCTGGTGGTGGCTCATCTTTTCCAGGGCCAGACCAATTGAGTGCAGAACAGGAAGCTGTTTTCATGTAATCACTGAATGGGTCCCAAAGGTTCTAGTGGCCCCAAGTATCTTCCTCCCTTAGCCTCCCAAAATGCTATCACTTTTTTTCCTCCTTCATCCATGACATTTTGGAATTTCCACAATAAGTTTCACTATGAATTAGGAAGCAAAAGAAAGAGATAGTTCTTGATCTCAGGTTGGGGAGAGAAGATTCACATAAGAAGACTGACCCTTTCCTTCTCTCTTGTAAGCTCCTTGGAGTCAGAGACTATGTCTTATCTTATTTCAAAGCTTTGTAATAACAGCAACTCACATTTATATGGTACTTGAAGACTTGCAAAATAATTTACAAATGTCTCATTTGTAGAATCTAGAAAAGTGCCACTTACACGCTGAAGTTTGATAAATGGTAGACTTAAATCAGAAAACAATAGTGGCCATTTATGGAGTTAAGTGTCTGGTGAGATAGTAAATGTAGTGAAAAGAGCCAAGGAGGCTTGAACTTTTGTCCATGCTCTGCCACTTCTTCTTTTGGGCCTTTATTTCTTCATATATAAAAGGAGGGCAGTAGACTAGAGGATCTCTAAAATTCTTTCTAGTGCTGGCATACTGTGAACCTAAATTGTATAAGTTTGGAGGAGGAAAGGATCTTTGCGGGCTCTGAGGTAGTCAGGGAGGGCTTCATGAGAATTGAATCTCATATATCTGAACACTATTGTTAGAATCATTGACTTCTGAGACTGATGATTTCACCGTGTATTGCTCTCTCTGTGAACTCAATGTCCAAACTCTAGAGGGGGGGTCATACATTATATCCTAATGAAGACTCCACAGAATTCAGATATTTTGGGTTTTGCAGCAATTTACAGGAAGAGAAACGCTTATTATTCTCCATTTCCCCAGGTTTTCTGGTTTCCCCAGAACATCTCAAAATTCTAGGCAGCTGCTAGCCATGGGAAGTTTCCCCTTCTAATTGGAGTAGCTGAGTTTGGGTCACCTATGAAGCTGAGCTTGAGGTCTGCCCTGACTGCAGAGGCCATTTGGAACTTAGAGAGCAGGGTTGAAGCAGCAACTGCTTATACAGAAGGTATGCACAATGCCAGGAATCTAGTCTTTCATCTCTGGAATTATCCCCACATACAGGTGAGGCATTTGGGTGGGACACAGGCTCCCTGTTTTCATTCTGGCTGCCTCCTTTCTCTAAGGACAGACAGAACATGTCTTTATGTCATGCCTAGATGGCTTCCTAGTCAGGCCTCCCTGCCTTGAATTTTCAGTCCTGCCCCCCACATGCTTTCCAACTCTTCTTCCTAAACTTTATCACACTACTTCCCTTGACCAAGAACCTTCAATGACTTGCCCATTGCATCATTTAAATTACTTAGTCTGCCACTTAATTACTGCTACGCCCCCACACAACCCCTCTTTATAGCCAATCTCAATTCACCTGCTCCCTCTAACAAATCCTCTCTATTCCACACAAGCTGCTCTCCCTGTTCCCCACTCCCACTGCACTCTCACCCCACTCCCTATGCTAAACTTATTCCTACCTTGATGTATTTGCTGTTCGTCTATTGTCAGCATGGAATGCCCTCCTCCTTTCTAATAAATTTCCAATTCTTTCTAATTTCTAAATTCTTTCCAATAAATTCTAATAAAATCCTACCCATCCATTAAGACCCACTTCAAACTCTACCTCCTCTGTAAAACCCTCCTGGACTATCCTGACCCCAAGTAATGTGGAATTAGAACCAACCAAATCCCTGACAGTACAGTCTCAATTCAGTGCCATTCAATAAACATTTATTAAGTACTGCTATGTGGAAGGCAGTGTACTAAGCATTGGGGAGGCAAATATGAAAAACAACTTCCTCCCCACACTCAGGGGGTTTATACTCTAATAGTATCCTCTAAATATTTATTTAAATGCAGAAAGATTCCTGTTTCTGCAACTTAACCAAAACTTCTTTAGAGCTAGGGCTGTTTTTCCTTTTCAGTTCTCCCTATTTGATAGAGGCAGCATGACTAGGAAATAGAGTGCAGGAATCGGGAATACTGGGGGTCAAATCCTACCTCTGACATTTACCAACTAGGTGACCTTGGGCAAGTCACTTAACCCTTATTTGCCTTTGGCATCTTCCCCAGGTTTTATCTACTGAATCATGGACTCAAGTCATGGACTTAGTGTTATCAGTGTTGGTACAAAGACTTTTCACACCAGGAGCTGGCATACTGAATTAAGATATCTTTTGTATACTCTCAAAGCTATATTAACATTCTTTCATTGTGGCATGCAGGTGATCCTGGGTTTACCATAGCTATGTTTGTGTGACAGCCCAACATAATCCTATCAAGCCAGAGAGGTTTGAGTATAGGACTGGCCATTGGCTGAACATGTTATCTGAGGAACTTTTATAATAAGATAGAAGTACAGAGACATTCACCACCAGAAGGATGGTCACCAGGCAATGTTCTTGACTATAGCAACTCACTGAACTTCTATTAAATCTGCATCCCTAGGGGGAGTATCCACATTTATGGAATCACAGAAACAGAACCTAGTCACTTAATCGCTGCCAGCCTCAGTTTCCCCATGTGTCAAATGTAGATAACAATAGCACCAACTTCCCAGGGTTGTTGTGAGGATCAAATGAGATTATGAAGCACTTTGCAACCTTAAACACTATATAAATGCTAATTATAATTATTATTATCCACTAAAAAAGAAAACAACCCCCACCCTCATAGAACTGAAAGTGTTCTTAGGGAAATAAGACTCTTAAATACAGGGTCATGATCACAGGGGGACATTGATCTAGCTGAAGGATATTCTTCCGCGGTTTTCTATGCCCTAGAACTATTCCTGTGGTTCCTTTAATATAAGATTCATGCATAGACATGAATAAGAAGACACCATTAAGTATTCAAATCAAGGGCTAGATGGTAAGCTATTGGAGTTAGGGAACAGGCTAAAGAGTAGCTCCTTGGAGAGGTGAGATTGGTACTGACATGGCAAGTTTTCCTTTGGCTCTGCAGCCTGCTTTCTCTATCACTGCACTGAGGAGAAGTCCTTGGGATCTTCAGAAATAGCGTTGGTGGTAGTGAAGAAGGAATAAGAATTTATATAGAACTTAGTATATGCCAGGCACAAATACAAACATTATCTCATCTCTATAGAAGTATAACCACAGGAACTGAATTAATCATATTCCCATGGCAGTATAAGGTTTAAAAAGTGATTTCTTCATACCAACCCTATAAAAGAAATGATGATACTGCTAGAAAAGTATCAGAACCAGGATTTGAACCCAAGTCTCCTGACAGGCCACTGCCTGTTCCACCTTATCATGCTGCAGGGAATTTGATTCCAAATCTTCTGAAGGTCTTTGAGTTTCTGCACTGTAATCTGAGAAGCCCATCTCATCTATGAAGTGGCAATTCAAAGAACGAAACTGAAGAATGTGGGTAGGGGCAAGATGTTTGAGAAGGGAATTCTGCCTTTACTACTGACCATCTACTGTGTGACCCAGGACCATTTACTTAGCCTCTCTGAATCTTTGTTGCTTCATCTGCCCAATAGGAACACAATTTCTTGTGTGACCTCCCTCTCTGGGCAACTGTGAGGATCAAATGAGGTAATGGATGAAGGAACACTTTGAGAAGAGAGCCATGTTGTAATACAAAGGGACATTAGGATCATATAGGATGGGAAAGGGAGGCCAGCAGGATACTCTGGTTTGCTACACTACCCTCAGTGATACCATCTGCTTTAGAAGTACATTGGCTTCCTGGCCTCTGTGGGAGAGACAGTAATGAATATCCATCCCACTCTCCACCCTCTAGAGCTGTGAAAGGTCATTGGCCTCCTTCCTGAGTGGGGCTGGGATTAGTCTTTGCATCCGGAGATGGTCTGATGCCCACGACATCTCCCTGATGTGTCTGTGATGGTGGCCTGGCAGGAGAGGTAGAAAACAGGGAGACTACACGATTCATGTGAGGGAGGCAGTGAAATGCCCATGAGAGCACCCAGGGATGAGAACTAGGAGACCTGGGTCCTAGCACCCATCTGTTGTATAATCTTGAGCAATTCATATTGCTTCATGGCCTCAGTTTCCCCATCTGCAAAATGGTAGTAATTGTCCCTGACTTGCCTGCCACTCCTAAAGGGTTGGTATGAGTACCAAGTGAGAGAATAGATATTAGAGTGCTTTATAGACTGCAAAACATCTTATAAATTATGAAATTGTACAAATGTCTCCCACAAGGCAGTTGTGACTTCTAGTGAGATACTGGCTATGAGAGAGTAGGAAATCTACAAGGATGCTAGGGAGGCAGGGGGCTGGCACTGCCTGCCAGGAAGAAGTATCCTCCTGCAAAGCTGACCTGACAGGCTGAGTTTTTCACATATACTGTCTTGCTGCTATTGAATCCCTTTGGCAGCTACTTCCTCCCTCTCCCTAACATCCTCAATCTGTCACATGTGCTGAATGTTATCGAGAGGCACCAGTTCAGCCTTGAGCCAGCTCCTAGCCTGTCCCGGGCCACATCCATAGACACTTTCCTCTAGAATAAAGCACCTACTGGCTCCCAGGTAATACAGTGCAGTGAAAGTCACTTCCGCTCTCAGTCTCAGTTCCTTCCTGCACTGCCTTTCTCCCTGGGCCATCCTTAGGATCAAGTCACAGAATGAATGTGAGTGAGAGTGTACAAATGAGCACTTGCAATTATCATGAGAGGTGTCTAGGTAGTGCTCCAAGGGATTTGGCAACAACCTCGTCCGTAAAAAGGGACCTAAAGCAGATAGAGAAAAGGCTAGTCCACCCTCCTCCCCACCTGCATGCAACCCCCTTTTGAGCCTTCCTGGAAGGCAAGGAAGAGTTAACTTCCTTCCCCCATCCCCAGTGTAATTGCCTGGCATCCTCCATGCAAAAGCTTCTTCCCACGGTGACTAATTTGCATGGGATGGGCTAGTACCAGCCCCCAAAGCCCCATGCTCCTATGGCACTGGGAGATGGGTGGGTGGGAGGGAAGCTAGAGCCCCAGAAGTGGGGAGGAAGGTGGCCCTAAAAGCCCATGGAAGGGCAATAGTAAGTGTATTCTCTGCAGCCCCCACTGCACCTGCCCATGGCATTTCTTTTCCCCCTCTCCAACATGCTTCCTTCAGGTGGGATACTGGGTTTATCTGTGTGCTAAGGCAATGATGAAATGGCATAACCCCTTCTAGTGGGTCTCCTCAGGGGATGCTTCTGTCCTGTCTTCCCCCAATGCTGGCTTAAAGCATCCCCTGACACACCAGTCTCTACAGCACCTGGCTCTTAGGCTGTGCCATGTAGGATTTTCATCCCCCTGGGCTTTTACCAGAGAGGACCCCCTTTCATCCTCCCACCTGCTGGGCTTCCTGGCCTCCCTCAGCCCCCTCCAGCCCGACTGCCCACTCAGCAATACCTCTGGCCGATGTCACTGCCTTGGGAGCCCATCCTGTGGGCCGGCAGCAGGGGGCTAACCCCATAGGGTTCTTCTCCCGGGGTGGTTGCTTGGCCAGCCTTGCTCTCTGATGGGGAATTCTTCAGCTTCGATCGCGCCATCCTGCCTGGCTCTTTCGTCCCTCCCCAACTCTCCTGCGGAGGGAGGGGCACTGCTGCGTGCAGCTCAGGGCTGCTGGTGCATACCATCCTGTAACTGGCTCCCCTCCCTTCCTTCTCCAGGCAGTGGAACAGCCCTGTCTATCCCTGGGGGTACTTCCAGAAGGGAGGGAGGAATGGAGGGAAAATCCAAAGATGCGCTAAGATGAATATGAAACGGCAGAATCTGCTCCCCTGAAGCATCCCTTTTTTCATGGAAATCAGAGACTCTGCTTTTTCCAGGGTTGTCCTCAGATGACTCCACGGTTGAACATTTTTCTCCCCTAGTGCACAATTAAGGATAGGATCACAGTGTTGTCATAGGATTTTAGACCTAGAAGGTACCTGGGAAATTATTTGGTCCACAGCCTTCCTTTTACAGATAAGGAAGCTGAGGCCCAGAGCAGGGATTTCCTTGTTCAAGGTCACAAAGATAGTGGAGTCTGACAGTGCTGGTGATTATGCAATCTTAGAATCCAGCCCCTGTATGACTGTCCCAGGTCTAGCTCTCTGGGAGAATAGGCAATAGAAATTCAGAATTTGAGCCACAAAGTCACAACTTAGGATGCCAATGATCACGTACCCCAGTCTCCTCACTTTACACACAGGGAAACTGAATCCTAGAGATCTGAGCTTCTTTTTATGCCTGAGATCATATATCTGGTTAACTGAGAAGGGTGAGCCAAGAACTCAGATGTCTGAGATTAGAAAGTCAGTGCTCTTGCCCTTAGACCAAGTTGTATTAAGGATCTGAGACTGCAGGATACCTCTAAGTTATGTCCCCAAGAGCATGGAAGGGCTACACTGAATCATTGACATTCTCTCACTTAGACCCCCTTTACACTAACATCATTTGTGAAATAAATAGGGTGGGAAAGGGCTGACAAGAGGCATAACATAGTGGGTAGTTTACTGGACCTTCAGTCAAGAAACTCTGGATTCAAATCTTGCCTCTGATACTTCTTAGTTATGTGTCCATGAATATGTCACTTTACCTCTGTTAAGTCTCATTTTCCTCATCTATAAAATAGGGATAGATAATGATGCCTTTTAGTACCTACCTCACAGGGCAGGTATGAGGATCAAAGGAGATATGTATGTCAAGTGCTTGGCAAACTTTTAAATACTATGTACATATCAGCTTTCTCATTAGAGTTCAGACTGTGCCCAGGATTAGGAAGTTCAATTAGGATAACAGAATGAGAGACCAGTTAGGAGGTTGCTAGGTGGTACAGTGCATGGAGTGCTGGGCTTGCAGATGGGAAGATCAAAGTTCAAATCCAGCCTCAGACACTTACTAGCTGTGTGATCTTGGACAAGTCACTTAACCTCTATTTACCTCAGTTTTCTCAACTATAAAATGGAAATGATAATAATACCTATCTCACAGGGTTATTATGAGGACAAACGAGGTGATGTTTGTAAAGAGTGCTAGCACAGGAGCTATAGACATGGTTCCTCTCCTCTCTCGTTTGACCAATGCGGAAACTGAGATCCAGAGAGAGGATGTGTGTTGCCCAGTGTCATGAAAGGAGCCCAGTACAGCTGTGATCCTGACTCAATTGTAGTGGCTCCAAACTTCTCCTGCCAGGAAACAGCTTCTCTTTAGTCTAAGGGGGTGGAATTCCTCCACCAATTAGACTATTTATTCACATTTCCCCAGAAAGTGGCCCCTCAACCACTCCTCTTAAATATTAGCAACTACTCAAAGCAGAATCTTCTGTAGTCCTCTCTCCCAGTCAGAGTCACTGCCAACATCAATTCATTTATGTAATCCATTCATTAAAAAGAAAATGTGTTTAGCGCAAAGCTGGCATATAGCAGGTTCTTAATAAAGGTTTGTTGTTTGACATGATTAATGTTACAAATCTGTATTAAGCTCTGTGCTAGATGGTGAGGAGCCACGGAGTTTATGATGTGGTATCTGACCTTATGAAGCTTATACAGTTCAGTCGGGGGAATACTACACAAACACAAATAGCTATAATACCTAATATGACCTGATAATTGTATCTAAATGCATTAGAGAAATAGGCACATAAAAGTGCAAGGGAGAAGAGGATAATCAGTGGAGGAGTAGGGCATCTGGGAACTATTTTTTTTTTTGCCTTTTGGAGGGCAATTGGGGTTAAGTAACTTGGCCAAGTTGCGGCTAAGTTTTTGTTTGTGCATTAAGTGTCTGAGGCCAGATCCGAACTCAGGTCCTTCTGACTCCAGGGCCGGCGCTCCACTCACTGCACCACCTAGCCGCCCCCGGGAACTGACAATGGAGTAGATGGCATTCAAGTACAAGGTGCTGAACTGGACAGAGCACCAGGGCTGAAGGCAGAAAGACAAGTTCAAATCCTTGCTCAGACACTTATTGGCTGTGTGACCCAGGATAAATCACTTAACCACTGTCTGCCTCAGTTTCCTCATCTATAAAATGGGGACAATGATAACATCTACTTCCAAGGTCTGTTGTGAGGGACAAAATGCCATACTATTTGTAAGGAGCTTTGCAAACTTTAAAGCTTATAAATGTTGATGATATATGATTGATTGATGATGATGATGGTAGTCATAACCAATGAGGGACAAAGCATCAGGGTACATGGGACAGGTGGCATTTAAGTTGGACTTTAAAATTCATACATTCATCTATTCAATACTTATAAGCAAAGAAACAAAGAAGAATCAGACGTGAAGGAGAATACAGTCTAACAGAGTGTGTAAAACATACAGATAGAGAATGGCGGTAAAAAACAGAGGGTGATACATACAGGAGAGGCACTGACAGGGGATTAGGAGTATATGTAGAATAGTTGGTGTTGGTTGGGAAGATCAGGGAAGACTCAGGCTTCAAGTGTAAGTGGAACTTGGATGGGTGGAGAAGCACTCAGGACACAGAAGTAGATAAGCACCAGGGTGCTTTTGGGGAAGTAATTATGCTTTACTGCAGCGTATAGTAAGTGTTGAGGTAGGGTAAGAGGCTAGAAGGGTAGGCAGGAGCTAGACTAAAAGCCAGGTCAAGGATTTCAGGAGATAAGCTTTTACAGCATCCTGTCTAGTTTCTGGCAGAGAACAGTATTTAACATAATGCACTGTCAAAGCTATGAAAATCTGAGAGCTTGAGGACTTGTTCAGGTAAAGGACGTTTTGGAATAGCTCAGGATTATACAGGAAAGCCTTTATGTTCTCACTCTTGTGGCTAGAAATCTTCTGGAATAGTCCTATTCCTCTTCCTGCCTCCTTAAGCGGAGAGGTGACCATGCTCAAATTGTTCTTTGTAAAAGGAGGATCTCACAGGACATCAGGACTCTGAGTGGAAGTGACCACTGGCTAAGGATGGAAGGGAAGAGAAGGGACATGTGGGAGATAGGCGTGAGTGCACACAGGATCCTAAGACTCCCTACAGTGCAGTAGGAAGACCATGAGTAGGAGAATTGAATATCAGTCCCAGCCATGTGAGGTAGGGAAGCCCTTCAGCAACTCTTATCTTTAGCCTGTATAGTCATGGCGTTGGTCTAAACCAGAGGTTTCAAACATGTAGCCCAAGCTCCTGGATGTTGATGAGCCGGATTAAGATATAATTGGGAAATATTTAACAAAACAAATAAAAATACAATAAACATAGAGAATATTACATTTAAAAACCAAGCCAATATGCATCCCATAGGGAATCTTTATATATGAATTAATGGCCCCATTTTTATGTGAATTTGACACCACTGGTCTAGACCAGGGGTTCTTTACCTGGGACTTGTTTAAAAATATATGTGTGTATGTATGCATACATTTTAATAATTATTTGAATAAAATTGGTTTCCTTGGTATATATTTTATTTTGTGCATTTAAAATTGTTATTCTTAAAAGGAGCCAATAGGTTTCACCAGACTATTTGAAGGGTCCAGAATACTAAAAAGGTTAACCCCTGATTTCAGTGAACTAGGGCTCCTTTCATTTCTAACATTCTGTGATTGTGTGTGCATGTGTGTGTGTGTATTTGTGCACATGTATGAAAAACACCTGATATCAACTAATTTTCTTGTTTCTTGACTCTCCTGAAGGGGGTGCTCAGGAAAAAATAAAATTCCTTTTGCCAATCCCAATACCCCTTGAGACAGTGGATAGAGTGCTGGATCTGGAATAAGGAGTTCAGATTCTGTCTTAGACATCTACTAGGTGTGTGACTCTGGGCAAATCACTTAACCTCTATTTGGCTTCAGTTTCCTCAACTGTAAAAATGAGGATAATAATAGTACTTAACTCACAGAATTTTGTGAGAATCAAATGAGTGCCCCACACATAGCAGGCACTTAATAAATGCTTCAGATACTTAGTAGCTGTGTGATACTAGGCAAATCACTTAAACTCTGGTCTCACTTTCCTCACTGTAAAAATGGGAATAATAATACTATCCACCTCCCAGAGTTTTGTGAGAATCAAATGAGTGCCTGGCACATAGTAGGCACTTAAGAAATACTTATTTCCCCTCCTGGTTGACCCTGGTCTTCATGATCATGGTTAGACCTATACAGAGACCCCCCAGGGGTGGACTTGTCCCAGGGTTGGCACTAACTAGCTTAATTTATCCAATATTTTTAGGCAAAAAATTGACTCCTGGCTACAGTGTATGGAAGTCTTGAAGTTGATGGGCATCGGATATGACTGGGCTATGCTACATCTCTGTAGGACCTGGCCCAGTGCCAGTAAATTCTTCCTTTCCTGAAAGAGGGATGTGTTTCATAGCTCATTGCTGGCCAGCTGCTTCTGCTACTTTCCTGAAGCAAACAGCTCCCCAACTCAATTAAGGCATAATGACTGCTGGATGAATTCTCAGCTGTGGTCATTGCCACCCCTTCTCATTCTTTCTCTATCCTCTCTATGGTCATTTATAATCATGATAACAACAGCTACTACTACAATAATAACTCACATCTATGAAGCAGTTCAGGGTAGGCAGAATGCTTCACACACACACACACACACACACACACACACACACACACACACACACACTTGTTGGGGCCTTACAGCAACTCTTCTAGGTAAACATTATAGGTATTGGTATCCTCGTTGATCAGCAAGCTGAGGTTCAGAAAGGAAGTGACTTTCCCAGGGTCACACATCTTGCAAGTGTTAGAAGCAAGAATTTGTACTCAGATCTCCCTGACACCATGCCCATCACACTAATGATTACATCATGCTATCTCAGTTTCTATGAAGATCAGGGGCCCCAGATGATCATCTCAAAAGAAGGCTTGTGGTTTCTCTCTTTGTGGTAATGGAGGTAGATTTGGCTCCAGCAATCCATCTGCTTATACTTCTTTGAGGGTCTTCTGTGAGCCTAGCCCCTTGCTGAGAGCTGAGGGTGAATCATAGGTGTAAGACACAGAACCTCTTCTCCATAGCAGCACGGTCTAGCTGGAAAGCCCAGAAAGAGACAGAAGATGAAATATATGTGTCATTGGTGCCAAATCAGAGGTATAGATAGAAAGGGCTATAGGAGCAAGTGAGGAAAGCCAGATCATTTTGGCCTGGACTGCTCAGGGAAAGGCTTCATGGCCATTGCAGAAAAGTCAGTGTTCAAGTAAGTGAAGAGGAGCTACAGTAGCAGGAATGAGGTATAAAAAGGATGGTCGGTATCCTGTAGTGTACATGGTATGTTTAGGGGAATAGTAAAAGTGGGGATAATAATAGTACCTACCATGACCTCAGCACCTTTTAAAGAGGCAGTATGGCACGGTACAAGGGGAAATGGATTCAGGGTAGTAGATGGAGCTCTGAACTTGGAGTCAGGATGACCAGGGTTCAAATCCTGCTTCGGACACTTAATAACTGTGTGACCCTGGGCAAGTCACTTAACCTCTCTTTGCTTCAGTTTCCTTATTTGCAAAATGAAGGGCTTGGACTTGATGACATCTAACACTCTTTCCAGCTCTAGATCTATGATCCTATAAGATCTGGGTCATAGCCTAGTGCTTGGCACACAGCTACAAATAAATGCCTTTTCATTCATTTGCCCATTAGACTTCACAGTTACTGTCTTTAACCATGGTCTCCAACTCCAAATCCCATGCTCTTTTCCCAACTGCTTTATGATGTGATATTTATGCAGCTTATACTTTTTATATACTTATATCCTCAATTTTGTTGTTGGAAACTGAGAAGTCCCTATTTGCACTCAGCAGTATCTGTAGCTCTGTAGGTATATGCCCCCTTTTCTCCCATCCTTATTACCTATCACCTCACTCCTGGACTATTACAACTAAGCCTGTTGCTTGGGCTCCCTGCCTCACGTATCTCCCCGCTCCTGTGCACCTTCCATTCACCTGTCGAATTAAGCTTCCTAAGGAGAAGATCTGATCATGTCACTCTCCTCCATTCAACTAACTCCAGTGGCTCCTTATCATCTCTTGGATCAAATACAAAATCCTCAGTTTGGCAATCAGAGTCCTTCACCATCTATCCTCCTTCTACCTTTGCTGTCCTCTTATACCCTTCTCCCCATCATGTACTCTGTGATCCAGTGACACCTCCTCCTTGCTGTTCCATGCACAAGACCCTCCATCTACAGACGATGGCCATTTTCAGTGACTGTTTTGCATGCCTGGAACATTCTCCCTCCTCATCTTCACCTCCTAGTTTCTTTTTGTTATTGTTGAGCTGTTTCAATCATGTCTGACTCTTCATGATCCCATTTGGGATTTTCTTGGTTTGCCATTTTCCTCTCCAGCTCATTTTTAATAATGGGGAAACTGAGGTAAATTGGGTTAAGTGTCTTGCCCAGGGTCACACAACTAATTAAGTATTTAAGGTCAGATTTGAACTCAGGAAGATGAGCATTCCTGACTCCATGCCTGGTGCTCTGTATACTGTGCCACCTACCTACCCCCCTGGCTTTTTTAGCTTCCTTCAAGTCCCATCTAAAATACCATCTTCCACTAGAAACCTTTCTTATTCCCCATAAATTCTGGTGCCTTCTCTCCATTGATTACTTTATCCTACACACACACACACACACACACACACACACACACACACACACACACACGATGTTTATACTTATTTCCATGTTGCTTCCCCTAATAGACTGTAAATTCCTTGAGGGCAGAGACTGTCTTTTGCCTTTCTTTGTATCCTTAGGGCTTAGTGTAGTTAGTGCCTAGCACATAGTAGTTACCTAATAAATGCTTACTGATTGAGTGCTTGGTCCAGGACCAGGATCATTATGTCAGGGTGTTCAGCCAGTAGAATGTTGCTATTAACCCGAGCAAGAAAACCAGGGGATTGAGAATCTGGGGATTTGGGTAACTTTACCATTTTCCTCTCTGGGCCATAGATTCCTCAACTGCAATATAAGGGGGGCGGGGGCTAAAGTCCCTTTTAGGACTAAATCCATGACCTATGATACCAAGTACATAACACGTAACAGAGTATATTCCTATTTCTGAGCTCACACTGAAACCCTACCTGGAACTGCTGCCTTTTTCTCTTGCCTGTCTAGGTGTTATTCTTTCCTTTAAGGACAGTTCAAGACCCGCTTCCTCCATGGAACACTTTCTGACCAGTCTAGGTCACACTGCTCTCTCTTCTGTGATTTCCTAGAACACTTAAATTCTAAAGCATACCATCTCACACTTGCTTTTATTGTCTTATACTGTGCTCTGATTGTATCAAGGGTGCATGTCATATCTCACCAGACTGAGAACTCCAGGAGAGTGAGCCTTCTTTTCTTCTTCTTTTGTCTTCCTTTCCCTCCCTCCCTTCAGTTCTCCCCCAAGTACTGGGTAAAGGGTTGGAATACAATAAGTAATGATTGGAATCTGAGCTCAACAGGGAGGAAATCCAAGCTTCTCCTTTTAAGTCCCAAGTGATTAAGTACAGAGCACAGTTCATAATAAAGGGACAGGTTTCTTGTTACCAAACAGAACATTAATGGAAAATTAGTGATTGAGGGAATTAGACTGCCTCCTGAAGAATGCCACTCATTTAAGAGAACTTAATTCCTGGATTGGCCCTTTGAAATAGATCTTTGCTTAGAACTACTACTTGAACATGGTGTCAGTACTGCTAGTGACTCATCTTTCCCAGACAGAAAAGGGGATACTTCTCCCTTCTCCTAAAATAATGGTAGGATTTCCTAGAAAGAGCACTGGAATTGGATTCAAATCTTGATTTTATCATTTCTGAGCAGTATCTTAGGCAGGTCATGTCCCTTTCCTGAGCTTCAATTTCCAAGTCGATAGACATTCATTGAGCATCTAACACGGGGCCCTGCCATGTTGGCACTTAATAGATGTTTGCTCACTTGATTTAAAATATGGGCAAAAAATCCTGACTGAACCTACTCAGGGGCATTACAACGATTAAATAAAATAGATGAAGGTATCTTTTCAAGTTCAGAGAATAGGGGGTTTGGAATGACAAGAGTTTTGGATTTGGAGTAAGGAGAAAGCTGGGTTTGGATCCTGTATCTGTCATTTATTAGATCATTATTAGATCAAGTCACTCAACTTGGGCATCGGTTTTCTCATTCCAGAATAGGGATAACAGTACCTTCCTGACAGAGTTATTGTGAGGGTCATGTATTGTTGACTTATTTCAGTTGTGTCTGACTCTTCATGACCCCATTTGGGATTGTCTTGGCAAAGATACTGGAGTGGTTTGTCATTTTCTTCTCCAGCTCATTTTATAGATGAGGAAACTGAGGCAAACAGGGTTAAGTGACTTGCCCAGGGTCACACAGCTAGTAAGTTCTGAGGCTAGATTTGAACTCATGAAAAAAAGTCTTCCTGATTCCAAGTCTGGCACTCTATTCACTTCATCACCTAACTGCTCCCACATGTGAGAATTATAGGAATATTAATTTACATATAGTATTTTGCAGACCTTAATGTGCTATATAAATGAATATTATTAATAATATTACTACTATTATTCTTAATGATATTACATATAATAATTATACTGATTATAAAATGGAAAAGAAGCATGGTAGAGTGGGCTAACCTCAGAGCCAGCAAAACCTGGGTTCAAGCTCTGCCTCTGATGGTTGTATGACCCTGGATAAGTCAATGCCTCAATGCCTCAGAGTTAGAGTTAGGGTATATTGGTCTATTAAAGATAGATCTTTTAAGTCTTCCTACTTAGGAGAATGTGATAAGGCTGGAAGATACAGACTCTGAAACAGAAATATTTTATTTGGTCAAATGAACACCCATTCCTGCTGGCAAATGGAAGTCACATGAGGATTTTTATGGCCAGTTCATGTAAAATTAAAAACAAAAGAAAACAAAAACCAAACCTTTACCTCCTCTAAGTAGCTGTTTATAATCTCTCCTCTTCTCTCCCCTGGACAGAAATTAGCCCATTCTATTTTAAATTTCCATGGTATTTTGTTTGTATGTTTCTCTTTCCTTTCCTGTTTCCCACCTTCTCCCTTGCATCACGAGAGGCAGTGTGTGATAGTGGCTAGGGAGTTGTCTTTGGAGACAGGAAAACCTAGGTACAAATTCTACCTTTAGACCCTGCAGACTGTGTGACCCTGAATAAGTCACCTAACCTCTGAATGTGTCAGGTACCTCAAAGACTATAAATCAACAGAGGAGCTGCTGATTTGTATTCCTAGATGGAGGTTCTGACCCCAGTGAAATCACAGGTCAGGATGAAATGATAACTAAAAAAAATGTTTACTTTGTAGCTCTGTGTATATGGATAGTACCATGGATGTAGAGCAGGAAGGGACCTTCTAGGGCAGCTAGTCTGACTGTTATTTTATAGGTGAGGAAACTGAGGTCCAGAGAAGTTAAGTGACTTAAAGTCATGGAGTGAGAAGTGACAGCGAGGATCTGTACTAGATAGGCTGAGTTCCTTGAGAACTGGGACAGGCTCCTACTAATCTTTGCCTCCACCTGGCACTTTGCACAGGCTCTGCACACAGTAGGTGACTGAAAAATACTAATTGAATCAATTTAAAAAAGACAAAGAAGGATTCACATACAGATTCATAAATGGACGAGCAATGTAAACGTGTCAGTTCTGTTCAGCAGAATAAATGGATTCACAATCAACATTTTGAGCAGAAATAAAATCAGCATCTTTATCAAGGGCATTGGTGAATTCTAGCTCCAACTCTGCTCAAGTCAGGTTGGCTTCCACTGGCATCTCAATTGTTAAAATTAGAGTGAACCAGAGTAAACGTTGTTTCAATAATTTTATGGCATTTCTTTAGAGACAATTGTAGACTAAAATTGAGTCCAAAAGCAGGGTTGGGGAAATCAGAGCATTTGGATTCAAATTTCACTTCCATCACTTACTCCCTGAATATCCTCTGGTCCTACACTTCTCTCTAGGCCTCAGTCTCCCCATCCGTAAAATGAGGGGATTAGAATCGATTTTCTCTTTTTCCTTCCAACTCTAAAATTCTGATTCTTGACATACATACTTTGTAAGATGAATCATTTTCCTGCTCTGGCAACTGAGAAAGTATTAAAGTTTAAGCAATTAGTTTACTTAGAAAGGAGAGTAATTGCTATTTCACAGTTCCAGTCATTTATTTAAGGTTCCACTCTTCCCACCCAACCCCCAATCTCTCCTCTATCATCAGCTGTCTTCTTATTAGTGGTTCTGAACCAAAAAGTCATTTGATACACTCAAATTTCTCCTGAGTTTGAATCTGTCTTCTCTTAGGGCTAGCCTGCTTTCTTTGGGTCAGGAACTATGATTTCCTTAGGCTACAAAACATTAATTGTTGCTGGCTCAGAATCTATGCAGTTTGGCCTAAAGATAAACTGTGTGGGAGGAATGATCGTGAGACACAAGAATTGGGGGAAGGGGTGAAGTAGGGATAATGCCCAGCTGTTGTACTGACCCTCTCACCACCCACCATGCACTCAGGCTGGTGGCATGTCAGGTGATCTGAGAGAAAGTTGCTGCCAGGCAATGTCTTGTCAGCAAATTCAGAAAATACAGGGCCCTGGGTTAAGATTTTAAATATAATTCTCTCCCTTCCTTTTCTCCCCCAATCCCAGGGGATCAGTATGTATTGTGACAGCTCTTTCCCTATGCTAAAATGCTGCCTCTGAGAAAAATGTGAAGGCATTTGATATTTCAAACACTAGCATTGAGCTCCCAGTCGGAGTGCAGTCTTTTACCATGCAATGAATACAGTGGAAAGAGCATTGGATTTGGGGTTAGAGGTCATAGGTGACCTCAAGCCCCTTAAACTCCTCTGGCCTCAGTTTCCTAATCTGTAAAGTGAAGGAGTTATACTAGATGGCCTCTAAGGTCTTCTTCAGCTCTAAATCCATGAGCCCTAAGATTCTTTCCAGGTCAAACTCTTATGACCCCTATGTAGTTGGATTAGGTAAACCAATTTTTAGCATCAAAATCTATGATCATATGATCCTAACAGGTCTTTACATCTCTACTCTCCTCACCAATCCATCCTTAAGAGTGCAATCAGCTTGCTTTTCCATGGGCATATGGCAAATCTCTACATAGATCTGATGCTGTCATTCCGCTTATAAGCTGCCAGTGATTCCTTTTGGCCCATCAAGTTAAATGAAAAGTTCTCTTCCTGGCATTCATCACTTGGTGATATTTTACCCTTTTAATTTTATCTCATAGTCAGTCAATAAGCATTTATTGTGTCCTAGGCCTGTGCTTTATTCCACATATACTACACTCCCCCCAAACCAAATCACTTGTGTTCCTCCATACATATACCATGATGGTAATGATGAGAAACATTTCCATAGTACTTAAAGGTTTTCAAAGTGCTCATATATGTTATCTTATTGATTCTCACAAAGAACTGGTTGTGTGGGTACTACTATTATGTCCATTTTATGAGAAATTGGGGCTAGGAGAGAAGAAATATTTTCCCCTAGGGTTGTCATCTGGCTAGTAAGTATTTAAAGATTGGAAAACAGGTCTTTTTGATGCAAAGTCTAGCACTCAATCCACCATACCATGCTGTCTTCCCAGGACTGAACACTTACAGTAAGATTTTAAAGTGTCTTCCAATATTTAGGGGAGAGGGAGGAAGGGGAGCTTCCATAAGGCCCTGTGGTCTAGATGGAAAAAGCTTAGGAAACAGGCATTGGAAGTCTGAATTTCTATGAGAATCCAACAGGGGAGACTGAAGGCAACTTCTTACTGATCCTATTAGAAAGATTAAGAGCTTTATGAGTAAATGATCTTGGACATCTGGGAGAACAAACTGATGCAAGAGGATATGAATGAGAATCAGCATGTGCTCACACAGCCAAATTAGGAGATAATGCATTGAAGGATCAGAGGAGTGGACAAAGGAGCTAGAATTTGGGGGAGGGGTATCTTGAGGTGGATGGAATATCTGAGATTAAGACTACTTTACACAATGGGCTATTCCACCCCAGCAGCAACCTAAATTGGGCAGAAACAGGCCTAGGATGCGAAAGAAATCTGGGATGCCTTTTGTCTGTTCTTTAGGAGGGTAACCATGATAGAGATCTTTGGATGCACAGGAAAATTGATGAAAGGTAAGCTGTGGATTTAAGGGACTTACCATAGGTGCTTGGAGCCTGGTGAGGATTCAGAAAAGCGAGCTACTACAATAAGGCTTTGGAGGAGGACTTCATACCAGATGCTTTGGAGGGGTTGAGTTACCTGTGTGTTCGGTTACCTGTACTTTGGGAGAAGTATTATGCATGCCATTTGCAGTGGAAAAGTGGGAGCAAATTTGAGGAGTTAAAAATTGTCTTAAGCTTCAGTGTGTGTGTGTGTGTGTGTGTGTGTGTGTGTGTGTGTGTGTGTGTAGGTAAGTAAAGGTATTGCTGATACTTTTAGTGAGTAGGAGAAAAAAAAACACTTCGTGAAATCCTAGTTGGCAGAGAAAAAATATGAGGTGAAAAAAAACTAAGATAGTGCAATGGATAGAGCACCAGGCCTAGAATCAGGAAGACTTATCTTCATGAGTTCAAATCTGGCTTCAGATACTTATTAGCTGTATGACCCTGGGCAAGTCACTTAACTCTGTTTGCCTCAGTTTCCTCATATGTAAAATGAGCTGGAGAATGAAATGGCAAATCACTCCAGTATCTTTGCCAAGAAAACCCCAAGTGGGGTCATAAAGTGTTAGACACGATAGAAAAACAACTCAAACAACAAACAACAACAAACACGACTTAATGGGATATTTGGGCCAGAGCATTATCACTTGCATTGTTGAAAGTCTGCAGGTAGCTATTGGAGGTCACCAGTTTCTTTCCCAATGAAAATTCATAGAAGATTCTAGAGTGGGAGGCTTTCTTGTAGTGAGGTCTTGAAGGAATGGAATGAGAAGATCATTTTAGAAGATGATTCTGCATACTAGGTTTTACAACCTGGTATGAATAGTTCCTTACTAGGAGAGTATAGTCTGAAACCAGAGAGTTGATACATAGATGACTGAGTGGTAGGAAAACCTGGGACAGGAAAAGTTAAATTCCATGGATATCCCACATACATATTTGAAGAAAAAAACAAATACCTCCAAGAAAATGACATTATCCTATTCTGTCACCTGGGCATGTCTCCTTTTTTAAGTTGAGGAAGAAGGGCCTACCAATAGAATATGGGTCATGAGTACAACTTACCTAAATGACTATAGGTCACATAAAACTGTTGGTCATTTTTCAGGATCTTGTAAAGTTATTTCATCCTTTTCATGGTAAGAGCTACTTGTCTCATCCGGTTGAATAATATTGGTCGTATATCAGCTGAGGATCTGGGATGGAAAATTTGGTTTGCTTATATATCACAACTGAAAGGGGAGATCTGTGGAAAAGTCAGATAAGTCCTTTTTCTAGGTTAGCTACTTTAATTTAGGTATCAGGATGACAAATCAGAGGCCACAAGTGAAAGAGTGAGACACTCAGTGATAGGATAAGGGAATCTTGGGCTATTGGGACTTTTGTGGTTTGGACTAAAGGCATTTGGATTAGAGATTGTCTGCTAATGTCACTGTTTCTTTTTGGGGAGATCTACACTGTGGAAGGAATAACTATAATCTTGGATTTGCTTCAAGCTAGAAGAGAAACAATTATACCCCTGGATGCTGGGGCCTCACAGGGACCTTCACAGCAAATAGTTGGGAAGTCTCCTGCAGCTTATGAAGCTATCACCTTCAATGAGCTAGGTGATACCACAAACTACTAGAGTAAAAAAATGGGGCAGTATTAAGACATTAACAAGGATGATAGGGACAGGGATTCCATCCCTTAAGGGAGAAGGCCGTTTTGCTCCTGAAAAATGGGGACTACCAGAAATGGGGCATTTGTAGTTTGTATATAGGAAATATGATCTTCCCAGGCCACTGGATTGGTTCTCAAAAGCTAAGAGGAACAAAAAGTCAACCACAAAGTCTGATGTAGGCCAAAATATGCACACTTTTGGAGGGATGATGGATGAAGACCATGTAGAGACACAATTCTCAGATCTCCCTGAGCAACAGCTGCTTCTTAACTATTGTGGACTGAAATGAAAGCTCTTGAACAATGACAAAACTGTAAACAACTATTATGGGATAGGGGCCAGAACTTAGAAGGACTGCAGGGAACAGGGGAGGCACTTTGTGCTATGCTGAGACTGATTTAACAGTTATAGAAGGTGCTGCATGACTTCCCTCAGCTCTACTGAGCAAAGGGTATGTGAGGGATGAGGCAAAACACACCCTAGTGATACATGCTTAAGATGATTTGGATTGCTATGTTACCCCAGTAATCCTGCAACAACTGAGGAAGATGTCCCTGGGGCTAAAAAGGTAAGCAGATGAGCAAGTTACAGATAGCTGGGAAGGCCAGTTAACACAATGGACAACACAGTGAGGGTCCAGAAAACTCGAGAGTCCGGAATGATGAAGCCAGTCTAATAAGATGAAATGTACTAGAGACAAATGTAATGTCTTACACTTGAGTTCCCAAAATTGACTGCACAAGGATAGGATGGGGGAGGTGTGGCTAGAACAGTTTGTGTGAATTTTATTTTTTAATGTTTTTGGTGAACCACAAGCTCGATATGAGTCAACGATGTTAATGAATGCAGAAACCAAAAAAAGCTCACTCAGCCCCAGACCTGCCACACTGCTATTTCCTGGCCATCTTCACACCATGCCATAGCAAGCATACCTCCCCAGCCACTTTCCACATATATGTCCAAAAGTCAAATCAACACTTTCATTCTTGGAAAGGCTCTATCAATCTATTGTTCTATGGTTTTATTTACCATCCCTGTGCACATACAACATCTCTCTCCAACTACCACTCATATATACACATACGTGTATATATATGTGTGTGTGTATGTATACATATGTGTATATCCTTCCCCTAGTATAATATAAACTCCCTGAGGGCAAGAACTGTCTTAATAAATCTTAATAAACCCCCCTTTCATTCATTCATACCAAAATAAGAATCAGAATCTGTTAACTCACCTTTCAAAATCCTCACCTATTCTGAGACGGAATAACACAGTAGGACTCCTGATTAATATAAGGATACCTGTAAGACAAGGGGGATGCTCTTGAAAAGGCACAAGATGGAGAGCCTCTGCTGTAGCTGGGCACACCCCACAGATTGTGAATGCATTTGTATAGGTTAGTAGGTTGGGGAGAAGTCACCAAATCCAACTATGATGGAGAGATTAGAGTGACTTTCCAAGACCTAGGGGCTACTCCATTTCATTGGCAGGCAGGATGGAAATCCTTCCATGTGAAATTCTGTGCAGAAGGGAGCTTCCACTGTGTGTGTGTGTGTGTGTGTGTGTGTGTGTGTGTTTGTGTGTGTGTGTTAAATCATCACAGATGACTAATCAGACATTTGGATAGCAGTTCTTGTATTTGGGGCCACATATCTGGGCTACTTTATCAGAGCAAAGACAATAGATACCTAATTCAATACCTAATTTGGAGAAAGGTCACATCTGAGATTAAGAAAACCAATCTGTAAGAGACTGATTGGGAAGCCCAGGCTACAATGTGAAATACTGCCAAGTGTCAGAAGACTCAAGCTGCTTAGCCAGTTGATGTCTTCGTGGCTACCTCAATATCACCATACTATTCTCAGCCAACATCATGAGTCATGCAAGAGGAGAGAGGGATTTCCTGGACAATCTGAACATGGTTGGGAGAATATTAAGTCTGATTTGGTCACATTTCTCTAAGTGGCACGGGACAAAACTATGACTGCCTTGTTTGAAGGTCCTCCTTCAAAAAGCCAGCAGAGATGTAGGCCATGGATGGAGGAAGTGAAGAAATGAATAGCTGTAATGATAGCCCAGAGGGTTTCAATAGACTGAGCTAAGATTTGGCAGAAGTGCCTTCTGTAAGAGAACTGGGACTCAGTGCCCTATTACCTATGTTCACCTTCTGGAGTCTACCTATGCATTGCAAAATGACCTGATGCACCAAGGCTTTCCCGCCTCCATTTTCCAGGATCTGGAAGAAGTCTGATTCTTAGCACAGCTTGCAGGTTACCCTGAGTAAAAGGGATTCTGGTTCCTCATTTGGATTGCCTGAAGGTATGGACCAGACCACAGTCATCCCTATGTTGGAGTTCAGGGGTGGTGACCAGCACTTGCACCCTTGCCCACTGGCATGGTGGGAGCTGGGTCCCAGTATTCTTTTTTTTTTAACAAATGCTTTATTAACTTCTGGTTTTTACATCATTCATTTCCGCCAGATTTTGAGTTACAATTTCCCCCCCATTTTCCCCTCCCCACCATCCCAGAATAGCAGTCCCACAAGATATCCCCTCATCCAATATCTTCTCCCATACCCCCTTTGAATTTTCCATTAGAGCAAGGTGAATTTCTGTGCCCCAATGCCTGCACATCTTACCTCCCAATTACATGCAAAACAGTATTAATAATAGTATTTATATATTTGAAACGTTTAATTTTAAGACTTTGAATTTCAGTTCCATTCCCTTCCTCCCTTGTCACCCATTCCCTCTGGGAAGATAAGTAATTCAGTATGTGTTGTACATGTATAGCTATGCAAAACATTACCATAGTAGATATATTGTAAAAGGCTGCTTATAATTCCCTCCCACCCATCCCACCCCCGAACTGGTCCATTCCCTATTTTGATCCTGTCCCTCTTCAATGGTGGGTACTTCCAACCTCCCCTCCCCCTGGAATGGCCTCCCCTCCATCATCCTCCCTCTCATCCCCCTTCCCCCTACTCTGCTGCAGGGTGAGATATCCCATTTAGTATGTATGTCATTCTCTCCCTGAGCCAAATTCAATGAGAATATGGTTTTGCCTTTTTGCCTTCCTGTTCTTCCCCACCCCTGCAACCACTTCCCCTTGTTTCTTCTACATGAGATAGTTTATCCTACCCTGTCTCTCCGCATCTCCTCTTGCCACTTTCCCCTCTCACCTCATAATTTCACCCCTTAAGTACCATCTCTTCCCAACAAATTCAACCTATGCCCTCTATCCATGTATAACTGTTAATATGTATATATATATATATATATATATGTATATATACACACACACACACATTCACATATGTATTCATATGCCCATATACCCTTCTTCCATTATTTTCATTCTGAGAAAAGTTTCAGTCACAGTTATTGTTTCTCCATTTAGGAATGTGAACAGGTCAACTTTGATAAGTTCCTTTTGATTTCCCTGACTACCTTCTCAGTAATCTCTTGATTCTTGTGTCTGGATGTCAAATTTTCTATTCAACTCTGTTTTTTTCCTCAAGAATGCTTGAAAGTCCTCTATTCCACTGAATGACCATATTTTCTCCTGAAACAAAATACTCAGTTTTGCTGGGTACGTGACCCTTGGCTTCAATCCCAGCTCTTTTGCCCTCTGGAATATCATATTCCATGCCCTTCGATCCCTCATTGTAGAAGCTGCCAGGTCCTGTGCTATTCTGATTGTGTTTCCACAATATTGAAATTGTTTCTTCCTGGCTGCTTGTAGTATTTTCTCCTTGATCTGGGGATTCTGGAACCTGGCTATAATATTCCTGGGAGTTTCCTTTTTGGGATCTTTTTCAGGAGGTGATTGGTGGATTCTTTCAACCTCTATTATTTCAATCCTCTGGGTCTAAAACATCAGGGCAATTTTCCTCGATAATTTCTTGAAGGGTGATTTCTAGGTTCTTTCTTTGATTGTGGCTTTCAGGTAGTCCAATAATTTTTAAATTCTCTCTTGGATCTCTTTTCCAGGTCAGTGGTTTTTCCCATGAGATATTTCACATTGCCTTCTATTCTTTCATTTGTTTGGATCTGCTTAACAGCATCTTGATTTCTCATAAAGTCATTAGCTTCCATTTGCTCCAGTCTAACTCTGAAGGAATGAATCTCCTCAGTGAACTTTTGAGATTCTTTTTCCATCTAGCATATTCGACTTTTTAAGGCATTCTTCTCCTCATTGCCCTTTTGGGCCTCCTTTGCCATTTGAGTTAGTCTATTTTTTTTAAAGCAATTGGGGTTAAGTAACTTGCTCAAGGTTACACGGCTAGTCATTATTTATGTGTGGGTGCTCATTTTCTGAGGCCAGATTTGATCTCGGGTCATCCCATCTCCAAGGCCGGTGCTCTTACTCACTGCGCCACCTACCCGCCCCTTTAGGGCAATTGGGGTTAAGTAACTTGCCCAAGGTCACTCGGCTAGGTTTTTGTTTTGTGGGTTAAGTGTCTGAGGCCGGATCCGAACTCAGGTCCTTCTGACTCCAGGGCCGACGCTCTACTCACTGTGCCACCTAGCCTCCCCATGAGTTAGTCCATTTTTCAAGGTGTTGTTTTCCTCAGTCAGGCTGTTGACCCTCATTTCATACTTTTCTTGTATCCTTCTCATTTCTCTTCCCAATTTTTCCTCCACTTCTCTTATTTGATTTTTAAAGTCCTTCTTAAGGTCCTCTATGGCCTGTAACCCATTCATATTTTCCTTTGAGGCTTTTGAAGCAGGATTTCTGACCTCACAGTCCTCCTCCTGTTCTAGGCTTCGATCCTCTTTGCCCCCCAAATAGGAGTCTGAGGTTGCATTTTTCTGTTTATTTTGTTTCCTTTGCCTGGGCATGTTGCCACTTAATTACTTGACTTTTGGGCTTGTTGCCACAGTAGGACTCTGCCACCAGACAGGGGAGCTTCTGTCCCAAAGCTGGGGTCTTCACAACTTCCGGTTCTGGCAAGCTGGATACCCACCCCACAACCTCCACCCCAGACCACAATCCAGATCCAGGGAGGTTAAAGCAAGAGTGATTACCCCCCAAGACTGATCGCTGGATCTCCCTACAGTTTGCAGGCCAGGAGCTGGATCTGCCACTGAAACTGCAAAGTGGTGTGTCTCCTCAGAGGCTTCCAGCCCCTAGGGGAGGAAGCCGACGCGTTCCCCAAATACTGGTCCCAAAGTCCATAGGGCACTAACCTCTCACTGTGTCCTAGGCATGTCTGTGTTGATAATTCTGGAATCACCACAGCTGCTGGTGTTCTGGGGTCCCTCTGGCCCGCTGCTGGCCTGGCCGCCCTGGGGCTAATACCACGCTCATGTGGTCCAGTTCTCCGCCCACTGGGCTGTCGGCTCCCAGAGCACTGCGCTCGCCCTTCCTGCAGGGCTGCTGGGCTGTCCTCAGCAGGAGGTTGGCTTCTCTGTGTCGTTCTGTGGGTGCTGGGGCTCCAGAAGTTGTTCAGAGTCCCCTTTTACATGGTTTGGAGGTGATCTGGGGGGAGAATGCCTTGGACGCGCTGTTTCTGCTCCGCCATCTTGGCTCCACCTGGGTCCCAGTATTCTTTATGAGTTGCCCCTCCAGTCCGCATGATACCTGGGAACGTGTGTTCTCCCACAAGGGACCCATATCAAGGAAGAATAGCCTCAATACAAGAAGATAAGAGTTGGATACCTGAGTAATATTTGTAATTTGTCAGAGTCTCCTGATCAGATACATAGCCACGTAATTTGTCACTGTTCCCATCTATTTTTGGGCAGGATTCCTTTTTGTATTGTCAATCCAGAAGACATCCTGGATGACTGGGTAGTAATTGGCCCTTCTCTGATGATATGGTCTACTGCAAGCATCCTTTCTCCCTGGACTTGCCTTGAGACCATGGTGAGACACTTCTTTCAAACAGTGACAAAAACCAGAGAACAGATGGTGATGACTAGACTGGACAAGAGCTTTGAACCACTTTCCTCATAAAATCCTTCCGAGATTTCAAAGATAATGACTTTGCCAGTGCCACAGGAATATTTTTATGTCTTTATTTTGGATTGCATCAGTAACTTATATGTTAACATGGTTTTATGTTTGTGGGAGTAGGTAGCTTTTAGGAGAACCAAAGAACGTATTTGGAAGGAGCCTCTGGGATGGGATGATGCAGAATAATTGGTGTTCTCTAAAGGGGCCTAAAGGTTGCTTAATCTAGATTAATTTATTTGAAACAAACGTTCCTAGTTCTTTTTGCCCTCTGACTATAAAAACGCTAACTTTATCTTCACCTGCAGTTCTGGTTTTCTTGGCACTATCCTTTGTATTTTGTGCTTTTCAGACATCCAAATGGATAGTTTAGAAAATGAATGGGTTAGTGAAACTGGCTGGCACCTACATCCTTGTATCTTGTGTGTGTGTGTGTGTGTGTGTGTGTGTGTGTGTTTGCAGCATTGTTAGTTTGGATATTATTAATAATCCCTATATTTAGATTTTAGGAATATGGGGCAGTGTTCCTGTTGCTGAAGATCAAGAACTAGACTAAGATAACAATGGAAGTGATTGTTTTCCTATCCTTTGACTTGATCAGACCATATCTAGAACATCATGTTTCATTATCGATGTCACATTTTAGGAAGGATATCGACAAATTGAGGCACATCTAGTAGGTGAAAGACTAGGGGACTCGAGACAATGCCCAGCAAGGCTCAGCTGAAAGAACTGGGGGTGGTTAGCCAGGAGAAGAGAAAGTTTAGGTGTTGCTTGATACCTCCCTACAAATATCTGAAGGGCTATCAAGTGGAGGGAGGGTTTTTTTTTAACCTCCCTCAGCCTTAATTCCCACATTTGTAAAATAGGTTTAATAATAGCACCCATATCGCAGGGTTGTCATGAGGATAAAATGAGATATTACTTGTAAAGCCTTTTGCAAATTTTAAAGCTCTATATAAATGCTAGCTACTATTTGTTTTGCTTGACACCAGAAGACAGAACTAGTAGCAATGGATGAAAATTGCAGAGACAGATCTTTGGCTCAATGTAAGGGAAAACTTTATAATTTAATTGAATCTAATTTAATAAATAGAGAGAGCTGTCCCAAGATAAAATTGATGGCCTGAGGAGGTAATAGTTTCTTCATTCCTGGAAGTCTTCAAACCAAGACTGGGTGACCATTTGGCAGTCAGGTATAGTAGGACTGGGTAATCTCTAAAACCCCTTCCAACTCTGAGATTCTGTGTCTATGTAAGAAACAAATCTGGACAGAGAGATTGCAAAGATAAAGACTGGGGTCTAATGAAAAAACAAGGATGGGGGCAGGGTACTGGCCAATGTCCTAATGTTAAGAAACAGGAAGTTGGTTCTGATTTTTCCTTGTATTTATTTTTGAAAAGAACACAAAGACTCGATTCAATTTGTTCTGGCAAATTTGCAAGAATGTAAAATGTGTCCTTTTTTTTTCCTTCCTGAATCTTTGTTGACAATTCAGGTAGTCTTTGATTTAGGAACACTTAATTTTGAATAGATTCAGTCATAGAAATACAGGAGTCCTCTTCTTTCTCTCTCCATTTGTGGGGACAATTAGAGCCATCCCCATGTCTAGTGTTATAGAGGTCAGGTCTGCCATGGGTCTCCCTCCTGGCTTTGCTCCTCCTAGGGCCTTCTTCTGCTAATCCCCAGTGAGCAGAGGGACCAATTTCTCTCACTTCAGTCTCTTACCTCCTTATTGATCAGACAATTAGCACTATTTCAACCCCACAGGGAAAATTTCTATCCTAAGTGCCAAACAATTATATTTCATTACTTACACGGATCTGTCATCTCATTAATTTTGATACTACTTCTAAAGGTGAAAAGGTGCTGCCTCATCTTATAATTTTCTTATCTATATCCTTCCTTAAATCTTCCCTAGAGAATCTACCCAATGCCCTGGAGGCCTTCTTCTGACTGGACTTCTTAATCCAGGGGTCTGTGAACTTAAAAAATATTTTGATAACTATATTACATTATAATTATCTTCCTTTGCAGCTATATTTGAGCTTTTAAAAAATTACTCTGAGAAGGGGTCTCCAGATTTTACCAAACTTCCAAAGGAGTCCAGGACCTCCCCCAAATCAAGAACTCCTGTTCTAGTCAAGTCAATTTGATGAAGTGATTACTATGTGCTAGAACCTGTGCTAAGTACTGGGAGTACAAATACAAGCAGAAAGAATCCCTGACTTTAAGGAGCGTACATTTTAATTTAACAAGAGAATATATAGAGGCAAGGTGAAAGGTTGGGGTGGGGGGAGTGGAGCGTGGAGCAGGATGAAGGGTCTGAATCAGGGATGTTGTACAAAAAGTCCTGGAGGGCAGGAGTGTAGCCGGGAGGGGAATAAAGATATGTCTGGTCTGGGCCTCCTCCTCTTCCCTAGGACCTTTTTAACCTTATGGAGAGTATCATACCACACTTTAGTTGTCCATTTGCTATCCTTCACTTCACTAAGTGACCCTCCTACCTTCTTTTCTGAGTCACTATGTAACTCAATAGATAAAGCACTAGACTTGGAATCAAGAAGAACTGAGTTCAAATATGGCCTCACTTACTAGACCCTGGGCAAGTCACTTAACCTATTTCTCTGCATCTTGGTTTTGTAATCTGTAAAACAGGGATAATTATACCACCTACCTGCCAGGGTTGTTTTAAGGACAAAATGAGATAATATTCATGGAGTCTCATTTTATTCCTTGTGAATATGAAATGGAAGTGATGAATATATTTAAGGGATTAGATCTGGTAGAGTGCCTGAAGAACTAAGGTTTGCAATATTGGCAACAACAACAATAAAAACATTAGAAAGAAAAGGAAGAGCAAGAAGGCAAAATGGCTGTCTGATGAGGCTTTACAAATATCTGAGGAAAGAAGAAAAGTAAAAGGGAAAGGAGAAAGGGAAAGATATACCTAATGTAGGATTCCACAGAGTTGCAAGGAGACATACGATTTTCTTAAATAAGCAAAGCAAAAAAAAATAGAAGAAAACAACAGAACAGGAAAGACAAGAGATCTCTTCAAGAAATTTAGAGATATCAAGGGATATTTCATGCAGAAATGGGCATGATAAAAGACAAATGTGGTAGAGACTTAACAGAAGTAGAAGCAACAGTTAAAACTGAAAATGGAACAACTGATTGGAAAAACTGAGATCAGGAAAGGAGTCCCACAAGGTTGTATATTGTCATCTTATTTATTTAACTTATATGAAGAGTGCATCATGTGAAATGCCAGGCTGGATTATTAAAAACCAGAATTAAGGGTTCCAGGAGAAATATCAACAATCCCAGATATACAATGATACCCCTCTGATGGCAGAAAGTGAAGAGGAATCAAGAAGCCTCTTGGTGAATGTAAAAGAGGGGAGTGTAAAAGCTGGCTTGAAGCTTAACATAAAAAACTAAGATTAGGACAAGTGGGCCCATCACTTCCTGACAAAAAGAGGGAGAAGAAATGGAAGCAGTGTCAGATTTATATTCTTGGACTCAAAGATCACTGCAGATGGCAATTGTATACATGAAATTAAAAGACTCTTGCTCCTTGGAAGGAAAGCTGTGGCAAATCTGGACAGCATACTAAAAAACAGAGACCTCACCTTGCTGACAAAGGTCCATATAATCAAAGCTATAGTTTTTTCCATTAGTAATATATGACCATGAGAACTGAACTATAAGTAAAGCTGAGTACTTCAAAATCAACACTTTAAAATTGTGCTGGAGAAGACTTTTGAGAGGACAGCAAGGAGATCAACTCAATCAACATTTAAAGAAATTAATTCAAGCTATTCACTGGAAGGTCAAATACTGATGCTTAAGCTTAAATACTTTGGTCACATAATGAGAAGATGAGACTCATTGGAAAAGACCCTGCTGTTGGGGAAGATTGAAGACAAAAGGAGAAAGGGAACAGAAGATGGTATGTATAGATAGTGTCACTGAAGCAAGAAACATGAAGTTGGACAGATTTTAGGTGATAATGAAGGATAGAAGGGCCTGGCATGCTGTGGTCTATGGGGTAATGAAGAGTTGGACATGACTGAACAACTGAAGAACAACAACATTCATAAAGTGCTTTGCAAACCTTAAATCACTATATAAATGCTGGCTGATATTATTGTTATCAGGCATTTCCTGCATCATATAGTTTATATGGCATCTTTTACATAAGCTGGTAATGTGTTGCAGCTTATTCATGTGCTGCCTTTGGGTTACCTGTCACCTTGATTCAACATTAATTAAGTATTCAAAGGGCATTTATCATTTCTGGGAGACTACTGGTATTAAAAAAGATGCACCAGGTAGGACCAGCCTATATAAGCTGTGGGATCCAGATAGTAAGTCTGTCCAACCTAAGAAAGATGCAATAAGTGTGGAAGTACTGGAAAGTAAGGGGAAGTAGAAGTCTTCCAAGTATGAAAAATGTCCCATAGATCAACCAAATGCAGACAATTGAGGACTTATCTCATAGTCCTACACAATTGCATTATAGTTGTACATTTGTGTGGTATGTCATATTAAGCTATAGAATCTCTCCCTATTAGCCTTTAAATTCCTTAATATAGGTCCCAGGCCCTTTGGTATAGTGTCCCCTCCATCTTCCCTAGTTTCCTGTGCAGTGAGGGTAAAAGGCCCTAGGAGTCTGGTGAGGGCAAGTAGCCAAGGAGATGCTGAGCAGAGGATTTTGGCCAATTTGTGTTAGTATGGGACTGATTTATTGGAGAAGGGAGTTTTGGGGCAGAAGTTGGAAGAAAACAAAGAAAATAAAAAGTTATCTCATTAAGCTTAGCTTCATTGGAAATGAACTTTTCAATAAAGTGTTTATTGAGTACCAATACTGTGGGGGACACAGAGAGCGATATGACATCTATACTTCCCAGAGGATGAATGTATCTACCACAGGGGCAATAAAAGGAAACTCAGAAGGATAAATCTTTCATAGTCCACATTCATGCAGTTGTACTCCTTGTTTTAAATGAATTTTGTATATAGAATCCATAAAATCCAAAGTTCAGTCTTGACTAATTTACTCACAACCAACTCTGCCCCTCTGTTGTGACTAACCTCAAAGACACTGAATGGTTAGTTGCCTTAAGCAGCAGTTTTCTCCCTATGGCTGCAGATACGGAGAAACTTCCAGTGCTGGAGACAGTCCAAGCTCCTGTTTGTGAAGTCCTAGGGCCTGATTAGATTCCCAATCAATTAGGAGTCAATTAGGCCCTTTGTCATCATCTTTGGAAACTTAAGGAAGGAAACCACTTAGGAATTATAAGTCCAGGCTAAGTGAAGGATGGAGACAGCTCTTAGCAAAACATCAATCCAGGCCTTTCTAACCTCCTATTATCTCTCCCCCACATCCTCAGAACTTTAGTGCATCCATTAGAATGAACACCTCACAAAGAAGAGTTTTGTATAACAAAGTTCTATCTCTGTAAAAGCACTGTGTTGATCTGGTTTCATGAGGATAACCATCATAACAAGTGCTTTCTCTGATCTGTGTCCTAAAACTGGAACCCTTTATATATAACTAACTATGGGTGATTTTCATTTGTGGGGAATGGGGAGGTCATGTGTTTATAATTCTTTTGCCCTGCTAGCTAGGAAAAACAGTGATTTTTGTTGCTGGTAGGAATGTAGAACAAAAAGTTGCTAGTTCTACTCTGCTCAACTGTCTTATTAAGTGGAACTTTTGGGGGTAATTGCAGACACTTGTAGTGATAGGGGAATGATGTGAGTTGGAAGGCATTTTTATTCCAAAACTCAAAGAATTAACTCAATTCAAAAAAAGCAAAAAAAAAAGTTCAAATGATAGATTTGATGCCAAAGATCTTTTTTGGTTACTCGGGTTCCTGGCTATATGGATCTGAAAAATAAAAGAATTGAAATAGGACATAGAAATAGAATCTAAAAGAAATGAAACACTCTGCCTATGGGGAAAGAGCCTTATAAGAGCTTCAGTTCATTGAACATGCAGAAGATAGAAATAAGGAAATCTAGGAGCAAGTCACTCAACTTTACCTAGAGTAAAGAACAGAGTAAAAGATCCAGCTGAACATTGGAAAAAGCAGCTCATAGCCTAGTAACATCACAAGGCCAGTAAATGATATTGGCAACTCTTCAGGGAAGTAAAACAGAAGAACTTTAGGCTAGATGTTGTAGCAGGGAAACCACTACAATATTACCATATTGTTTTGACTACGAATGTGCCTTCTCTAATATGTATCATTCTAGTCACATGGAGAACACACATATATACATGTATACACTTATATTTATGTGACATATACATATGTGTATATATGCATATATATACACACATATATGTATATTTGTGTGTATCTTTCTCTGTATTTATTTATCTCACATATATGGGTAACTAGGTGGCGAAGTGGATATAGTGCCAAACCTGGAATCAGGAAGACTCATCTTCCTGAGTTCAAAACTTATTTCAGACACTTATTAGCTGTGTGACCTTGAGCAAGCCTGTTTGCCTCAATTTCTTCATCTGTAAAATGAACTGGAGAAAGAAATGACAAATCACTATAGTGTCTTTTCCAAGAAATGAGGTAAAAAAGAATTGGACACAACTGAAAAACAACTAAATGATAAATAAACAACAAATACATACATATACCCATATATATATATATATATATATATATATATATATATATACTATATATACACACACATAAATGCACATATGTGTACACCTTTTCCACATGTTTGCCATATGTTTGTCCTTTCCACATGTGTTCCCTGGTCATGCACCTTCCCTCCCTGTGTTGGTATGGAGATTGTACCACTGTGTGTACAGGGTGAACATTCCTTGTCACTTCTTTTGCTACAGCAATTAGTTATAGTCTTGGGACTGATGTGTCCTCTGTCCTGGTAAAATAAAATCTTTGGTTGGGGTTGGTGCGTTGCAGCTTTGAGAAGATGCTGATTCTAAACATGCCTTGAATGTGGAGTTACCTTTCACAGGGAGGCCTATGCCATACCACTAAGTATAAAACATTCTTCATTTTCTTTCACTCCTTCCTGACCTTCAATGTATTGACTAATTACCTGTCTTAATTCCCTAACTACCCACAGAACATGAAGATATTTCAAGAATTCAGAGAATAATAGAAATGTATGTGGGTTTGGGCTTATGTATCTGTAAAGCTTGCTTTCTTTTCCTACTAGATTCAGAGCATCTGTGTTACCAGAATTTCCTTGGATAAATCATTCCAAACAATCCAGGCATTGGTCTCTAGCTCCTAAAGACTCAGAATATAATGAAATATAATGTATGGTATAATAGAAAAAGGCTAAATTTGAAGTAATAGCATTATCATCATCAACAATCGTTTTAAAAGTACCTAATATGTTCCAGCAACTGTTCTAGGCAATGGGAAAACAAAGATGAAAATGACACTATCCCCACTTTCAAGAAACTTACGTTCTAATGGGGGAACAAAGAAGGAAATTTAATTTCCACATTTAATGAGCTCCTACTATGTGCCAGGCATAGTCCTAAGTGCCTTATGAATATTCCCTCATTTGATCTTCACAGCAATCCTGGGATGCAGGTGCTATTATTAACCCCATTTTGACAGTTGAGGAAACTAAGGCTGAGAAAGGTTAAATAACTTGCCCAGGATCTGAGGCTGGATTTGAACTCAGGTCTTCCTGACTCTAGCTCTGTGCTGTATCCCCTCTATGCTCTCCATCCCCTCCATCCCCTCCATTCCCTCCATTCACTCTATCCACCTAGCTGCCCTTGTACAGATAAAGTAACCTTAGAGAGGAGAGCACTAATTGTTCAGGGAATTGCGAAAGGTCTTCAACAGAAGGAGGCTCTTGGGTTAAGTCTTCAAAGAAACTAGGCATTTCTTAAAGACCAGGTTAAGTAGGGAAAGTATTCAGCATGGGTGGAGGGATGTCCAGTGTGAAGACAGATGATGGAAGACAGGGAATCATGTGAGAAACAGCAAGTAGTCTAGCATGACTGGACCATAATGTGCGTGGAAGAGAGTAATGTGTAAGGTAGGAAGGAGTCAGGTTGGAAAGAACTTTGAATGCTAAAGAAACTTATATTTGATACGAGAGGTAATAGGAATCCATTTAAATTTGAGTAATTCAATTTTATGGTCACAGCTATGCTTAAGGAAATCATTATGGGTCCCAGGAATGGTGGTGCATGTCTGTAATCCCAGGAAGGTTGAGGCTTGTAGATCTCTAGAGCTCAGGAGTACTGAGCTGCAATGGACTAAAATGATTAGGTGTTCACTATAAACCCAGCATCAATAAAGTGGGCCCCCAGGACCAGGAGGCCAATAGGTTGCCCAAGGAAGGGCTAACTAAACCAAGTCATAAATTCAGTAGATAAAAGTTTCCATGTCAATTAGAAGCAAGATTGGTTTGTGAGTAGCCTCTGTACTTCTAGCTTAGGAAGACAGGGAGGCCCAATCTTCTAAAAAATCACTTGGCCATTCTGTGGATGATGGGCTAGAGTAAAGGAGGAGGGAAATCAATTTGAAGGTTACTGGTCCAGATGAGAGGTGATGAGGGTCTGTGGCTATATCAGAGGAGAGAATAGGCTTTGTATAGAGATGTGGGGATAGAAATGACAAAATTTGGCAAGTAATTGGACATGTGGAATGAGTGAGAATGAGTAACTGGAAGGATGGTGGTGACCTCAACAGTAATAGAGGCAAATTCAGGAAGAGAAACAGGCTTTTTTGGAGGAAAGATAATGAGTTCTATTTTGGACGTGTTGAGTTGGGGATTCCTTTGGGACATCCGCTTGGTATTGTAGGATTAGCAATCAGAAGAACTGGGAGACTAGTCAGTCAGTCAACAAGGATTTGCTAAGCACTTACTATGTACCAGGCAAATTACCAAGCATTGAGGATACATAGATAGTCAGTCCATGCCCTTCAGAAGCATATATTCTAATAGGGGAAACAGCATGTAAATACCTAGGTACATACAAGATATACAAAGTGAAGGTTGAAGTTAATCTGAAAGGGAAAGGAACAAACAATTGGGTGAATCAGGAAAGGCCTCTTGTAAGAGGAGGAGCTTGTCTTGAAGGAAACCACTGAAACTGAGAGATGAAAGTGAGCTGAGCATTCCAGGCATAGAAGACAGCCAAACAAAGGAATTTATACTTGATCCTGGGGGTAATATGGAGCTCCTGGAGTTCACTGAGGGAGAGGAGGGTAGGGCTGAGGGATTGAGGGATGGGGTATATAACATAGACCTATCCATTAGAAAAATTACCTTGGCAGGTGAGTGGAAGATGCATTGGAGTGGGGAAAGACTGAGGCAGAAAGATCAGTTAGAAGGCTTTTGAATTTGTGAATCATGGTTGAGATCCTGTTTGAGATGTCCTGGAAGTAATAAGCTCAGAGATGATAAAAGAATCCATGGAAGCTGATGAAATCAGCAAATGAGAGCGTATATAGAGAAAAAAGAGTGAGATAGAGTCTTGGCTTACACCTATAGTTAATGGGCGTGGCACTGATGCAGATCCAAAAAAGGAGACTGGGGAGTGCTCAGAGAAGTAGGAGGAAAACCAATGAAAGACAGTGCCATGAAAACACAGAGCAACAGGTATTGCTAGAAAGTGGCTTTGTTATATATTTTTAGAATATTTTATATTACTAACATTAGAAATCAGTGAGCGTGAAAGAAGTGCCATGAAAACACAGAGAAGAGACAGTAACCAGGAGTGCCATGAAAACACAGAGAAGACAGTGCCATGAAAGACAGTGCCATGAAAACACAGAGAAGAGACAGTAACCAAGAGATCACATTCAACAGCATCAAATGTGTCAGAGAGGTCAAGAAGGATAAGAATTTAGAAAGAATTTAATTTTGTAATTGAAGATCATTGGCAACTTTGGAGAAAGCAGTTTTAGTTGGCTGAATAGGCTGAAAGTGCAGAAGGTTAAGGAATTGGAGTTTATGGTATGGTTGAAGTATAGAGTTAGGAGTAGCAAATGAATGAACAGAGGAATTTAGTGCTTGAACTTGGAAGTGGAATAATTTTGGGTGATGGCAAGATCAAGGGCATAACAATTCTTACATGTAGCTGAGGTGGAGTCAGGGAGTAGGTAATGTGAGTTGAACTGATCGAGGAATAGAGAAGTTAAGGCATTTGAGGGTATGTCAAAGTCCCTTAGTTTGAGGTTAAAAGTTGTGGGGGGTGGAGATGTAAACTGATCCAGGCATTGAATTCATTGAAAAAGGAGGGGAAATATCCTGAAGATTGGTGGGTAGTAGCTATTAAGATCTAGATTGGGGGATAAATTTGGATAACAGCTTCATAGCAGGATAGGTTTCTGAGTGATGTTGGTAAGGGTGATTGGCAAATGTAGAGTAAGTATTCTAGTCACCCCACTATGCTCATTGAGCTGGGATGGGGTGATATGAGAGAAAGTACAACCAGTTTTGTAAAGGACAGGCAGAGATGCAGTGTCATCAGGAAGGAGCCAGATATCCCTGAAAGAGCATGAGAGGAAGAGGTCTAAACTGAAAGTTTTTTTAACTACCATGGTGGAATTTCCAGCAGTTACAATAGAAAGGGAAAGTATAGATCTGTAGTGGGACATTGAAGGAATAGGGTTGAGGTGGATAGGAATGAGGAAGCCGCCAGGAGGAGTGGGGGAGCAGGGTTTATTCTTCTGTGGTTGAGGGCTCAGTTTTGAAGGAGTGGAGAGAGTAGGATTGGGTGGGAGCATGCTAAGTGTTAGAGAATGAGACCAGGCAGAATATTAGTGGAGATGAGGGATTCTGCTATTGAAGGTAGATGGTGAGAAAGTTCAAAATCTCAGGGTGTCCTCAAGGATTTCCCAGGGAAGCGTTTTGGTTCTCTTGTGTCCTGGGCATCCAGAAGCTCACTCCTCGACAAGCACACGTTGTCTATTTTTTAAAAATAGATTTTGTGGCTGGAAGGAATCTTAGAGATCATCTAGTCCAATTCCTTTATTTTACATATCAGCAACTTGATATCTAAAGCGATTAAACATCCCTCTCAAAGTCACACAACTGTAAGTTCTACTGTTAGCTCTACTATTTCCTCTGTGGCTTTGGCAAGTCACTTCCCCTCTCTGACCCCAGTTTCATCATCCAAGAAGTACAGTTGTTGGATTAGATAATTTCTGAGATATTTTCCAGCTAGAAATGTTAGACTTATCATTCCTAGCAATGAGTCCATCCATTTCAACACATAAAAGCATGGTAGTATATGTCTGTACTATTGGGGAGGCTGAGGCTTTTGGGTTATTTGAGCTCTGTAGTTCTGAGCTGCACTGGATCAAAGCAGTTCAGGTGACCATACTAAGTTCAATACCAGTATAGTGAGCCTCCAGGACAGGAGGGTTACCAGGCTCCCTGAGGAAGGGAGAACTGGCCCAGATTGAAAATGAAACAGGACAAAACTCCTATGCCAATCAATAGAGGAATCAGGACTGGAAGTGGACGATGTATTTCCAGACTGGGTAATAGAAGGAGACCTAGTATTAAACATTCAGCTGTTTTGTGGCATTTGTTAAAAACCTTTCTTCCTCACATCTTGGTTGTAGGAAGGAAACACCAATAATTTCCCTTACTAATGGAACGCTCACTGATTTCTAATGTTAATATAAAATATTCTAAAACATGTAACAAAGCCGCTTTCTAGCAGTACCTCTTGCTCTAGTGTAATTTCCATTGCTCTTCTACATGAATTGAAGGCTACAGCCCAATTATAATCTCTTCACTGAACCTGGAATAACACTGTAGGCTGATTTCTACCTTAGCTTCTTTCTTCACACTTTTCTTCTTTCCCTCCTCTCCTCTAGACTAGGTGAAGGCTTTCCTGATCATCCCAACCTATAGACACTGGATAAGTACTTTGTTCTATTTTAGTTTGAGGTTCATATACTTCCTAGTATGTTTTGTTATCTTTTGATATGTAATGAGTGGAAAGAGTCCACTAACTATAGCCTAGAGAATTGGATTTGGAGTTAGGCACACAGCTGCTTTTCTGCAATTTGTTAGCTGTGTGACTTTGGGCAAATCATTTAATTTTTCTGGGCCTCAATCTCCTTCTCTATAAAATGAGGGCCTCAAATTAAATGAGTGTCACGGTCCCTACTAGCTCCAATGAACACAGTGTGTGGCATATGTTGTTCATTTGTTTGTCATATTTGACTCTTTGTGACCCCATTTGGGATTTTCTTAGAAAAGATACCAGAGTAGTTTGCTATTTCCTTCTTTGGATCATTTTACCCATGAGGAAGCTGAGGCAAACAGGGTTAAGTGACTTGCTCAGGGTCACCCAGGTAGTAAGTATCTGAGGCTAGATTTTAACTCAGAAAAATGAGTCTTTCTGACTCCAGGCTTGGCACTCTATCCACCATGCCACCTAACTGCTCTGCCTGGCATGTGTCTATTGATTGATTGATTCTGTATGTCTTGCTTCCCTCTAGTTAGACTTTGAGTTCCTTGAAAGCAGGGGCTTATCCTTCTCTTCAGTACTGATAGCATGATTGACTTCTAAAATCTAATTTTCTAGGCTAGGTCCTGGCCCCTCTTCCTCCCTTTCAGCAGGAGCATGGGAAGATCATGAGGTAGAGGTTTTATCTCTTCACCTCAAACTCCTCGCTCTCATAGATCAATCACATAATATGAATAATATAAGAAAAATAACAACTGTGAGCAGATTATTTCCTTCCATTTCCTAACAGCTTTTATATACACATTTGAAGCTATAAAATGGATCATAATGTATTGGAAAGTATCCTAGTAAAAGCCTCAATGATATACTTGGCCCATCACTCTAAGGCAACCATGGAAAAATTAACATTTCCTCAATAAAATCTATTAAAAAATAGACAACCTGTACTTGTCAAGGAGTGAGCTTCTGGATGCCCAGTACACAATAGTACTAGAATGTTTCCCTAAGAAATTGAGAATATATAAGGAAACCTTGAAGACCACACTGAGATTGTGAACCTACTCACCATCTACCTTCATCAGCAGAATCCTCATATACACTAATATTCCAATTGGATAGGTAGATTGAGAACACTACAAAACCCCTACTGGAACTGGAGCATCATAAGCAGGATGGTTGTCCACAGCCACTTAGACAAAATGCTGACCAATAGCACTTAAGAACAGGACTTTTAATAAATGGTGACATATGGAATTCTCATAACCTTTTAACTATATAGGAATGAAAAGCTTTCAAATATAGCAACCTGGTGGAAGAAATTAGAACCATGTGTTAATAGGAACATGTCTAGGTTACCCCTGTTGTCCTGATACTGGGCTTTCCTGAAGCAGCTGTGAGGGCACTGACCAAAGAGGAGTTTCCATCACAATACTCTGAGTCAATTAGAAACATTAGCCATTTTAGTCACTTGGGCAGTCACCTGAGGAACATTAAATATAAAGGAATAATTGAGAAATAGTGACTTGTCATCAGGTTGTTTCTAATTGAACACCATTATGAGAAAAAGCAAACAAACCAGATAACTGTAATAACTTGTAGCTATGTAGCTCTTTAAGAGATGTAGCTTTGTATACATTATTTCAATGATTCTCATAAAGTGCAATAGGTGCTATGTTTGTCCCCATTTTATAGATGAGGAACCTGAATTTTCAAAGAATTGAAATGATTTAACCTAGAATCTCACAGTTTGCATCAGAGGAAATCCAAAGCCCAACTCTTTCTGACTCAGTTCAGCGTTTAATATACTATGACAAGCCTCTGCTCTATATAATATGATTCAGGCTACTGTCCTGTCCCTAGAAAGACTTAGCTCTTCACCTTGACCGTCTGTTGGGAATGGCATGAAGCCAGAAAACAGTGCCAGGTAGGCTGAGGCAAGTGTGATGTCATCTGAGTGCGATACCTGGAAATAAATAGCACAAAACTTTTTCATGCCCAGCAGATGCCACCTGTGTCCACACCATCTCACAACTTAAGGGGTCAGGAAAAAAGAGGAAATATGCCTTGCCCCTCTATCCTTCCTTCTCCCACCCCCATCCCTTTTCTTGCCACACATACATATTTCCAAGCTGGCTTGGTAGTTCAGTAATGCTGCAGCCAGGACCTCAGAAACCCAAACATATGGATCACTTGCTTCTGCCTAGAAAATTTTGAGAATATTCTAGTATCTGCATGGCCTTTGAATAAACATGTACAATGCTCCATTCATGTAACACAGAGTCAACTGTTGGATCATAGAGTTTATTAGTACAAGGGATCTTAGGGATACAAGGGATCTTAGCCCAATGCCCTTATTTTACAAAGGAGGAAAGATTATGAGTTGGCCTAAGATCACAGAGGTCATAAATAGCAGAGATTAGATTTGAACCCAGGACTCATGATTCAGAGAATTTTAGATCCAAGGGTTATTAGACACCATGTAGTCCTATCTCCCACTCTAAATAGGAATCCTCTCTATAATGGTCATCTAGACTCTGCTTTCCCATGCCCCCTGACAGCTTATTACTTCTCAGGGAGACAGTCTGATTGTTGAATCACTCTAATTATTAGGAAGCCCTTCCTTATGTTGAAGAATCAGCAGAAGGGACACTAGACTTGAGCAATTACTTCACCTTTATGGGCTTCAGTTTCTTTTTCTAGGAAATACGGAGGTTGTATTGACCTGGAGGGAGAAGAGGAGTTTGAGTTCTGACTGTGCCACTGACTGTGTATATTTGACTAAGTCACTCTACCTCTGTCCATCTCAGTTTCCTTATATGTAAAATGGAAACAATAATACCCATTGCCTTCAGAGAATTTTTGGGAGAAAAGTTTACAAATAGTAAAGTTCTGAAGCAGAACCCATATCCTTGTAATTTCCTTCTATCTGTCCTGGTTCTGCCCTACTGAACCACATGGAACAAATCTAATGAATTCTACATGGTGAGCTTCTGCCATTGTGACAAGAGGATGGGGAAGATATTTGATAGCCAGCAGGAAGCATCCTATCTAGTGCCTTTCACTTCATACTTCACATTGGTCTATACATAAGACAGCCATTCATGATGGCTTGGGATGCATGAATTATAGATACAGAGACAGAATATTTATTAAGTATTTATATGTTTCAGACACTTTGCTAAGTACTAGAGATACAAATGAAAGCAAGTTAGTCCCTGTCCTCAGGGAGCTTTTACATTCTAATGGGGGTACAGAAAAGTAGAGGTGTGGCATCATGATGAAGATATGGCATGGAAGTGGCATGGAGGCCTGGTCTCCAGCAAGATAAGGTGAAAAGACAGCTCACCTATCAGGGATGCAGGACTAAGGGACAGAGCACAAGTACTGGGTGTAAAGGACATGGAGATGAAAACCAAAGAGCAGGCTATGTGGAGAAATTGCTGCTGGAAAGGGAAGAGATGAATCCCTGTTACATCGAATGGAAGTGCTTCAGGGGTAATGGCTAGATGGGAATCTATATTTGTATTTGAGCTTCGGAGCCTGGGGTGAAGACTTGCATCCTAGAGGTAGTACAATGGAATTCTCCCACTTGGATCAGGGAAGACACATTATGTACACAAAGGAACTGAAAGAGCACTCATGGACTGAGAGTCAGAAGGCTTGTGTTCTGATTCTGGATCTGCCATTTAACTTATCCTTGTGACCTTGAGAAATTCACTTTACCTTTCTAAGTCTCAGTTTCTTCTTCTGAAAAAAAATTGGGGGTTGGACTAATTATTCTCTGAGGTCCATTCAACTTCAACATTTTATGTCCTAAATGTGAAAATTCTTTGATTTTTCAAAACAAGTGAACATCAAAGAAGTGTTTTTGGTATTTGGTTATTTTTTCAGTTGTGTTCAATTTTTGTGATCCCTTTTGGGAGTTTTCTTGGCAGATATTGGACTGGTTTGCCATTTCCTTCTCCAGCTCATTTTTACAGATGAGGAACCAAGGCATATAGGATTAAATGACTTGCCCAAGGTCATATAACCAGTAAGTATCTGAGGCCAGCTTTCAACCCAGGTCTTCCTGATACGAGGCCAGGTATTCTATTCATTGCACCACCTCCATAAGAGTATAAGGTATTATTATTATAATCCAGTCAGAAGGCTTCTTGATGCCTGGGTTGCTTACTTTCCTTCCTGTTGATTGTTGCTCATTTCAAGGGTATTATTATAATTTTTTGTGTGAGTCGCCTGCAGGGATTTTCACAGTGAATAGCAACACACACATACCCACATAGGTGCATAAACATTTCCATCCACAATATTAAGCAGTTGACAGAGTTAAGCTAGAGAAGATTCTGTTTGGCTCCAGATACTATAGAGATTGAAATGAGGCCCATTGTGCTACTTAGATTCCTCATAAATCTTGGTGGGTAATGGTCAATGAGTTATGTACTTCACACAACCCAGCCTGGTAGGATATCAGCTTCTTGGGAGTAGGGACTGACTTTTTTTCTTTTTGGTCTTTGTACTCCCCATGCCTAGCACAATGCTTTGCAATCAGTAGATGTTTAATAAATGTTTGGCATTTTTGTTGAAATGGTCAACTACAGGACCACCCTTAGTCCTGCAACACTCCTCTACCCACCACTAAAGGCCAGAGTTGTCAACAACAATAGATCCTACATGTGAACAGTTAATGCTTTAAGGTTTATAAAGTGTTTTCCTTGTGAGAATTCTGTGATATATATATATATATATATATATATATATATATATATATATATATATATACTATGTCATTATCCCTTTTCTCAGATGAGGAAACTGAGATACACCAACAGAATAATAGACTCTCAGTGATGGAAGGGATCACAGAAGCATTCCAGCCTAATGCCTCCATGAACAGGAATTCCTACTGTAACATAACCAGTAAGTCGGCTTGAAACTCCAGTCAGTAGAAATCCTGATAAGGGAATTCATTTTTCTTTTGTCCCCTCCCCTCTGCTCCCCTCTCATCTCCTCTCCCTCTCCCTTTCTTGGCTCACTCTTTATCTTGATCAGGCTGTAAGTACATCAGTCACTCATGGGTCTGATCTCAATACTGACCAGCCTGGTAGTTTCCCCCTGGGCTAGTTTTCCGCTCCTTAGTTGGGTTGTTCCACAGTTCAAGAGATCCACCAGCCTCAGCCTCCCCCAGTAGCAGGGATTACAGGTATATCTGGCCTATTTAACTTTTAAGTTACTCTAATTGTTAAACAGTTTTTCCTTATATGGAGTCATAAGAAATGCTGAGAAAGAAATGGGATAATTAGGGAAACTCTGGAGATGTTTTATGGAGAATTCCATAACTCACCAGGGTCTTTGGGGCAGGGATGCAGGAAGAGGAATTATAAAAATCTGTATTATTTGAAACGATGCAGGAAGAGACCTTAGAATGATGAAATTTCAATGAAATTGATTCCAGTTACTTCCAACTTGGACTGCTATCTGTTGTTAATCATTGATGGCATTAACTAAAGCATCTTCCCTCCCTAATGCTAAACAAATAGCCTTCCTAGAGGAGACTGACATCATGCCAAAAAAAGACCAGAAACACAAGTGTGGTCCTTTTCAATTTTCATGACTTATGACTTCGGCAAACCATAAAACTTATTCACTACTTACTTTCATGACTGTTTCATATTAAATCTATTATCTGTAGACTTGATAATGAATAAAAATGTCTAAAAGAGACTTTCAAAACTTATTTAACTTTTCTCACAAGATAGCAGATGAGAGAACCCCTCTGAGGCAGTAGATGGGGGTGGGAAATATAATTTGTAATTGCTCTGTGACCAGGGAAAAGGCACATGGCTGATAGTAAGACAGAATATGGTTTGTTGGAAAGTGGATTGGACTGGGAGTTAGAAGACCTGAATTCAAGTCTCAGTTACTGATTAGCCATGTGACCTTGGGCAAGTCCCTTCCCTTTCTGAGTCTTAGCTCTTCCCATCTGCAGAATGGTGGGTTGGAGCTATATAATGAATTATCTATAATGAATTAATAATTACTTATAATAAATTTATATTAATGAATGAATGGTATTAATTGTGATAAAAGCATTTATTATGAGCCAGGCACTGTCCTAAGCATCAGACATACAAATACATTTATATAGTACTTTACAAAACACATTCATGTCCATTATCTGACAGAAACTCCATACAAGTATTATTATCCCTATTCCTGAGTTGGGGGAAGGGGCCTTAGAAAGAAGCCTTCTTGTCCAATCTGTAGCTAAATAAGAATCCCCCATACAATCTCCCCAACAAGTCTCTTGTTGAAGATATCCAATGATGAGGGAATGCATCATCTCTTGAGGTAGCTTATAGGACAGCTTGAATTGCTTGGATGTCTTCCTTTCCTACTGAACTGAATCCTGCCTCACCATATTTTTCACCAGTCGTGCTCATTCTATTCTCTGAATTTAGTGCAAAAACTATAATGTCTCTTCCACTCAAGTTATTCTTTCACTCAAATTATTCTTATCTTCTTTATCATTATTCCCAAAGAACAATCTAATAATTCTTCATAAAATTATTGTAAGTTTTGAAAATTAGTTTTCTTAATGCCTGATTTTATTAAATATATGAATTTGTTCCAAAATGTACTTTCAGCAAATTGAATAAACATTCCATTAGGAGAGGTACGTAACTGATCTTGCTCACTCTGGCACACTTCAGAGTCATCTTTGAAGGGAAATATTACTGGGATAATTGAAGGAATATCCATTCTATTGTAACATACTGCCTTAGTACCTTATATTATTTAAGAGTCCACAGGGAGGTCCTGTTTGTCACCCTCAAGGGACAAAAAGTGTGCATAATATTAATCCTGGGTTGGGTAGAGAATCAGCCCTGTGGGTTATTAGCCATAAGTATATACAAGCTCTATATAATAATCTTATACTTATTGCTTTAAGTTTCTCAAGAATATCATCAATAGGCTATCCAGTAGAGAGTCAGAAAAGTAAACTTTTAAAAGCAAACAACATACCTTTTGATTTTTACATCACAATCCTTCTCAGTTATATTACTTTCCCACCCCCTCTACTGTCTGTTACTTTCAGCAAAAAATCAAATTGAAAACCAAATACTAAAACAGTTATGTAAAATGTACAGACACAGTGACTGTGTCAGACTGTCTGACCACATTTGGAACATTCAGCATCCATAGCTCAACCTACTCCACCCTACCATTCTTTACTGAAAGGATTGAGGTGCATTTCATTATCTATTTTCTGGGACCAAGATTGATCATCATGATTATTCAGAATTCAGCTTTCTTTTATTGTATTTTTCTTTTATGTAATTGTAGACATTGTGTATATTGTTCTACTGGATCTTCTCAAGTTCACTCTATATCAGTTCATTCAAATCTTCACATGTTTCTCAGAATTCTTCATATTTACATTATAAATTCTTACACATTTACTGAATATTTCATATTTACCTTAATATCTCATTATACTCTTATTCCAAAATTTGCTGGGTCATTTCCTAATATTGGGCATTTATTTTGCTTTGATGACTTTTGTTGCCAAAAAAGTACTGCTATGAATACTTTGTCATATATAGGACCTTTCCTTCTCTCTTTGATATCCGTGGAGTTCAGTTGTAGGATTACTAAGTCAAAGGGCATAAACATTTTATGGCTTTTCCCACTTAATTTAAAATTGTTTTCTAGAATGGTTGGACCAGTTCCAACCACAGTGTATCAATATGTCTATCTTCCCACTGCTCCCTACCCTCACTCCCAATCTTGAGTATTTTACTTTTGTCTTCCCTGTCAAGTTGGTTGTATTATTATTTTATAGATGAGAAAAATGAGTCTCAGAAAGTTAATATTTTCTATTAAAAGTGGTTCTATGTAGCGATGAAGATGTCATATCATAAGACCAACCCATGCTGCTGCAGCATTCTTTTGGCTTTACAATTATCCTTTGATTTGGCTAAATAGTCCTGAAAAGTAAATCATGAGATTGTTGAAGGAATATTTTTTGAGGGGAGGGAAGAAAAAATGAGGAGAGAAAATTATGGAGAAAGGACAACTCTTAAAAATGAAGCTAAGTTAGGATATTTATGCAAGTTGTAATTATTTTAATCATGCTTACTACCAGCAACCAATTATATTTGTGTAACTCAGCAACATTTTCAAGCCTCTCTCTATAAATATTCAGGGTAAGTTATCAGCAATTCTAGCCACACAATATTCTCTTAATATTGCCTGCCATGTTGTGAATTCTACCTTAAGGGTGATCCAAGCTCATAGTACTCTCAAATGCTAGCAGTCCCTGAGGAAGATGTGCATTGGGTCCCCTATGCACCACTTCTGCTTATGGACTTCCAGTTACAAAGAGATCGGGAGTGGCAAAAGTCTGGGTCCTTCCCTCTTTGGGAATTTCCAATGCCAATGAAATTGTAGGCCTGGGCGGAGCCAAGATGACGGAGTAGAAACAGGACTTCCAAGGTGCTCTCCTCCACACCACTTCCAAACAATGTAAAAAGTGGACTCTGAACAACTTCTGGAGCTCCAGAAACCCACAGAGTGACACAGAGAAGCTAACCTCCCACTGAGGACAGCCCGGCAGCCCTGCAGGGAGGGCCAGCGCAGCGCTCTCAGAGTGGGCAATGCAGTGCTCTGGGAATCAACAGTGCAGCACTCTGGGAGCTGAGCCCAGGCCCATGTGAGTCGAGGTTTTAGCCCCAGGGCGGCCGGGCCAGCAACTGGCTGGAGGGACCCCAGAACACCAGCAGCTATGGCGATTCCAGAATTATCAACACAGACATGCCTAGGACAAAGTGAGAGGTTAGTGCCCTATGGACTTTGGGACCAGTATTTGGGGAACACATCGGCTTCTTCCCCTGGGGCGAGAAGTGGCTGAGGAGACCTGGCACAGTCGCCATTTTGCAGCTTCAGTGGCAGCTTCAGCTCCTGGCCTGCAAACTGTAGGGAGATCCAGCGATCAGTCTTGGGAGGTAATCACTCTTGCTTTAACCTCCCTGGATCTGGATTGTGGTCTGGGGGGGACGTTTGGGGTGGGTATCCAACTTGCCAGAGCGTGTGGAGGCTCCACAGAGACCACCCAACTAATTCCTCCGGAAATTGTGAAGACCCCAATGTTTGGGATGGAAGCTCCTCTGTCTGGTGGCAGAGTCCTACTGTGGCAACAAGCCAAAAATCAAGTAATTAAGTGGCAACATGCCTAGGCAAAGGGAACAAAATAAACAGAAAAATGTAACATTAGACTCCTATTTTGGGGGCAAAGAGGATCAAAGCATGGAACAGGAGGAAGACTGTGACATCAGAAATCCTGCAGCAAAAGCCCCAAATGAAAACATGAGTGGGTTACAGGCCATAGAGGACCTTAAAGAGGATTTTTAAAACCAAATAAGAGAAGTGGAGGAAAAATTGGGAAGAGAAATGAGAAGGATGAAGGAAAAGTATGAAATGAGAGTAAACAGCCTGACTGAGGAAAATAACACCTTAAAAATAGATTAACTCAAATGGCAAAGGAGGCTCAAAAGGGCAATGAGGAGAAGAATGCCTTAAAAAGCTGAATTTGCCAGATGGAAAAAGAATCTCAAAAGCTCACTGAGGAGATTCATTCCCTCAGAGTTAGACTGGAGCAAATGGAAGCTAGTGACTTTATGAGAAATCAAGATGCAGTTAAACAGATCCAAACAAATGAAAGAATAGAAGGCAATGTGAAATATCTCATGGGAAAAACCACTGACCTGGAAAATAGAGCCAGGAGAGATAATTTAAAAATTATTGGACTACCTGAAAGCCATGATAAAAGAAAAAACCTAGAAATCATCCTTCAAGAAATTCTCAAGGAAAGTTGCCCTAGTGTTTTAGACCCAGAGGGTGAAACAGAGGCTGAACAAATCCACAGATCACCTCCTGAAAAAGATCCCAAAAAGAAAACTCCCAGGAATATTATAGCCAGGTTCCAGAATTCCCAGATCAAGGAGAAAATACTCCAAACAGCCAGGAAGAAACAATTTCAATATTGTGGAAACACAATCAGAATAGCACAGGACCTGGCAGCTTCTACACTGAGGGATTGAAGGGCATGGACTATGATATTCTGCAGGGCAAAAGAGCTGGGATTAAAACCAAGAATCACCTACCCAGCAAAACTGAGTGTCTTGTTTCAGGGTAAAATATGGTCATTCAGTGGAATAGAGGACTTTCAAGCATTCTTGAGGAAAAAACCAGAGCTGAATAGAAAAATTGTCATTCAGACACAAGAAGCAAGAGATTACTGAGAAGGTAACCAGGGAAAAGAAATCAAAAGGAACTTATCAAAGTTGACCTATTTATATTCCTATATGGAAAAACCATAACTGCAACTGATGGATGAAACCTTTCTCAGTCTGAAAATAATTGAAGAAGGGTTTATGGGCATATGAATACATATGTGAATGTGTGTATATATGTTTACAGGTATACATGGATAGAGGGCACAGGTTGAATTTGGTGGGAAGGGATGATACTTAAGGGGTGAAGTTAAGAGGTGAGAGAGGAAAGTGACAAGAGGAGATAGGGAGAATCTGGCGGAAATGAATAATGTAAACCAAAGTTAATAAAGCATTTGTTAATAAGAAAAAAAGACTTCTTCATGCTGTAGGGAGAGCAGCATGTCCAAAAAAAAAAAGAAATTGTAGGTCTGGTAAAAAAAAAAAGTTAAGGTACAGAAAAATGTTGTATAGTGGTGAGGACCTGCCCTCCCTCATCCCCAAAGCTTTAGGCATAATTCATTAGAACTGTGTGCTGTCAAATTCTCCTCTAAGTCAGTCAGGACCAATAGCTACTTGGTCCTTTAAAAGCATACTTTTTAGTAGGGTAGATTCCACAGCCTCCTGAAGTTACCCATTCATTCCTATATTTAATTTCAATGGAAGCGAAACAATTCTCCTTTATGTCTGACAGTAGTTTTTCCTGCTTTAATTTATATAAACTACCTTTTGTTTAGTCCTCCAACAATGTAGAAAACCAAGCTAAAATGACCTCTTTTTCAAATCTTCCTAGGATTCTTTGAATCTGTCCTTTGCTTTATTATCCCTTGCTGCCCCATCTACACACATTTTAGACCTGTAATCTCACTTCTTTTTTTTTCACTTCTGGTTTACATCATTCATTTCCACTAGATTTTGAGTTACAATTTTCTCCCATTTTTCCCCTACCCACCACCCCAGAATAGCAGTCTAACAAGATATCCCCTCATCCAATCTGCTCTCTCCCCTATCTTCTCCCATACCCCCTTCAACTTTTCCATTAGGGCAAGGTGAAACTCTGTGCCCCAATGCCTGCACATCTTATCTCCCAATTATATGCAATATAGTATTAATAATATTTATATATATTTGAAACATTTAATTATAAAACTTCGAATTCCAGATTTATTCCCTTCCTCCCTTGTCACCCACTCTTGCTGGGAAGATAAGAAATTCAGTATATGTTGTACATGTATAGCTATGCAAAACATTACCATAGTATATATAATGTAAAAGACTGGCTCCAACCAGGGCTAAAACCTCTGACTCACATGGTCCCGGGCTCAGCTCCCAGAGCACTGTGCTGGACGCTCCCTGCTAGGCTGCCAGGCTGTCCTCAGAGGGAAGCTAGCTTCTCTGTGTCGTTCTGGAGCTCTAGAGGTTGTTTAGAGTCCCCTTTTACATAATTTTGATGTGGTGTGAGCTGGAGTGCTGTGGAAGTGCTGTTTCTACTCCGCCCCCTTGGCTCCACCCCTTCTGTAATTTCACTTCTATTGTGAACTTCTTAGTGTGGAATCTTCTAGCATCAATGCAGATTTTCTGTTCCCCTGTAACTTACACCCTGGGAGAGCTTCCTGGATCACTAAGAGGTTAAATAACTTGCCAGTATATGTCAGAGATAGGCTTTAAACTGAGATCTTCCTGAACCTGAGGCCAGTCTCCTGTCCACTACATTACTGTTCATTCACAGGCTCATAAATTGAGAGCTAAAAGGGAGCTCAGAGGTTTTGTCCAATGCCCTCATTTAACAGATTAGGAAACTGAGGTCCAGGGAGTTTAAGTGACTTGTACAAAGTCATATAGATAGTATACACAGGTATAGGTAGTAAACATCAGAGGCAAGATTTGAGCCCATTTCCTCTAACTCTAAAGTCAATTCTCCCTTACATCATACTTATTTGTGAACATGTCATAATCCTTACTCCACTAATCATTAGAATAAATTTCTTTCAATTCAACATATATCTGCAAGGTCAAGGGTTATCTATTTGTACCATGGACCCATAGATAAATTTTAGTTATTCCATTACCTTGGATGGGAAAAAATTACATCTTTATTTTCATTAACTTTTGGTTCTCTTTGTGATCCTATGTATTTTATTTAATTCATTTAAAAGTATTAATCTGGGGGCGCCTAGGTGGCACAGTGAATAGAGCACCAGCCCTTGAGTCAGGAGGACCTGAGTTCAAACTTGGCTTCAGACACTTAACACAAAAACTAGCTGTGTGACCTTGGGCAAGTCACTTAACCCCAACTGCTCTCCAAAAAGCAAAAAAAAAGTATTAATCTTAAAAGGTTCCCTAACTTCACCAGACTGACAAATGAGTCCATGACACAAAAATTATCTCCTCATGATAGGTATTGGGGACACAAAAAACAATTAAACCACTTCTGCCTTCAAAGAGCTTATATAATACTGGGTTTGTTGATGGTCAGTCATTTTCAGTCACATCTGACTCTTTTTTGACCCCATTTGGGATTTTCTTGGAAGAGATACTGAAGTGGTTTGCTATTTTCTTCTCCAGCTTATTTTACATATGAGGAAACTGAGGCAAACAGGGTTAAGTGACTTACTCAGGGTCACACAGCTACTAAGTGTCTAAGTATGGATTTGAACTCAGGAAGATGACTCTTCCTGATTTCAAGCCAGTGCTCCACCAGTGTACCACCTACCTGCCCTGTATATACAAGGGGATACATGTATAAAGATAGGTATAATAGAAGGCATGGAGCGAAGGGTAAAAAGGAACAACCAGACAAGAAAACTGAGGTAGGAGATAAGTACTGACAGTCATGGATATCAGGGAAGGTGTCATAGAGGTGACAACAGAGTTCAAACTTAAAAGAAGATGGATTCTGAAAAGTGAAGATAAGGCAGCTCCTGGGACTTTTCCTAGGACTGCCGCTGGCCAGCTAATAAACGCTTCCTGAATTCAATTATTGATGGTCTTGGCCTGGTGATTCTGTCCGAGTGTCCATTTCACTTGGAGGTCCACCGATGACATGTTAGTCCTCAGTGACACTCTGGAGGGCCGTCCCTGTGACCAGCGGACCGAGGTCCTGAGTTGACTAGTCACTTGTTAGCCTCACCATGACCGGGGTTTCGGTTTCACCCGGAGGCGCCGATAGAGGGTGGGGGAGGCCACCGATTTGCTTATATTGGCCCCCCTCTCTGACGGTGCCTTTTGATGAACGTCGAACCCACCAAATTCTCTCTGAAGCGTTCTGTATCTGTTCTGGTGAGTACTCTTCTGGTGTGTGACTGTATGGGGCCTGACGAGGCACAACCCATCTTCACTGCTCTGCCCCGGGATGCCGGGTGTGGGAGCCTGTTCATTTCTTTTCTTTCACTCTCAGTTCTTCCTGAAATGCTCCCTGGGGAACTTTGCTTCTGCCTTGTCACTGTCTGTTTTGCTCTGTGTACTTTTTGTCAGTCCACTGTCTTCTACCTGCGGGGCTTAACCACTTTCACTGCAAGAGTCTCTCATTTAGTTAAGAATGGGGCAATCAACATCTAGCTCCCAGACCCCCGCTCCAACAAGTGTTAAAAGATTTTGCTAACATCAAACCTCCCCTATATCCTGTTTTATCTCCCTCCCCAGAGGAGATGGGGGTTCCGGGGGACCCCCTATCCCCCTCTGCTCCTCCACTTCCCTACCTGGTCCAGCTGGACTCTACCTCTGATCTCACTGGTCCCTCACATACTCGGGGGCACCCCCTATGGCCCTGGTTCAGTATCTAGGGACCAGGTCCCAAGTCCTGACAAAACCCCCACTTCTGCCCAGCTATTTCCCCCTGAGAGAAACCCCGGTGGTCAACAACCCCGGACAAGCTCCCTTCACCGATGCTGAAGGTAGGCTGGAGAAGGAGAGAAAGAGAGGCAGGCAGACGAGAACAGATCCAGAGTTATACGGGAATCCCTTGCCACTCTCCGTAAGCTCTTGGACGAGCGAGATCAAGCCCGCAGATCCACCTCCTCTTGGTACCAGTCCCTGTATGACTGGTCCCCCTGGTTAACGACCCTTCTCTCGGCCCTTCCTGGCCCTCTACTTCTTGTCGTGCTAACCCTGACCATTGGCCCCTGTCTGATTAACCGCCTACTCTCTTTTATCCAATCCAGACTTGAGGCCACCAAACTTTTTGCAATCCACATGTCCTACAAAACCCTAGAATCGGAAGAATCCTTAGTCTGACCTAAAACAGGGGGGAGTGAAGTAGTATGCCTTGACATTTCACTGGCTTACGAGGGGCCCATCTTTGTATCCTGAATTCTTGTAAACCCAAGAATCCTCCATTCCGCTAGGTTATCGAACATCTTTAACCCAGTGTGCCCCAGCCCACTCTTATCTCATCCGACCAAACCCAAGAATCCTCCCTTCGGTCATTGAACAACCTGCGTTATCTAAGAGTGCCCCCGCCCCATATCCTGCCCGACCAGCCTGCCCCTGATAAGATGGTAGCTTTTGGCCTATTTAAACTGTGTGTCTACTGGGGTTCGGGGCAGCTCCTGGGACTTTGTCCCTAGGACTGCCGCTGGCCAGCTAATAAACGCTTCCTGAATTCGAAAAAAAAAAAAAGTGAAGATAAGGAAGGAGAATATTCCAGGAATAGAAATGACTTATTAGAATTCAAGGAAAAAGGGATGAATGACAAGAGGCACCTGGATGGCACAGTGGATAGAGCTCTGGCCTCTGGAGTCAGGAAGACCTGAATTCAAATCCTGTCGCAGACATTTACTAGCTATGTGATGCTGGGCAAATCATTTAACCTCTTTCAGCCTTAGTTTCTTCATGTGGAAAATGAGGGAGTTGAGCTTGATGCTGGCTTCTAAAGTCCCTTCCAGATCTAAATCTATGATCCTGTGATCTTATGATGCATTGACTGGTGTTCAGGGAGTTAGGAGGTTAAGGAATTTATGTCTCAACAGAAATTTATGTCTTAACATTTGCTTAGAGGCAAAGGGGAACCATCAGAGCCGTGAAGTGGGAAGTGATATGGTTAAATTTGTGCCTTAGGAAGATGATTTTGGCAGCTGTATGAAGAATAGTCTAGAGAGGGAAAGAGATGGCAGGTAGGAACAACAATTAAGAGGCTAGGCAACTAGGGTTAAATGACTTGACCAGGGACAAATAGGCAACAAGTGTCTGAGGATGGACTCAGGTCTTCCTGAGTCCAGGCTTGGAACTCTATCTACAGCACTACCTAGCTGCCCCTTCATAGAAAACACATGTTTAATAAAATTTCTCATTGAAATGAATGTAGAATAAATGTTTGGCAACACCCAAATAAAATTATTTTACAGATTTAACTTTGGTATTGAAGTCAGCTTTCATTTATCTAGGGTTTACATCAATCAATATACTTCAGGTCAGTGTAAATGAGGAGGTCAGTACTACTCCCAGGAACAAAGTATGAAATTATCACTTCAATATTTAGTAGTATTTTTGTGAAATAAAGTCCTATTACTGGTCCCCATTATGGCATGGAAGTACTCCTGAGCTCTCTAAGGCTATATTAGTATAGACCAAGCATAGCAAGTTTCTACTTTTCTGGAAAGACTTTCAGTACAATGATCTTGTCATATGATCAAGAGAGGGATGACTGATAGCTAGCCTATATGTCCGCTGTTATCCTTAGGATGTCAAGAGAAAACAAGGAAGGCTTCCAGCACTTTGGGTAGATACTCTATAGAAATTTTATGGGAGAACATGGATAAAAATCACATGGCATGGTCAGGTACTGTGATCACCAATGCTGGAGGAAATAATTATTATCAGTGAGCTCATGAGTCCATTTGAATATTTGAGTTAAATTCAAAGTTAAATTAGAAGCTGAGACTGCATCCTGAGCTCAATTCCTATTTATTTCAAGGACACCACCATCTTTCTGACCACTTGGGTTTGCAACTTTGGAGTCATCTGTAATTCTTCCCTTCTTTCTCTCCTTCCTCATAAGTACCAACTCTTTTTGGTTCTTCCTCCACAATATTTCTAACATTTCTCCTTTTCTATCCGATGGTCACTATCCTACTTCAGGCCCTTATCACTTCTCATCTCGTTTGACAGTGAAATAGCCTCCTAATTGGTCTCCCTCACTTCAATCTCTCTCACCTCCAGTCTATCATATAAGTGCCAAACTGATATTCTTTTTTTTTTCTTTTTGGATGGCAATTGGGGTTAAATGACTTGCCCAACGTCATGTGGCTAGTAAGTGTTAAGTGTCTGAGGCCAGATTTAAACTCAGGTCCTCCTGACTCCAGGGTTGGTGCTCTATTCACTGCACCACCTAGCTGCCCCCCAAACTGATATTCTTTTTTTTTTTTTTTTTTAAACAAATACTTTATTAACTTCTGTTTTGCATCATTCATTTCCGCCAGATTTTGAGTTACAATCATTTTCCCCCCATTATTCCCCTACCCAACCTCCCAGAATAGCAGTCCCACAAGATATCGCTTCCTCCAATCTACTCTCTCCCATACCTTCTCCCATACCCCCATCGACTTTTCCATTAGAGGAAGATGAATCTTTGTGTCCCAATGCCTGCACATCTTATCTCCCATTTACAGGCAAAAGAGTATTAATAATAGTATTTATATATATATTTGAAACATTTAATGTTACGACCTTGAATTTCAGATCCATTTCCTTCCTCCCTTGTCACCCATTCCTTCTTGGGATATAAGTAATTCAGTATATGTTGTACATGTCTAGCTATGCAAAAACATTATCATAGTAGATATATTGTACAAGGCTGCTTATAATTCCCTCCCACTCATCCCACCCCCCACCTGGTCCATTCCCTACATGATCCTGTCCCTCTTCTATAGTGGGTACTTCCAACCTCCCCTCACCCCAAGGATGCCCTCCCATCCATCATCCCTCCTCTCATCCCCCTTCCCCCTATCCTGCTGCAGGTTGAGATATCCCATTTAGTATGTATGTCATTTTCTCCCTGAACCAAATTCAATGTGAATGTGGTTTTGCCTTTTTAGCCTTCCTTATTCTCCTCCTTTGCACCCATTCCCCTACATGAGATAGTTTACCCTACATGTCTCTCCCCATCTCCTCTTGCCACTTTCCTCTCTCACCTCATAATTTCATCCCTTGATACTCTCCCTTCCCAACAAAATCAACCTATGCCCTCTATCCATATATAACTGTAACCATATACACACACATTCACATATGTATTCATATGACCACACCCCCTTCTTCCATTATTTTCATAGTGAGAAAGATATCATCAGTCACAGATATTGCTTTTCCATATAGGAATGTAAATAGTTCAACTTTGATAAGTTCCTTTTGATTTCTTTTCCCTGATTACCTTCTCAGGCATCTCTTACTTCTTGCGTCTGGATGTCAAATTTTCTATTCAACTCTGGTTTTTTCCTCAAGAATGCTTGAAAGTCCTCTATTCCACTGAATGACCATATTTTCCCCTGAAACAAAATACTCAGTTTTGCTGGGTAGGTGACCCTTGGGTTCATTCCCAGTTCTTTTGCCCTCTGGAATATCATATTCCATGCCCTTCGATCCCTCAGTGTAGAAGCTGCCAGGTCCTGGGCTATTCTGATTGTGTTTCCACAATATTGAAATTGTTTCTTCCTGGCTGCTTGTAGTATTTTCTCCTTGATCTGGGGATTCTGGAACCTGGCTATAATATTCCTGGGAGTTTTCTTTTTGGGATCTTTTTCAGGAGGTGATCGGTGGATTCTTTCAACCTCTATTTTGCCCTCTGGATCTAAAACATCAGGGCAGTTTTCCTTGAGAATTTCTTGAAGGGTGATTTCTAGGTTCTTTCTTTGATCATGGCTTTCAGGTAGTCCAATAATTTTTAAATTGTCTCTCCTGGATCTATTTTCCAGGTCAGTGGTTTTTCCCATGAGATATTTCACATTGCCTTCTAATCTTTCATTTGTTTGGATCTGCTTAACAGCATCTTGATTTCTCATAAAGTCACTAGCTTCCATTTGCTCCAGTCTAACTCTGAAGGAATGAATCTCCTCAGTGAACTTTTGAGATTCTTTTTCCATCTGGCAAATTCGACTTTTAAGGCATTCTTCTCCTCTTGCCCTTTGGGCCTCCTTTGCCATTTGAGTTAGTCTATTTTTTAAGGTGTTGTTTTCCTCAGTCAGGCTGTTGACCCTCATTTCATACTTTTCCTGCATCCTTCTCATTTCTCTTTCTAATTTTTCCTCCACTTCTCTTATTTGATTTTTAAAGTCCTTCTTAAGGTCCTCTATGGCCTGCAACCCGCTCATGTTTTCCCCTGGGGCTTTTGGAGCAGGACTTCTGACCTCACAGTCCTTTTCCCGCTCTATGCCCCCAAAATAGGAGTCTAGGGTTGCATTTTTCTGTTTCCTTTGCCTTGGCATGTTGCCACTTAATTGCTTGACTTTTGGGCTTGTTGCCACACTATGGCTTTAAGGCCAGATAGAGGAATTTTCGTCCCGAACGTGTGGGGGGCAACTTCCGTTTCTGGCAAGCTGTAAACCCACCCACAACTTCCACCCTAGATCACAATCCAGATCCAGGGAGGTTAAAGCAAGAGCGATTCCCCAAGACTGATCGCTGGATCTCCCCACGATTTGTAGGCTGGGAGCCGGAAATGCCTCTGAAAACTACACAATGGCGTGTCTCCTCAGCGGCTTCTAGCCCCCAGGGGAGGGAGCTGACGCATTCCCCAAATACAGGTCCCAAAGTCCATAGGACACTAACCTCTTACTTTGTCCTAGGCAAGTCTATGTTGATAATTCTGGCGTCTCCACAGTTCCTGGTGTTCTGGGGTTCCTCCAGCCGGCTGCTGGCCCTGCCGCCCTGGGGCTAAAACCTCGGCTCACGTGGACCTGGGCTCAGCTCGGCTCCCTGCTCTGCGCTGCCGGCTCCCAGACCACTGCGCTGGTCCTTCCTGCAGGGTGCTGGGCTGTCCTCAGCGGGAGGTTAGCTTCTCTGTGTCGTTCTGTGGGTGCTGGGGCTCCAGAAGTTTTTCAGAGTCCTTTTTTACGTAGTTTGTGGAGAATCTGGGGGCAGAGAGGCTTGGACTCGCTGTTTCTACTCCGCCATCTTGGCTCCGCCCCCCCCCAACTGATATTCTTAACGTGTAGTTCTGACCATTTCCCTCTCCTGCTTCAAGAAGTTTCAGTTTTTTATCCCTATTGCCTCTAGCATAAAATGCAAATTCCCTTGTTTGGCAATCAAAACTTTTTCTAATTGGCTTATTTCACATTTCTCCCCTTAACTATATTCCAAACAAGTTAATCTATAGGGTGTTCCAAAATCTTCATGCAGCTTAAAGCAATACCCTGTACTTCTTGTTTCCTGTACAGGATATTCTGCCTTCTATCTTTGTACCTTTACCCAGTCTGATGCTCATGCTTAAAAACTCTCCCTCCTCAACTCTGCCTCTTAAAATTTCTGTCTCTTCCATTCAAGATTTAGCTCAAAAGTCACCTCCTACAATAAAGCCTTTCTGTACCTTTGTAATGGAAAACAAAATAGGATTTTTTGCTATTTTTCTAGACTGAGTTTTAGCTGACCATGTGCCTTTGAGCCTTGATTTTGATTGTATCAAGAGTGTTTGATTGGAAACCATATATACTATATTGCCATTAATAGGTCTAAGAAAGTTCAAAAATCTTCCCTGTCTCTTAATAGGCCAAATGTAATCACCTGGGAGACCATGGTGGGAGAGCTTACAAAAAGGGTGGAACAGGAAGGAGCAGATATGAGCATGAGCAGAGTTGGGAGCAGGCAGAGATAAGAGAGAGAATGTTTATGATGTTGGCACTCTTTCTGTTGTTCTGTGTTACTTTCTCACGCAGAAACCCTGTGTGTTGTACTGTGTTGATTTCTCAGATAGAAGCCCTCTCTGCTGGTCTGTGTTGATTTCTTAGACAGAAGCCCTGTCGTTCTGTATTAGTTTCTCAGACAGGAAGTGAATTGAGATGATAGCACTGGTAATATGTGTAAATATTGTTGTAGCCCTGTTAAGCTTTATTTTCTTTCTCTGTTTTTTTTTTTCTTTTTTCTTTTTGGAGGGCAATTGGGGTTAAGTGACTTGCCCAAAGTCAAACGGCTAGTAAGTGTGTCAAGTGTCTGAGGCTGGATTTAAACTCAGGTCCTCCTGATTCTAGGGCCAGTGCTCTATTCACAGTGCTACCTAGCCGCACTAAGCTTTGCTTTCTTATAAACAGAAACTGTGAAGAGCTTGGAGTGGAGCAGTCCCCATGAGCTGAGATACGGAACATTTGAATCCAGGTAAGAGTTAGAAGCCATCAGCCTGTGGAGGAGCAGCAACCCATGGAAGAACAGCAACCCATGGAGGAGGAGCCATGGGATTTGGAATCAGCCTCAGCCTCTAGTCAAGAAGGAGGACTTTACTTGGATGCTCTGCATTGACTGAAGAGATTGTAACTTACTGTGACCTAGGGGTGGATAATGTTTGTATTTTCTGCCACCCCTTAAAGATGACTATAAGGTATACTGAATGATATGTTTTGTTGAAGACTATGTGGCTACCTTAGTAATAAGTCATTATGCTATGTTGTTGTGAATGTTATGCTTTAGTTTCTTGAATGTTATGCTCTAGTTTATTGCTGAATAAATAGAGAGTTCATTATACCATGTGATTATACCTTAAAGTTATTCACAGCAGCAGACCTTAAGAGAACTGCTCATGATTGGCTTTACAACCCTCTACTCCTGCTGTTTGTTACTTTGCATATACCTAATATATTGTATTTACTTATCTGTATACATTTTTATTTCTCTCAATAAAATGTCAACTTCTTGTGGAAAGAGCTATTTTTTTTTGTTTTTGTTTTTGTATGCCCAGTGTCTGGAATATAGAAGATATTTAATAAATTTTTATTGAATGGCATTGAATTCTTTATTCATCGGTACAAGATGCACATAGTGAAAAAAGTAATAATTATTTTCTAGTTACACACTAACCCTAGTCATTTATTGAGCTCTGACCCCAGACACAGCCAAATCCTGGATGTAAATCTGTCCCCTTACTTTATCCAGATAGCTCACAAATGTTGTTGGTCACAAGACAGATGAGGTAGGTATCCAATGTGAGTATTGATTTGTCAATGACCTTCATTCCTCAATTTCTAGAGACACAGCTTAAGCTTAAATTCTACTGATAGTGGGTCAGGAGCATCCAGAATGAGTAATAAAGGGCAGCAGGGTAATAACATTGTCTGGATCCAAGATAAGAGAGACAGTTTTCCTAATGTGGATCTAGGAGATTCCATTGTTCTTCCATTCTCCTTTCTGACTATAAATGATAAAACTATTAAATGATAAATCTTTTATATTGGCTCAGTTTGGCCTATGGGTGGTTTTTTTATGTTGATACCTGGTGCAGAAATTTGTTCTGTCTCTGACTGTACTAAAAAAACAACAAATAAAATAAAGTTTAAGAACTTGATCTTCTGGAAGATGCTATGCAACATTCATTCCAGCACAGTCATCAACCTGTTCACTTTCCTTAAGAAAAACCAGTGACCAAACCCTGAATTGTGTGCATCATAGGTGAGGACCTATCATCAGTTAATATGCCCAGAACAGTTACTAAATTCACATGTTTGCATTATGTCTTCACTGAAGTCATTAGCATTCATGAGTATATGATAACTGTTTGAATTTCTAGGAGTATATTCAAATTTACAGAAAGATTCTACTGGAGAGTAGTTTCATTTAATCCAATGTTTTAATTCAAGTTGCGTATTTGTCTTAAGTTTATAATACTAACATATTCATACTGCTACAATGTGATTGCACATTCATGTAACAAAAGCAACAGATACATAATAGGAAAGCATTGGGGAAGAATCACAAAGAAACATTGAGGTCCCTGGAAGGTTGGCATACCTTTACAATTTGCACCTTTATTTCAAATGGGGAAACTGAAGCTCAGAGATTAAAGATCACTGGTCCAAGGTTACTCTGGATAATGGTGGCAGAGCTAGGATTAGAATCCAAGTTTTCTACTTCCCAAGCCTAGTCCTCTTTCTCTTATACCACAATGATAGAAATATCTATTTGCAAACAAACTGATAATAGGTATTTTGCAGTGACTCCCTAAGCCTTGTTCTAGGGCTCCTTACTGCAGCTAAGATTTGTAACCCCTGGGCTATGATACATTTAGTTGTCCCTTCTTGACAATCTACCACCCCCCATCTGATAATAAGTAAAACAGTTATGCTTTTGCCAGGATACCCTGGGGTGAGTTCTTTCTTGGAGATGACAGAGGGTACACAGCAGGAGTACAAGTGAAGGATAGGCCAAAAGGCAATTCATTTGATGTAAACAACCCATCTGCTCAATCTGGGTAGGCGGTCCCCATTCCCAAAGTTTCTAAGTTGTTGCTTTTCTTTTTGATATTTCTGGCAGCCTCTGGGGGACCCCCCACTAACCCCTTCTCTACAAGTAGTTGTTTGAAAAAATATTTTGCTTCACTTCAACTCCTGGAGGCAAAAGTACTTGGTATTGGCAAGCTAATCTTTTATCTATTTTCAACAGATTAGAAAGGTTGGAAAATATCAGAAAAAAAATTTCTTCACATTGAAGAGGATGTTTGACCCTCTGTTAGTTTTGACTTCAGTATTTTTGTTTCCAAATACATTAATCTCCTATAATTTTTTAAAAGGAAACTTCTCCATCATGGATTAATTTTTTTCTAATCTGATAACTGGATTTTAAATTCTAAATTGGGAGCTCCAATTTCTGACATATTTAACTTCTAATTTCTTATTTTGTTTTGGGATTATTATGCAATTTGTAGTTGATCTGTGCTCTCTGGGGAGTCCATAAGATTCTGTCTTCCATCATGCATTACTTCACTTTCCTTTGTATTATAATATTTGTTAATAAAGTTATATTCTCTTTGATGTTTTATTCATTATCCTTTTTTATTTTCAGACCCTTCTTGATGATTTATCTGCTTTATCCATTGGTCTTTTATTAAAACTTTTCTCTTGATATCTTTAATGTTTCAGCCCCTCCTCCTTTTTTTTTTTTTTTTTTGCATTCCAACATGCCTCACTATCTGGCTTTTCTCTTTTTACTAGTAGGTAGACTCCAGAGGTGGGGCTGCAAAATGGTTTTCTGGCCTTGTCCCTGCCATGAATAACCTTTGAGATGACAGGAGTAATCCAGATGCTTTTTAGTATCCCTTTTTTCAGCTCATCATAGCCATGAATGCTAGCATCCTGACCAGATTTTCTCTGTTCTCCTCCTTTTTGTGGCTCAGTAGAATTAGAATTAGCAATTTTGTGGGATTGGAATATGGGGGTGTTCCTGCACAGTCACTGCAGTGTTGAGAGGGTCTTTGCCCTAAGACCCTCTCAGGGTCATCCCTGACCAAGCCTTTGGATTTGCTTATATTCTTGCTGCTGGTCCACAGAGGCTGATGAAGAAGAGATTCTGAATGAATGCTCTGAATATTAGAGTTTTCTGATATGAAATCAGACTACCCTTTCAGGTAGTTCGAGGGTTCTTTCTTTTCTTTTTTCTTTTTTTGTGGATTTGGCTGAAATTTATCTACCTCTGGTGCAGCCCCCCTTTTGGGGGGAGGAATTTGGAGATTCAGAAAAATGACTAATCTATCATATAATTCAAAAGTCCATCCATCATAAGCAGAACACATGCTCTATTCATCTAGCAATGGGTTGGGCTTCATGAAGTCATCTAAGTTTTTTCACTTAAGTCTTGTGAACAAAAAAATCTACTTTTGTGAGGTAGCTGGTCAGGCTGGAGGTAGATTCAATTTCTATCCATGATTAGAGACCCTTCTGTGATTGGGGTTAGTGTTCAGTGTTTTTTTCCCTTTGTATCACCATTATGTGACACAATGCTACATATATTTTGAGAAGGGGAAGAGAGAAGATCAGGATCCAATAATTTCATTGGTATAAGGAATTTCTAGTAAAGAAATATTTACCAATGCAGATAAGCAATAATTCTGCAATATATGAGAAATACCTTTAGAAAATATTAATTTAGCATAGGGAATGCTTATTTTTAATATAACAGCAATAATAAAGTATACTTAAATAGCATTTCTTTCCATAATTTTAGATATTTCACTGAAATTATTTTTTAAAAAATAACAGACTTAAAGTTTATCCTAAATGGAAATTTAAGAAGTGTTTGGGGAAAACCCTTTGTCTATGAGGACAGTATTTCAGTAGGGTTAGTAACTGTGATCTCCCTAAATTACCCTTCGGTGACCCTGTCAGAGGTAGAATCCTTGGTGGCAAAGTCTGTGTGACTGACTTTAGGAAGTATTTCTGATGGAATGAATAATATTCCAGAGCCTACTCCCTGCTTCATAAAATTCATGATGATTAAGACTTCTGAAGGTCTCTTGCTGAACATCTACTTGGACAGCAATTTCTCTAGGATTTAATCTCTCCAACTCAAGAGCAGGTAATTAATAATCTTCCCTCCTTCTTCATTTTTTTTGTTCAAACAAGAACAACAAAATAACCAGCTATGATCTGTAAGAATTTACTTCCTATGCTTTTTTCATGAATCTATCCTAAACTGATCCGAGCTCTCTGAGTGAAACACTGGCATTTACTGGGCGATTTTATTACTATTTACCTATGTGGGTGTATTAAAAAGCACATACCATTACCAGCACTGATGCTGTAGTAATAATTGTTAATTCTGTACCCTACCTATAGTAAAATCTATAGTGGCTCACTATAGCATATGTTTTTATGGAAAATAATGACCTTTGACCCTCTGGAAACACACTAATAATTGGACATGAAGTCTTAATAGTGGCACTATCACCACCTGTCACATAAACCTGGGGATGTTGATAGAAGAGGAAGTATGGAGAGGAATTGACTAAGAGAAGAAAGATGTAACAAGAAGTGGGTGGAAAGTAAAGACCTGAATGAAAAATGGTAGGGAGAGGGCATCACCAGGGAAGTACCCAAGAATAGACCTAAAAAGCCATTTCCTGAAATAAGGTTCCAGGGGAAGAGAGACAAAGTGTAATTTGAGCAATTGTTTGCTTCAGCAGGCACACTCTCTTCCTCCCAACTGAGACTCATGTTGTGTCTGGTGAAGATCTAGAACTTAGTAATAGGTACAAGACTCAGTGTGATGTACTAAGAAGAGCATTGATCTTATTTGGTGTCAGTTGTGGGACTCTCAGCAAGTTATTTCAACCATCTAACCCTCAGTCTTAATATCTATAAAATAGGGATGATAATAATAATGTTCACATGACCAATCTCACAGAGTTATTTTGAGGAAAGTTTTTTTTTTGGTAAATCTTAAAGTTCTACATAAATATGAGTTATTATCCAGAGTCAGATTTCTATGGCAGGGAGGATTTAGAATCAGTCTTCTAAAGCAAGGATATTCATACTCCTGGGATTGAGTGAGTTGGGAAGGAAGAGCATGGAGGAGTATTGTATGGTCAACTCATCCTACACAAGCCTACATGAAGTTACCTTTTCAGCTGCCCTGATTTCAATTGAATTCAATTCAGTTCAATGCTACACCCTCCATCATTCCTACTTTTCCTATCTGGTGTCTCACACAGTGAGATTTAGTGCAGAGTATCGACAGGATGAGAGGTAGAGAACCATTCTTGTCCAAATCACCCAGATTCCTTGCCTCTTTCTCTGTCCCTGCTTAAAACCTTTCCTATTTTCTCCCTCCCTGGGAAGGGCAAGAAGAGCATCTGGGGAGAAACATGAGTATTAAAGATCTCCAGAGAGGATTTCAACCTGAACGAGGTGGTGGCTAATCTTATTAAATGCCTCTGTGGATTGCCTTGTCTCTGGGTAATTAGGTTTGGGGAGAGAGAAAGCTATCCAATTAGTGTTGCCAATTCCTTGTCTTCACACACAGGCTGTTGGCAGTGATTGAACTAGTAAAAGACCTCAGATATAGCAATGTTTTCTTTTTGGACTCTGTGTGTGAGGCATGTTGATTTAATTTATAAAAGTAATCATAACTGAAGGTATAAAGACCTTTGATTTCTTGCCTTGGGCTTTAGATATTCCAAATTTGTTTCAGCAAAATCTAAACCAAAATTAGCCATTGAATTTCCCAGGAAGATTTCTGAACCACTCCCCTCCTTTAATCACGATGCCACCCCCACATGCTGAATATACTACTACATGAGCTGTATGCAAAGGGATACAGGGAACTCAGGCTATAAAATTAGTGAATTGGCACAAGGCTCTCACACCTACCAGAAAACCTTTCTAAGAGTAGGCCTAGAAGCTGAAATAACTTGCTTGATTTATCACCTCATTCTGTCACAGTCCCTAGTCTGCACAGGGTTATCATCATTCCAGCAGAGATTCACATTTAGAGAATGAGTCACTGTCCAGTACAACTAAGAAAGTTAAGTAGTCATAAGATAACCACAGAAAAGGATTCTAGTTTTCCACTGGTCCCCTCTGGAGTTGTCTGTCCTCTTTATTACTTCTTCAGTGATACAATATAAATGAACCCAATAAACATTTATTGCAAAGTCTTATTATGTTTGAGGGACTCTGAATGTCTTCATCTCTTCATGCTCATAGTTAGTCAACTATAAAGGAAGGAAAGCATGACACTAAAGAATCACAAGCCAGTAACAAACCTAGGAAGGTCTTTGGAAGCCCCCAAAATTAACAGATTTCATAGACTTTCCCATCCATACTCCTCACTATGATGGGGAGGGAGAAGGCAAAGTAAGGGAGGAAAAGAAGGAGAAGGAAACATCAAAATTGTTAGGCAAGTATTCAAATTACACTTCCTTTTATCAGGATAATACAAAGGATCTGATTATGTCATCCCTTCAAAAATGCAAAAAAAAAAAATCCCAAATATCAGGCCTTTCAAAATAAAGATTTGATGAAAATATGCATTCCTATTATATATATGACTTAACTGATTTTATTGCTTAGAGAGCAAGTTTGTTTATGCATTCACATAAAAGGATGTCAAACACAATCTAGCCAGCAAGCTCTAGATTTGGAACAGCCATGGGCACAACCTAAGAGAGTCTTCAGTGGCTACAATCATCCCCAAATATTCTAGTATAATATGATTCCTTATTATACATTTACATATACCACAGGTCACTTAACATGCCTAGCTGTCCAGATCTATCCAGTAAATGGTGACATAACACAGAGATGTGACACATAGAGCCTATAACCCAGGGGTCAGCCTTTTCCTGCTATATCCTAAGACATATTTCTACTTAATTTTATCCCTTTTCTACGACTACTCATATTTCACTTAATTCAGCATTCTCTGGGTTAGAAGGCATGGCCCATCTGCATGTTCCTTTCACTAGCCAAAATGTAAAAGATACAACTATATGAAATGCTACAATATACATTTGTTGAATAGCCAAAGTCCTAGGCACTGCTCAGGTGGGATAGACACTACCCTCCCCTCCTATTAATGTCTGAAGAGTCCCTATGGTGGTGGCATTGTTTTCCAGAATTATCCAAATCACAACCAAACAGAAAGCTCAATGGGTTTGAGACAATTTAGTAAGTTATCTAGACAAATGAATCACTAAATCTTTTCTTTTTTGGGGGGGAAGGATAAAAGCACAACCCCACAGTGTACGTATAAGACCACTAGATAAATACCAGTATAAGAAGGGAACTAGTCAAGAAAACCCAAGAAGGCAACAAAATAAACCTAACAATTAATAATATTTGTTGGATTTGTTTGAATTGTAGTTACATGGAAACACAAAATGTTTCTGTGACCACTTAAACAGAGGTCAGAAACTGGGCATTTGCTCTTAAAGAGTTTTCTTTATTACCAGAGCATGCTAATCCAATCAAAATGAGCCATTTAGATGGGATGATCTCTGAGGGGCCTTTCAGCTCTAAATTCTATGGTTCTAATTGCATCAAAATGATTTTTGTTCAATGTATTATAGTCCAATCACAACTATCAAAGACAAGTAAACATTCACTTGTGACATGTGATTGAACATTTCATCTCCAGTTACAATGTGGTTGTTGTTTTTTAACCTAGTTGTGAACAAGTTTCCTGTGGCTTCTTTAATTCTTTCCAAAACATTGACCTTATTTTGAAAACACGTCTTGTTTTAGTGATGGGTACGGTATTCTAAGAGGCAAATTTGTGGCCTTCAGAATCAATTTTCAGCCTCAGAAAAGTAAATCTTGAAATACTTCAATACAGTAAATTGAATAGCCCCTGTTGGGAGAAAAAGCCACCCCTCTCATGCACATTTATTTAATTTGAGCTCAGTGGAGTGAATCAGATCTGAGAATGCCTGACAGGTACCTACCACTTTAAAAACACAGTGTAACTAAAACATTTCTGGGCTAGAGAAACACCATACTTGCTCTCCTTCCCTGACAGTATGACTTACGAGATCACTCATATTCACACAAGGAGGTAAAAAGCTTTTTATAATGAGTTCCAGAGTGCTAAAGTGTTTATCAATGACAGCCACAACTTTTGCCAGAAACAAACACTTAAAAATCCTTCCCACCTCCCCACCCCCCCCAAGAATTCTTCTGCTGGTTTAGCAACTGGCATTCTGTCAATCCACTTTACATTAAATTAATTTTCTAAGCTAGCTTTTCTGACTCAGTTCCTGCTGGACTAAAATTTCTTTTATGAACCCACATGCAGGAGAGTGAGCGGTGGACAGGAATGAACTTTTCCAGGGCAGGTGAGGAATCTAGTAATCATGCAGATAATAATGTTAATAAGTGACCGAGTTCCCATGTACTCAATACTTGGGAACTACTAATTACATGAAGGCAGTTTTAAAATGGCAGTAACATAGGAGACCACTTCCTTAAGTCAAAAAGCAAGACTCCTTTCTACTTACATTCAGGTCTTTGTCAGACACTCACCCTTCTCTTCTGTCTTCGCTAAAATCCAAACGCCCCCAAAACTTTAAAGGCATATCCAGGCAGTGCTTTGCCACCTGGCCTTTATAAGAGCAGGCCAGGTAACTTTAGAATGGAGTAGAGGATGGGAGAAGCAATAAAGAGAAAGGTACGCGATTTCAGCACCATGGACAGAACACAACCCTCACCCGGTTCAGGCCAAGTCAGTCCACCCCAGGACTCAGCTTTGCACAAGGTTCTCGAAATTCATCTTTCTCCCCTCCTTTTCCCCAACTCTGACCCTGGCGCGTCCTTCTCCCTGGCCCGATCCCATTACCTGTCGTCGTTCTGGAATGACTGGTCTCCCAGTAGCAGGTCCCGGAAACGGTATCGGGGTGGCAAAGGGAGCACCTCTGAGTCCATGTCATTCATTTTGAGCGAGGAGATGTCCAGGAGGACTCCGCTCCGGCTGCCGCTGCCTTCTCCACCACTGCCCCCACCACTCTGCAGCCTGCATGCACAGACAGTGAACACTCCACTCAGCCGGGCTGAGACTTTATTACCAGCGCTCCCAGTCCCGGCCCAGTCCAGCTGACCTCTTGTCTCCTGAGGCTGGCTCCGGTACTGCTCAGGCGGTGGTAGCCGTTTGCCCTCCTCCCCCTTTCCCTCTTTCATTTTCCCTCCCTCTTTCCCCCCTCCCCCCACGCCCCACTCCCTCCGCGCATTGCAGCGAGTAGGGCTCTGGCCCCCGGTTCCTCGGCAGCACTCCAAAACACAGGACTCCCCGCCCCTTCTCCAACAGGGGAGCCAAGAAAGCTGAGAGAAGGGTAGGAACCAGCCCTTTTCAGTCACATACACACCCCTCCCCTCCCACCCCCATCCCAATCACTAAAGGAGATCATAGGGAACTCAACTCCTGGAGGGCATCTTCTTCATAGAGCTGCTCCTCCCTTCCCTTCCCTGGCAGCGCCTAGGTTCAGCTGGGGAGTGGACACAGACGTGTTTCCCTCCCTCGCGGCCGCCTTCTTCCAGAAGCGTGGAGTGAATTTGGGAAGGAAAGAGCTAGGAGTGGGGAGAGGAACTAGGAGCGGGAGGCGGGGGCGGGTGCCGGGTGGGGAGGGAGTGGAGCCCTCCAGGTTCTCTGCTGGGTTGCTTCCGGCTCCTTGGCCGGTCACAGTGGGGAGATTGAGAGGAGAGAGAAGAGAAAGGAGAGAGGGGAGAGGAAAAAGGAGAGAGAGAGGAGAGAGAGGAGAGGAGAGAGAGAGAGAGAGAGAGAGAGAGAGAGAGAGAGAGAGAGAGAGAGAGAGAGAGAGAGAGAGAGAGAGAGAGAGAGAGAGAGAGAGAGATGCAAGATCTCCTGTAAGCCATGTTAGGCATGAGAGAGAATTGGAACTATCCTTTTAGAGGTTGCTGCTCTAGGGGCAGGGAGACAGACTTGTCTAAGCTGTTTTACAATCACAGCAGAGGTCCCCTGGGATACAGGAGGGCAATTTCACAGGCAACTTTAGCTCTGGAGCTGGTTCACCCTCCTTTTGTCTGAACTACCCTGGATCTCTTCCCAGTACCGAATCCTTTACGTGGGCCCAGGCTGTTTCAGTTTTCCTAGGATTTCCTTATTTCCTGATTCCATTTATTCAGGTTCATTTAGCATGGTTTAGAGTAGGGGTCAGCAAAATATAGCCTGAAGGTCAAATCTGGCCCAGGGCCTGTCAGGAGGCAAGCTAAGAATGGTTTTTTACATTGTATTATAAAATGTAAAAACCTTTCTTAGTTCTTGGGCTGTACAAGAACAGACAGTGGGCTGCAGTTTGCTGATCTTTGATTTAGAAGAAAAGGGACTGGACTTGAAATCGGAGGACATGGATGTAAATCCCAACTCTGCCACTTCTATCTTTGTGACCCTAGGCAAACCATTTTGCTTGCCCATGCTTTAGTTTCCTCATCTGAATCTATATCCCAGTACTTCCAGAGCAGCTGTTCACCTTCTCCATTTACTGTCTGCTCCATTGGAGACCACTTTGGTCCAGTGACAGGGGCAATAGGCAGTCCCCTTCCAAGGCATGTAGGTAGGATTTGATGAGAGAGGAATGGCCCATCATGTCAAAAGTTTGATCCTATATAATTACAGGATTGGTAAATCTTAGCTAGGGAGGAGGGATTGGTTTTTCATTGAAGTCATCAGTCAAAACCTGTATCAAACTGCTTTCCTGGGCAGTAATCCCTCAGTCTAATTTGCACCTCTCTCTCCCTCTTCCAGGGTTCTGCCCCTGCACATTCCTCTCTGTTACTACTATTGCCATGCTCACAGGACTTCCTAAGGTCCCCAAAAGCTCTGGGAACAAGTATAAAATATACCACAGGGCACTATGCTTGATGGGGGATAGGAATAGGAAAGAGAAGCATGAAGTTGGGACTTTCTATTTGATTCCTTTTCTGATTCCCCACCCATCGAATATTATCATCCCTAGGTCTGGTCAATAGACAAAACAAACAGAGAATTCAATTTTCAATTTAACAAATATTCATTTCACACCTACCCTGTGCTCAGTGCTTGAAAGTGACCTTCATCTATAGCTAGAAATGCTATTCAGCAATGCTTATACAGTGAAGTGTATTTCTTCCATCAAGCAATTAAAGCTTCTAACACTTTTTATCCTTTGAAAGAGCTGGGATTCTTGATTCCCTGCTCTTCAAAGTACTAACTCTATATAATTTTAAAGCAGACTCTGACAAACTTCAAGGTCTCTGCTTTGGTCCATATCCATTTGAGACTGAAAATTAAAAAAAAAAAAACCTGCATGCTTATCAAACACTACCTAATTCACCATGCCTGGTAAGGTGTGGTTAGTCCTTGACAGAGATAAGGCTATATGTTTGAGTCAACTGGAAGAATTTTGCCAATATGATCTGCTGAAGAGAAGCAGATACTCCATTTCACAGAGGGTGAAACTGAGGCCCAGAGAAGTACAGTGATGTGTTATAGTTGAAAAAATCCCACACTAGGTTAGGAGACATCCTGACTCTACCATGAACTAGTTGTGTGAGCTGAGTGACTGGAGGGATGATACTGTCTTTGATGGAAATAGGGAAGTTAAGAAGAGGACTGGATTTGTGGGGAATGAATATGAAGCAGGTAGGCAGTATAATGGATAGAGTACTGGACTTGGAGTTAGGAAGACTTCAGTTCAAATCCCACCTCTTATGTGCTATTTGCCTCAATTTCCCCATCTGCAAAACACGGATACCAATAGTACCTACCTCCCAGTGTTGTTTTGAGGATAGTATATGATGATATTTGTAAAATGCTTTGCAAACCTTAACCTTTCATTCCATTATCAAACCTAAGGTACCAGAAGCCTAGCATGATATTGCTAAACAGTGGCAAGTTTCATTAGTTTCCACATCCCCCATCATGTTTCTTTGCCCTCATCATAGCTTAGTACATAGAATTCCTAATTTTGGGTACCTCTTACTCTTGTCCAGGCCTATTTCCCTCACCTCTTTTTGTGATGTTAATATTTCAATATGAGTGGTTCCCCATGGAAATTAGTTGCAGCCCAGACCTCTCTTCAGATCACTGTGCAGCCCAGTCTCTCTCCTCTGTCTGTGGTCTCCATGTTCCCTCTTACATCCAGAAGGTTACATACCAGCTATTATTATTTTTGACATGTTGAATTTGAGAAGTCTATGGGATAGTCTGGTAAAGCTATCCAGCAGGAGTTGGTTACATGGGACTGAAGCTCAGGAGAGAGAATAAGATTGGATACATAGATCTGGGAGTCATCTGCCTAGTGAAAATAACTAAGTTGGATGGGAGCTCATGGGACTAGATCATCCAGAGAGGATTTAGGTACAAAAGAGAACTCAGGACAGAATTTTGGGGAATATCCAAGGTTATGAGGGCAAGGTATGGATGAACAAAGAAGATTAAGAAAGCACAGTCAGGGGCGGCTAGGTGGCACAGTGAGTAGAGTGCTGGCCCTGGAGGCAGAAGGACCTGAGTTCAGATCCGGCCTCAGACACTTAACACACACACAAACAAAATCCTAGCCGTGTGACCTTGGGCAAGTTACTTAACCCCAATTGCCCTCCAAAAAAAAAAAAAAAAAGAAAGTGCAATCAGACAGGTAGGAGGAAAGCCAAGAGAAAGCAGTGTCATGAAAATCCATGAGGAGAGACTGTATCAACAATGTCAATGTTTCAGAGAGGAAAGAAGAACTGAGAAAAGACCTTTATAGTTAGCAATTAAAAGATAAATGGTAATCTTGGCATTGGAACCCAGGTGCTTTGGTCAAATCCCAAACTGTTGAATCAAGTTGCATTTTAAAAACGGGGGTGGCTTGGTATAATGGCAGAAATGCCACACCTGGGGTCAGGAGACCCAGTTTTAAATCCAAATTCTTACATTTCCCAGCTGTGTTACCTTGGGTAAATATTTAACCTCATGGAGCCTCAGTTTCTACATCTATAAAATGGTAATAATAATACTTGCCCTACTCATCTCACAGAGTCATTATAAGGAAAGTACTTTGTAAACTGTAAAGTGTTATATAGAAAGGTGCGTTATAATATGTCATGTGAGATTGTGTGCAAGTATATGTGTGTGTGAATTTCTGTAACTTAACCCATGTTCCTGTGAGAATATATGTCTGAACCTGTATTGATTTGAACCTCTGTATATGTCAACTAGCATGTATGATCATGCAGGTTGATGTGATGATTATGTTATATCATTGAAGTTTACTAGCTGTGGGATCTTGGGGGAAATCACTTTAAAAAACCTCTTTTTGTCTCCATTTCTCCAGCTGTAAAATTGACACTTACATCAAAAGGTTGTTGGAAGAATCAGATAAGATAATAATGAAATGCTTAGTACAGTGCCTGGCACATAGTAAACATATAATAAATGCTTTTTCCCTTCCCCCTTTCCCTTTGTGGATGTGGATACATTGATGTGAGAATGTCAGTGAATATTTTCTCTTCTCTGTGTTTTTTTAATCCCACTGGTCTTTTCACAGTTAATAAATTGGCCCCAGTCTTAAAAAACACTCCCTAGCGACTGTGTTCTAGGATCTGCTTTTAAGCATAATTCTCAAAGGACAAAAAAACATAGGCAGACAGACCCCAGGCTCTCTTGCCTCCCCCATCTCTGCTGCAAAGCCTGGGAAGAAATGACTGATTTGTACCTGGGGATTAGAATGACAGTCCATGCTGGGCTCCTTGGCCAGATATATGCAAATAGCATCCTTATGTCAGGCCTGAGGCAGCTTGCAGATTAGAAATGCCAAGACTCCACCTCCCTGTCCCTCACCGACTGTGATCTCAAGTGTCAGGAAACAAAAGCTAATCAGTCCTTGGATCTAAATCCCACTGTTCAGAGCCAAGTTGTTAGTCATGTGAATTATTTACTGAACAGCCTAAGTAAACTGACTGACTCATTAGTGAATGTAATGCACCTGTGTCTATAGGTAGTGGACTCTGGGCAACATACTTGAATATTAAACAAGAGACTTAGGTACCCCTCCTGGCTATGCCATTCATTTCCTCAGTATGTGATCTTGGGTAAATCACTTACCTCCCTTCTCTGGGCCTTAATTTTTTTCCATTTCCAAAATGAAGTATCAAGATATTAGGAGATACCCTGTTTTCCAGGGCTAAGGCTCAGCAAGCAAGCTACACCCTGAGCTTGGCATAACAACAATCCTTTGTGCTCACCCTCTGGATGATCTCACCTTCTGGCAAAAACACCTAATTCCTATATTGCTTTAACCAGTACTAGACATTCTCTGAGCTTGGACAAGCACTGGAAAAGCCGCTATGAATCAAACTTGTCTCCTTGTTGCTGTTATTCCTTATTGTCAGGAATATAGATCACCGTGTAGCCATTGGTATAAATATTGAAATCTCCCCACACTGCCACAGGTTCCCTCATTAGGAGTGGGGCCCTAGCACATGTGCGTAATCTCCCTCCTTGCTTGCAAGGTATTTCCTTCACTTGGAAAATACACTTCTGTTTCATTCCTGAACCTCCTGTCTCTGGCTTGCTCTGCTAGGTTCCCGCCACGTACAGGTTAGAGTCTGGTTTGGTCTGATTGACATTAATTGGTGTCAGAAGTGGTATTGGACATGGAACTGTCTCATTGGACTCTCTGGTACCAGTGGGAACAGATTAGGTGACACCAGAGATTTATTTCTTCAGAGTCTGACCCCCCTTGTCTGGTGAGTCTTGTGCCCTTCCTTCTCCCTGCTCCTATGCCAGAGTTCTCACCCTGTTTGACCTCTGTATTGTTTGTGAGGAAAACCTGGTCACTGATCACTTTGGTAATGATATCCTCTCTTAAACTGCAGACTCTGTTAATTGGTCTCTCTGCATACCTTTGTAGTTTTTTAAAAACTGCACACCTCTATAAAGTTGAAACTGCATACCTCAGTAACTGTGTCCCTCTGTTAAAAGCTGGTAAACTTAGGACTGTAACTGCATGCTTTGTTAAAACTATTTGTGTCTGTTTCTGTCTTGTCATTTTGTCTGTGTTTCTGTCTTTATAAAATGCCTGTGTCATTTTTGTGTTGTGAGTTTGATTCTGTTACCTTGAAAGATTTAAAATGCAGCAAGCCAGAAAAACTTGCAAAGGCTGTAGCCAAAGAGTTTAGAACACTGGAAAAGATTAATGAACTTTGATACTTGAAGCAATTGTCCCAGTAAGCAGGACTAACTCCCCCTTTAGACTTTATGCAGGAGATTAGGTTATAAGAAAAAAAAAAACCCTGTAGGACACTTTTTTCCCTGTCATTTCAGCTTTGGTTATGTTGGAATTACAGAAATGAAGTCAGATAATCAAAGTTGTAGAACTGCTAAAAAGCATCTTGGTAGATTAAGGCATTTGGCAATTTATCATTTTAAGATTTCAGGAGAGAACTGGATTTTGGGTAATTCCAGGAACTCCTTTCTGAAATATTTCAGTTTTGGGGTACCACTCTATAGAATTTGTTTTAAGGAAATATAAGAATTAAATTTTATAAAAGGAGATGACATTTTCCCCTGAAGACTGATAACTTCATTGCTCTAGGGCAATGAAAGAAGGTAGCTAGTTTGAAAATAATCCTAGGGTGAAGAAAAGGAAAAAATAGATAAACAGTTTGCAATTTATAGCAACCTCTTGTTAACCCTTCCTTGAACAAGTGTTTAAACCAGAGATCCCCTGTGACTCCCCCATGCCAGAGACTATTTCCCTCTTATTCTGTTAACACTTCTTATCTCAGATCAGATTTCCAAATAATGATGTTGGAAAAATTCTGGAAAAATACAAGGAAACTTGAATTACATTTTGGTTGCAGAAATTTATCAGCTATGTAATTTTAGGCAAGTTATCTTATCTCTGTTTGTCCCAGTTTCCTGATCTGTAAAAAGATAAATAATAATGGTACCCCCCTCCTGGGTTGTTGTGAGGATCAAAACAATATAATGATTGCAAAGTGCTTAACATAGTGACTGGCATATGCTAAACACTATGTTATTATTATTTCTCTAATTGAATATAACTGTTTCATACTAGATAACTTTAAAATGGGTTTAAAATGTCAAAGGTATTAGGAATAATGATTTTTATAAATGATAATTTGAAAATGCAATGGATGTAATCTTTAGTTCTGTTTCATGTTTTAAATATGTGATGTTGTTTATGTTATTATTATATTTCTAAATTCTCTTATATTGTGAAATTGAGAGAGCATTATAACAGAAATGCTGTTAGACAAAACAACTTTTTAATCTGGATGCTGTTACATGTGAATTGGGTTTTTAAGAAGATGTGATAAAATGGATATTTGAAAATTGCTAAATATTCAGTGAGGTATATTTTGTCATAAAACAGATGATAATAATAATACTAACAATGATAATGTTTACCATAATAGAAAATTTTCATTTGAAAATTTTTACTTATAAAAGTATATATGGTGATTTAAAGATGTAGCTTCAATGTGTTAATGATAAGTCAACTATCAGGTATTTGCTATATGTCTGAAGCCCCATAATATGGGTGGTTTTAATTTGTAAGTATAGGATAAATGAAATGTTAGCTGCTACGAAACATCAGGAAAGATATTCAAGCTCTAAGTTGTGGTTACTGAAATTTTGCTATTTAAGGTAAAAATTCCTGGGACTGCAATTTACTATTGTTTGAACTTTGATTACAGGGATAGTAATCTGAATTGTCATGAAGCCAATAGTAGAACATGGCATGTGTTGCAGTCTGGGAACTGCTAAAGGTGGATGTCTGTGCCTGGGAAAAGTTTTGGGGATAACCTTGGCTTGGCCTAAGGGAGGATCCACTTAGCTCTATTTCCCCATTGTGCTAATTCTTTTCTGAAAAAGGAAATTTCCCCACCTGGTTAATCCTGAGCCTTGCTTTTAACATTCTGTGACTACGTGATTGGCTGTCAGATATGACTCATACTTGGAATCAAACAGAGATAAGGGAGTTTTCCCTTCTGTTATGATACATGACACTGTCATAATATGTTCCTTTTCCTATTTATAGTAAATTTCTATAATCAAGAAGTTTTATAAGTATAATACTAAATCTATTAAATGATAGATAAATACTGGCACATTTCTGAGTTACTATAATAGGATGCAAGTATGAACATCTCACAATTTTAAACTGTATTTGTGGTCAAATTCTAATATAGGGATGAAATCATCCTAAGGGGGAAACTAACTAGACAAGGTAATAAAACAAAGATGTGAAAAGTTTCACCTTATTATTTTGTTTGAAACTAATCCTGTGTGACTGTGAAACTGGACCATCTTTATATGACCTATTTTATACTGACCAGAAACTCAGATCCAAAGACTGAAGCAAGGAATTTTCTTTAAGGGCCCCTGCCAGGTTCTTCTGACTCCTACAATTATCAAACTTGTGGGTATATACTCCTGGATCATCTGAAGAAAGCCCCTGCTCCTGAGTGAATGGCAGAACCCTCCAAATATTTCAAGATTTGTCTTGTATGGACCCAGAAGCAGCCAACATCCAGATGAGATAGTTGTCCCAAGATTCTGGATGAAGGCTAAATATACTACCCTAGTTTTTTCCCTTTTCTCTTCTGTTATGTGAGCAACCACTGAGGTCCTGATTTATGTGTATGTGTTGGCATTTTCTCCCTCTACATTCTTACCTCACCTCTCTTTTCTGCTTGCTAGCAAACAATGGTTAGCAATGATACCTGGGACATAGTTAACTGGCCTCCTGGGATAAAAATGCTTGTCCTGGCTTATCTGGCCTCTTGTAGCATCTTGGTTTATACCTATCCCTCCTTTATTGCCCAGAAGGGTAGGGGTTCTTTCAGACCCATTCCCTTTGGCCAAAAGGGGAAAATATCAAGATATTAGGAGACACCCTGTTTTCTAGGGCTAAGACCCAGCAAGCAAGCTGTGCCCTGAACTTGGCATAACAACAATCCATTGTGCTCTCCCTCTGGATGATCTCACCCCCTGGTAAAAACACATAATTATTGTATTGCTTTGACCAGAACCAGGTATTATCTGAGTTTGGATAAGCCTGGACAAGCTCAGACAAGTACCCATGTTCCAGCCATGAAACCCTGCTGTGATTCAAATTTGTGTCATTGTTACATTGTTACTTCTTCTTGTCACTGGGTAGCCATTGGTATAAATATTGAGATCTCCTTACACTGCTTCAGGTCCCCTCATTAGGGGTGGGACCCTGGCACGTGTGCCTAACCTCCTTCCTTGCTTGCAAGCCATTTCCTTCACTTTGCTTGATTCCTGACTCTCTGGCCTGCTTTGCTCAGTTCTAGCCATCCACAGGTTAGAGGCCAGTTTGGTCCAGTTGACAGAAGGTATTGAACTAAAATAATTTTCAGGTCTAATATTATTTATTATTTTTCCTCAGCCTTAGGAAGTTGTTCCAATTTGACTAATCCCTTTCCTCCATCCATTACATCCAATTAGTCATCAAGTCTCTCTCCCACAACAATATCTTTTGATACTATAACCTCCTCTCCCTTTCTACACATAGCTAACACCCTAGCATCACATGACCTTTTGCTTGGATATTGCAATAGCTTTTTGCCTTGTGTCCCCACCCCCAGTCTCTTTCCCTTCAATTCATCAGAATATAAACCAGCATATTCATCATTCCAAATAATATACATGTAGTAGAATATAGTTAATCTCCTTCTTTGTTAACTGGATTCTTAGGGTATCTTTCAGGTATAAAAGGGAATGTAGAGACCACAGAGGGAGAAGAGAGACTCTGGGTTGCAGAGTGATCTGAAGAGAGGCCTGGGCTGCCACATAACTTCTATAGGGAACCACTTATATTGAAATGTTAGCATCAGGACACCCCTCCCACATACACATACATGAAAAGGCAAGGGAGACAGAGCCTGTGTAAAAGTGAGAGGTGCCATATGCATTAAGGAATGATGGGGGCAAAGAAACATGATGGGAATGTGGAAACTCATAGACTGTCCCACTATTGGCAATAGAGTTCAATGGAGTAGTGCAATAGGCCAGGCCTGCCTCAGGCTAGGCTCCTGGTAGCTTGGGTTTGATATTGGAATCAAAGAAACTTCCTTCCATAGGTCATTCATTAGTTAACAAAGGGAAGTTAAAGGATACAGAAGCAGGGATATAGCACTTTCTTTGGGTGGACTTGTATCCCTACCAACAAGTATGGTGACTCTTGACATTAAGTCTAATGGGCCCCAAGTCCATGTTAGTTGACCTCTTTTATGACCTTAGGTGATTATAAAGCCCTACAAACAGCCTTAGTCTTCCTAGTCAATCAAAACTCAGAAACATTTAAAAAATATTCTTAAAGGAAAGACTAGTCTAAACTGCATGGAAAAAAATAGTCCATTTTCCATTGTGGTATAGGGATTTTAGAGAATCACATTCACTGAGAAGCATCTCTTAGAGCTGGAAAGGACTTTAAAAATCACCTTTTGTTGTTATTGTTCAGTTGTTTCAGTCATGTCTGATTCTTTGTGTCATGAAAGATACTGTAATGTGTTGCCCTTTCCTTCTCCAGCTCATTTTGTGGATGAGGAAACTGAGGCAAACAAGGTTATATGATTTACCCAAGGTCGCATAGCTAGTAAGAGTCTGAGGCTGAATTTGAACTTACGTCTTCCTAACTCCAGTCCTGGCAATATATCCCCTGCACCACGTACCTGACCCCAAAATTCATTCTAAAGATGAGGAAACTAAGGTCCATAGAGGAGGTATTGACTTTTTCAAAGTTCAATTCAGTGGAATCCAATAAGAATTTATTAAGTACTCATGGGGCACACAGATAAGAAAATACAAAATAAACAAAAAGTAGACATCCTCCATATTCAATCAGTATCTGGGCTCCACAACATCTCAGTGAGTGTCACTCTTCTACTCAACACCTTCAGATCCTTACCATCTTTCACCTTGGCTTATTATAATAGCCACTTAATTAATCTCATTGCCTCTAGTTTCTCACCTTTCCAATCCATCTTCCACAAACTGAAAAACTGATAATCTATAAAAACACATATATGACCATGTTACTCTTCCCCAATAAACTCCCTAGGATCAAATACAATTTTTTCTTTGACACTGATAATCAAATTTATCTCTTCACTAGCACTACGAATCATTTGGTTTACATAGGGTGAGGTGGTAAGGGGGATCCTTGAATTCCTTCCCCATGGGGAGTTCGAGAAAGTTTTCTCAAATAGCTAAAAAGCTAACATTTTCATAATGCTTTAAAGTTTGTGAAATGCTTTACATACTTAGCTAATTCAATCTGAACAACCCTGTTAGGTAGGTGCTATTATTATGCCCATTTTACATTTGAGAAACTAAGGCCCAGAGAAGTTATACTTTCTCACGATCACACAATTAATAAGTATGGAGTGGGGAGTTGGGATCCAGGTATTTCTGACTTTTTGTCCAATATGCTATCTACTATACAATGCTTAGGTCTAAGTCCTTTTTATATTTTTGTTTCATTGAAAATAACAAAATGTACTGTTAACCTGAGTGCTTGCATGTGAATTGAGGGCTCTTTGGGAGAAAGTGAAATGAATTAAATGTGCTCAAGTTCTCAGGACTCCTTGAGATGGGATACAGCCTGGAGAGATTTTGTGAAAGATTTCCTGTTTTCTTGGATAATGCCTTTGGAGGCCTGTAAATTTGATGTCTTGGTTGAGGCCCTTGTCATCCTATCATACATATCTTATTATGGCTATACTTAGGAGATTCTGTAGTGGGCTCTGTGGTATCGAACATTTTTATCAGTAATTTTGATAAATGCATAGAGGAAATGCTCATCAAATTTGCAGGTGACTTTTTTTTAAAGCAATTGGGGTTAAGTAACTTGCTCAAGGTTACACAACCAGTCATTATTTATGTGTGGGTGCTCATTTTCTGAGGCCGGATCTGATCCCAGGTCATCCCAACTCCGAGGCTCTTACTGCAGATCACTTTTGTATAGAACTTTGTACTTGGTAAGAAATAGAGTAGCCGATCAGCAGAATAGACTAGGTCCACAACATACAAATGACTACAAAACCTAATGTTTAATAAAAAGACCCCAGCTATTGGGGCAAGAAATTACTGTTTGACAAAAACTGCTAGGAAGATTGGAAAGTAGTCTGGTAGAAAGAAACGAGGGGTAGACCAACTTCTCAGACTAGCTTGAGTCAAGCTAGGTTCAAAATGGGTAAATGATTTATATATGAAGGGTGACATAAACAAATTAGAGGGGCATGGAAGAAATTACTTGTCAGATCTATGGATAGGGGAAGAATTCATAACCAAGCAAGAAATAGAGAGGTGCATAGGAGGTAAAATGGACTATTTTGATTACATAAATATGAAAAGTTTTCACACAAACAAACCAAAGCAGCCAAAATTAGGGAAAAAGTAGGAAACTGGAAAAATTTGCAGCAAGTTTCTCTGGTAAAGGTCTTATTTCTCAAATATATAAAAGACTAAGCCAAATTTATGAAAAATAGGAACCATTTTCCATCTGATAAATGTTCAATGGATATGAACAGGTGATTTTCACAGGAAAAAATCAAAGTTATTTTGATTTATCAAAGCTATAATCAAACGAAAAATACTCTAAATAACTAATAATTAGGATAATACAAATTAAAACAACTCTGATGTACTACCTCACACCCATCAAATAGGCAAAGTTGACAGAAAAGGAAAATTGACAAATGCTGGAGGAGATATGGGAAAAGAGATACACTAATCTGCTACTGGAGGAGCTGTAAACTAATCCATGTGGAAAACAATTTGGAACTATGCACCAAGGGCCATAAAATTGTGCATACTGTTTGGTCTAGCAATACCCCTACTAGGTCTATCCTCAAGGAGTTCAAAGAAAAGGGAAAAGGACTTATACATACAAAAAATATTTACAGCAGCTCTTTTTGTGTTAGCAAAGAATTGGAAACTGAGGGGATTCCCATAAATTGACTAAATAAGTTATGCTATATGATGTGATGGAATGCTATTATGCCGCAAGAAATAATGAAGGGAAAAAAACCTAGGAAGACTTATGTGAACTGATGCAAAGTGGAATGAGCAGAATCATGAAGATAACCTACACTGTAACAGCAATACTATAAGGAAAATCAATTGTGAAAGACTTACTAACTCTGATTAATGCAATGATCCACCACAACTCCAAAGGACTGATGATATAAAATATCTGACTCAAGATAGAAAACTGATGGATTTAGAGTACCTATTAAAGCATCATTTCCCCCTTTCTTTACTTTCCTTGCTTTTTTTTGGAACATGGTTTATATGGAAATATGTTCTATATGACTTTATATGAATAATGGGTATCCTATTCTTTGCTTTCTCAATGGGAGGGGAGAAGGTGGACAAAAGAAGAGAATATGGAAGTGAAAATTAAATAAAATTGCAGATAACAGTTCTGGAGAGAGAGAGAGAGAGAGAGAGAGAGAGAGAGAGAGAGAGAGAGAGAGAGAGAGAGAGAGAGTAAAAACATAGACTAAGTTTTTAAAAGGATTTTGACAGATTGGAACATTGAGCTGGGTTATATCTAATAAGATAGAATGAAATAGAAACAAAAGTAAAGCCTTATCCTTGGGTACAAAACATCAATTTCACAAGTATAAGATGAGGAGATATTATTAGACAATGGGTATCCTGAAAAATATCAAGATGTTTTAGTTGACTGCAAGCTCAATATGAACTAGCAATGTGATGGGGCAGCCAAAAAATCTAATGAGATATTAGGCTCCATTAAGAGAAGAATGACTTCTAGCATGGTAGATGAACTTTAACATTTTTAGGATGAATTTTATTTATTACTATTTGTATTGTTTTAAAAGTGATAGGAAGGGGCGGCTAGGTGGCGCAGTGAATAGAGCACCGGCCCTGGAATCAGAAGGACCTGAGTTCGGAGCCGGCCTCCAACACTTAATCCACACAAACAAAAAAAAAAAAACCTAGCCGTGTAACCTTGGGCAAGTTACTTAACCCCAATTGCCCTAAAGGGGCGCTGGGTGGCGCAGTGAGTAAGAGCGTCGGCCTCGGAGTTGGGATGACCCGAGATCAGATCCGGCCTCAGAAAATGAGCACCCACACATAAATAATGACTAGCCGTGTAACCTTGAGCAAGTTACTTAACCCCAATTGCTTTAAAAAAAAAGTGATAGGGTTGGGGCGGAGCCAAGATGGCGGAGTAGAAACAGTGCGACCAAGGCACTCTCCCACCAGATCACCTCCAAACTATGAAAAAGGGGACTCTGAACAACTTCTGGACCCCCAGCACCCACAGAACAACACAGAGAAGCTAGCCTCCTGCTGAGGACAGCCCAGCAGCCCTGCAGGAAGGACCAGCGCAGTGCTCTGGGAGCCAGCAGTGCAGTGCGCAGTCCTCAGAGAGCTGAGCCCAGGTCGGAGTGAGCCCCAGTTTTAGCCGCAGGGCAGTTGGACCAGCAGCCGGCTGGAGGGACCCCAGAACACCAGCAGCTGTGGTGATTCCAGAATTATCAACTCAGATATGCCTAGGACAAAGTGAGAGGTTAGTGCCCTATGGACTTTGGGACCAATATTTGGGGAACGTGTCAGCTTCCTCCCTTGGGGGCTAGAAGCTGCTGAGGAGACATGCCATTTTGTAGTTTTCGGTGGCAGCTTCAGCTCCTGGCCTGCGAACTGTAGGGAGATCCAGCGATCAGTCTTGGGGGTTAATTGCTCTTGCTTTAACCTCCCTGGATCTGGATTGTGATCTGGGGGGGACGTCTGGGGTGGGTATTCAGCTTGCCAGAAAGCTGTGAAGACCCCAGCTTTGGGGCAAAAGCTCCCCTGTCTGGTGGCAGAGTCCTACTGTGGCAACAAGCCCAAAAGTCAAGTAATTAAGTGGTAACATGTCAAGGCAAAGGAAACAAAATAAACAGAAAAATGCAACCTCAGACTCCTATTTTGGGGGCAAAGAGGATCAAAACATAGGACAGGGAGAGGACTGTGAGGTCAGAAATCCTGCTCCAAAAGCCCCAAAGGAAAATATGAGTGGGTTGCAGGCCATAGAGGACCTTAAGAAGGACTTTAAAAATCAAATAAGAGAAGTGGAGGAAAAATTGGGAAGAGAAACGAGAAGGATGCAGGAAAAGTATGAAATGAGGGTCAACAGCCTGACTGAGGAAAACAACACCTTGAAAAATAGACTAACTCAATTGGCAAAGGAGGCCCAAAAGGGCAATGAGGAGAAGAATTCCTTAAAAATCCAAATTTGCCAGATGGAAAAAGAATCTCAAAAGTTCACTGAGGAGATTCATTCCTTCAGAGTTAGATTGGAGCAAATGGAAGCTAATGACTTTATGAGAAATCAAGATGCTGTTAAGCAGATCCAAACAAATGAAAGAATAGAAGGCAATGTGAAATATCTCATGGGAAAAACCACTGACCTGGAAAATAGATCCAGGAGAGATAATTTAAAAATTATTGGACTACCTGAAAGCCATGACCAAAGAAAGAACCTAGAAATCACCCTTCAAGAAATTCTTAAGGAAAATTGCCCTGATATTTCAGACCCAGAAGGCAAAATAGAGATTGAAAGAATCCACCGATCACCTTCTGAAAAAAGATCCTAAAAAGAAAACTCCCAGGAATATTATAGCCAGGTTCCAGAATCCCCAGATCAAGGAGAAAATACTACAAGCAACCAGGAAGAAACAATTTCAATATTGTGGAAACACAATCAGAATAGCACAGGACCTGGCAGCTTCTACACTGAGGGATCGAAGGGAATGGAATATGATATTCCAGAGGGCAAAAGAACTGAGAATGAACCCAAGGGTCACCTACCCAGCAAAACTGAGTATTTTGTTTCAGGGGAAAATATGGTCATTCAGTGGAATAGAGGACTTTCAAGCATTCTTGAGGAAAAAACCAGAATTGAATAGAAAATTTGACATCCAGACACAAGAAGGAAGAGATGCCTGAGAAGGTAATCAGGGAAAAGAAATCAAAAGGAACTTATCAAAGTTGAACTATTTACATTCCTATATGGAAAAACAATAACTGTGACTGATGAAACCTTTCTCAGTATGAAAATAATGGAAGAAGGGTGTATGGTCATATGAATACATATGTGAATGTGTGTATATATGTTTACAGTTATACATGGAGAGAGGGCATAGGTTGAATTTGTTGGGAAGGAATGATACTTAAGGGGTGAAATTATGAGGTGAGAGAGGAAAGTGGCAAGAGGAGATGGGGAGAAACAGGGTAGGGTAAACTATCTCATGTAGAAGAAGCAAGGGGAAATGGCTGCGTGGGAGGGGAAGAATAGGAAGGCAAAAAGGCAAAACCACATTTTCACTGAATTTGGTTCAGGGAGAGAATGACATACATACTAAATGGGATATCTCAACCTGCAGCAGAATAGGGGGAAGAGGGATGAGAGGAGGGATGATGGATGGGAGGGCATCCTTGGGGGGAGGGGAGGTTGGAAGTACCCACCATAGAAGAGGGACAGGTTCAAGTAGGGAATGGACCAGGTGGGGGTGGGATGGGTGGGAGGGAATTATAAGCAGCCTTGTCCAATATATCTACTATGGTAATATTTTGCATAGCTATACATGTACAACACATACTGAATTACTTATCTTCCCAGAGGGAATGGGTGGCAAGGGAGGAAGGGAATGGATCTGAAATTCGAGGTCTTAAAATTAAATGTTTCAAATATATATAAATACTATTATCAATACTCTTTTGCATGTAATTGGGAGATAAGATGTGCAGGCATTGGGGCACAGAGATTCACCTTGCTCTAATGGAAAAGTCGAAGGGGGTATGGGAGAAGATATGGGAGAGAGCAGATTGGAGGAAGCGATATCTTGTGGGACTGCTATTCTTGGATGGTGGGTAGGGGAAAAATGGGGAAAAATTGTAACTCAAAATCTGGCAGAAATGAGTGATGTAAACCAGAAGTTAATAATTTTTAATTGAAAAAAAAGTGATAGGGTTTAGAGAAGTGATAGTTCCTCTATATCCTGCCCTCATCAGACCTCATCTTGGACTATAGTGATCAGTTCTGAATAGCAAGTTTTAATAAAGATATTGATAAGCTGTAAACTGTTCAGAAGAAATCAATGGGGATGGTAAAGAGTCTTGGGTTCATACTATATGGAGGGGGCAGTTGAAGAAAATGCGGATGTCTAGCCTGGAAAAGAAAAGGCTTAGGGAGGACATGATAGCTGTCTTCAAGCGTTTGAAAGACTGTCATATGAAGACAATATTAGCCTTGTTCTCTCTGGATCCAGAGGACAGAACTAGAAGCAATGGGTAGAAGTTGCAAAAAAGAAAATTTAGGCTTAATGGAAAGAGAAACTTCCTAACAATTAGAACTCTCTAAAAGTGGTGGTAGTAGTGGGGGTGGTTTCATCCTTGTTAGTGGTGTTCAAGTAAAATATGGACAACCACTTGTCAGATATGCTATGGTGGGAAATCCTTTACTGTATGGGTTAGACTGGCCCATGAGATTCCTTAACTGTCAAATTCTATGATTCTCTGTTTACCTGGAAAGGAAGTCTTTTAATCATAGATGGAACATACCACAAAGATGATATAAGAGTGCAAGGTCTCTGATGCAGAGAAACATAAAAGAGAGATCTGGGAGCCTACTGTTGACATTTCATATACATTGAAGATGAAAACCATTCCCTCTTTTAGTTTTAGTGTTGTAATGTTTCTGGACTCTAAAGAGTCAATTTAATAGTAGGTGGAGCTGAGAGTACAGAAGATATTCATGCTCCATTCACAACTACTTCTCAATGGGAGGGCAAGAAGCTTCATACAGAACCTGGAGAGACTGCTACAGAGAGCCATGATCCAACATGCAGGGGCTATGGAATGAACTGAGTATTCAACAGGACTCTTTAGATCTTATTGTAGTAGCTACAGCTTCTTAACAGTAGCTGAGCCAGGTTATTCGGATTTAGTTGACTAAGGAAGTAGTCAGGGTATATATGAAGACAGGAGAAAACTAGGACTGAAAGACCTTACAAGAAAAGTTTGAATTAAGCCTGCTATTTGTAAGACCATAATTCAGAGTCATTCTTTAGGGTCAGGCCTATTTGGGAATGGTACTGAAAGACATACGTAAAGAGGCAAGGTGTCACATCAAAACAATTATGGACAAGATGGGCATATTTGTTACTTCCTAGGTTGACTCAACTTTATATATATATATATATATATATATATATATATATATATATACATATATATATATATATATATATAACCCCAAAGTAAATATGTAGATTCTATTCTGGGTAACAGATCACAGGTTACAATTATATTATTCTTATTTTACAAAGAAAACTGAGGTATATACTTCTATAGCTTGTGAAGGGGCTAGACCTCTGCGATCTAAGTAAAAAAAAAAATTAACAACTACTTATATCAGTATTATATTGTAGCATGCTTGGAGATGAGTAGGCAATAATGGGTGTCAGCAAAGTGTAATTCATTGATGACCAAGCAATATATGCTTACATCCTGGGGGTTGTGCTTCCTGCTCTGGACCAACCATTCCACTGTTCCAATTCCTCCCTGAGTCTCCAGACCCTCTAGGGTTTCATGGCTATCCAAATCCATTTCATGGCAATCTTCCTACCAGAGTGGCGTAAATGGCACTGTCTCCCCAAGCTGAGAGTCACTTGACCTTGGTACCCATGGTCACAAGGTTTCCTTGGATCAACATGTACTTCTCTTCTCATTACCCCATTATAAATTCAGCTCTACCTCTCCTCAGTCCCTATCCTTCTCTGCTATCTATTTCCACTGCCCCTCTGGACTCCTCCTCTATTGAGCAGCATTGTAGAAATTGTTGTATTTAGAGTTAGAGGAATTGAGTTTCAAATCCTGACTCTGCCATTTACCACTGTGTGGGTCCTTGGTGAATCACTTTACCTCTCTTTTCCTCAATTTTCTTATCTACAAAATTACAAGGCTAGCCTAGATCCCCTTTAATGTCTCTTTCAGTTCCAAATTCTGTGATCTTAGATCTCTTTCTCTAACATTCCTTTCTATTTTCTGGTACTTAAACAGTCTTCTCCTAAAGGCAACACATCCCTTGACCTCCCATCTAAGGCGCCAGTTCCTTCTCTTACTCTCTGCAACACACAAAGCTAGGAAAATGAGTTGGCAAACTCTATTCTCCAATTCTACTTTTTAGACCCTCCCTCATCCACCATGACCTAGCAACAACTTTCAAAGTTCTATCCATTTTGTCTAGGTCCCTGTTGTTATCATTTACGGGACTCTGGGTGATTCTACTTCCCTAATACATTTAGTATGTGTCTCAATCTTTTTTCCAATTCCAACCTTGCTCCCTTTGAACATCCTGGCCTCCCAACTCTTCAACCACCTCAACTACTATTGACCTCAACCACACAAGAGTGTTCATACTTTTAACAGATTCCCTTTCCCCCAACTGAATTCTTCTGTACAGTATGCCAGCCAGCTCCATACTATGTACTTTCCCTTTTCTAGCTTTCTTTTTCTAGCTTTTCTTTATGTGCTGTCTTCCTCCAGTGGAATGTGATCTTGAGGGCAAGGAGTATCTTATTCACATGTGTTTGTATTCCCAGCACTTAGCACAGTGTCTGGAACATTGTAAACACTTAATAAATGTTCACATGGTGTTTCTTAGTCCTCTGTCTCTCTCTATCTCTGTTCCTATCGCTCTGTCACTGTCTCTATCTCTCCATCTGTCTGTGTATCTCTCCCCTCATAAAACACCCTCTTCCCTTTGCTTTAAGATCACCATTAATAGGCAACCTACCACTTTCCCCAGGAGAAGGAAGGGAGACTGGTTGACACAAATGTTCAGAATGACTCCCTGAAACTAAAGTAATTCTGTTAACTCCTGTATTCATCTCCATCTAGTTTACTCATGATTGATATATTTTGAAAGGTGCCTAGGATCTGATTACCCTAGGTTAGTGCATTGTTAAGAGGCTACTACTGTAGCTTTTGCTCTTCGTACTATAAAGTAATGCCCTGACCTCTATTCCAACTTTAATCTCACCTGTAGTTTTGGATAGGACTGGTTTTCTCGAAATTACCAACTTACCACGAACATTGCTTTGCCTCTTAAGAAGTAGAAACGATAGCAGAGAAATTGAGTGGTTGGCAGAATTGATTAGTACTAGCATATCTGTGTATACTCTTTTGTATGCCATATTTGATTCACTCATTCGATCATTGTATCCTATAGTTAGATTTAAAGAACCTGGGGCTGTGTTTCTTTTCTTTGAAACCTAAAGTATAATAACTCACCAAAGAGATCCACCCACTTCATTTTGCATTTGCTCTGATTGTTAGAAAGCTTTTTGTTCCACTGAGTTGAAATATTTGACCTTTACACCCCACCCCCTACCCCCATTGCTTCTAATGTGATTCTGAACAGAACAAGTTAAATCTCTTTTGCACACAACAATTCTCTGTTCATAGAGAGCTAGTCTCCCCAGAGAGCTCCTGTCTGACCCCCTAAGGAATGAGAAAGCCCTGTCCTACAGTTACTTTAACATTCCTCAGTCTTATTTGCCTTAGTGTTTCTAGGCTTACATAGGAGGTTCTCATCTTAAAAATTCCTCCTTTTCCTTTGTCAATTGAACAGGAGGAAGTGTGTGTTTGTGATGACGGTGGGGGTGGGGAAGAGGTGAAGGGAGGTATATTCGATGTGAGTGAAAGTCTACAAGACCAAGTTGGTTCAAAGAAACTGTCCTGAGAGGGTTCTTATGCCAAGCACAAAATCCATTTCTCTCCTTAGTGGAGCCTCTGTCTGACCTATTTCTACAAATCTTGAACTTGTCTCTCAGTATGCAGAACTCAATGATTATTTCTGAGATTGGGCCAGATTCCTACAGTGAAGAGTGTTGGAGAAAGGTCTTATGACCATCCTCCTAAGGAGTTTAACCTCAAGACCATCATTTATAAACAAAGAGGCTTTGGCAGAAAACCAACAGTTTAGAGACCCATTAACTCCTTTTAAGTCCACAGATCATAGAGGGAAGTGTAAAGGATCTGAGCCATTACAAATACATAATGTCTAACCTCAGATGAGCTCTCCCTGCTGCATAGAAATCCGTTAATTCATTTCTTGATCCTTGAGCAAACTCCCCATAGCAGCTATTCCTAAACCTTTTTTAAAGCTCTCCTCAAAACACAAACCTCTCAATCCACTTCATTCTCTGTGGACAACACCTACTACTTTACTAAGACCAGATGACTCCCCTAGGTGAACTTCTCTATCAACCTTTTCAATATTACCTTTCGTACATGTCCTCAGATATATCCCAGTATCACATTTCATATAAACCCTCAAATATTCCCCTTTCCTCTTTCCCTCCTGTTTTTCAGAGAAAGTGATCCTCTTCTTTTCCAAAACTAGTTTCTCATCTTGCCCTTGATCCTACCTATGCCCTTCTGCTTTCTCCAAGACCTCATTCTATTTATCAATGTTTCCTCTAATTCTTTCCCTTCTTCCAACAAACATGCTTATATTCCATCTGTCCTAAAAATAATCCTTCCCCTTTTATTCTACTACTTCTTCCAATTAAAGTTTTGTCTCTCTCTTATATGCCAAACTCTTCATTGTCTCCATTTTTTAATTACCACTTTTCCTACTCCCTTAAGTCTGATATCTACAACTCAACTGAAGGTGGTCCCTCAAAGATCAACAATTTTAAAGAAATATCTATAGTATAGCCAAGACATATTTATTTTGTTGATTGCATAAGTATATAGGAGAAAATAACCCAAATCCAAAGATTACTTTTAGATTGCAAGAATCTCTCTAATAGGTTGAACAAAACAAGACTTCTTATTCCTTTAAGGAAGCAAGATCACAAGGAAAGAAGTAGAAAACAGAAAAAAATAGGGAAATAACAAGCCATTAAAATTGGTTAGCTAAATATATCAATAAAGTTGTTCACATAATTAATTGATTTTCAGAGCAGATCACTGAGGCTTAACAAGGTCAATGGTAACAGACCTCTCTTCAAAATAAGATATTAATAGAAAACAGATAATTGAAGTTACATATCTAGTCAAACACAGTTGGCTCTGTGTTGACAATGTCTCTCCAGAGCCCTTTGGGTTAGAAAAGTTAAGCTATTTATAACCCTTTGCACCAATGTTCTAGGAGAACTACAATATGGTAGGTCTAGAATTTAATAGGCATAGAATCCTGGTCCTATACTTATAATCTCTTAATTTCAAGCCAAATATCTTTTCTTCAATCCTTATCTTTGGCTTCTTTGCAGCTTTTGACTTTACTAATTACCCCTTCCTCTTTGATGTTATATTTCCTTTTAGTTACTATGACACTCCTCCCTATTTGGTTCTCTCTCAGTTTTGCTGACCATTATTTGCTTGTGTCCTTTAATGTTTTTTTAAAAATATGAATGTTGATATTTCCAAAGTCTTTGTCCTTAGCCACCTTCTTATATCTCCATATTTCCTTCAGTTAAGTTATCCAAGTTCATGGCTTCAACTATCACTCTCCATGAAGATGATTACATTCATTCATTCACTTATTCATTTATTCATCAGAGTTCCTTTTGTTTGCATAATACCATACTAGGTAATGAAAGAGGAACAACATTTAGATATGGCATATTCCAATGTACTTTGGAGTTTGTGATGGAGACACTGTGTCACGTTGTAAGTATGAACTGACAGGAACACATGAATTAAAATTCTTCCTGAGATAATTAATTAGCTGTTTGACCATAAACAAGTTACTCCACCTCTCTCAGAATGTTTTCTTATGGGTAAAATGGGGATAATAATATCTACAATCCTATCTCACAAAATTGTCTAGAGCCTCTAACAAGAAAAGATATAGAAAATGCCTTGCAAATTTTAAAGCACTATATTAATGACAGCTCTTATTTTTATTGTTAGTACAATTTGTATAATTTATTGTTGCATAATCGATCATTATCAGCAGTATCAGAATTGTCTAGTAGACCTAGATCTCCCTTCCTGACCTCTCTCCTAAACTTGAGTTCTATATCTGTAATTTCCTGCTGTCAATCTCTACCTAGACTAAGTCCCACTATCACTTCAAATTCAACATTTAAAACAGAATCCATCACCTTCCTGCACTCCCAACTGATCCTCTTTCTAACTTCTCAATTGCTGTTCATCTTTGATTTTCCCTCCTCTGGCTCCAGGTTCAAATAGTCTAGAGTGCTGTAATATCCTACTGGTTGTCTCCCTGCTTCATGTATTTCCCTGTTCCAGTCCATTTTCCACTCTGTCACATTGATCTACACCTTCATGATCAAATATAAAATCCTCTGCTAGGCTTTCAAAGTCCTTCCCTATCTATTTCTCTCTTATCTTCTTATGCCTTACTCTTGTACTGTAATACTGGGTCTCTTGTTGTTTCAGTTACTTGGCATTCTGTCGCCATTGCTTGACCAATCATTTTCACTGTCTGTCCCTCAGGCTTGGAACACTCTCATTCCTTATCTCTGTCTCCTGGCTTTCCTGGTCTCCTTTAAGTCTCAGTTAAATTTCCACCTTCTGCAAAAAGACTTTCCCAGTCTTTTTTAATCTCAGTATCTACCTTCTGAGACCACCTCCAATTTATCCTGTATATCTCTTGTTTGTACATAGTTGTTCGAATTTTGTCTTTCTCCTTAGATTTTAAGTTCCTTGAAAACAGGGAATGCTTTTTGCCTTTCTTCGTATCCTAAGTACTTAGTATAGTGTCTGGTGCTCAGTAAATGCTAATAGACTTAATGAGCAATCTTATTTTTTTCCTTATAACTTATTTTGTACTTCCCCCTCTTTTTCATTTTCATTGTCACCACACTAGTCCAGGCCTCATCCCCTTTCATGTCTTGACTGAAGTAGCATCTTAATATTGGTATTTCAAACTTCAGTGTCTTTTTTTTTCTTTTTCTTTTTGTAGGGCAATTGGGTTAAGTGACTTGCCCACGGTCACATGGCTAGTAAGTGTGTAAAGTGTCTGAGGCCAGATTTGAACTCAGGTCCTCCTGACTCCAGGGCTGGTGTTCGATATTCAATGTGCCAACTAGCTTCCCCTTTCATTGTCTTTGTTACCCACCATCCATTCTACATACTGCTACCAGGAAAGTTTTTCTAAAGTTCAGCTCAGACCTGTTAAGTCCCCTGCTTAACATCTTAAGATATCCTCATTATAGACGGATTAGGGCTTTCACCTAGTTTTCACACTCTTTCATCTAGAATTGTTGTTGTTGTTGTTCAGTCTTTTTAGTTGTGTCTGACTATCCCAAAGGTAAAGATACTAGAGAGGTTTTCCATTTCCTTCTCAGGCTTGTTTTACAGATGAGGAAAACGAGGCAAACAGGATTAAGTGACTTGCCCAGAGTCCCACAGATAGTAAGTGCCTGAGGCTGGATTTGAACTCAGGAAGATGAATGTTCCTGACACCAGGCCTAGTGCTCTGTCCATGATACACCTAGCTGCCCCACTAAGCTAGAATTTAAGCTCTTCTAAAATATCATTTAATTCTAATTTTCCACCCTTATCACCCATGGTTCTCTGAAATATAAATTGGATGATCTAGCTACTTAATTGTTTTTAGAACACATGTACTGTACATGCACTGTATATATCTGTGCCATTGTTCATGTGTCTTGGAATGTGATTCTATCTTCTCTCTTATTAAAATTATCATAATCCTTCAATCCTCATCCTTCACTTTCTAACACATGTCCCTCTTATTCATTTAAGCTTTCCCTTACTACTCCAAGCCTAGGCTTTTATTCCCAAGCCTGGTCTTCTAAAGCGTCACACTGACTCCTTCTTCTACTTAACCCTAACCTTGCCACAGACTGGACCTAGACTTCTCTCCCCTTTCTCCCCACAGAATGAACCCTCATTTTTGAGCTGGCTTCCCCCTCCCCCACCCTGTTCCCCATCACAGACAAAACTAAGCCTTGATTCCCTTCTCCTTATCCCACTAGATTAAGTACTTTCATCTTGTCCTTAGACTAAAGCTTAATTATGAGAACCATCTCAAAACTGCCTTTAGTCATGAGGGGACAGAGTGAAAAAGTGTAAATTCCTTGGAAAATGGCTCAAATCCCACATCTTGCTCTAAGAGTGGGAGCAGACATTTCATCTTAGTATATAAAAAATGACCCATTAGATTACACTGAAAGAGTTTGTAAATTAACCAAAAGAACTTTGTTTCAATCCACCAAACACATATACCTGGCACATTTGCACTCCTACATGCAAATGCATCACTCTAACTAAGGAGCCACTTGACTAAGCAGCATTCATTTCCTATCTTTAAAAATCCCAGGAACCTTGGGGCGGCTAGGTGGCGCAGTGAGTAAGAGCGCCGGCCTCGGAGTTGGGATGACCCGAGATCGAATCCGGCCTCAGAAAATGAGCACCCACACATAAATAATGACTAGCCGTGTAACCTTGAGCAAGTTACTTAACCCCAATTGCTTAAAAAAAAAAAAATCCCAGGAACCAGTCCTGAGTCATACAATAGAAGTGGGTTAGCACTCTATCTTTCCCTGGTCCACTGGGGAACTTCTGGGTTTTCTCACGGCCTGCTCCTATTTTAGGATAACCACACAGATATATTGAAATAGATCCACAAACAGACACAAATGCAAATATCCATACAAAAAGATATGTACATAGAAAACAATCACAGACACATCTACGCATATAAAGGTGCAGAAGCCACATTTATGCAAAGACAGACATGCACAGAAACACAGACACTCATAGACTCTCTTACAGACATATAGTAGGAGTGACAGACAAATGAAAATATAAATACAGATAAACAAAAGCATCCACAGAGACAAGTACACACATAGATATATGGGAATACACAGACACACATACACACAAACATATATACAAACAGAGCAGATGTATCTGAGACCTAATGAATACAACTTCTCAGTTTCAGAGACAGAGTCCAGGATTTCACTATGAACTCATGAAATTCCTCTTTTCCCAAAGTACAAAAGAAAGTCAACAGTAACCTTTATGACATACATATATGTTTGGAAAATTGAACAGGAAACTCTAAAGGGAGGTTTTATGGTTCATTTGTAAGATCCTGTTAGGACATTAATAGTTTGTTTGTTTTTAATACAATTTCTGCCTAACTGGGATATTCCCAAAACAACTTACGTAGGTTAGTCAAATATACATGTATAGAAGCACATAAATACAGACACATAAAGACACAGACACACAAGCTTGTATAAATTTACATGCAGACGTGCAAATATATACATATTTTCTGTTTTTTATCTTTCTCACCTTTATCTTCAAACTTCTGAGATTTCAACTACCCGAGAGCATGCTGATTCAAGGACCAATTGAACAGATGCCCTTTTCACTGTCCTTTCTGGTATACTATGGGATTTGGAGGCAGGATGGGACCCATCTGTCAATCCCTTCCAAGGGACCACAGAAGTGGGGGACAAAATACTGCTTGTGCAGATGGAACACATCTGCTTGGGAGAGAGCTATCCCCATGTTCATCACAAGTAGAAGGGCTCCCTTATATGGTGAACATGGGCAACATAGCTTTCTGCCTGGCTTTGGTTGCCTTGCCCCTCCTTTGTGTAAACATCAAGAATGAATTCCCTCAGAATCTAGTCTAAGCATGACTTATTTTAGGATTCTCTGGAGGCAGAAAGTTCCAAGTATACTTTAAAAAAACCATCTAGCATTATACTCACACACATATGTGTATATGTCATATAATATGTATAAATATAATGCATATATTATATACTTTCTATCAGCCTACATGTATGAGCCAAAGATCATCTCACTAGAGATGATAAAAGTATAAAAGTGATTCTAAGTCTCCTATATCTTGTATTTCCTCTGAAGGGGTAAGAGAGCCCTAGAGGTAATGGAGCCAATATGGAGCTCTGGCCATGCCCAGGAGACATGAGATTATTCAGATTAATAAAGAGGTGATAAGGGGCCAAGATAGGTAGATAAAATGCTGTCTGGGTTAGGGTTAGGGTTAGGTTAGGGAACAAGCCCAGGCATATTAGCATAGTAGTTATTGTACTGCCTATTAATTAGAATGTCAGATCAAGGATTGATCTTGATTTCCTTATTCTCTAATTTCTACCCAGGAGGTGGAGGGCATGGTGACCCTACCAGGGAAATAAGAGTGCTACATGAAAAGCATGTGTATAATATGTTCTGGGTGGCTGACTGGATGTATCACCAGGTACCTTGGAAATGCTTTAGGTGTATTTTTTGGTTGGACCCAGGAGTTCATTAGTGTAGTGAACTCTTGGTATGAAAACTCCTTCTACTAATGTAGATCAGGCAACTCATCTGAAGTTTATGGTCTGATAGTTTCCTGGAGTTATTGAGAGGTTAAATGACTTGTCCACAATCAATAAGATGCATGCTTCAGAAGTAGGATTTGAAGCCATAGCTTTCTGACTCCAAAGATGGCCCTTTATATGTTATATTTTGGGAAACATTAGGCTTGGTGTTTATGAGGTCAAAGTCAGGGATTCCAACTCCAAATAGAGCAGGTTAGAGGAAAAGAAGATAGAAAGAAAACCTCAACCTTCAAGCATTCCTCATGAAAAGACCAGAACTGAATAGAAAATTTGACTTTCAGATACAAGACTCTAGAGAAGCATAAAAAATCATAAGGGACTTAATAAGGTTAAACTCTTTACATTCCTACAGGGGAAGATGATACGTGTAACTCATAAGAACTTTCTCATTATTAGGGCAGCAAGAAGGAGTATATATAGATAGAGGGCACAGATATGAGTTAAATATTATGGGATGATATATCTAAAAGAACAAAATTAAGGGGTGAGAAATAGGGGGGAAAGCACTGGGGGAAAAGGTAGAGGTAAAGGTAAAATGGGATAAATTATCTCACATAAAAGAGGTAAGAAGGATATTTTACAGTTGAGGAGAAAATGGGGGAGGTGGTGAGTGATGCTTGAGCCTTATTATCATGAGAATTGGCTCAAAGAGGGAAGAACATACATATTTAACTGGGTATAGAAATCTATCTTATCTTGCAAGAAAGAAGAAGGGGAAGGGGATAAGAGAAGGGGGTGCTGATAGAAGGGATGGCAGATTGGGGCAGGTGGTACTCAGAAGTAAAACACTTGAGGAGAAATAGGGTGAAAGGAGGGAGAGAATAGAATTAATGGGGAAATAGGATGGAGGGAAATACAGTTAGCAATCATAACTGAAAAAACTTTTAAAGCAGGTTTCTCTGATAAAGGCTTCATTTCTCAAGTATATAGAGAAATGAGCCAACTTTATAAAAATAAGAGCCATTCCCCAATTTATAAAATATCAAAAGTTATGAACAGTCAGCTTTCACATGAAGTAATCAAAGCTATCTATAGCCATATGAAAAAAATGCTTTAAATCACTATTGAACAGAGAAATGCAAATTAAAACAATTCTGAGGTACTACTTTACACCTATTAGGTTGGCTAAAAGGACAGAAAGGGAAAATGACAAATGTTGGAGGGGATGTGGGAAAATTGAGACACTAATGCACTGTTGGTGGAGTTGTGAACTGACCCAACCATTATGTAGAGCAATTTGGAACTATGCCCAAAAGCCTATAAAATCATGCATACCCTTTGAGTAGCAATACCACTCGTAGGTCTATATCTTAACCTCCCCTCCCCAAAGGAAAAGGACCTATATGTATGAAAATATTTATATCAATTCTTTTCTGATAGCAAAGAATTGGAAATTGAGGGAACACCATCGATTGGGGAATAGATAAAGAAGTGTGATATATGATTGTGATGGAATACCATTGTGCTATAAGAAATGATGAGCAAGATGCTCTCAGAAAAATCTGGAAAAACTTACATTAACTTATGCTAATTGAGATGAGCAAGACAAGGAGAACATTGTACCCATTAACACCAATATTGTAAGATGATCAACTGTGAATGACTTAGCTATTCTCAGCAATACAATGATCCATGAGAACTCTGAAGGACTTATAATGAAAAATGCTACCCATCCTCAGAGACAGAACTGATGGAGTCTGAATAGAGCAAAGCATACATTTTTTTACTTTCTTTTTCTTGGTATTTTTTTTTTTGGTCTATGTTTCCTTTTAGAACACTACTAATATGGAAATAGGCTTTGTATGACCACACATGTGTTACCTATACAAAACTGCCTGCCTTCTCAATGAGGGGAGGGTGGGGAAAGAGGGAGAGAATTTGGAACTCAAAATTGTAAAAACGACTATTGAAAATTATTTTTACATGTAATTGGGGAAGAATAAAATACTAAATAAATAATAAAAAAGAAAGCTAGCCTTAGATTCCAGAATAATAACAATAATAATTGCTAGAATTTATACAGCTTTTTAAAATTTGCAAAGTACTTTATATGTATTGTGCCATTTTATTCTCACAATTCTCTGTGAGGCAGATGCTATTATTATCCTCATTTTACAGATGAGTAAACTGAGACAGATGGAGGGTAAGTAACTTGCTCAGAATCACACTGCTAGTAAGTGTCTAAGGCAGAATTTGAAATTAGATTTCTCTGATTCCAAGTCTAACACTATTGTATCACCAAGATGCTTAGAAGACCCAGTCCACGTCCTGCCTCTCTCACATACTAGTTATGTGACACTGGGCAAACTGTTTAACCTTTCTGTGCTCCAGGCAGATCTGGAAGAATATAACTTGTGATGTGGATGCCCATCTGTATTAATAGAGGGAACTTCTTCACCAGGAGTTCTCCATATCAATGAAATTGTATATCTGACCCATCAAAAAGGAATATGTAACTTCATGCATATATAGATGGGGCATAAACTTTGACCACAGACTAAGCCTTAATTTCAGCCATTGACTGGGACAAAGCATTGTTGTAACATTTATTTTGTATTTTTTGTTTTTATTCAGTTGTTTCAGTCATATCTGGTTCTTGTGACCCCATTTGGGATTTTCTTGGCAAAGATACTGGAGTGGTTTGCCATTTCCTTCTCCAGATCATTTTGCAAATGAGGAAATGGAAACAAACAGGGTTAAGTGACTTGCTCAGGGTCACCCAGGTACACCACAAGTCTTCCTGACTCCAGATCTGGCACTCTGTCCATTGTGCTACCTAGTGCCCTTACAGATACTGTGTCCATCCCCTTCCCCATCACCAAAATCTTTCTTAAATAAGTGTTATGGTAGATTAAATCTACCTCATGGCTAGACTTAGTCCCTCAAAGGCAAGAATTGAGCCTTCCCTTGTTTTCATGTTCTTGATATGATCTAACCAGGTGTAGCAGCAAGCACCCCAATATCCCCAGGGTAGCTGCCAATATAGGTTCTTAGATCTGCTTTTCAAAAGGAAAGCAACTCAAAATGGGTTAACAAGCTTACTTTAATCAAACAAACACACATTACCTAGTTCAGGGGAAAAAGGTCAGCACCCCAAACTTCAGAGTTACAGAACTTACAGATCAAACAGACAGGCTTCCAAACTGTCCAACCATTATATCAATACCAAATCACAGTTACCAGAGAGGGAAGCATCAACATCTGGGTTTTCAAAGCCGGGGGGCTCTCAACGGCTTCCCAGAGTCTCATCTGGTCAAATCACACAACACTTCTCAAAGTGAGCCCCAAAGCAAAGCCTCTCCTCAGGGTTTATATAGCCTTCTCCTGGCTCAGAGAATGTAACAACCTTCTGGACCCACTGCCCAATCACAAAGTATCAAGGTATGGGCTTTCCTGAAAAACAAGCCTCCCATCACAGGCTCCAGGTGCACTTAAGCTAGGGGCAGGGAAGATCTTTAAATCTGCATTTCCATTACAAGAACCTACAAAGTGACAGAGAGAAACAAATTCTCCGCTGAAGGTAGCCTGGCAGGCTGACAGATAGGGTCTATTGCACCAAGCTGGAAGCTGAGATCAGTCCAGTGTGAGCCCTGTGGCACAGACCAGCCAGAGCAGAATTCAGGAGAGTGAATCACCAGCAGCTGTGGTGGTTTCCAGACTTCTCAACCCATAAACACCAAAGAGAAAGTAAAAGGTCAGTCAGGAACTCTATTGGAACCAGGTGATGGAAGAGCACAGTCCAGCTCCTGCCCCTGGGGCAAGAGGTGGCAGAGATGCAGCGGCTGCAGCTCCTGCCACTCCTGCCATACAGCTGCCTCCAGAGTTCCTGGGCTGCAGATTGTATGGGGACCAAGTGACCATGCAGAGGGTAATTGCTCTTGCTTTGACCTGCTTGGATCTGGATTGTGGTCTTGGGTAGTGGTACTGGGGTGTGTGGCCAGTGTGCCAGAGCTTGGGGTGTCTGTAGAGAAGGTGCCCTCCTCATAGCTCTGACATTTGTGAAAACCCCAGCAATTTGGGACACAGATCTTTCCACTCTGGAAGCAGAGGTCTTCCATGGCAAAGAGCTCAAAAGTCAAGTAATTGGCTGGCAAGATGAGCAAGCAGAGGAAGCACAATCAGACCACAGAATCCTTTTTGGGGGAGAAAAAGGATCAAAACATGGAACCAGAAGAAGTCAATGAAGTCAAAACTTCTGCATCAAAAGCTTTCAAGAAAAACGTGAACAGGTTATAGGCTATGGAGGTACTTAAAAATGATTTTGAAAATCAAGGAAGAGAAGTGGAGGAAAAATTGGGAAGAGAAATGACAATGACGCAAAAATCATGAAAAGAGAGTCAACAGCCTGTTAAAGGAGACCAAAAAAAATACTGAAGAAAATAACACTTTAAAAAATAGACTAGGGGCGGCTAGGTGGTGCAGTGAGTAGAGTGTTGGCCCTAGAGTCAGAAGGACCTGAGTTCGGATCCAGCCTCAGACACTTAATGCACACACAAACAAAAACCTAGCTGTGTGACCTCGGGCAAGTTACTTAGCCCCAATTGCCCTCCAAAAAAGCAAAAAAAAAAAAATAGACTAACTCAAATGGCAAAAGAAGCCCAAACAGTCAATGAGTAGAAGAATGCCTTAGAAAGTCAAATTTGCCAGATGGAAAAGGAATTTCAAAAACCCACTGAAGAGAATAATTGCTTCAAAATTATAATGGAGCAAATGGAAACTAACGACTTTATGAGAAATCAAGATACTATAAAACAGATCTAAACAAATGAAAGAATAGAAGGCAATGTGAAATATCTTATTGGAAAAAGCACTGACCTGGGAAATAGATCCAGGAGAGATAATTTAAAAATTATTGTACTACCTGAGAGCCATGATAAAAAAAAAGAACCTAGAAATTATCCTTCAAGACATTCTCAAGGAAAATTGCCCTGATATTCTAGAACCAGAGGTCAAAATAGAGATTGAAAGAATTCATTGATCCCCAAAAGAAAACTCCTAGGAATATCATAGCCAAATTCCAGACTTCCCAGGTGAAGGAGAAAATATTACAAGCAGCCAGGAAGGAACAATTTTACTATTGTGGAAACATAATCAGGATAACATAAGATCTAGCAGCTTCTACATTAAGTGTTTGAAGGACTTGAAATATGATATTCTGGAGGTCAGAGAAGGAGAAAGGAAGAGCTAGGATAGGGTAAATTATCTCATATAAAAGAGGCAAGAGAAAACTGTTACAATGGAGGGGAAGAGCAGGAAGGTGAAAGGGAATGGGTCAACCTTACACTTACTGAATTTGGCTCAAGGAGGGAATAGCATACACATTCATTTGGGTATCTTACCCTACAGGAAAGTAGGGGGGAAGGGGATAAGTGGAGGGATGATAGAAGAGAGGGTAGATTGGGGAAGAGGATAGTTAGAAGCACACACTTTTGAAATGGGACAAGGTCAAGTAGAAAATAGAATAACTACGGTGGGGTAGGATAGGATGGAGGGAAATATAGTTAGTCTTTCACAATATAACTACTATGGAAATGTTTTGTGTAACTATACATGTACAACCTATATTGAATTGCTTGTCTTCCCAGTAGGGTTGGTGAGGAGGGAAGAAGGGACAGAATCTGGAAGTCAAAGCGTTTTTTTTGCTTTTTTTTTTTTGGAGGGCAATTGGGGTTAAGTAACTTGCCCAAGGTCACACGGCTAGGTTTTTGTTTGTGTGTGTTGTGTCAGAGGCTGGATCCGAACTCAGGTCCTTCTGACTCCAGGGCCTTCTGACTCTACTCACTGCGCCACCTAGCCACCCCTGGAAATCAAAGTTTTAAAAACAAATGTTAAAAAAATTGTTTTTTACTTGCACCTGGGAAATAAGTTGTACAGGCACTGTTGTATAGAAATCCATTTTGCCCTACTAGAAAGTTAGAAGGGGGGGTGGGGGAGGATATAAGAGAACAGATTGGGGGAAAAGGTATTCAGTATGCTTTCTCTCTTGGGGTAGCAGTAGGGGAAAGATAGGGAGAAAATTTGCAACTCAAAATCTTGTAGAAATGAATGTGGAAAACTAAAAATAAATTTAAAAAAGAAAGCAAGTGTGAGGAGAACAGAGCAGAAGACCCTGTAAGCTTCCAGGTTAGAGGGAGGATTTAGAAGTCTTCCATTAAAGGACTAGGAAGAAGACAATAATTTACTTCCTTTTCCAGGGATTCAGACTTGTGGGTTCATTTCACAAATATTAAAGAAGCATCACCTATGTGTAAAGTAATGGGCTAAAAACACTGTAGAAGATACCAAACAGAGCTAAGGCACTGTCTCTCCCTTCACGGAACTTACAGAATAGTAGGGGAAGAAGATACCAACAGAGGTATCTATACTATCTAACATTACATGTGCATTTGAGAGGCCTCAAATAAAATGCCATGTGAAGTCCAAGGGGCAAGGTTGTTACTGATGGGGAGATAAAGGAAGCTTTTATAGAGAAAGTGGCATTTCAGTTGGGCTTTAAAGGATGGCTACTAATTCACTAGATGAAGGTTTCTATTTCTGTATTTTTCTTTATTTTTTATTTTGGAGGGGAGAAGGCAGGGCAGTTGGGATACAGTGACTTGCCCAAGGTCACACAGCTAGTAAATGTTAAGTGTTCTGAGGCTGCATTTGAATTTGGGTCCTCTTGACTCCAGGGCTGGTGCTCTATTTATTCACTGCACTACATAACCATTCCAAGATGAAGGCTTCTTCATAAAACTCAGAGTACCATAGAATTACAGATATGAAACTTGGAGTGACCTTAGAAGCTATTAAGTTAAGCCCTTCATTTTTATATATGAGGCACCTGAGGCTCAGAAAAATTAAATGGTTTTCTATTATCATAAAACTACTAAGTGTCAGAGATGAGATTTGAACTCAGGTCTTCAAGACTCTAAATCCAGTACTTTACCCATTCCAGACACAGGTATCATTGTGAACCAAGGCAAGGATGTGAGAAAGCTCCTGTTTAGGAGATAGAAGCCATCTAGTCTGGCTAAACTGGAGGGGAGTAATATGAGATAAGCCTAGAAATATAGGGTGGCGCTGGTTTATGAATTGCCTTGAATTCCACACAAAGGAGTCTGGAGTCCTTTACTCAGGAAGTCAATGGAGACTTTTTAGCAGAAGAGTGACAGTCATATTTATGCATAAGATATATTACTCCGGAAGCTGCAAGAGTGGAGGCAGTGAGAGTGGGTTAGAGGCTATTATGATAGTCCTGGAAGATAGTGATGTCCTGTATTAGGGTGATGGAAAAAAAAATAGAGAGGAGGAGATGATCGTGAGAAGTGTTTTGCAGGTGAGTCAAAAGGACTTGGTAATTTACTAGATATGAGAGAGAAAAGTGAAAACTAATCCTTAGAATTTGAACAGAAGAGACATGGTAAAACGTGATACTACAGAGGGAAACAACGAAGCCAGGAGATGGATCAGTTTTAGGGGGAGAGGAGGTCAGTTGGAGTAGAATTTATAAGATCCTTGTGGGGAGATAACAATCTTAAAATTTGGACAGAGGAGAAAGTTGAGAACAAACATGCATCTTTGATTTTTGGATAGCAAATTCCAAAGGGTTCATTGAAAAGTTAGGTAAGATCCCATGACCTAAAATTTTTAGGAGAAGTTTGTCTAGGAATGATAGAATGTTCTCAGAAATGAATTCTAATAATGTGGATGTACTTGGAAATTATCAACTAATTTAGATTTTGAGAGGACATAAAAAAGAATGAAGTATAATGGAACATTGTTTCAAAAGTATAAAGCCCTATAAGAAGAGTATTAGGGGTGCTTAAAAAGTTGAAAATGAACAGAGGGTGGCAAAAAAGACTAAGGTCAATAAAAAGAGGGTATTCTCAAGTTCAAGAGAGAAAAAGAGAAAGAACAAAAATGGAAGAAGACAATTACTCTGATTTTTATCAATAGGATAATGGTAACTGACAACAGGAAACAGAATTGCTTGATACTTATTTTACTTCTGTTTTCTCTGTCAAACAATTATGATATTATGACTAGAAAAGATGTAGAAATAATGGCTACTAGGGAGTTGGTACCTATGATAAGTAGAATTATCATAAGAAAATACGCAGCTGACTTTGTTGAGGTTTTTGATTGAAAGGCGCAGATGAGCGAGGAACTTGGATACTGAAATAACTCGTGGCTGGGACTGCTGAGTGATTTTTGAAAAAAAAATGGATATTTGGAGAGGTACTATAAAATTTGAGAAAGGCAAATCTTAACCATATTTTTTTTAAAAGAAGAGAATGGAATTTTCAAATTATAGTCTAGTGAGCTTGACTTCAATGCTTGGGGGGAAAATGTAGAATACATTATCAAAAGTCAGTGAATATATAGAAAAGAAAGCAGTGATCACAATGAACCAATATGACTTTATCAAGAACTGACCATTATAGACTAACAATTCCTCTTTTTTGGATTGGATTGCTACATCAGCAAGTTAGGGAAATGCTGTAGGAAGAATTTACCTAGATTTCAGCAAAGTATTTGACAGAGCCTCTCATCCTATCGTTGTGATAGGCCTAGACAATAACATAGAGAAGTTAGTTTGATTTAGAACTGGTTGAATGGTTGGATTGAAAGATAATCATTAATATTAGAAGTCATCTTAGAAATAAATGTCAAGTGGAACACACTAGGGATGTGTACTTGCCCCTGCATTAACATTTTTATCAATGACCTTAGACAAAGGTATAGTTGTTATGTTTATCAAATTTTAGATTACACATAACTGAGAGATATAGTTAATATATAAGATGATAGCCAGAATACAAAAAAGATCCTGATAGGTTAGAATATTGAGTTTAATATAATATAATGAAGTATATTGCTAATTAATGTAAGTTCTTACCCACTAATAATAACATCAACCATCATTATTATAATAGTTGATACTTTACATGGATAATGATAGAAAGCATGATTATCCTTTACTCTCTCTATGTAAGTGGTCTGTCACCTGTTGCCACCCTCCCCCATCCCAGACATCCATTTCCCTGATTAATACCCTTTGCATTGCTACTCCTGAATAATTCCTTGTTTGGGAAAGGTACTGCTATTTTCATATGTGAATATTTTACCAAAAGAGGAGGAAAAAAGGACATTTGTGTGAGACTAGCAGCTTGAGATTGTTCTGAGAACATGGGGAAAAAAAATCATACTCTTCAAGTAAATGTAATTTAGGAAGACATGTCCGAAAGTAGCTATGAGGTACAGATATTGAATGAAGGTGGGGAAAGCTACAGTGCATTATTTTCTGTTATCTAATTTACTTATTATTGTTTTCAGGATTTTGAAGGATATGGTTGTGAAACTCTCAAAGAATTGTTAGGGATAGGGAAAAAATTGTTGATTATTTCTTTGCATCATCCTTGCTAGATCTGTGGACATTGGATTTTTCATCCAGAGTTAGAGAGGTCTCTACTGAGGAAGAGGCTCTGATTTAAAACATTAGAAGCCATAAGTAAAGAGATGAGATGAGAGGAAAAGATAAAATCAGGAGACTGAGAAGACATGGCAGCTACCTAAAGAGAGAAGCTGATAGCAGAGACTGCCCCCAGCTGTTTGAAAGAATATAGCAATGAAGAATCACGATTAGAGGGGCTTCTTTAGTTGAGTTGGCTGAGAGCACTTATTACACCCCAAATGGCCTGAAACTTCTGGCTGCTTATTGGAGGAAGGATACCACGCCTGTTGTGAAAATTATATGGGCTGTTTCTCTATAGCACCATCTAGAGTTTGAAAGCTGATAGTATTGACAAGCTTTGCAGATACTTTTGAAGACAATATGGGGAAAGTTAAACACAGTACTTCTGGTGTCAAAAGCTATCTAGGATTATCAACTTTCAGCACCATCTACATACAAACTGAGATAGAGAAAACCCTTCAAGGGCATTACTATATTGCCCTGCATGTTTTTCTCTGGATTAAGTAGTTCTTTAGAGCTCTAGAAAATAGAGCTAAAGAATTTTGCAGTCCCTTGTTTAAAAAAGTTGTTTTGTTCCCCCACCCCAAATTTATTTACTTATTTTTAGTTTTCAAAATTCATTTCCATAAGATTTTGAGTTCCAAATTTTCTCCCCATCTCTCCCCAACCCCCACCCCAAAATGGCAAGCATACTGATTACTCTTTCCCTCAGTCTGCCCTCTCTTATATCCCCTCCTTCCCCCTTACTTTCTTGTAGGGAAAGATGGATTTCTATACCCCACTGCCTGTATATCTTATTTCCTGGTTGCAAGTAAAAACAAATTTTTAACATTTGTTTTTATAACTTTGAGTTCCAGATTCTCTCTCTTCTTCTCTCCTCACCTACACCCACTGAGAAGACAAGCAATTCAATATAGGTTATACATGTGTAGTTATGTAAAACATTTCCATAGTAGTCATATTGTGAATGATTAACTATATTTCCCTCCATCCTATCCCACCCCCGATTTATTCTATTTTCTCCTTTGACCCTGCCCCTTTTCAAAAGTGTTTGCTTCTAACTACCCTCTCCCCCAATCTGCCCTCCTTTCTATTACCTCCCCTTCTTATTCCTGTCAGTCCAGCTTTTTTGTAGAGTAAGATACCCAATTGAATGTGTATGTTATTCCCTCCTTAAGTCAAATTCAATGAGTGTCAGGTTGACCCATTCCCTTTCACCTTCCTGCTCTTCCCCTCCACTGTAATAGTGTTCTCATGCCTCTTTTATATGAGAAAATTTACCCTAATGTATCTCTCCCCTTCTCCTTCTCCCAATATATTCCTCCTAATTTTATTTTAAAAATACCATACCTTCATATTCAACCCATCCCGTGCCCTCTGTCTATGTATACGTGTATACACATATGCACACACTTACATATATATTTGTACACACATACACCCTTATATATATATATGTACACATACATACATATATTCCCTTCAACTATCCTCATACTGAGAAAAGTCTCATGAGTTAAAATTATTGTTTTTCCATGTAGGAATATAAATAGTTCAACTTTAATAAGTTCCTAATGATTTCTTTTCCCTGTTTACCTTCTCATGCTTCTTTTGCTTCTTGTAAATTGAAAGTCAAATTTTCTGTTCAGCTGTGGCTTTTTTCATCAAGAAAGCTTAAAAGTCCTCTATTTCATTGAATGATCATATTTTGCTCTGAAGCACTATACTCAGTTTTGCTGGGTAGGTGATTCTTGGTTTTAATCCTAGCTTCTTTGACCTCTGGAATATCATATTTCAAGACCTTAGATCTCGTAATGTAGAAGCTGCTAGATCTTATGTTATCCTGATTATGTTTCCACAATAGTAAAATTGTTCCTTCCTGGCTGCTTATAATATTTACTCCTTGACCTGGGAACTCTGGAATTTGGCTATGATATTCCTAGGAGTTTTCTTTTTGGGATCTTTTTCAAGAGGTGATCAGTGAACTCTTTCAATTTCTATTTTGACCTCTGGTTCTAAAATATCAGGGCAATTTTCCTTGAGAATTTCTTGAAGAATGATTTCTAGGTTCTTTTTTTGATCATGGCTTTCAGGTAGTCCAATAATTTTTAAATTATCTCTCCTGGATCTATTTTCCAGGTCAGTGGTTTTTCCAATGAGATATTTCACATTGCCTTCTATTTTTTTCATTTGTTTGGATCTGTTTAATAGTATTTTGATTTCTCATGAAATCATTAGCTTCCATTTGCTCCAATATAATTTTGAAGGAATTATTTTCTTCAGTGAGTTTCTGAAATTCCTTTTCCATCTGGCAAATTTGGCTTTTTAAGGCATTCTTCTACTCATTGATTTTTGGACCTCTTTTGCCATTTGAGTTAGTCTATTTTTTAAAGCATATTTTCTTCAGTACTTTTTTGGATCTCCTTTAACAGGCTGTTGACTCTCTTTTCATGATTTCCTTACATCATTGTCATTTCTCTTCCTAGTTTTTCCCCCACTTATCTTACTTGATTTTCAAAATCCTTCTTCAGCTCTTCCATGGCCTGTGACCAATTCATATTTTTGGAAGCTTTTGATGCAGGAATTCTGACTTCATAGTCCTCCTCCAGTTCCATGTTTTGACCCTTTTTCTCCCCCAAAAAGGATTCTATGGTCTGATTGTGTTTCCTCTGCTTGCTTATCTTGCTAGCCAATTACTTGACGTTTGAGCTCTTTGCTATGGAAGACCTCTGCTTCCAGAGTGGAAAGATCTGTGTCCCAAATTGCTGGGGTTTTCACAAATGTCAGAGTTATGAGGAGGGCACCTTCTCTACAGACACCCCAAGCTCTGGCACACTGGCCACACACCCCAGTACCACCACCCAAGACAGTGATCCATATCCAGACAGGTCAAAGCAAGAGTGATTACCCTCTAAATGGTCACTTGGTCCCCCTACCATCTGTAGGCCAGAAGCTCTGAAAGCAGCTACACAGCACCACCACGCCTCCTGCCACTTCTTGCCCCAGGGGCAGGGGCCAGACCATGTTTCCCTTTCCCTTACAACAGAGTTCCCCACTGACCTTTTATGTTCTCTTTGGCCATTTATGGGTTGAGGTATCTGGACACCACCACAGCTGCTGGTAATTCACTCTTCTGAAGTAGACTCTGGCTGCTGCTGGTTGGGCTGCCCTGGGGCTGGAACCATGGCTCTATGCTCTCAGCATGCTGTGATAGAGCTTGGCCTGCCAGGATACCTTCAGTGGGAGATTTGTTTTTCTCTGTCTCTTTGTGGTTTCTGAAGTTTTAAAATCTGTTTAGACCCAGGGGACAGAGCCAAGATGGCGGTGTAGAAGCAGGAAAACTCCCTGAGTTCCCCCCATAACCACCTCAAATACCTATAAAATATGACTCTAAACAAATTTTATGGCTACAGAACCCACAAAGTGACACAGAGAAACAAATCTCCTGCTGAAGGTAGCCCAGAAGATAGACAGGAAGGGTTCATTGCATTGCACTGGGAGCAGAATCCAGCCCCTTGTGAGCCTGAAGTTTTAGCCTCAGGGTGGCCCCAATAAGCCATGGCTTGTTCAACTAGGGGATAGTGGGTCACCAGCAGCTGTGGGGGTTTCCAGAATTATCAATGCATAAATGCCAAAGGCAAAGTAAAAGGTCAGTGTGGACGTTGGGAACAGGGGGACTGAGAGTGTGGTCTGGCCTCTGCCCCCAAAGGGAGAAATGGCTGAGGCATGGCATCCACTGCCATGTGGCTGCTTCAGAACTCCTGACCTGCAGATTGTAGAGGGATCAAGAAACCATTCTGAGGGGTAATTGCTCTTGCTAACTTGCTTGGATCTAGATTGCTGTCTTAGGTGGAGGTCCTGGGGTGTGTGACCAGGTGCCAGAGTCTGTGAAAGCTTCAGAGAGGGCACCCAACTGATAGCTCTGGCAGATGTGAAAACCTCAGCGATTTGGGACAAAGCTCTCCTTTCTGGAAGCAGAGTTCTACTGTGGCAAAAAGCTCAAAAGTCAAGTAACTGAGTGGCAACATGAGCAAGCAAAGAAAGCAAAGCAAGCACAGGAATCCAACTTTGGATTCCTTTTTTTGGGACAAAAAGGATCAAAGCATGGAACAGCAGGAAGACAACAAAATCAGAACTCCTGTACCAAAAGCTTCCAAGAAAAATATGAACTGATTACAGGCCATAGAGGAGCTTAAGAAGGATTTTGAAAACTAAATAAGAGAAGTGGAGGAAAAATTGTGAAGAGAAATGAGAATAATGCAAGAAAATTATGAAATGAAAGTCAACAACCTCACTGAAGAAAACAACACCTTAAAAATAAACTAACTCAAATGGCAAAAGAGGCTCAAAAAGCCAATGAAGAGAAGAATGCCTTAAAAAGCTGAATTTGCCAGATAGAAAAAAGGATCTCAAAAGCTCACTGAAGAGAATCATTCCTTTAGAATTAGATTGGAGCAAATGGAAGCTAATGACTTTATGAGAAATCAAGATACTATTAAACAAGATCCAAACAAATAAAAAAAAATAGAAGGCAATGTGAAATATCTCATTGGAAAAACCACTGACCTGGAAAATAGATCCAGGAGAGATAATTGAAAAATTATTGGACTACCTGAAAGCCATGATTAAAAAAAATAACCTAGAAATCATCCTTCAAGAAATTCTCAAGGAAAATTGCCTTGATATTCTAGAACCAGAGGGCAAAATAGAGGTTGAAAGAATTCACTGATCACCTCCTGAAAAAGATCCCCAAAAGAAAACTCCTAGGAATATTATAGCCAGGATCTAGAGTTCTCAGATCAAGGAGAAAATATCACAAGCAGCCAAGAAGAAACAATTTTACTATTGTGGAAACACAATCAGGATAACACAGGATTTGGCAACTTCTACACTGAGGGATCAAAGGGCTTGGAATATGATATTTTGGAGGTCAAAGGATCTGGGATTAAAACCAAGAATCACCTACCCAGCAAAACTGAGTATCTTGTTTCAGGGGAAAATATGGTCATTCAATGAAATAGAGGACTTTCAAGCTTTCTTGATGAAAAAAAACCAGTTGAATAGAAAATTAGACATTCAGATACATGAAGCAAGAGAAGCATGAGAGGGTAAACAGGGAAAAGAAACCATAAGGAACTTTTCAAAGTTGAGCTATTTATATTCCTACATGGAAAAACAATAACTATAACTTATGAAAATTTTCTCAGCATAAGGATAGGTGAAGGGAATATAAATGTGTGTACATATATATATATATCTGTATATATATATATATATATATATATATATATATATGAGTATGTGGGTATATGAATACATATGTGAGTATGTGTATATATGTGTACAGGTATACATAGATAGAGGGCACAGGATCAATTGAATAGGAAGGGATGATACTTAAAAGGTGAAATTGAGAGGTGAGAGAAGAATATAATGAGAGGAGATGGGAAGAGACAGAATGGGGTAAGTTATGTCATATAGAAAAGGCAAGGGAAAAACTGTTACAATGGAGGGAAAGAACAGGAAGGCAAAAGGGAATGGGTCAACCTTACTCTCATTGAATTTGGCTTAGGGAAGGAATGACATACACACTAAATAAGGTATTTCACCCTAAAAGAAAGTAGGGGGGAAGGAGATAAGAGGGAGGATGATAGAGGGGAGGGCAAGTTGGGGGGAAGGTAGTTAGAAGTATACACTTTTGAAAAAGGATAGGATCAAAGTAGAAAATAGAATAAGTGGGGGCTCAGAGAGGATGTCTTTCACAACATATCTACTATGGGAATGTTTCGCATAGCTACACACATATAACCTATATTGAATTGCTTATCTTCCCAATAAGGGTGGGTGTTGAGGGAGGAAGGGAAAGAATTTGGAATTCAAAGTTTTAAAACAAAATGTTTTAAAAATATAATATCATTATCATCATCATCATCATCATCATCATCATTATTATTATTATTATTATTATTATTTTACATGCAACTGGGAAATAAGATATACAGGCACTGGGGGATGCAGATCCATCTTGCCCTACTGGAAGTCGGAGAGGGGATGGGAAAAGATATAGGAGAGAGTAGATTGGGGGAGGGAGTATACAGTGAGATCACTATTTTGGTTGGTAGGTAGCGGAAAGACAGGGAGAAAATTTGTAACTCCAAATCTTGTGGAAATGAATGATGTAAACTAGAAGCTGATAAAGCATTTGATAAAGGATAAAAAAAGAAATAGCTTAACTTTGTTTCAGCATCCAGGAAAGGGAGCTGACCTGGAATATTATAGACCCTGGGCTTAGGACAACTTTTCCACCGAAAGAGTATAATACTGCTGTAGCCTAAAAGTAGGAGAGAAATGGCATTGTCCAATAGGAGACTAGAGAAGCTCAGAAGGGAAAGTGATACCTGGTGAACACAATTTTCTCTAAAAGATACTACCAATATCTAGGCCTGTAGTCCAGAGTAATGAGTTGCTATGAGCTCATGGGTTTCCCCATTCACACTCTTCACTGATAGATTTCTGGGTTTGTCTGTTGACCCCAAAGAATACTATGCACATTGGTGAGAGGGTATAATCCAGTATTAAGGGTAGATGGTTATATTTTCATTATTCCTGCTTTTGATTTTAATTGAATTGTGTTTTTTTTACATTTGCTTCCTTTTTTAAAGAAAATGATTCATGTTTAACAGTTAAAATGTCATAAATGGTTGATTTGTTAAAATGGGAAGCACACAGGTGGGGGCTCAGGAGCTAAAGTCAAGCATATGTATATATGTCTGTTTGTGTATGTATGTATACACACACAGACACACACATATATCATCATGCATCAAGTCTACTTCTAGAATCCTGAGTTGTAGCCAGGAACCCTCATGAAAAATTTACCTAAACTTGACTGTATAGTTGGGGTTGGGGAGAATGAGTTAGCCCAGGGAGACCTATGGGGGTTTGGCCACCATGTTGGAAACCACACCCAGTAATTACCACCCATGTGATTGGGTTGGTGTTTATTCCCATGTTATATTTTTAATGTGTTATAGTCTGTTCTTGTCCACTATGTATCTTTCCATTGCCCTTTGTATGATCCCTAACTTCAATTCTTTGATTCTTAGCCATATTATATTACCAGAGGCATATTTGAATTTGAAAATGGTCCTTTATTTCAGGGTGAAGCTTCCATAATTTATCAAAGGCAATCCAGCCTGGCTTCCTCTTCCTGTTAATTCTTTTTTTTTTTTTTTTTTGGAGGGCAATTGGGGTTAAGTAACTTGCCCAAGGTCACACAGCTAGGTTTTTGTTTGTGTATGTTAAGTGTCCGAGGCTGGATCCGAACTCAGGTCCTTTTGACTCCAGGGCCGGCGCTCTACTCACTGCACCACCTAGCCGTCCCCCTTCCTGTTAATTCTACACCCAACACACTTTCCACTTATAGTGTATATTCAAGGTATATGCACTGATGGATGAGCTCTTTGGGTTTTCCATTAAACTGAATATTTTAATCTGGACAACATATACTCTTCATTTCCTTGGGTTTTTTTTTTTTCCTGTGGGTAATTAGATTGAATACCTTTGGGTACTTACAGATCTTATTTAGTAGGTTCATTTAGGAGGCACAACATCTCTATCATGTCAAAGAAATGAAAAAAGACCCCTGGAACATTGGGTGTAACTTCTAGTTGATTTATGGAAGGAAATGGACAAAAAGTTGCACAGAATGGTCTGGCATGGATAGGTTATAACATGCTTTGATGCAAGGGGTACCTACATTGATGAGATCAGAGATCCATCAGATTGCTTTAAAATTATAAAGTTTTTCACATATCTCATTTGAGTCCCAGAGCAACTCTGTAAAGTAAGGTTATGCAAACATTATTATCTCTTAAGTATTCATCTTGGCAAACTTCTCTCTATGGGAAGGAAATATTGGATAAAGAAGTCTCACAGGGTTCAGGATGCAGGAGGAAAAATTCCTATGGGAATTTTTTCCACAGAGTAGTGATAGAATCCCCCAGAGTCTTGAGGTTAAAGGAGATAAAAGAGGAGAAGTAGAATGCAAAAGTGGAATAGATAAGATCCAAACAATAAATTCCACTCCTACTTTGCCTTTGAGTGGAGCCTTTGTGGTTCAAATATGAAAATGGGTTGAAGAGGCAACATAGTATAGTATAAAGAATATCGAATTGGAGTTAGAAGACCTGGGTTTGAATCCTAGTTCATCTGCCTACTGCTTGTGTAAACCTGAGAAAATCATTTTCCATTTTTTCATCTGTAAAATGGAGAGGTTGGACTGGGTATCTTAAGGTTATTTTGGAAAGGTAAAGAATATAATTATTGTGTGTCTTTATCTTTCACCTTTCCAGCAAAGAGTATCTGTCTCTGGGATTATGACTAGGGATGAAGACAGAGGTGGTTACTATGCCAGGAATCACAGGAGTTATCAGGTGAGGAGCAACAAAGATAGCAACAAACTATATATATATATATACACACATATATATATGTGTGTGTGTGTGTGTGTGTGTGTGTGTGTATGTGTGTGTGTTTATATAAATATATATAAAAGGGAGTTGAACAGAGGTGGCAATAAACCTGAGGTATGCTACATTTGCTGGAGAGACAGTGGGAGTTTATGTGCATTGGGGAATGTGTGAGGGTAGGAAGTTTAAGGATAAAAGAGAGGAGACTTCACAGCAGGCATATTAAGTTGAATGGATTCTTCTGGTCCCTTGCATCTCTTTTATGTTTGAGTCCTGGCTTTGACATTTATTATGTATGGCCTTAGACAAGTAATTTCCTTCTCTGGACCTCAGTTTCTTTACAAGTAAAATAGGAATGATATAATTTACAATAATACCTTATAGGATTATAAGGTTTATATAACCCTTAGACACTATATTAATAACTGTTCACCTGGTTATAATGATGATGATAGTCTAGTTGATCAGATTTCTTTTGTCCAGGATTATGATTTCACTAGGGTGACTGCAGGCAGATTGGTGATTTGTCTGTGGCAATGAGAGTTTAAGCATCTTACCCACGGATACAGAAAATGTGTCAGAGGCTAAACATCTATTTACGTCTTCTTGACTCTACACCTGGCCTTCTACCTTCTGTGCCATTGCTACCATCAACAACAATGAACACATGGAAAACAGGGAAGAGCTGGGACTAGAATCCATGTCTTCCAGCTGGTTCCAGGAAAGGAAAAATTATAGGAAACAATATGCAGCTTACCTGAAAACCTCTAGTAGCATGTCTTAAAGTTTTTAAGTGATGAGTTGGAAGTTCTTTGGTAGGGAGATAACATAGGAAGGGGAAACTAATCACATGGTTCAATATCTATCATGGAGATTCTCAACTCATCGTGCATCTCAGGCTGCACTGAGGGGCTGGGCTCACTGCCTAAGACTAGGAAGATGATAGTTCATTTGTACCTGTAAGTTTGATCATTTATATACTTTTCGTTGCTCTCTGAAGCAAATGAACCAGTAGAGAATCCCTGGACAATAAGACATAACTAGGTGAGTTTGCACTCATTTATTTGCCAGCCAAAACAGCTCAATCCCAGAGCAGTAGTTCCCAAAATTAGTGGATTAATTCCCCTAGGAACTAGGTGAATGGTTTCTGGAGGTCCACCATAGAGGATGATGTTCCAGGTGGAAAAAAGCAATACTACAGAACAACAGAGGGCAAGATGACCCACATGGATAGCTAGCTAGAATGTGAAGATATATCAATAGCTATTAATATCTATTTACAGACCTGATATTGATAAACATGAAGTGTTAGAGGTAAAAATTACTTTAAAAGGCCATGCTACTCATCCCTTTCAATTATCCACCTGCCCTGACACAGTGTATGTATGTATACCTCATTCCTCTCCCTCCCAAAATACCCATTTTCTACTTCTTGTTCTGGGCACAGTAATCAAATGAGTAGTGCCATTACTTTTGACAAGGTCATGACAATCGACTGCCTTATGCATTAACTCAATGTCCCTGTAACTCTTCAGATGAAAACTTAGTTCCCTGGACACTACCACTCCCCCCACCGTTTGGGTGACTCCTCTTCCCTGCCTTATTGATAGGATGTAAATTTCTTCGGGGAAGACTTTCTGTCTCTTTCTCTGTCTCTCATTCTGTTTCTGTCTGTCTGTCTCTGAATGTGTGTCTCTATATCTGTCTGTTTGTGTCTCTGTCTCACTTTTCCCCTTCTCCTTTTGTATAACCACACTTTAGTACAGTGCCTGGCTGTAAATAGTATTATAGTTATTAAATAGTTATTAATTCCTTTTTCACCCAATTCACTCACATAGGGATATCACATTACAAATTTATAGATATATTACAGCTGTTAATCACAACTTGCTCAAGAGAAGCTTCATAGAATACATTAATGACTGGTGACAGTGAGAACAGAAAGCAATAGAAAGTCCAAGTGGCACAATGATATTATAGAAAAAAATCAGAGGAAGACCATCCTCCCTGTCCCTACACTATTCTGACCCAGTACATGATGTAGATTTTACTGTCAAGGGCTTACATGAAAATAGGAAAACTGCACAAGATGAGAAAGGCTTCAATCTGCAGTAGGAGAGGGAGGAACTGCACTGATGAATCCATGAATCCATCAAAGTAAATAAAGTATGCACAGAGATACAATTGGCACAAAGATAGCACACAGTGTCCTTGTCCTCAGGCTTAGTTGTGAAAAATATATCAGTACCTTGTTATACTAGGACTGATCACTGTATGAGTGAGATATACTATGGGTCATTCAACATGTGAAACATTGCCACCTGCTAAGTAAGTTTTGCTGAAACCAAGAGAAATGAATCCTTCCTCCTTCACCCAAGTCAGCTAGCCAGCCTTAAAAAGGGATTGGTACTAATTTGAAAATTTTAAACCATCACTTCTAGCATTCAAAATGCCTGGATCTTGCTTTCTCCCCCATTCTATTTCTGACACATTACTTTTGTCACCCTGAGTAAGTCACTTAGGTTAACCCCATCTCAGTTCCTTCATCTGTCAAACAAGCATGTACTCTTGTTTCAAAACCCATGCTCTCAGGGGAGGAAGGGGTTAATGCTGTGCTGGTCTAGGACACTCAGAATCATGAGACTTTTAATAGTTTAGTATCAAATTCAGTTAAATGTTTAGCTCAAGTGATCTCTCTCCCCCTCCCCTTCTATTCCCTCTCCCCAAAATTGAAAACTTGCTTGTCATTTAGGTCCTACCAGAGAGCCTTAGTCCATCCCTCTACCTCTGGATTGCCAGGCACCGTAGAGGGCAGCATGGGGGAGGGGGGGCACCAAATCTTTTGCTGTTTTGGAGGAGAAGGCTTCTTGGACTGAATGAGGACCCCTAACCTGCACAGAGGAAGAAATACCACCCAACACTTGGAACTTGATATCCTCTAAGATAATCTTGGAGACATGAGGTGTATCATAGAGGGTTTGGAGGGTGAAGAGGGTTAGGCATGTGACTTGAGGGTGGAGGGACACACACACACACACACACACACACACACACACACACACACACACACACACCATACCTGGGGGTGCATCTGCTCCGACCATGGCCATCATCGTAGACAAAGGTCTGGTTGGTGTAGCACTCTGAACAGACACCGGTGCCAATGGCTGCTGCCCGGGGCTGCCCCGAGGCTGTGGACTTATAGATGCCCTCCAAGCTCCTCTCCTTCTCTGACAACGGCATCAGCGAGGCGGCAGCTGCAGCCCAGATCCCAGGTGGTCAGGGGCAAGAGTGGGGTCCAGGGACAGAAACCAGCATGGAGTGCGGGGGTGGGGGTGTGTGAGGGGAAGGGAGTTGGCACCTGCGAGGTGGGGGTGGGGGGTGGGGTGGGAGGCTGGTGATGATGGAGCGATTCTTCTACAAGCGCTTCTCATCAAAGGCAGCCAGTGACCTCCCCCCGTGAAGGGTTAGGGGCGCTTCTCTGTGGGTTTGGGGAACAAGAGGTGGAAAAGTGTGCATGCGTATTGGGGCGGGGGACACTCCACGGCGCAGAGATGGAAGCGCGAAGATGAAGGGAGAAGGGGCTGCGTGGACCGAGCCGAGTTCGGAGTCTCCTCTTCTTTCCCTTCACCTTTGGGGTGAGGTCCCCTCGTTCCGGAGAACCAAGTCTGAGCCGAGGCACAGCGGCAACGGACCGGACTGGGAGGGCCTGAGGAGGGAGGGGACGGACGACAGTCTAGTTTATGGGCTTTTCCACGAAACACTTCATCGCTGTCTTAGGGGGAGGTGGGAGTGTAAAACATTATTATTATTTATTTCAGTCTACAAAACCCCCAGCGTTCTGGAGATTCACGTCCTTGTAGGAGCACGCCATCTGCTGGCCTATGGCTAGAATTGTGGCCAACTAACAGTTTCATCAGGGCTTTCCTTGGGGCAGCCTGGGGGCGCAGTGGAGAGAGTGCTGGTCCCGTCAGCAGGACTCAGGTTTGTGAGATCAAATCCGACCTCAGACATTGACTGGTCGCTTAACCCTGTCTGTCTCAGGTTTTCTCACCTGTGAAACGAGATGGAGAAGGAAATGGCAAACTATTCTAGCATTTCTGCCAAGAAAACCTCAAATGGGGTCCCAAAGAGTCAGACGTGAGTGAAGAACAATAAAAACTTCTAAAGTAAAAAGTTTCATCAGAGTCTTTAAAATTGCAACATAGTGAGAAGAAATAAAAAGAAACTCTGTTTGAAGTGGGAAAAGCCCTAGGCTGATTGTCAGAAGACCAAGGTTGTAGTTTTAGACCTTAAATTAATTCTCTGTGAAACCCTGGGCAAATCATGTACCTTCTATCAGATTTTGTTTCCTCTTCTATAAAATGAGGGAATTATACTGGATAATGGACAGGAAGCATCAATGGGATGAGATCTGGTTTTGGATTCAGAAGACCTGTTTTCAAATCCTGGCTCTGTCCCTTGCTACTTGTGTCCTTTAGCAAGTCACAAACTCTCTGGCTGCTGCATCAGTTTTCCTATCTTTCCAATGGAGAGAAAGTCACATTGAAAAGAATTTTTTCTTTCTATCTTTTCCTATCTTTCCAATGAAGGGATTTGGTTTAGATAACTTTGAAGGTCCCTCCCAGCTCTATCTATACTTTTATGATCATTAAGGTTACTCTGAGCTCTGTGGGTCTATTTTATTTTAGTAACACTCTGTCACCTGTATAAAAACATCATCTTATTGAATCTTTACAAGATCCCTGGAAAGCAGGCAGGGCAGATACTACTTTCTCCATTCTTCATTCGAGGAAGGTGAGGGTGAAAAGACTTTCTCCAAGATCCAGCAGCAAATTAGTGGCAGAGCTAGGACCAGAACCCAGAGCACCTAACTCCATGTTCAGGGCTCTTTGCACTCAACTTCATGTACCTCCTATAAACTGAGGTGAGTGGGGAGATGGCACAAGATAAGGCCACAGATCAGTGGGGAGGAGAGAGATGTTTTCCCTGCCAAGTAAAGAGGCAAGGAAATAGGATAACAATAATTATTATTCAAATAATAGGAATTGACATTTATATAGGCAGCAGTGGCAGGATGGATAAAATGCTATATCTGGAGTCAGGAAGACCTTAGTTAAAATTCAACCTCAGGTCCTTACTAGCTGCAAGACCTTGGGTAAGTAACTTACCATCTGCCTACCTCAGTTTCTTCATCTGTAAAAAAATATCACTTATCTCCCAGGGTTGTTGTGAAGAAAAAGTGAGATAATACTTGTAAAGCACTTTGCAAATCTTAAAGAGCTACATAAATGCTAGCTATTATTATTGTATAATACTTTAAGAAGTCTAAATTTCTTTAGAGTATATCATTTGAGTCTTACAACAACCCTGAAGTAATACTAATAATAAAATCTAGTATTTATCTAGCACCTCCTATGTGCCAGGGATGTGGTAAGCGCTTGGCAAATATTTCATTTGATCCTCACAACCACCCAGGAAGGTGGGTGCTATTATTGTCCCCACTTTACAGATGAGGAAATCACAGCAAAGAGGTTAAACGGCTTGCTGAAGCTCATGCCGCTAGTATCTGAGACTGGATTTGAATCCAGTTCTTTCTGACTTCAGACCCAAGCGCTCTATCCACCTTGGCATCTCATTGCATCTATAGGCAAATATCATAGGATTATTACACCCATTTTATAAACCAGAAGAATGAGGATTGGAGATAGTAAACCTAAGTGACTTGCCCATGGTCACAGACTGTACATCAGAGGCAGCATTCAAACCCTGTCTTCCTGAATCCAGTTCCAACATTCTTTCAAATGTGACTTTCTCTCCAAATTTGCAAACCTCTGTGGGTAAAGCACTTTACAAACACTTAATTTGGGCCTTTCAACAACCCTGTGAGGAAGGTACTATGGGTTTTGTTATCCTAAGATAAGGAAACTGAGCTTCAGAGAAACTGAGAGTGATTTGACCATGGTTACACATGTAGTATCAGAAGGATGTGAACCCAGGTATTTCTGAGTTGAAGTCCAGTCCTCAACTGCTTCCCACTTAACTGTCACGGTAGATACATGCTTCGTTGTCTTTTTTCTCTTTTTTCAACAGTACACACAGATATAAACACGCAGGCACACACACAAATATGTTTAGAGTATTCAATGTGAGGGAAACAGAGTGGTCCTGCTTTAGAGGGACCAGGATATCTCAGATCTTTGAGCTTGAAGAGAAATTAAGATGTTCTCGGGTCAACCTCCTTCTCTCCACCAGTGCAAAATGAAGGAATTTGTATAAACTAAGGCCCCCAGAGGAGAAGTGATTTGCTTAAGGTTACATTGTCAGTCAGAGGGTAGCTAGGTGGTGCAGTGGATAGAGCACTAGGCCTGGAGTCAGGAAGATGTGAGTTCAGATCTGGATTTAGACACTTGCTAGCTGTGTGACCCTGGGCAAGTCACTTAAACTTTATTTGCCTCAGTTTCTTGTCTGTAAAATGGGGACACACTGGAGAAGAAAATGGCAAATCACTTTAGGATGTCTGTCATGAAAACGCCATGGACAAGTCCATGGGGTCACACAGAGTTGTACATTACTCAACAACAACAACAACAACAACAACACTGACACTCATTGGCAGAGCCAAGACTAGCATAGCATCCAGGTCTCTTGACCAGTATGTCCACTGCTCTCTTCCTGTGAAGTTAAGAGAAGGCTTTGTGGAGAAGGGCACTAAAAGGGTTAAAATGAAGGTGAAAAGAGGTTGTTTTAGTGTCCCCTCTCATAGCCTGACTGGATCTGTACAGTAAAGACAGTACTTGTACTGCCTTCCTTCATAGGCTTATAATGAGGACATAGGATCATAGGTTGAGAGCTTGAAGGGGCCACCCAGTCCAGAACACTTGTTTTATTAATGAAGAAACTGAGGTCCAGATGGGTTCTTTAGATGTTAAAAAGCATGTTTGTGTACACCTTATCTTGAGCAAATCTGGAAGATAAATATGTAGATTTGCAACACAGACACATGGGAAGATTCTTCATTTTCTAAAAGGGATTTTTTACTTCTTTGCATCAGGTTTCTTTTAAATGTCTCTTGTGCATTTAGTCGATTAGTCAAATCATTCAGCTCCTACTTATTGAGGTACTATTGTGGGCAAGGCTTTAAGACACTCCTTGCTGGCTAAAGACAGGATTTGCCCCTGTGCTTCTGGGAGCTTCCCTCTGTCCTAAAGTGTGGCCTGCCTTCACTGTGCTCTATCAGTGACTGCCTCATGACACTGCTTCTCAGGGACAGGAAAAGGGTGACTCACCCTGCATCACTAACTCCCCTGCTTTAATTCTCTAGTGAGACAAGGTAGGCTGAGTGGGTGGAGAGAGGAATTTTGACAGTGCCATAACTAACCAAAGTCACAGGGCTGCCCCTCAACTCACACATACATACGTAGATAGACACACATATGCATATGTGTATATGCTGCACACAGAGATGCACTCACAAGCCTGAACCTATGCATGTACATACTCTTCTCTAAGCATGTACACATAAACACTCCTAAATATACACGCATGCATACCATTACACACATTTATCATAATATGGAAGCTATTTGGTTTATAATTCCCAACTGTAATTGTTGTTTCACTCATGTCTGACTCTTTTGGGGTTTTCTTGGTGAAGATCCTGGAGTGTTTTGCCATTTCCTTCTGCAGCTCATTTTACAGATGAGGAACTGAGGAAAACAGATTTAAGTGACTTGCCCAGTGTCACACAGGTAGTAAGTATCTGAGGAGAGATTTAAACCCAAGAAGATGAGTCTTCCTGATGTTGGCCCCAGCACACCACCACCCAGCTGCCCCATAATTCCCAACAAGTATTCTAAAGTGCTGTTCAGATTCCTTCTCCGCTCGAAGGTCTCTCTCTCTATTTTCATTAGGTTCTTAGCAACATAAATGGGAGAGATTTAGACAGTTGGCTGTGTGTTTTGTGGAGCAGGGTGGTGGGTGGATAGAGGGTGGAGTGCTGGAGGAGAATCCCTAAATCAAGCCAATATAAACACAAAGAGATTTTCTGTTTTCGAGGTACATGTCTCAAAACAGCATTCAGCTCCTTCTGCTTTGGTCATAATGGGTAATTCCTCAGGGGTCAGTTGGGTAGGAACATAGGATTTAGAGCTAGAAAGGACCTTAGAGGTCATCTAGTCTACTACCCTCATTTATAAATGAGGAAACTGAGGCTCAGTGGGGTTAAGTAATTTGTCCAAGGTTATACTGCTAGGAAATGGCAGAAACAGGATTTGAACTGAAATATTTAAAGTACCCTATAAATCTAGAACTTTTCCTAGTATAGCACACTGCCTCTACCATGTATATAGTGGTGGGTGGAAGGTAGATTCAGGAAGATAGGGGCACAGAAGTAGCTTTACTCCTTGCGGCCGGGCATCAATCTTCAGGTTTTTGTTTATCCCTTACAGAAACATATCTAATCACTCATGGCAACTTAATTTATCAAATAATTTCATTTCTGTCAGGAGGGGCTGACTAGACAAGGATACTTACAGGAAGGGGGATTAGCACAGTTTCTGGTACACAGTATGTGTCTAATAAATGTTTACTGAATTGGATTGGGAATTAATTCAAAAATATTTAAGTCCCAGGCACTGGAGATAAAAAAGTAAAAACAAAAATAGTCTCTGCCTTCAAGCTATTGTATTCTACTAGTGGTGAGGGTGAGCCATATATATGTAGATAAAGTAATTATGAAGGAAGTAGGGAGCACCTTAACTATTAAAAGGAGGAGAGGTGGGGAGCTCAGAAAGTAGAGTAGAGGGGAAAGAGACAGGTAAAAGAGAGGAGAGACCCAGACACAAAAGCCCCAGTACAAGCTATGCCATTTGGAAGAGTGTGAGCTAGGACAGTTGGCTTATGGTTCTTATTAAGTTCTTTTCATTTAAAAATACTTTAAATACTGTAAAGCATTATGCAAATATAAGATATTTTTATTATTGATTTGGACCTCTGAGTTCACTGGTGTAAGGATCACCCAGCATGGAAATTGCTTTCCACAATACAAATGAACAATTAATCCGTAATTTATGCTTTCAAAACAGAAGTTTTTAGTGTTTTCTGGGGACCCCCAGGGTCTCTAAAACTCTTTCAGGAAGTCCTTGAGGTCAAAATTATTTTAACAACAATATTAAGACTTTTAATTTCTAATAAAGTAAATATTCATAGATACAACCCATATAAACACAACTGCTTTTGGGGAGAAAAGTGCTAAATAACTTTTCAGAGCATAAAGGGGTCCTGAGGCCAAATAGAAATACTATCTTAAAGGTTTGTCTGGAAGCATTGAAAGGCTAAATTACTTACTAATCATAGTTACCATTTATATAGCACCTACTATGGTAGATAAAATAGATAACGTGGCAAAATTTTAAATGCCAGACACTGTCCTAGGTACCTTACAATTATTATTTTTTTTCTTTCTTTCTTTTTTTTTTTTTTTGGCTTTTGGCTTTTGGCTTTTGGAGGGCAATTGGGGTTAAATAACTTGCCCAAGGTCACACGGCTAGGTTTTTGTTTGTGTGTGCGTTAAGTGTCAGAGGCCGGATCCAAACTCAGGTCCTTCTGACTCCAGAGCCATTGTTCTACTCACTACGCCACCTAGCCGCCCTGTACAATTATTATTTCACTAGATCCTCCCTCCTGAGAGGTAAGTGCTATTATTATCTCCCATTTTACATATGAGGAAACTGGGGCAAACAGAAGTTAAATGACATACCCAGGACCATACAGTATCTGAGGCCAGATATAAACTCAGGTCTTCCTGACTTCACTATCCACTGTGCCACCAGCTGCCCATAGTCATATATCTATAATGTCAGAGGCAAGGCTGGAGATCAGGTCTTCCTGATGCCAGAGATGGTCACACTATATTGAGAGTAGTGGCTTTGTTTTTGCCTTCTTTGTATCTCTAGCATTTAGCAAGTGCCTGGAACATAGTTAAATGCTCAATAAATATTTGTTGTCTAACTAACTGATCATATCAATTGCTTTTCATTTATATTTTGTTTAGAACAACCATCATATTTAGGCTCTTTGAAGACAAGGATTGTCTTTCTTTTTATTAATTATATCCCCACCCAGAATTAACACAGTACCTGGTATACAGTAGGTATCTAATAAATGTTTATTGAACTGGATTGGGAATTAATTCAAAAATATTTATTAACTCCCTACTAAGTCCTAGGCACTGGAGATAAAAAGATAAAAACAAAAACAGTCTCTGCCTTCAAGCTATTGTATTCTACTAGTGGTGAAGGGGAGCCACATATATGTAGATAAAGTAATTATGGAGGAAATAGGGAGTACATTAACTATTAAAAGGAGTAGATGTGTGGAACTCAGAAAAACAAACAAAAGTACTATATGAAGTCGTACTTCAATTTAGCCTTGAAGGAAGCTATAGTTTCTAAGAGGTAGAAGTGAAAAAGTAGTGGGACACGAAATGGGATATGATTTATAGGGAAAAGCAAAAGGGCCAGTTTGACAGGGAAATGGTGAATGAAGGGGAGTAATATGAAATGAGCCTGCAAATATTCACTGGAGCTAAATTGTGAAGGATTTTAAATGCCAAATAGAAGAATTATTCTAGAGGTAACAAGGAGGTATTGGAATTTCTTGAGCAAGAGAGTTCCACGATCGATTTTTAAGGAATATCAATATGGCAGCTGTGTGGAAGATGGATTGAAGAGGAGAGAGATGTGAAATGGAGATTAATCAAGAGGGTATTTCAATTGTCCAGATGAGATGTGATGAAAGTCTGAGATGGAATGGGGGGCCATGTTATAGGAGAAGAGGGTATGGATAAGGTAAAATAGATAACATGGCAACTGAGAAGGAAGAGATAGGGAGAAGAACTAGGAGATGGCAGTGTCAAGATTGTTGTTGTTCATCCTTTGTTCTTGAAGAGGATGGATGACATTAGGAGAGTGGTGCCTGGACTTGCAAGTGAATTGGATTTAAGTGAGGCAGGGCTGTCCAAAGTCATTAGCCTCACTTTCTCCTCCAGAGTCACTGGAGTCCAGTGGCAAGACATAGGTCAGGATGACTGGTGATGGTCCCAGATAAAATGGGAGACCCTGGTCTTTTTAAACTAAGGTCTTTCCCAGGTCTCAGTTTGTCTGAGGCAAAACCTATTCAGTGATTAAAGGCTAGGTAAGAATTGAGGCAAAAGATGGCATAGTTTGACTTCACAAAAAGAATTAATCTAGAAGGGGAAGACTCTCAGAGTTTCTGGTCAGAACAGAAATAATTGCTATTTATAGTCACTCTAAGCCATCATAACCCAAACAATGAGCAAATGAGGCTTGGGATGGGACCTATTATTGGCCAATTAATGAGAGCCAGAGTGATTTAGGTTTAAAGGCAAAGTCAGTCAAGCAGCTACATTTGAATCACATTGGACTTTATTAAAGCCTGGTTTACTAGAGTTGTAATTTCAAGAATCATAAATGAAAACTACACGAGACAAAAAAAGTTAATTGTCCCAGTTTTAAAAATATGACAGAATAACTAAAAAGGGAAGAAATAAAATCTAGCCCCTGAACCCCAAGGTATCTTGTAAAGTATAATCAATCAAAATTTATATTCCTTTGGTCAGAGTACCCACATGTGAGGGTGTGATTCTCCACATAGACAGAGGTAAAAGAGGAGGAGGAAGAGCAGGAGCAGCAGCAGCAACATCAAGAAAACTTATGAAAGGGATTTCTGTCCAGGTGGTTAGCAGTGTCCAATACTACAGAGAAATCCAGAGATGAGAACTGAGAAAAAGTCATTGGGATGACCAATGAAGATACTGTTGGTAATAAAACAGAGTAGGGCCTAAAAAAGGAATAGTATGGTGTTTTGGAAAGTGTGCTAGAATTGGGTTTGGGTTTATCCTTGCTCTGTGCTTAATAATGTCAACAGAATTTTGAATTCAGTACTGGACAGGTCTCTAACCTGGGAATGACTGGAGCCAAAACAGAGCAGGCCAGAGGCAGTTTCATCAGGAATCAAGTAGTGATTTAATTAATTTTAGAGTGAGGAAAACACTTGCAAGTGGAAGTCATCCTGAGTGGGAGGGCTTGCCATACTGGGGATAAAGACAGTGCTTTTAACATACTGGGCTGGACTATGACATTTTTAGGTCTTGAGTTATTGCTCCCATGGGTCCTGTGGGAAGAGTATTGTCTCAAGTGTTGGGGGTTGTGATTACCATGATAGGAACAGGAGTATAGTATAAGGAGCAGGGATTGTGAGCACCTCAGAGATTTGAAGGAAGTTGGCTCTTAGGTCCCGGGAAAATATGGGGAGTGAACACCTGGTGCAATGCACTTTGCCAGAGGGTAAGTGCAAAGGATTATTAACAAGTTTCTTGCTGGGTCTTAGCTCTGAAAAACAGGGCATCTCCAACATATTTTGATGATAACTATGTGGTTATTCATTGGTCAGTCATTTAATTTATCTGAAGATCAGTTTCCACATTTGTTCAACCATTTTTCAGTCATGTCTGACTCTTTATGAGGGTTTTCTTGGTAAAGATACTGGAGTGATCTGCCATTTCCTTCTTAAATTCATTTTACAGATGAAGAAACTGAGACAAATAGGGGTAAGTGACTTGCCCAGAGTCTGAAAAAAGGGAATAATAATTATTGTGGTTTTGAGAAAACTATTTTGAAAACCCTAAAATATAATATTATTAAATATATTATTACTAATTAATTTATCAAATAGCATTTGCATGTAGCCTATTGTGTGTAGGGGCCAGTAGGTGAAGCAGTGGATAAAGTGCAGGGCCCTTGAGTCAGGAAGACTCATCTCCCTGAGTTCAAATCTGTCCTTAGACACTTACTAGCTGTGTGACCCTGGGCAAGTCACTTAACCCTGTTTGCCTTGGTTTCCTCATCTATAAAATGAGCTGGAGAAGGAAATGGCAAAACCCCAAATGGGGTCACAAAGTTGGAAACAACTAAAACGACTGAACAATAACAACAAAAGTATGCATAGACCTTGTATGGTAGGTACTTAAAGAGATACAAACATAGTTTATTAAGACTATAGAGCAAAAAAAATAGACATGCATAATATAAAACACTACATGAAAAGTGCATTAAAGATATATAGAACTAAATTCTATGTGATATACCTGTGTGTATCAAGGCAGATTTCACAGAGGTGGTAGCATTTAAGTTGATTTTTAAAGGGTGGGTAGAGATTATTAACAGGCTTTGAGGGATTTTTCCATCTAGAAGGAAAACTGTGGGTGTCATATGACTCACAAAGCATAACTTTGGATGGAATTTGATTACAACCTCATTCATGGCACTTTGAGCGTGAAGAAGGATCATGAAGAGTCCTCCCCCGATCTTGTCCCCAGCTTTGAATCATATATACCTTAAATCACAAGAGCTTTGGGGAAATTTTTTATTTCCTTCAGATATCAGATGAAGATTTATCCCAAACTATGCCTCAGCCCCTGGCAATCCTTCAACATATTTGGCTCACAGTTCTTTATTTTTTTTTTCACAGAATCACAAAACATCATAGTTAAAAGACTCTGGGTTTAAGTTCTGGCTCCTCTACTTAATTCTATGTGACTATAGCCAAGTTGTTTCAACTCTCTAGGCCTCAGTTTCTCCATCTGTAAAATGGAGAAGTGGACTAAATTAAGCTTTAAGTCCCTTCCAGCCTTCACAATTTGTAAAACAGCAGATATCACAGAAAGATTTGGAGATCTCAAGGGTCATCTAGTCTGACATGATGCTGACCAAGAATACCCTCTAAGTTATCTAATCTTTACCTGAAAACATCCTGATCAGGAACCCACTAACTTCTGAGGTGGCCCATTCTATTTTGGGGACATCTCTGATTATTGGGGATTATTCTCTTAAATCAACTCTGAATCTTCCACTCTGCTACTTCTACTATTTCTTCCTAATTTTTCCCTATGGAAACCAGCTGAAAAAGTCTAATTCCTTTAGAGAGTCCTTTCAATATTAGAAGATGAGTTTTCCAGCTGGTGTTCCAGTTTCTAGAAATGCTTTCACAGAATCACACAATCTCAGGTTTGGGAGGGACCTCAAAAGCTATTTAGTCTGACTCATAGCTGAATAATTAATAACAATAATTAACATTTGTATAGCACTTACTATAGCGCTATGCTAAGTGCTTTACAATGAACTCATATGATTCTGACAACCTGGGATGTAGGTGCTATTATTATCTCTGTTAACAGATGAAGAAACTGAGGCAGAGGTTAAGTTACCCAGAGTCCCACAGCTAGTGTCTAAGGTTGAATTTGAACTTAGGTATTCCTGACTCCAGGCCTAGCACTTTGTCCACTGTGTTACACAGATGCCTAGGAATAAAGGAATAAAAATCCCTTCTACAACATAGTGAGGATTCATATAACCTTGGCCTTAAAACCTCCTAGGTGGAGGAAGGGGGTGGTAGTGCTGCTTCCCTCTGAAGAAAAGGCATTTCATTTTTGAACAGGTCTAATTGTTATGATATTTTTCCATATGTGAAGCCAAAATTGATGTGTGTGTGTGTTTATAAAAAATAGAGAATTCAAGTCACTGGGTTCAGATGACGTATATTCGAGAGATAGAGCTGACAGATGTAATTATGTTTTCAGAAATAGATGTTGCTTGTAAAGGTAAATTGGGGACACACGATTAATTGGCTCTATTGTGAGCAGGTCACATTTTACCTTCTGGTGAGATTACCCAAAAATGGTTTCAACTTTTCCACCCCACTTCCTTCCTTCAATGCTGCTCAGCACCATGTTAGAATCTTGCCTGTGTGTCCTTTCCATTCTCTGTGTTTCTAGGATCATGGAGAATCATTTATATTGTAGAATTTTAGATTTAGAAGGTCTTTACTTAGAGATTGTCTAATCTAACCTTACTTTATAGACAAGGAAGCTGGGGTCACAGAGGGAGTGACTTACTCGATGTCATGGATAGTAAATGGCAAAGTTGTGAGAGAAACCTAATTTTAAAAATTTCATATCCAGTACTGTAGAGCTTTCAAGGCAAAACAACTCTGTCACCATCTGGCATAAGCCTTAGGGCAGGGGGAATTAGCATTGCTGGCTAATCAATTAGAGATAATTGCACATATTATTAGCAAATAAAAATCATACTGGAGGCTACAAAGCTTCTTAGGCAGGGCAAAGTAGAAAGTCGGCCCCACAGTGCCATCTAGCAGGAAAGGACTGGAATATGGAATCACTGTCTTTTCACACAGAGCCCTTGATGTTCAGTACTATGCTTAAACATGGTTTTGTTTTCTTAATAGATGGGTATAAAATTTGTCTCTCTCAAAAGGTAAGCTCTACCAAAGCTGAGACCCTATTTTCTTCTCCCACCTCTAAGGCAGCTCAGTGCTGGATATCCAGCAGAGAGTCAAGAAATGTTTTGAGGGAAGTATGTAGAGTAAACCTTGGTTTGAATCTTGGCTTGACTATGTCTTTGGGCCTCAGTTTCATTATCTTCAAAATAAGGGAGTTGGACTAGATCATCTCATCCCTTCCAGATCTAAATCTATGATCCTATTTTTCTCAGCATGGAGATTTACATGATGTAATGGAAAGAATACCATATGTGGAGTCAGAAGACCTACATATGAATTCTAGCTTTTCTACTTACTATCTGTGTGACACTGGACAGGCCAGTTGAGCTCTCTGATCTTCTACTTTCTTTCTTATGTCAAAATGAGCTAAATTTGCCCTGGATGATATCTCTGGTTTCCTCTTGCTCTAAATCCTGTGATTCCAGCTGCTCCCTGAATTGAACAGCATTTTCCCCAATGATGACCTTGTACTTTCATACCATCTGGTAAAAATAGAAGGCTGAATATGTGCCAAAGGCTTTGTGTGAATCACACCACTGAAATGAAGAGTCACAGCCTTCCTCAACCTGGCAAAATTGTCTGGCAAGTGGGTCAAGATGTGGGATGTTGAGAAACAGAAATTGTCTTCTCTGTTCTGTGGCTGCCTTGCTGTGTGGCTTTAGGCTAGTCATGCACTGAATCTCCTTGGGTTGGCTTCCCCTGAATGGTACAGACATAATATTTTTTTCCCATCAGGGTAGCTGTGTTCACCTCAAAGTCCTGTATCCTAGGCTGGGAAGGGAGTGGAGTCTCCTGTAGGAAACGTGATCACTTCTACCTCCAGGAAAAAGAGATCTGACACTCTGTGATGAAGTTGTAGGAATGATTATTATTATTTTTGAAGTGCTATAGTCTTTCAAACCCTTGAGTGACTATGAAGGGTGAAGCTACTTTGTTATAATTAGTTGCTGGTGACAAAGGCAAGATTATCAGCTTTTAGCTCACATTTATACAGTGTGTGAAACTTCTCAAAGCACTTCGTGTACAGTAGTTTTGTGAAGTAAGTTAGTATTTCCCATTTTAGAGATGAGGAAACTGTCTTAGATAGGAGTCAAAGTGCTTCCCCCATGGTCACAGAGCTAGTAAGCTTCTCCTGATTCTAAATCCATCCCTATACCACATCTTCACTCACAGTTTTCCAGGTCCAGGGCAAAGTACCCAATAAGGGCCTCAAAATCACACCAGGATAGGAAATCAGGAATCGAGTTAAGGATCAGGGAACTTCTGCCACACATAATGTCATAAATCACTTCTTGTGAGGTGTGAAACAGGACTTGGCCAGGCCAAACCCATTGGAGTAAGAGCACCGGGGAACAGTAGAAAAGGAGCCTTCCACTCAGGAGGATACTCCTTAATTTCAAATTCATAGAATCATAGACTCTATCATGGACCCAGAAATGAAAGGGAACCCATCTAATCCAACTCCTTCACTTTACAGAGGAGGAAGCATAGTAACTTGCACAGGGGAACTCAGTAAGTCAAGGGAAGGCCCAGGAATTTTACCTTGGCCTATAGACTTCCTATTTTAGGGCTCTTTCCTACACTCCAGATGTGGGGTGATCCCGGCCAGCCATTTCATAACTGGTGTTTGTTTATAACAAGGGGGACTGGGTGAGAGAAAAGTGCATGCCAGCTGTGGGCTCAGAACACAGCCCATTATAAATCAGGGGGAGAACTCCACCTATGAAAAAGGGTTCATAACACCTGGGGAAACTCAGTAAACTTTCCATGAATAGTTGGCTTGCAAGATTTCCAAAGCAGTGATATCCAAAGGAATGGGCGAAAGAATCATGGAATCATGGAATTAGAAGGGACCTCAGATGTTCCCTAGTACAAACTGTTGCCAAATACAGGCTCACTGAGCTGTCTTCTGCCTCTCAATCATATGATCCTATGAATTCTGTCTCCTGTATCCATGACATCTAGTGACCTCTTCTATGCTTGAAAACTTTCAAAAATCAGAAACTTGTTGCTTGACTCTGCATAGTTACTACATGGGCTTTCTTTTCTTTTCTTTATTGGTTAACCAATAAGGGATGTAAAGGGGGATGTCCTAGGGGGAATAGGATAGGGAAAAAAAGGAAAAGAAAAGAAAGGAAGAAAAAGAGGGGGAAATGAAAAAAAGGAAAAAGGGTTATTGAGGCATGTTTAAAAAAGTATAAAGAACAGAAAGAAGCACAGTCAAAGCAGTACAGTTTTTTTTTTTTTGGAGGGCAGTTGGGGTTAAGTGACTTGCCCAAGGTCACATGGCTAGTTTTTGTGTTAAGTGTCTGAGGCCAGATTTGAACTCAGGTCCTTCTGACTCCAAGGCGGGTACTCTATTCACTGCACCACCTAGCCACCCCTAAAGCAGTACAGTTTTGAAAACCACAGGTTGGATGCATTTTAGGCTTAAAAAGAAAAGCCAATTGTAGCAGCAGCAGCAGCAGTAGTAGTTGTAATAGCTTAGCATTTATAGGGTATCTATTATGTTCCAGGCATTGTGCTAAACACTTTACAAATATTCCATTTGATCCTTAAGTGCTATTATTCTCTCCATTTTATAGTTGTGGAAACTGAGGCAAAAAGAGGTTAAGTGACTGATCTAAGGTCATACAGCTAGGTGGCAAAGTGAATAGAACAGTCAGTGATCCTGGAGTTAGAAAGATCTGACTAGCCTCACATACTATTATTAGATGTGTGACCTTGAACAAACCACTTAACCTCTGCCTCATTTCTCTCAGGGTTATTAGGGAGATCAAATAAGATAATATTTGTAAAGCACTTAGTACAGTGTCTGGCACACAGTAGGAGTTTAATAAATGCTTCTGAAGTTGTCTGTAATAGATATCTGCAATTTCATGTGCAATCCTTTTTTCTGTTCTACCATGTACATAAAAATGGCCATTTTATTTGGTGTTTGTTATGAATTAAAATAAATATTTAAAAAAGAAAAAAGTCAGAAACCTGTTCATTTACATAGCATCCCATTCCATTTATAAACCTTGAAGTTCTAGGTAAGCACAGATATAGTAAAAGACCAGCCAACCTAAGATAGTCTTATCAGAGGTTTGATCACTAGGTGGTAAATATTTTATGCCATTTAGTTAAATCTGACAAGCATTTATTTTAAATTGATGAGTCAAGCATTTATTCTCTTCTATGTGTCAGGCACAGGGCTAAGTGAACTACCAAGAAAGGTAGAAGCAGTTCTGCCTTCAAGAGGTTTACATGGTATTAGGGCAATAGGCTAAGTACCCACAAGATTGTTCCAGTGGGGAAAGTACTGGTAATCTGAGGGGGATTAGGAAGGGCCTCCTATACACAATGGCATCTGGGCTGTGATTTAAGGAATCTAAGTATACTATGATACAAAATGGAGGAATGAATACATTTGAGAGAGTATCTAGTAAGCTAGTTTGTTTGGAATGGTAAGTAGAGGCAGTTAATATGAAATAAGGTTGGAAAGATAAGTGGAAGTGAGCATGGAGAAATATAAACACTAGGCTGAGGATTTTGTAGTTTATTCTAGAAACAGCAAAGGGCTATAGCTAGCCAAGGAAGGACACAGTCAAACCTGTGCTTTAGGAATATCACTTTAGCAGCCATATGACCAGTGGATTGGAGAAATGAGTGACTGGAAACAAGAAGACCAATTGTGAAGCTCTTGCAGTAGCCAGTGGAGAGCTGTTCAGGGTTTGAACTAGGGTAGTGGCTTATGGGAGTGAAGAAAAGAGGAACTGATGAAAGGGATGGCCAAACATAGAATGTAGTTTGTGACCCATGTAGGTGGTCTCAGCTGTCTTTCTCAATCCTGCAGTTTGCAAAGAAAAAGCCAGAAATCTTTTTGAAAAAGCATGCTGCACCAATTTTACACTTATCTGGCATGGTCTTGACTGTAGTCAAGACAGATTAGAAAGGACAAGCCAAGAAACTGCTAGCATTAATGGAAAACTGTGTAGGTGGATGGAAGTACCCACAAAGTACTTTAAATAAGTGTTCTTTTTTTTCCCCCCATCCACTCTAATTATCAGGAAGTTCCTTCTTAGCATAAAGATGTGTTAAGAATCTGCTCCCCGGGGCGGCTAGGTGGCGCAGTGAATAGAGCGCCGGCCCTGGAATCAGAAGGCCCTGAGTTCGGAGCCGGCCTCTGACACTTAATTCACACGAACAGCAACAAAAAAAAAACCTAGCCGTGTAACCTTGGGCAAGTTACTTAACCCCAATTGCCCTAAAGGGGCGGCTAAGTGGCGCAGTGATGGAGTTGGGATGACCCGAGATCAGATCCGGCCTCAGAAAATGAGCACCCACGCATAAATAATGACTAGCCGTGTAACCTTGAGCAAGTTACTTAATCCCAATTGCTTTAAAAAAAAAAAAAAGAATCTGCTCCCCTATAGCTTTGTTCATCATTTCCAGTTCTCACCTTTGGATCACCTAGCACAAGTATAGGGCAAGGACATTAACTGCTCACTAAGAATTTAAAGAAAGATGTGTTTTTTTTTTCACAATATGACTAATATGAAAATATGTTTTGCATGATTGCACATGTGTAACCTATTTCAAATTGCTTACTGTCTCAGGGAGGGGGGCAAAGAGAGAGGGAGGGAAAGAATTTGGAACTCAAAATTTAAAAAATGAACGCTGAAAACTGTTTTTAAGTGTAATTGGAAAAAAAAATAAAAAGTATTAAAAATTTATAAAAAAGAATTTATAGAAAGATTAATCTCTGGAACCCTGCTTGTATGCAAATGCAGTTCTATGGAGGTTCCGAGGCCCTTGGTCATCAACATCTTGGTTGCCCCCTTCTCTCGCCTTTCATTCCCCTCCCCCCCTTGATTTTTGTTTTTCCTCAAAGAAGAAAACGCTCCCTTCCCCATGCACCCCCACAGCTTCTGCCTCAGGCTCCAATACCCCGTCCAGCCTCAACTCTGCTCAGCCTGAAGCTTCATCTCCAGGACTGGAGCTACTTTTCTACACAGAAACGTAGGAACACGCTGTTTGAGAGCAAGCGGAAGGCGCCGGCCGAGGGTCACGTGTCCACGGCGAGCCCAGGAGTGGGCAGGGGCGTGTTGGGTGCGTGGAGGGAAGGGAACGCGTGGCGCGCGTGGGGTGGGAGAACGTGTTGCTCGCGCTGGGAGGGGAGACGTATTTTGTGTCTCTTGCTGCGGTCTTGGAGAGGAGAGGAGCGGCGCCGCGTGGGAGAAGGGAGAAGAGATACTAGGGCGGCTCCGCTGTAGTTCGCTAGAGTCATGGACGACTGGGACCCCGACCCCAGCCAAAGGCCCTTCTGCACGGGAGAACCAAGGGATCCAGCCTGTATTGGGCACAGGTGTGAAACCAAAGGTGGAGGGGAAGGTTCTTTTAAAGGTCAAGGCTTCAACTCCTGGGTTAAGGATAGAGGAAGAATCACGGGAATTTGCCCCTCTTCCATTCTTCTACCTAAGCCTCTCTGGCCTGTCTTCAAACGTTGTGCGTCCCCCCACCCCAGCAGGATCACCCGTCTATAACTTCCACTCCAGCCATTCCCAATAGCCTAGCCTTCTGCCTTTAAACCCCAAATATTATTGTCTTGCCTCAGTGTCCTACTATTAACCTCGAATAGCCGCTAGTCCTCAGACCCTTAACCCCCAAATCCCACCACCATTTCTGTCTCCCTCAGTGCATTTGGGAAAGGGGTAGTGGAGGTGGCAGAGATAGGTAGGCTTGGGGAAGAAGATGGGGTGGGAGGAAGTATAGGGGCGTTTAGAACGTGAGTGAAGGTCAGTCTGAGAGTTTGAGGTTATTAATGTGTGCCATCACCTCACACCACAAAGCACAGCTACAGACTTACCCTATTTTGATGTCTTGGCTGTTAGCTTTTTGGGGTTCCATTGTCTCTAATTCAGTGTCTAAGCAGATAATTTTAAGGGTGCAGTGTTTGTGTTTTTCCCTTCTTGTCTTCTTCTCTCTGGTTCCTCTTTCAGCTCCTCAAGGGCCAGTGCCTGGTTCTCTGAGGGTAGTGTTGGGGACTCTGGAGTGTCCAGAGATATGTCAGAGGCTTTCACTGTTGCCCAGGTACAGATCCGAAAGCAGAATGCTATCACAGAGAGAGAAAGAAGGTGAGGGCCTGCCCCTTGTGCAGGGGGAGGGTCAAAGAATAGCCTTGTATTAATGTGTCAACCATTCAGCCTGGTCAGGCCCCCTTAGGGAGGGGAAAAATAGAAAAACTTCTATGACAATGTTTTAAGCAGATAAGAGAATAAGTGTTTATTTTCCTTGCCAAATGGATCAACTCAAAGATTGGGAGAACCCAGGAATTAAAAAAAACAACAGCTCTAAATGGTGAAGTTAAGTATGAGGGAGATGATTTGGTGTTATTTTATTAGTTGGAAAAAAAAAAAGAGAGAGAGAGATAGTGACAGTGAGGTGATGATCCCGAGGGTTCTTCATTCTGGTCCTACCTTCACCCAGTAATGCTACACAATTGTGATCAAGTTACTGTGCTATTTTTTTGCCTCAATTTTTCAAACTGTAGGATGGTAACCGATAATTTTAGCTCCTTTTCCACCTGCCAGTTTTAGAATTGACAGATGGCTAAAGCCCTTGGAAAAAAAAATTTTTTTTGAAGTATCCATTTGTTGGGTCTGAATGGATACGCCTGGAAATTTGGATATTTTGATATTCTGGTGTTTAAACCCAGCCTAGGAGGAGTGTCCTAGAGGACTCTGACTGTCTTGGAAAAGGGGGAAAAAAATCTACCCTTTTCATTGACATCATAGTTCCCCTATATAATTATGATATTACTAGGATTTGTAGTGTAGTAGATAGTAACTGATCTCAGACTTAGGAAGACCTCTATTAAATCTTGCCACTGACACATATTGGCTATAAGGCCCTGAGCAAGTAACTTAATTTGCCCCTGGGCAACTCTCTATGACTATATGTTATAAAACAATTGTTTATCTGCGTTGGTAGAGAAAATTTGCTCAAAAGGAACTCCTAATAGTGAGGGAATCATAGTTCCAGACCAGTAAATCCCCAAAATATAGGCTTAGGGAGTTTAATTTGTGGTCAAGATTAAAGAGTCATTCATTGGCCGCTAAATGGAGTTGACTCAGACCCACAAAACCAAAGCATCACCATTCCCTTGTAGGACAACTGAGCTAAGCAACCATCAACTTATAAGTATATGGGACTTAGTGTTTTCATTGTGTATCTCAGCTATTCTCTCCAGAGGAGTGAGACTCAAACATGGATTGTTTGTTTATCTGGGCATGGGGGTGGGGCTGCTTGGGTATAAACAGGAAACGAATCTCTGTAAGTTGTGAACGGCTTCGAATCCTGCTGCCCAAGTTTGAAGGTCGTCGAGAGGACATGGCCTCCATCCTGGAGATGGCTGTACAGTATCTAAAGCTTGCTCGAACTCTTGTGCCTGCAGAAGAACAGAGTACCGTGAGTTTGATATAAATATCACAGTTTGAGTAGGTCATCTTTGTAATTGCTATGATGTGTCCCATTATGTGGAACAAGGCTTCCCTGGGTCAGGAAAGGAGTGATGTGTTTTTTAAGGCATGAGTCTTCAATCCTGATTATTAAATTACAATTTATCATCATGGATGATGCCTGAGGACCAACACTACATTCCCTTCAAATTGCTGAATATTTCCACTTTCCCTCTGTGTGGGAATCCTCCTGTAGAGTCTACATATATTCCAAAAAGACTTCATTTGGGGGTATCTTGCTGTCTTCTACTCCCATTGCCAGGGTCCTGCAGGGATGCTGGCTCTATGCATGAATGTTTAAATTACAGATTCTTGCTCCCTCGGAGGAGGTATGTCAGAAGTGGCAGAAGAATGTGTTGATTCCAAATACCAGAAAGCAGATTTCAGAGATGAGAGCCTTTGATACAGCCAGGTTAGTATTTCAACATTTAATAAATCCTTTACTTAATTTCCTTCCTCTCCCCCACCTCTCCCCCCGCCCCAAAAAAAGATAATACAACTAATTTCTAGGGATGGGGACTAGGCATGGATTTCATTGGTTGTGATAACTCCCTCTACCAAATCAGGTTGGTATCTTTGTTACAATTTATACTCCTAGTTGCCTGAAGAGCTAAGAGGTGAATTGACTTGCTCAGTCTTCAACTAATATGTATCAGAGGCAGAACTGGAATCCAGGTCTTCCTGCTTTGAGGCTAGCTCTATAGCTATTATCCAATTTATGCCTATCAACTCATTTATAAAACGGATGAAATTTCAAGACACTATCATACCTTCTAAGATTAACTTTTGGAATAGTGGGAAGGGCACTGGATTTGGAGTCAGAAATCCTAACTTTGCCATTTACTGCTTTTTTTACTTGAAGGCTTTAAATTTTTTAAGGTACTTTACCTACATTCGCTCTTTTGACAGATATGAAGATGGTTTGTAAAGTACAGATTGCTAGATACATCCTTCACAAAAGTCCTGTTAGAATCCCCTGCCTGGATAGGGAGGTGATTCAGGGTTTTTGTGTTTTATGCCAACAAGATGAAAAGTATGACCTTCTAAGCTGAACGTTCTTTGAGTGGGAAGTCTCATTCAAAGACCAGCCTAGCTAAAGGTAGAGAAGCTCAGGACCATGTGAACATAAGACTTATATTGTATTTTAGATCAGGGCTTCTTAAACTTTTTCCACTTGAGATTCTCAATTTAAGAAGCATTGTTTTAGACAGCTCTTGCTGTATAGAGTGCAGGTGGAATAAACGATTGGATCATTTCTACAAGCAGTAGTGTGATCTCAGATTTGGGCCCTCTTACATGGTTAGGGACAGTGGAAGTTAGTGGGAGAAGGGCTTGTCATGTGGTAGAAAGTATCACGTATGTATTGAATGTGCCCACATTAACAGCAAAGGTCTTTGCTGGATTTCATGCTGTGGTCAGTTCCCCAATTCTTTTAGGCAAGTATGGAAATTCTGTTATAAAATTTATTTTGGATCAGAGTCATAAATTTAGAGTTGGAAGGGACTCCAACATAGCCTGCTACTTTGGGGAAATTAAAATTAAAAAATCTGAAAATGCCTTTAACTTTTTGGAAGTCTTTGCCTGGAAGCCTCAGTTAACTGTCAGTGTCTTTCATTGGTCAGACAAAGGGGATCCCCAAGCTTCCCGACCACTTCTGTGGAAAACAGCAAACCAGCACTAAGGTTGGGTGAGTCTGTGGATAATGCCTTGGAAGACACATGTTCTGTCTTTGAAAAAGGTAAGTCAGGGGCCGAGCCTATTGGAAACCTTTCCCCATCAACAGACTTGACTCATGAGGGAGTCTCTGAGCTGTGATTAGAAGTTCAATGTCAGATCTCTGTTGGTAAAAGATACGTTCTAACAGAGCTGGTTATAAAGTAAACCTTATTTCTTCCCAATTGACTTCAATTATAGAATTGCAACTATGTTCCCATGAATATAAATCCTTCAATAGATTGACCTGAATATCTTGGAGTAGGGAGAATTAAGACAAAACCTGGGCGTGGGGTTTTTTGTTTGTTTATTTATAGTACTAATCTCATTCTGGATTCTTCTTTCTTATACTTCAATATAGATATTTATCTGTATCTTAAATGTAGATATCTATTAACTTTCCTATCAAAAGAAGGAAAATCTTCCTGTGTTCCTCTTTTGGTTCATGCTGTTATTCATTCCTTCTACTTGTATCTGCTGCTCTGCCTGGTTTTAGTTCCATGGAACGAGATACCCCTTTGTTCCCCCTCCCCCAATGTTAATTATGCAGTATATAAGACAGTATTATTATATAATGCTAATATATAATAAAACATTAATTGTATCCCCTGCACTTAGCACAGTGCCTGGCACAGAGTAAGTGGTTAATAAATGTTTATTGGATTATTGGATTGTCTTCTCCATCATCCCTAGTCTTTCACTTCAATCTTTCCTTGTCTCCTTCTTTCTTCCCCACAGCTTACAAACATACCCATGTCTCCCCATTCTCAAAAAAATATCACTTGATCTAAATTATCTATTGTCCCATATCTCTTTTCCCTTTTGTGGCTAAATTCTTTCAGAAGTCCATCTATGATTGATGCCTCTACTTCCTTTCCTCCCACTCTCTTTTTAACTCTGTGGTTTAGCTTACATCCTCATCATTCAACCAAAAACGCTTTTTCCAAAATTAGCAATGATATCTTAAGTGCCAAACTTAATGGTCTTTTAAAAATCTTCATCTTTCTTGACTTGTCTGCAGCCTTCAACGGTGTTGAACGTCTTCTTTTCCTCAGTACCCTCTGGTCTCTAGGTTTCATGGTGCTATTCTATCCTGGCTCCTCTCCCACCTGACCATTGCTTTTCAGTCTCTTTTGCTGGGTCTTCATCCGAGTGGCTGTTCCCCAGGTCTGTCCTGGCCCATCATGTCTTCTCCCTTTTAAATAGTTCACTTGGTGATCTTATCAACTCCCATGGCTTCAATTATCATCAGCTCTGTTGATGATTTTCAGAAATGTTTTTCCCAGCCTTCTTTCCTAACCCCTAGTCTCATCTCCAGCTGCCTGTTGGACATCTGGAACTGGATGTCCCATAGACATATTAAATTCAACCTGACCAAAAGTGAGCTCAGTATCTTTCCCCACTAAAGTCTCTTCCCCTATCCACCAAGTCACCTAGGCATATAGCTTAGTTGTCACCCTCAACTTCTCAAACTCCCCTTCTCCCCCAGTAACCAATCTGTTGGCAAGCCCTGTAAATTTTAATCTTCATAATATGTTTGCAGGGACGGATAGAGTGCCAGGCCTGGAGTCAGGAAGACTCACCTTCCTGAGTTCAAATCTGGCCTCACTTGCTGTGTGATCTTGGGCAAGTCACTTAATCTAGTTTACCTCAGTTTTTTCATCTATAAAATGGGCTGGAGAAGGAAATGGTAATCCACTTATGTATTTTTGCCAAGAAAATCCCAAATGGGATTACGAAGAGTTGGACATGATTGAAATGAATGAACAACAACAGATTTATTTGCTCCCTTCTTCCTCTGACACTGTCACTACCCTGGTGAAGACCCTTAGTACCTCTCTATTGGATTATAGCAATAGCCTTCTGGTTGGTTTTCTTAAGTCTTTTCCTACTTTAGATCATCATCTACCTAGCTATCAGATTAACCTTCCTAAATAGCCTATCTGATCAAGTCACACACCCCCTCTACCTCCACCCCCAGTCAATAAATTCTAGTAGTTCCCTATGGTCTTAAGGGTCAGATATAAGTTTTGTTTGCCTTTTAGTCCTTCGCAACCTGGCTTCTTCAGGTCCTAGAATCTGAGGATTTCTCCTGGCCAGGGATCTTAGAGACCCAGAGAGGATGAAGTGGGTTGCCCAGGGTCACCCAGGCAATATTGAGAGTCTGAATTCAAACTCACATCCTCTAGCTCCAAATCCAGTGAGCTTTCTTTTACTCCTCCCCTGCCTGTTTTGCCCTATATATGCTGTGCGTCCTCAGGCTCAACTGAAGGCTTATTGTAGACACTGACTCGGCCTCTTTTTTCGTCTTTCCTTCTTTGTTCCCTCTCAGGTGCTGAGTATAAGGCTTTAATTGCTCGGGGTTGGGAATCATGCCAGGGTTGATACTTTTTAGCTTTGTGACCTTAGGGCAAGTCTCTTAAATTCTCTTAGTTTCAGTGGTGGGGGATGGAGGAAACATTTTATAAACCTTGAAGTTATACAGAAGCAAAGTCCATTAAGGGATTTCATATTATTTCTTGCCAGAACAGGAATTTATCCTGGGGCCTGAGCTAAGCAGAAAGTGGGTGTTTGGCTAGAAGGGGGATCCAGAGAGTTGGGGCTATTCATTCATGTGGTACTGACTGATTTTTTTCTAAAGGGCGTTCAGATTTGGCCCTGCTACCTCCAGACCCAAGTCTCTCTGATCCTCCTGTGCGCTCCTGTGGAAGGACCCCTTCTCTGCCTTGGCATTCCCTCTTGCCACCAGCTTTTCCTCTAGAGACCTCAGCAGTGGGGAAATGGCCAAGTCTGGTAGGAATCCGTCCTGGGGAAGCCATGTCTCAAGCACAGCTACTGAGGAACACACATGAGTCTTCTGATGTCTTGATGATACCCCCTCTGGATACCAGGTACAAACCCCTGTGTGTTCGTACCAGCATCCACAGTTACATACTTCCCAGCAAATCCTCATTAGCCTCGTTCCTTTTCCCTGATTACCAAGTTTTGCTTGGGTACAATGCAGTGAATATAAAACTCTATTTTATGCATACAAATAGTGGAAACAGAGCACTGATAATCCAAAATAGTAAATAGTAAAGTTTGGTTTTTCCATGGATGGGTTTTTTTTTTTTAACAGTTTTCCTTTCCTAATTATCTTTTTGCTTTGCCTGATATAAAAATTAGTTTGCATTCCCTGAGCACACAGCAGCTGGGACGTGGGAAGGGCTGTGGGGGAAATGTTTTGGATGATGAGAAGTCAGCCAAGGATTAAAAAAAATCCATGGATAATTCAGAAAATGGATGCAATATTTCAAATAATAGAGAACTATTATTGTATTATCTCTTTTTTCTTTTCCTCCTTTTTTTTTGCATGTAATACTCTGCCTTCTGATCTGAACTCCTTCTCCCCCCTTCATTTCTTTTGGATGAAAAATATAATTCCCCTCCAACAAGGACAGACCAAAGATACCTGTGTTGTCAATGCATGAATATTCACAAATGGATTCTTTTTGCTTTTAATTTCAGGTCAGTGTCAGAATCTGAAGTAGAAGATGAGATGCCTTTCCTGCTGGGTTCTCACGCTGACCAGTGGCTTGGAGATCAAGGTGAGGCATCCTTGAGGCTTGCCAGGCTAGGATACTCAATAGTATACTGGAAAAGGAAGTAGAAATTGACCTTTTTATGCAGGGAGAACTAAGCTTTCACCCCTAAATGCTTCCCATGATAGAAGGGGCCCTGAGGGTTGGATGGAGGGGAGGGGAGTGTATATGTGTAAGTATGTGTATTCCAGACAAAATCAGGTTTGAATTCCAGCTTTGGTCTGCTATGGTCTATGGAAAACTATTGGCTCTTTATGGGTCCCAGTCCCCTCATCTGTAAAGTATAATTAATGGATAATTTAAAGACCATTGTGAATATTTTGTGGGGTAAATCCATTATACTTGCAAGTGTATGCCCCTATTGTTCTCAGGGCGTGGAGGTGACACAGGGTTTTGAACACTAGGGTACTAGAACACAAGCTCTTACTAGACTGGACAGACTTAAAGATGGGGTTGGTATGTAGTGTGTCATCTGAAGACCAGTCTTAACTCTGTGCAACATGGCTTTTCACACAGACCTTGGCCACCAGGTGATGAGTTTTTGTGGTCATAGCAATTTATGATAAACAAGGCAGGGAAAGTGAGAGATCTGCAGAAGTGGAGGGAGTGTTCACACTGATAAGACCAGAGCTCTTTGGACATTTTCATGCATCTAGTCCAAGAAGCATTAAGAACCTATTGTGTTCAAGGCAGTGTTCTGTTTAATAGGGGAAGGAAGGGGTGTGCTCCTGTGATTCTATTGATGTAGGGATCTCCCAGATGAAAAAATTCCATCTACCAATACAGGTTGGCACTTTTTCTGCAACTTACAGTTTCAGTGAGTAGCCTAGAGCAGTGGTAACAATTTAATTAGAGGCAGGGCCAATAAACCATAATTAGGATCCCTACTGCCACATATTGACTTAAAAAAACCCCACATATTAACATTGTATAAATTCTGTTGTATTCTATTTTATTTTGTTGAAAGTTTTCCAATTGCATTTTAGAACATGGAAATGTTTCAGAGTGTTTAACACCTCTAGCCTATAACACTGAGAAGTTAATTAACTTACCAGGGGTCATAAAGTCTAAAGTAGGACTTGAGGTCAACTTTTCCTGTTAACTATGTAATTCTGCTTCTCTGCAATAGGAATACAAAGATAAAAAACAGTTTCTACCCTTAAGGAGGCCAGTTGGGTCCCGTAGTGGATAAAGCACTGGGCTTGGAAAAGACTCATCTTTTTGGGTTAAAAATCTGACCCCAGATACTTGCTAACTGTGGCAAGTCACTTAACCTTGTCTGCCTCAGTTTCCTCATGTGTAAAATGAGCTGGAGAAGGAAAGGGCAAACCACTCTAGTATCTTTGCCAAGAAAACCCAAAATGGGGTCATGAAGAGTTGAACATGACTGGAACAACTGAATATGCTCACACACATCCTTAGAGTCTATACATAACTTGTAAACAGTTAAGTATATGAACAATAATCTGAGGAGGAAGGGATGGAACTGACAACTTGGAATCAGGAAATAATAACCAGCATTTGTATAGTCCTTTAATGTTTGATAAACACTTTACATATGTAGTTTCATTTGATCTCCATAACAACCTTTGGAAATAGATACTGTTATCACTATTTCATGGATGAGAAAAATGCTAAGAGATTGTGACTTGCCTAGGGTTACACAGTAAAGAAATACTTCATATGGAAGGTGGTCCATGAGCTGAGCCCTGGATAAAGCTTAGGACTCTAGGGGTGTAGGCAAGGAAGGTGTGCATTAAAAGTATTGGGAACAAATTGATGGTCCAGGGGTTAGATGTGTGGAGGACCTTAAAGTCAAGTGCCTTTGCTACCATCACCCAGAAAGCTTGTAGCAGATCTAGGTCTAGAACACAGGCATCCTAATTCATAACTCTTTCCTTTATACCATACTACATCTTTGGAGTTGGGGTTTTGATTTGGAAGATATTTCTTTTCATGTTTCGCTAACACCTGCTCCCATTTGATCCAGGGCCCCAGGATGTCAAAGGTGGTGAAAACCAAATATGTTCCTTGACAACCCCTCTCATGATGGGTGCCAAGACTGGTTCCCAAGATGGACTTCTCTCCAAATCAGATCTTGAGCTCCTGCCTGAACCTGAGTTCTGCCTCCCAGAGTTTCAGAGGAGCCTCTTGGACCATTTGGAATTTGATTCAACCTCTGTGACCCTAGCTCCTCAGGAAGAAGTGGACAGTATATTTCCTTATCTCTTTCCTTAGGAGTTTTGAGCTATGTAATTCCTGAGCCTTGAAGGAATCACTGCTAAGTAGGTTGAGGGTGGGAGGGGACAGAAAATAGAGATTTTGAAGCAGTACAGAAACCAATATACATCTGGGCACTTTATTTTGGGTTTGGGTTGCAGCTGCAGCCTAATTTGAGAGAGGGAGGGAGGGCCATGGGGAGTAAAAACTGAATATTAAAGAGAAGAAGCAATTTTCTTAGAGGAAGCAAAACTTTTGTAACTTTTGCATAATTGATACAATTCAGTAAGCGGATCAGAGTGGAAACTTAATCAGGCAGTTCTGATGGAGTTAGATGAAAGTCATCTGATCTATCATTTTGTGTCTGTGAAGGCCTTTTCACCATTAAATCCACAAATAACTTTGACTCTTGGTCCTCTGGGGGAGGGTCAGTTGTTCTCTGTTTGTACTGCTTTGTTGGATTTGTGGCCTAGAGAGAAAAAAATGATTAAAAAAACCCAAAAAAACTCATGTACATAGTCTTTCCTGATGGTCTCATTTAAAAAAAAAATTCTCTGTTTCTGTGGGGTAATGAGGGCAAACATTATTTTTAACATATATTTTTATATATTATATTTATATATATTTTAATATATTTTTAATCTCTTGCTGGGGAAAAACTGATTCCCAGAACAAGATTAAATGGGGTTCAAACTAACCCATATCCAAAATCCCAGCCCAAAGTACTCTAGATTGACTCAGTATGCCATCATGACAGTTTACTATCATGGATTCAGTCACCAGTCTTCTATATTGCAGGGGCCAATGGGATTTGTTGTCACCTCTGCTTGGCCACTGCACCTGCTTCCTGCTCTGAGGTATCCTTGTTATTCTGGTGAATGGGCCTCGCCCTCTGGCCCAGTAGTGACTATGTATCACAGTTACAGGGATGCCCTGGCTGTCTGGATATCCTGAGTCTTGAAGCTTTATTGGGATGCATGTATAGGGAGGCAGAGAGCCAAGAGATGTCTTTGACTCTAGTCTACTTGGTTCTGCCTGGTGCTTGGTCCCTGACTCTGGTTGGTCTGCTTTCTCGCTCCTGAATCTTATGTCACTCTTCTGTGATAAACACTGAGAATTGCCTTTTTTTTTTTTTTTTTTTAGCCTGGTCTCACTTCTGCTCTGCCTTTTGTTTTGACTGGGATGGTCTTTGGGTCATTCCATTATACCACTGGGCCAAGAGCTTCCAGAGTGATTTTTAGCCTGTCTTTTCAAAGAAGTATCTAAACTTAGATAATTGTACAGCAACATAGATAAAAGGGAACTCGGGTCATCTAATCTAATGCCTGATATGATAGCATTCACAACATGACTAAACCCATCTCTTAGCTCCAAGGAACCAGGAAAGAAACTTTATAAAGGGCAATCAAGGTCAAAGCAGAACACAGTTATATGAAGATGAGCAGATCTGAGGAGCTGTCATACAAAGACATAACTTGCCTCATGTGATAGGCAGGGTTGGTGGTGGTGGTGGATTAACATAGGTAAGAAAAAGTTGCAGAACTCTTTAGAACTTCAGATGCAAAATGGTTTTGTACCATGGACCCCTTTTGTGATCTGTGAAGTCTATAGGCTCCTTCCTAGAATACTGTTATTAAATATATAAAGTAAAATATGTAAGGTTACAAAGGAAACCAAAGAGTTTTGGGGACTAGTAAAGACCCAATTTCCTTGGGACTTGTACACCCTTTACCAGCTGATCGTAACAACCTGTAATTGGAAGAAGAGAAAATAACTGAGTCAGTCTGAGAATTCCAGCATTGATGAAATAACTGTGCCTCTAAAGCTGCGTGGGCACCCAGGTACTTTCAGCTATTTTTTATGTTCCAGGATTAATTAAGACAACTTGGGAAGAGGTAGCAGTGATAGTAACTAGTTTCTGAGAATGATGAAATAAGAACTGTAGTTGGAAACAAAGCCTAGAGAATGAGCATTAGTTTGGAGCGAGGCTTAGCACAAGTGCTGAAGCCATTGTGGCTTGGCTCAGTGTTGAACCCTGAAGTGAAAAGAAACTGTGTGTGTGAGTCTGAGTCCTGGAGCAGTCATAGTATTGGGAGCCATGGTGGAAAATTCCCATTAAATCCAGTATTTTATCCAAATGGCAAATTCTAAGTTCTCTGTAGTTTTTGCACAGGAAAAGAGAGTGCTGGAGATAGAGTACAAAAGGATCCAGAGCTTGTATTATGCTTGTGAATTAGTTCATACATAACACATTGTCTCAGATAAAATGGACTCTAGAAATATATCAATAGGAAGACTAAGGATATAGCAAAGGAAATGAACAACAGGCTTAGAAGACCTTATCTGGGCATTTCTGTATCACTGCTTAAAATGTGAGAAGGTATGTACTCCTGATTGACGATTGAATATACCTCCCACTCTGAAAAGTTGCTTGATTTGTTGATCGTCCTCTTCTTGATACTCTTTTACCCTAAGTTTTCATGGCACTCCTTTCTCTTGGTTCTCCTCCCTATCTGACCAGATGTTCTCTGTCTCCTTTGTCTGGATCTTCATCAACATAATACCTGTTAAGTGTGGGTGCCCCCTAAGACTCTGTCCAGGACTCTTTTCTTCTCCCTCTATACTATTTCACTAGGTGATCTCATTAACTGCCATGGTTTTGATGATCTCTATGCAAATGATCTTCAGATCTACTTGTTCAAGCCTAAACTCTCTCCTGAATTCCAGTTTTAAATTTCCAGCTGCCTATTGGAATCTGGAACTAGATGTCCTATAGACATATTTAACTCACCATGCTCCAAACTGAACTCAATATCTTTTATCCCAAACTCTCCCCACTTCTGAATTTACCTGCTACTTTTGAGGCTGCCACTAGCCTCTCAGGGACCCAGGTATACAACCCAGGTGTCATCCTCAAATTCTTACTTTCTCTCCCACACGTCCCATTTCCATTCTGTTATCTAGATCTGTTTTTTTTAACCTTCATAATGTCTCTCATATACACTTACTTCACTCTGCTGACACGCTACCATGCCCGCATCATGTCATGCCTAGACGATAGTAACAGCTTACTGGCTGGCCTCCCTACTTTAAGTCTCTCCCTATTCAAGTCCCTTCTCCACTCAGATGTCAAACTGATCATCCCAAAATGGAGATCTGATTGCATTACTCCACTACTTAGTAAACTCCAGTGGCTCCCTATTAGGTCCAGGATCAAACATAAAGTCTTTGATTTTTCAAGCCCTTCATATCTGGCCCTCTCCAACCTTTATAGTCTTCCTGCTCCTTATTCCACATACTCTGTGAACCAGTTACACTAGCCTCTTTAATGTTTCTCAGTCTCAACACTCCATCTTCCAACTCCGAGCATTTTCACTGGCTATCTCCCATCCTTGGAATGATGTCCCTCCTCATCTCTAACTTCTAGCTTCCCTGCCTTCCATGTCTCAGCTAAACTCCCATTTCCTGCCAGAAGCCTTTCCTAGTCTTTTTAAATCTTTGTACCTCCCAACTACGATTATTTCCAATCTGTCCTATATAGATCTTGTTTGAACATAGTTGTTCTCATGTTGTTTAACTCATTAGACAGTGAGTTCCTTGAGAGTAGGAACTGGTTTTTGCCTCTCTCTGTATCCGCAAGTGCTTAGCACAGTTTTGGCACATAGAAGGTGCTTAACAAGTGCTAGCTGGCTGTCTTAATTGACTGTGCTATTAAAAGGGGGGTTAATAAATGGAAGTGGTGATTGCAGTATGCCTTCATCAGAAACAGAAAATGTCAGAGTAATATCTTTTTTTTTTTTAAATTCCTAAAGCTAGTAGATTATGGAATGTTACAGATATAGTTTAGCTAGATTATAGCTAAGTATTTGATATTATTTGATGAAAAGAGAGAATTATGGGCTGGAAGATCATCCATTTAGATGGATTTGGAACTGGCTGAATGGAATAATTACTTACCCAAGGATCATTAATGTCTAAATTCAGCTTAGAAGGTTGTATGCATGTTGCCCTGTGCTGTATAATATTTCTATCTGTTAACTTGGGTGAAGACAGAATTGTCAGAGGGTAGCTAACATGCTGTAGAGCACAATTTAGGATCCAAAAAGATCATAACAAATTAGTGCTTTGTGCTAAATCTAGCAAGGTGAAAATCAGTAGAACTAAGTATGAAATCTTAAACTTGGGTTTAGAAAATAAACTTCACAAGAATAGGATAGGGGAGGCATGTCTAGACATTTTCAGATAGCAGTTTGGAAGAAAGATGCGGAGATTTAGTATATTATAAGATTAGCATCAATGTGACATTATTAGTCTCCAAAATTAATTATGGCCTTAGAAAGCAGTAAAAGAGGCACAGCTAGGGATGTGATAGTCCTACTGTGTGTTGCTTTGGTCCAACCTCATCTGGAGAATTATTTCTGCATAGGTATATGTACTAGATGTGCTGAGTATGCTCAGGCATGCCTTCATGGCATGCAGTCTTCATGTTGAATGAGACTACCCATGGTCTGGAATCTATCAGGAGAGGAGCAGCTTTCCCACTTTCTCTCAGACATACCTCTTAGAAGCTCTCATATTGGAGGAAGATGGCTTCTCAAATGTTAATTCATGCTCCCCTTAACAAATTCCTATTACATTTTTTATCTTTCCTTTGCCCTCACCATATGCCACTTTTTACTTTTCTGTATACAGTTGTTTCCTTTTTAAATTTTTTTTTCCTTTTTGTATGGGGGAAGGCAAGGCAATTAAGGTTAAGGGACTTGCCCAAGGTCACACAGCTAGTAAGTGCATCAAGTGTCTGAGGCTGGGTTTGAACGCAGGTCCAGCTGACTCTAGAGCCAGTGCTCTATTCAGTGTGCCACCTAGCTGCCCTTACATTTGTTTTCTCTGGTAGAATTGGTAGAATATAAGCTCATTGGAGACAGAGATTACATTAATTTTTATTCCTAACGATAAACCAGCACAATGCCTTGTACAGAGGAGGTACATGACCATACAGGTATTCAAGGTCTGTGGGTAAAGGCTGTTTTCTATATTACTAGACCAAGGACCCCAGGAACTGTGGCTGATATGGTATCTAAAGCATCCATTTTGATCCATGTTTAGTGAACTCCAGATACTTTGTGCTAATGGAAAAGAGCAGAGGCATAATGATATCTACACTACAGATAACTGCCAGACAGTAATGAGCAAACATAATATTTTAAATTGTGATGAGGAAAGGTGGACTTGTTGCTTTTCTCTTACTACTTTCAAATAATTTTATAGACTCTCCACAAAATAATATCTATAGTATTATTATCCACTGATTGAAAAAATGCAGAGACAAAAAACTGCTATGAATTTCATAACACTTTTATGATGCTATTTATTAATCACAGCTGCATCTAATTTTGAAAATAGTACATGTATGTTTGAGAAATTTCATTCAGAAAGGTATGTTTGCTTATTTATTAGGTTGAATCACTTAATGAGATAAACCCTTTTAAAATAACCCTATGGTTTCTCAATCATCAAAAGTAACCACAGGGATCCAAAGGAGTGTACAGGGATCTCAGAGGTTGGTAATCACTAGATTAGATAATCTCTAAAGTCCCATCCACCTCTGAATTCTATGATTCTGAATGCAGACAATGGAGAGATGGCTGGTTAGCAACAAGTATTATTGTGAGGTTGGTTTTTTGGGAGGACACCTCTCTTTCTGACTTGGGTCCCCTTCTAAGCCAGGGATGATACTATGATATGGCTGGACTTTCCTAATAGTGACCTGAGAAGAGGTCATGTGATTAAGTCAATGCTCTTAGAGTGTCCTGTATCTGAGTTTGAACTATGAACCCCAAATCTTCCTGAACCCTTTCTCCATGCTTCTCCTGTGGGTGGATGAGGCTTCTTAAATTTTATTTTGATGAAAAAATGAAATTTTTATGAAAATGACAATTTATTTTATTCTTTCTTCTCTTCATTCTGAACAGCTTGGGTGTTAGCTGTTCTAAACAGTCATCTTCAGGACACCCACACCTCCTCCTGGACGACGATTCTTCATGTTGCCAAACACTCTGGAACATAGAAACAGGCCTGGTTCAGAACTACACGTCTCTTATTTCATGCTACTTCCCATCTTGTTCATATGAGTGGTGAACAGAGATGTAACTTGGACAGGGTGAATTTTACCAAGGAGTGCCAAGATTTAGAGTGTCATTTATAGTACTTTTGTTTATTTGGCAACATCAAAACAATTGATCTTAGTACCTAGTTAGCAAGATTTATTAATGTATTATTAATAGGAAGTATATTTCTCATTCTTCCAAAGCTCTACACTGCCTTCTCCCACCCTTTATTTTCATTCCCTGTGGTTTCTGCAGCAGTAATCTCTGGGGTCTCTGGTACCCCATAATGAATTGAGGAAATTGTTTTGTGTTTCTCACCCTGGGCACAAACATTCCTAGTTATGGCTTATGTGATAAGGTTCCACTCAGGGTCCTTAGTTGGTTTATATTAGAAATTCTAAACTTTTTTGTGTGTCTTGGGTCCTTTTGTAAATCTAGTGGAGCCTTTGAACTACTTGTCAGAATACTGCTACTAAATGAATAAAATAAAACTTGTAGGATTGCCACAGAAACCAATTATATTGAAATACAGTTCTCAAAATATTTTAAAAAGTTCATGGATTCCATGTTAAGAACCCTTGTCCTATATTAATGTGGCATCCTCCTCAAATATAACTTTCTTGTCTTGTCATTGGGATGTAGGTCTGTTTCACCTGGTCCTTCCCACAATAATATATGAATGGGAATAATTTAAATGAAATGAAATTTAATTTTACATTTAATTTTATTTGATGAAATTTTTAATGAAATTATTCCCCTTCACTTTAATGAAATTATCCCATTCACTTAGCACAGTGCTTTGCCCATTCTAAGTGCTTAATTCATCTATATCTGTGAGAGTCTGAAGGGTTGGGTTTCAGTCTATGGCTGGGGTTTACACTTAGTCAGTGTTAGCCTTCTGTCAATAGACTAACTGATTTTCATGGGGTAAGACCCATGACTTTAGCTGAGTGGAGGCAGTTTAAAGCCGTGGATTTAGTCAGAGGACTGGAGTTCAAATCATGTTTGTTGCTTACTACATGTGTGACCTTGGGCAAGTCACTTAAAATCTCTAATCTTTTAAATAAAGAAGTTAGATTAAATAACTTTTGAGGCCTCTTCCTACTCTAAATTTATGATACTATGAATTTCACAAAAACTAGAACTTTTCTACAGGTTTTATTTTGTGGTTATTTGCTTTTTCCAAGTCCAGGTGACTTAACACATGGCTAAGTGATCTTTTTCAAAGGGCATTATGTGCCATTTCATTTTGTTCAAATAGCCTTTAACTCCCTCTCTGCATTTAGGGAAGGGGAAGGGAATAAGAATTTATATAGTACCTACTATGTGTCAGGTACTGTGCTAAGCGCCTTAGAAACATTATCTCATCTCATTTGTGGAGATGTAGGCTAAACTATATGAAAATAGAAATGTCCACATAGGGACAATGCTGCACCAAAATCATTGCAAAGTGTTTGTATTGCTTTCACACCACTCAATTAGGTGGGTGGGACATAGGAGTCAAAGTTGATACTCTAATCCCCACTGCGATTTCCTCAGCTCAATGAGGAAGAAGCTGTTGTAAATCACAAACTTGTTTTTAAACTGGTTCTTTATGATTTTCTGAATAGTTTCTAGATAGGATTATAGAAAGGATGATAGAAGGACTAGTGATTCACTAGGGTTAGCTAAGGATGGAAATACAGAGCAATCTGAAACTTGCCTTACTTGTTTCTGAGTGTATGCACAGTGAAGTTCAGAAATGATCTATTTCGCAAGCTTGATTTGACTCACCTCCATTGATTGATTTCAAAGTCAAAAGCCTCCACTGTTGCCAAGTGTACCATTCCATCAAAGCCTCCAACTGCCAGGAGGTATCCATTTGCACCTACTAGGCTAACCTAAGGAGAAAGCCCAGGACAGTAAATTAGTACAGCCCCATGTGAAAGAGGAGACGGTTAATTAAAAGAAGAGTGGAGAGAGCCCTGAGCTTGGACTTGGACTCAAGTCCTCTTCTATTTTATATTTTTCTCTTTGAAAAGTATTGGTGAAGGAAGAGAGAACACTATCTTTGTATATCAACAAAACTAGAACTCATAGAGCGTAATTATAATGTAGTTAGATGAATAGCAGTCGAGTTGCCTAGAAGTTCATAGGAGATAAGCTGCAAGACAAAACAATAACAAAATCCACGTCCTCAAGTGTCTATATACAAATTCCTGGGTATCAGTAACAAAGTAAACTAGAGATTCTAAATTAAGAGGATTGTTTTTAACTTCTTAAGTATTACTGAGAGTTAATGGGATGAGAACTATAACTAGAATATAAATTTGGAAGGGTATAGTCTTAAAAAGAAAAGATGTAGGGGAACACTGTACATCAGGAAGACATACTCATGCTACATAACAGAAGAATGCATTTGGGCATACATGGTAGGAAAAACATTTGGGTGAAGATCAATGGAGGTAGAAACAAAGATTATATTGTTTTTGTAGTACTATGTACCACATAGGAAAAAAGTAGGTGGAGTTTGGGGAAAAAAAATTACAAGAGTGCTACAGAGGCAAGAAATGTTTTTTTTTTTTTTTTTGGAAAAAATACATCTTTATTTTCATTATCTTTGGTTTTCTTTACAATCCTATGTATTTTTTTTATTTTAAACAAATACTTTATTAACTTCTGTTTTACATCATTCATTTCCGCCAGATTTTGAGTTACAATCATTTTCCCCCCATTATTCCCCTACCCAACCTCCCAGAATAGCAGTCCCACAAGACATCGCTTCCTCCAATCTGCTCTCTCCCATACCCTCTCCCATACCCCCATCGACTTTTCCATTAGAGGAAGATGAATCTTTGTGTCCCAATGCCTGCACATCTTATCTCCCAATTATAGGCAAAAGAGTATTAATAATAGTATATATATATTTGAAACATTTAATGTTACGACCTCGAATTTCAGATCCATTTCCTTCCTCCCTTGTCACCCATGCCCTCTGGGGAGATAAGTAATTCAGTATATGTTGTACATGTCTAGCTATGCAAAACATTATCATGGTAGATATATTGTACAAGGCTGCTTATAATTCCCTCCCACTCGTCCCACCCCCCACCTGGTCCATTCCCTACATGATCCTGTCCCTCTTTTATAGTGGGTACTTCCAACCTCCCCTCACCCCAAGGATGCCCTCCCATCCATCATCCCTCCTGTCATCCCCCTTCCCCCTATCCTGCTGCAGGTTGAGATATCCCATTTAGTATGTATGTCATTTTCTCCCTGAACCAAATTCAATGTGAATGTGGTTTTGCCTTTTTAGCCTTCCTTATTCTCCCCTTCTTTTGCAACCACTTCCCCTTGCTTCTTCTGCATGGGATAGTTTACACTACCCTGTCTCTCCCCATCTCCTCTTGCCACTTTCCTCTCTCACCTTATAATTTCATCCCTTGAGTATTCTCCCTTCCCAACAAATTCAACTTATGCCCTCTATCCATATATAACTGTAACCATATACACACACATTCACATATGTATTCATATGACCACACCCCCTTCTTCCATTATTTTCATAGTGAGAAGGATATCATCAGTCACAGTTATTGCTTTTCCATATAGGAATGTAAATAGTTCAACTTTGATAAGTTCCTTTTGATTTCTTTTCCCTGATTGCCTTCTCAGGCATCTCTTCCTTCTTGTGTCTGGATGTCAAATTTTCTATTCAATTTTGGTTTTTTCCTCAAGAATGCTTGAAAGTCCTCTATTCCACTGAATGACCATATTTTCCCCTGAAACAAAATACTCAGTTTTGCTGGGTAGGTGACCCTTGGGTTCATTCCCAGCTCTTTTGCCCTCTGGAATATCATATTCCATGCCCTTCAATCCCTCAGTGTCGAAGCTGCCAGGTCCTGTGCTATTCTGATTGTGTTTCCACAATATTGAAATTGTTTCTTCCTGGCTGCTTGGAGTATTTTATCCTTGATCTGGGGATTCTGGAACCTGGCTATAATATTCCTGGGAGTTTTCTTTTGGGTTTTTTTTTTTTTCAGGAGGTGATTTGTGGATTCTTTCAACCTCTATTTTGCCCTCTGGATCTAAAACATCAGGGCAGTTTTCCTTGAGAATTTCTTGAAGGGTGATTTCTAGGTTCTTTCCTTGATCATGGCTTTCAGGTAGTCCAATAATTTTTAAATTGTCTCTCCTGGATCCATTCTCCAGGTCAGTGGTTTTTCCCATGAGATATTTCACATTGCCTTCTAATCTTTCGTTTGTTTGGATCTGCTTAACAGCATCTTGATTTCTCATAAAGTCACTAGCTTCCATTTGCTCCAGTCTAACTCTGAAGGAATGAATCTCCTTAGTGAACTTTTGAGATTCTTTTTCCATCTGGCAAATTCGACTTTTTAAGGCATTCTTCTCTCATTGCCCTTTTGGGCCTCCTTTGCCATTTGAGCTAGTCTATTTTTTAAGGTGTTGTTTTCCTCAGTCAGGCTGTTGACCCTCATTTCATACTTTTCCTGCATCCTTCTCATTTCTTTCTAATTTTTCCTCCACTTCTCTTATTTGATTTTTAAAGTCCTTCTTAAGGTCCTCTATGGCCTGCAACCCGCCCATGTTTTCCCCTGGGGCTTTTGGAGCAGCGCTTCTGACCTCACAGTCCTTTTCCTGCTCTATGCCCCCAAAATAGGAGTCTAGGGTTGCATTTTTCTGTTTCCTTTGCCTTGGCATGTTGCCACTTAATTACTTGACTTTTGGGCTTGCTGCCACACTATGGCTTTAAGGCCAGATAGAGGAATTTTCGTCCCGAACGTGTGGGGGGCAACTTCCGTTTCTGGCAAGCTGTAAACCCACCCACAACTTCCACCCTAGATCACAATCCAGATCCAGTGAGGTTAAAGCAAGAGCGATTACCCCCCAAGACTGATCGCTGGATCTCCCCACGATTTGTAGGCTGGGAGCTGGAAATGCCTCTGAAAACTACAAAATGGCGTGTCTCCTCAGCAGCTTCTAGCCCCCAGGGGAGGGAGCTGACGCATTCCCCAAATACAGGTCCCAAAGTCCATAGGACACTAACCTCTTACTTTGTCCTAGGCAAGTCTATGTTGATAATTCTGTAGTCTCCACAGCTCCTGGTGTTCTGGGGTTCCTCCAGCCGGCTGCTGACCCTGCCGCCCTGGGGCTAAAACCTCGGCTCACGCGGACCTGGGCTCCGCTCGGCTCCTGCGCTCTGCGCGCTGCCAGCTCCCAGACCGCTGCGCTGGTCCTTCCTGCAGGGTGCTGGGCTGTCCTCAGCGGGAGGTTAGCTTCTCTGTGTCATTCTGTGGGTGCTGGGGCTCCAGAAGTTGTTCAGAGTCCTTTTTTACATAGTTTGTGGAGAATCTGGGGGCAGAGAGGCTTGGATGAGCTGTTTCTACTCTGCCATCTTGGCTCCGCCCCCCAAGAAATGTTTTTGATGAGCCATTTCAATTATCTAAACATCTGCTGAATCTTTTCCCCTCTCACTGGCCAAATGAGAGCAGGCTTAATGAAACTGTAATTTCATCCTGTAGTAGCTTGAAGAACCAACAATAAGAAATTCTCTTATGAATCTTTCTCACCAACATAAAAGAACTGGTTGCTGGGGTGGAAATTATGGCAACTTTCAGGGAGAGACCATTCTATCTTAGAATTTGTGATATAGAATGAGAGGATAATCTAATAGGCACCCTATGATTTGTAAGAGCCAATTTCAAAAGATTCAAAGAATGATAGGTATGTTCATGGGCTGGGGGTAAAAATTTGTAATAATGATAAGTTCTCAATGAGGATCTGATGACACAAAGAGAAAAAATTCCCATGAAGAAGAAAAAAAGAAATTGTTTACATAAAACATGATCAGGGTGGCTACAGTGAATAGAGCACTGGCTGTGGAGTCAGTAAGACCTGAGTTCAAATGTGGCCTCAGACACTTAACACTAGCTATATGAACTTGGTCAAGTCACTTAACACCAATTGCCCTACCTTCCCCGCTCCAAAAGGCAAACAACAACAACAACAACAACAACAACAACAACAACAACAAAACAAAACCAAAAACCAAACAAACAAAAATAACCCAAAACCCACCAAAAAACAAAACAAAAAAAAAACCATGACGAATGCACAGGGAACTTAACGAACTTAGGTTTTTAAAAGATTTGTAGTGAAAGAGCAAGGATAAAGAGAAGTACGAATAAAAATGATGGCACAATTATCAGAGTGGGATCAGGAGCTAAAGCTTAGAATGAGATGAGTCTTCTGATTGGGCCAAGCTAACTAAAGCTTTTCCAAAAGGGTTTTTGCAGCCATATTTGGGAGAAGGAAATCAAAGAGCAGATAAGACTGCTTTTGGGTGGGAAGGGTGGATGGGCTAATGATAACTGACAAGAGAGAAGGCAGACCTGCCCAATTTTAATCTTGTCTCTATGTGTCAAAGAGATTTGATCTTTAGACTAAAAATAGTTTTCTCCTTGAAAAGTGTTGATGAGGTGAAGATTTCCAGAGGTGAAGCCAAGACGGCAGAGAAAGCACTCAGCTGAGACCTCGAAACATTCCCCTCCAGCTTTAAAATGACACCTCAAATCAAATTCTGGTGGAGTAGAACCATCAAAGGTCAGAGTGGGACATTGTTCTAGCCTAGGACAACTTAGGGGCTCAGAAGGAGAGATCAGTGATATGGATGTGGAGGTTGGCCCAGAGCCCATGTGGAAGAAATACCAGTGGTGGGACTAGGTGGTGGTGACAGAAGCAGCAGCAGTTGGGGGAGCTTTCAAGCTAGAGACAGTAAAGGGACCTGGTAACTGGTCAGAAAGAGACCACAGGGGACCCTTATCCTAGCAATGGATGCAGGACCAGACATTGCTTGGCAACTCCATTGTCTATGCTCACTTCTGGGTCATAGCTCAAGGGGAGGAAGGAGCACTTTCAGTCAAAAGGGAATGGAAAGTCTAAGGGACAGTATCACTTCTAGTCCCAAGGGATTAGAGATTCTGAGGAGCAGCGTTGCTTGCAATCCCAAGGAATCAGGGATTTTTCTTGGGTAAGGAAGTGTAGTCCAGGAGAGTAATAACCACACCTCTCCCAAGAAACCAGAATCCAACAATATGTTGTTTACAAGAAATACACTTGAAATAGAGAGAAGCACAGAAAGTTAAAATAGGGGCTGGAGAAGAATTTGTTATAGTTCAGCTGAAGTTAAAAAAGCAGGTGTAGCAACTATTAGGGGCAGCTAGGTGGCACAGTGGATAGAGTGCCAGGCTTGTATTCAGGAAGGCTCCCCTCCCTTTGTTCAAATCTGACCTCAGACACTTATTAGCTATGTGACCATGGGCAAGTCACTTAAATCCTGTTTGCCTCAGTTTCCTCATCTGTAAGATGAGCTGGAGAAGGAAATGGAAAACCACTCCAGTATCTTTGCCAAGCAAATCCCAAATAGGGTCACAAAGAGTCAGACAAGGCTGAAAAAAACCTGAACGATAACAAAAAACCAGGAAGGATATTTCCCCAGGCAGCTTTAGTTGGGGGCTTGAATAGAGGCTAGGGGTTGGGGTTGGGCCAGATCACCTCCAGAAGGCCAAGTCTTTGTTTTATAGGATCATGGGATCCAAAGCTAGCAATGATCATTTAGTCTGACTCTCTCATTTAGGAGGCAGCTAGGTGACTAAGAGGATAGAGCCCTGGGTCTGAAGTCAGGAAGACCTGAGTTGAAATCCAGCCTCAGACACTTATTAGCTATGTTGCCCTGAGCAAGTCATTTAACCTTCTTTGCCTTAATCCTCTGGAGAAGAAAATGGCAAACCACTCCAGTATCTTTGCCAAGAAAACCCTATGGACATTATGTCCCATAGGATCATGAAGAGTTGGACGTGATTGAATAACAAGAATGACAACCTTGATCTCAGACAAAGCAAAGGCCAAAATAGACCCAATTAATAGTGATAAGCAGGGAGATTAAATTTTGTTAAAAGGAACTATAGACAATGAAGCAATAATAATTTTAAACACATAAGCATCAAATTGGCATAGTATCCAAATTATTATTTTTTTTTTTTTTTGCTTTTTGGAGGGCAATTGGGGTTAAGTAACTTGCCCACGGTCACACGGCTAGGTTTTTGTTTGTGTGTGTTAAGTGTCGGAGGCCAGCTCTGAACTCAGGTTCTTCTGACTCCAGGGCTGGCACTCTACTCACTGCGCCACCTAGCCATCCCATAGCATCCAAATTCTTAAAGGAAAAGTTAAATGAATTATAGGAGGAAATAGTAAAATTATACTAGTGGTAGGCTTCACTTCCCCATCTCAGAGCTAGATGAATCTAACCATGAAATAAATAAAAAAGAAGTCAAAGAGATGAATGGAATTCTGGAAAAGTTAGCTATAATAGACCTTTGGAGAAAACTGAATGGGAATGGAAAGGAATATACCTTTTTCTGAGCCGTAGATGCCACCTTCACAAATTAACACATATTAGGCCACATGTGTTCTAGGTCCTTGGGTGCAACCTTTTGAGTCCAAGTTGTACAGAACAAAACCTTTTATTAAGGGGATTTGTTCCATGAAGTTTGGGTTCAAAGGACCATATCTGAGAACCTAGAGGGCCACATGTGGCCTTGAGGCTGCAGGTGCCCCACCCCTTTACTAGGGCATACAAACCTCAAAACCAAATGCAGAAAAGCAGAAATATTAAACGCAACCTTTTCAGACCCTAATGCAATAAAATTACATTTAATGGAGGGCCATGGAAGCATAGACTAAAAGTTAATAGGAAATGAAATAATCTCCTAAAGAATGAATGGATCAAAAAATAAATTTAAAAAATCAATAATTCCATTAAAGAGAATGACAACAATGAGATAACATTCCAGAATTTATGGGATGCAACAAAAGCAGTACTTGGGGGAAATTTTATATCTGTATATGCATACATCAATGAAAGAGATAAAGAACAGCCCAATGAGTTGGGCATGCAACTAAAAAAACTAGAAAAAGAGTGAAAAATCCCCAATTAAACACCAAAATGGAAATCCTGAAAATCAAAAGAGGACTTAATAAAATTGAAAGTAACAAAACAATTGAACTAATAAATACAACTGGGAGCTAGTTTCATAAAAAATAATTCCCAACAAAATACATAAATCATTGGTTAATTTGACTTAAAAAAAGAAAGAAAAAAAACAAATTGCTAGTATGAAATGAAATGGGTGAATGAAAAGGGTGAGTGCACCACCAATGAAGATGAAATTAAAGCAATTAGTAGGCAATCAAGAGATATTTTGCCCAATTGTATGCCATTAAAACTGAAAATCTAAGTAAAATGGAAAATTACAAAAATAAAAATTGCTCAGATCAACTGAAGAGGAAATGGAGTACTTAAAACCATTTTAGAAAAAGAAATTTAACAAGGCATCAATGAGCTCCCTAAGGCAGGGGAAACCTTTAGGATCAAATAGATTTTCAAGTAAATTCTACCAAATATTTAAGGAACAACTAATCTTAATCCTATATAAACTATTTTTAAAAACAGGTAAAGGAGTCATACCAAATTCCTTTTATGACACAAATATGGTGCTCATACCTAAACCAGGAAGAGGGAAAACAGAGAAAGAAAACTATAGACTAATTTCCTTAATGTCAATGCAGAAATTTTAAATAAAATTCCAGCAAAGAAGATTACAGTAAGATTACAGCAAAGAAGATTACAGTATCACAAAAATCATACAGTATGACCAGGTGGGATTATACCAGGAATGCAGGACTGCTTCCATATTAGAAAACTATTAGCATAATTGACCATATCAATAACCAAAACAAAAAAAATTATATAATTATAACAATGTATACAGAAAAAGCCTTTGACAAAAATGCAACATCCATTTCTATTAAATAATAGAAAGCATAACAATTAATGGAATCTTTCTTAAAATAATAAGTAGTATCCATGAAAAACCAAGAGCAAGCATTATCTGAAATGGGGATAAACTTGAAGCCTTCCTAATAAGATCAGGAGTAAAACAAGTATGGCCATTATTACCACTTTTATTCAATATTGCACTACAAATGCTAGCTATAGCAATAAGACAAGGGGAAAAAATGGAAGGAATAGGCAATAAGAAAACAATACTATGGCTCTTTGTATATGATTACACTAAGGGAATCCTACAGAATCACCCCAAAATTATTTGAAACAATGAATAACACTAGCAAAGTTGTAGGATCCGTGGGAAAAGGGAAGACTTTGTAATAGAAAGGATTATGAGAAGTAAATTAGATAATTTTGACAATATGAAATCAAAAAGCTTTTGTACAAACAAAACTAATGCAGTCAAAATTAGAATAGGAAATTGGGGGGAATTTTTTTATAGCACGTTTCTTTGATAAAAGCCTCATTTCTTAAATATATAGGGAACTGAGTCAAATTTCTAAAAATAAGAACCCTTCCCCCATTGGTAAAAGATCAGAGAATAGGAATGGGCAGTTGTCAGAAGAAATCAAAGCTATCAGTAACCACATGAAAAAAATGCTCTAAATCACTACTGATTAGAGAAATGCAAATTAAAACAACTGTTAGATATCATCTCATACCTATCAGATTGGATAATGACATAAGAAAATGACAAATGTAGAAGGGATATAGAAAAATCAGGACACTAATACACTGCTGGTAAAGTTATAAACTGGTCTATTCTAGAAACCAATTTGAAATATGCCCAAAGGGATATAAAACTTTGTATACCTTCTGGTCTAACAATACCACTTCTAGGTCTGTAATTCAAAGAGATCAAAGAAAAGAGAAAAAGACATATTTGTACAAAAATATTTATAGCAGCTCTTTTTGTGGTAGCAAAGAATTGGAAATTGAGGGAATGCCCATGAACTGGGGAACAGCTGAACAAGTTGGGGTATATGATTGTGATGAAATACTATTTTGCTATAAGAAATAACTAAGCGGGGTGGCTAGCTGGCACAGTAAATAGAGCACGGGCCCTGGAGTCAGGAGGACCTGAGTTCAAATCTAGCCTCAGACACTTAACACTTACTGGCCATGTGACCTTGGGCAAGTCACTTAACCCCAATTGCCCTGCCCTCCAAAAAAAAAGGAAAAAAAAAAACTAAAACCAAACAAACAAACAAAAAAGAAATAACTAAGGGGATGGTTTCAGAAAAACCTGGGAAGACTTATATGAACTCATAAAAGGTGAAGTGAGCAGAATCAAGAGAACATTGTACCCAGTAATAGCAATATTGTAAGGATGATCAACTGTGAAAGCTACTCTGATCAAGACAATGATCCAAAACAATTCAAAAGTACCAATGAGGAAATAGAGAGAGAGAACCATTGAACTCTGAATGCAGATTGAAGCCTATTTTCTTTTAAAGTTTTCTTTATTTTTGTTATTTTATTTTGTTTTTTTCCAACATGGCTAATATGGAACTATATTTTACATGACTTTGCATGTATAATTGATATCAAATTGCTTGCATTTTCAAGGAGTGGGTGTGATGGAAGAAAATTTATAACTTAAAATTTTTTAAAGTGGTTAAATTTTTTATGCATAATTGGGAAATATTTAATGAAATGAATAAAAATAATAAAACAAAGTGTTGGTGGGGAGTACAGTGTGGGAAAGGATGCATATCAACCAAAGAGGAAACCATGAAGAGCAAAAGAATAACAGAACCAAAATGGCTTTTAGAGGATTGATATGCATCCTAAGTCAGGAGATGGCAATAGAGCACTTAGCTATTCTTGAAGGGTTCCAATAACCTGGGCTAAATAAATTAAATGCTAAGCTACTGGAAGAGCTAACACAGAATTTTTGACCTACAGTCAATAGAATTTCAGAAATCATGGGAAATGGGAAAGACACTTCAGGACTGGAGAATAGCAAATGTCTTTGTTTTGAAGAAAAGAAAGGGAAAGGAATCTAAAAACTATAGGTCAATGAGCTTGACTTTGATTCCTGGCAAAATTCTAGATTGTATTATTAAAGGGACGGTTAGAAATCTTTCAGAAAATTAAGTAGTCATGACAAAGCAGACTGTCAGAGTTATCTTATTTCCTTTTTTTGATTGGATTACCAAACTGATAAATCAAGGGAAGACACACAATACATATAATGAGTCAGCATGCACATTCCACAATGCTATATATGTAACATGCATGTAATCTGTGTATGTTACATGCATGTAGCAAATACTTGTGTGAATGTATAATATGTATGTATACATACATAATTTCAGAATTTTAGAAAAGCACTTGAAAAAGCCTTTCATGAATTCATTTTTTTGAAAAAAAGGTTGGAGACATGAGCTCAAGTTTAGTACAAATTAATAGATTTGGGACTAGTTGAATAGCTTCATGGAGTAGTCATTAATGTTCAGATTTAACTTAGAAAGATATCTTGAATTGAGTGTCCTAGGAATCTGTGTTTTGTCCTGCTTTTTTTTTTTAACCCAAAGAGTTTTTCATCATCACTTGGATAAAGGAATAGGTAACATACTTATCAAATTTTCACAATACCCAAAACTAAGAGGGATGATTAAAACACTGAATGACAGAGTAAGGATTAAAATTTATCCTCAATGAGTTGAATCTAACAAGACAAAATGTAATAAAGATAAATATAAAATCTTACACTTTGGTTTAAAAAATGAATCTCACAAGTACAAGATTGGAGAAGTATGGCTGGGCATTGTAGCTTCTGTTTTGTTGCTCCTGGCAGCTTGGATTTAGTTCCATTTGGGAAAGGTTTGATTGAAATGGATACAAGAAATAGCTATATCACTCATACTGTATTTTGTTTCACCTCAGTTACCTGCGGTATGCGTATGCTTTTAGAATACCTTTGAAGTTGTTCCATATGGAAATTATCTGAAGAAAATTAGAGATATTTATTCAGGAAGAAGATTTGAAAGATAACTTCAAATATTTGAAGACTTTTTCATGGAAGAGGAATAGACTTGCTCTTCTTGGCCCCAGAGATTAGAATAAGGGTCAATGGATGAAACTTGCCTAAAAATAAGTTTATGCTTGACAGGATGAAAAATTGAAGTAAGGGTGAAAAGTAAGGGTTGTGCAAGACTGTACTTGGCCTTAAATGGCAAGAAAAGCAGTTCATACTTAGTCAGCGGACAACAGGGAGCCCCTGTTTGAGAAGAGGAGTAAACATGACCAGAGCTATGAATGAGAAAAATTATACTCCATGGGGATCCCAAGGGACTGGAATCAGAAACCAAACTGGCATTGCTCTGACACAACTTTCAGCTTTACTCCCTGATGATAATGACAGTGATGAGGATGATGACTATGCCTTGTAGAGGAATGAATCGTACCCACTGTAGGAGCCTCCAGAATGGCAGCCCCCTTTGCCTTCAGTATTTCAAAAGACAATGATGGACGTGTTGATGAAGTGTACCTTTTTGGCATGGGGAGTAAAAGAACAAGGGGGAAAGGCAACGAAGGAGGAAGAAACAATGCTGTCGGGTGTCATGCCAGGAAGAGACTGGCTTTCCAACCCCTGGCTCAGGCAGAAACTGAAAGGAGCCGTGGGGAGGGAAAACCTTTTCTGTGAAAAGCCTCTTCCCACCTCTACCTCAGGGATTCTTTCTTGAATCAAATTACAGATTTCAGCTAGGCCCATAATTGTGAGGAGATTGTGCTCTGAAGGTGGCATTTTAAAAACAAAATGAGCAGGCAGCTTCCCCAGAAGGAAAGAACACTACTGATTATGTGCATATTTTTAGGAACAGGAAATTAAACTTTTGTACTATACAAGCAACAGCACAATTTTAACTTCATCCTTTGCATTGTCAGGGCTGGGCATCGGAACTTCTGTCTTGTTGCTCCTGGGAGCTCAGATTTAGTCCCATTTGGGGAAGGTTTGACTGAAATGGATACAAGAGGTGGCTAAATCACCCATAAGGTATTTTGTTTCACCTCAGTTTCCTGTGTATGTGTCTGCTTTTAGAAAGTAAACTCTATGAGGGCAAGAACCAAGCCCTTTAAAAACTTTTTATCTCTCACATGGCCAAACCCAGTGCTCTACACAGGATAGCTGCTTATGTTTATGAAAGAAATTGAATCTCACATCTGTTCAATTGTCAAAGATTGTCATTTCCAGTGTTGACTTCTACAAATTCTCTTACATCAATCTCCAGTCAGACCAAACTTACTCCAGTCATTACTTCTAAGTACTATAATTTAGAGTATTGATTATTTCTACCTCATGGCTTCTAATCTAGACTATTGCAAGATCCTTCAAATTGGTCTCTTTTTATCCAGTCTCTCTTTTCTCCAACCTATCATCATAGCTGCCAAATTTGTGTTCCTAAGGTACAGTATCACTCCTGCTAAACCTCAGGGGCTCCTTTAGTCTCTAGAATAAAATACAGACTCCTGGCCTCAGACCCTCTGTGACCCTGCCCGCCTCAGTTTCCTCATCTGTAAAATGGGCTAGTGAAGGGAATGGCAAACCACTCCAATGTCTTTGGAAACTCCAAATGGGGTCACTAAGGATTCGACATAACTGAATATGACTGAATAACAATAACAACCAGAACTTCTATTTGGCACTGAAGCCTTTCACAATCTGGCTACAATCTATGTTTGTAGTCTGATTATAACTTATTCTCCCTCACATACTCTATGCTCCTGCCAAACTGCTCTACAAGTATGGCTGCTCTCAAATGTGTTGTTCCCTCTGCTATTTCTATACTTTTTTTTTTTTTTTTGCTTTTTTTGGAGGGTGAGAAGGCAGGGCAAATGGGGTTAAGTGACTTGCCTAAGGTCACACAGCTATTAAGTGTTTATGTGTCTGAGGCTAGATTTGAACTCAGGTCCTCCTGACTCCAGGGTTGGTGCTCTATTCACTGTGCCACCTAGCCGCCCCTCTCTGTTCTTTTTCACAGACTGTACCTTATGCCTGGAATGCTCTCTCTCCTTATCTCTGCCCCTTAGAACTCCTTAGTTACCTCACTGTTTAGCTCAAAGGCCTACAAGAGGCTTTTTCTGATCCTCCCAGTTGTTAGTACCCACTCCCAAATCACTCTGTATGCATTTTGGATTTATTTATATGTGTACTTGTTGTTTCCTCTCAGTAAAATGTAAGCTCCTTGAGGGCAGGAACTGTTTTTTTTTTTTTTTTACTGTTTTTGTCTTACCAGTTCTATCATATAGTAGGTATGCAATAAATGCTTAATTTAACTAAGTCCAATGAAATGAGTAGTTCAAAAAATTAGATAATGTATTGTCCTTGTATTTGAGAATGATTCTTCTGACCTGGCCTTCAGTAGAGCTAGTACTTTCAATATCTTCAGCAGTGTGAATGATAATGAGGATGCTGATGATCACATTCATATAGAATCTTAAGATTTTTGAACATTTTTCCTTACAATGGACCTGTGAGGCAGTTAATACAAATAGCTTGTTATCCCCATTTTATAGGTGAGGAAACAGAGACTTGGAGGCAAGTATGTATTCAATAACATATAATTGGCTCTTTGGGGGAAAATGTGCCTACCACACAATTTTTAGCTTAATCTGTATTATGAGCATATTCTCCATTACTTTTTTAAACCTAGACAATCAACAAAAACATAAATCTGGCTGTGATTTTTAGCATTTGCCAATTTCTGAGGTGCAAATGCTCACACTGAAAATTTAACAATCATCCCTCCAGTTGGAACTGGTTCCAGGCACATCCCTGAGTCCGAGGGGTGAAATGACTTACCCTAGGACAGACTGTTGGAAATAATAACAACTCCCATTCTATAGATTTAAGATTTACAAAATGCTTTCATCACAACAAACCCATGAAGTAGGAAGTACAAGTAGTATTATCCTCATTTGATGAGGATGAATAAGATGAATAAAATAAGCTCAGAGAAGTGAGGTGACTTGCCCAAGGTCACATAGAATGTTAAAGCCAGCATCACTCCCTCTTTTCCCAGTGCTATGTGATGGCATACCATAGCAGGCACATTTTTTCTTGCTTCCCCCTTGTCATCAGAGTCAAGACATTTGCAAATAGACTAGCCAGGATAAGGGACATAGTCTGAATTTTTCTCCCTGAAAGTCTAAATGACTTGTATCAGAAAGAAAACAACTCATGAGCAACGTATTCTAATTGACTGAGCATTGTCAGAGTGATGCATCTTCACCCCTTCTTTCTTCCTCTCTCATCCTACCTTGTTCCTCTTTGATCTCATGGGCATCATTGGCAACCACTCATTGGAGGTGGGATCAAAGTGTTCAGTACTGCACAGCTCTGTGATCTCATCCCGTCCACCTGCCACGTAGATTTTCCCTTGATATACAGCACAGCCAAAAGTTTCCCTGCAGGACCTCAGAGGAGCACAGGGACTCCACACATCCTCTGTGGGGTCATAACGTTCAACTAGAGAGAAGAGACATTAGAGCATTACAGCACAGTCAAAAGGATACCAATTCTAAGAGACATTCTTGTTCAAAGCCCAGATAGATGGATGGAAAAGAACACAAGAACTCTAGTCAGCCCCCAGGCATTCCCAGCCTAGGATCCCATCTCTGATGAAGAGGGCCAGTTTGGGGGAAGGCTAAGGCTGCTCCCGCTGATACTGCCTCACTGGCTAGGAAGTCTCCAGACAGCCTCAGCTTCCTTAAGTGGCACTCTGAGTATAAATCATCTAAGAATTTACCTGAAACTACATGGAGACCATGTTCTCAGTTTTATAGAAACCTTAAATTCAACATGTCTAACACTGAACTCATTATTTTTATCCCCAAACTTCCCTTCTTCTGAACTTCCCTGTTACCATGCAGGTTGCCACTATCTTCCCAGGTGCCCAGGCTTGCAATCTAAGGATCATTCTTAACTTCTCACTCTCATCCCCCATATCCAATTAGTTGCCAAATCCTGTCATTTCTACTTCAAAACATATCTCATATATGTCCCTTCTCTTCTCTGACACTGCCACCACCCTGGCACAGACTGTCATCAGCTCACACGCTGAGTTATTGCAATAGTCTGCTGGTGCTGGTTGGTTTCCCTGATGCAAGTCTTCCCTCGGCTGTCAAACTAATCTGCCTAAAGCACAAGTCTGGCCACTTCACCCCTTCTTCTTCCCCATTCAATAAACTCTATTCACTTCCTATTATCTCTGGGAACAAATATTAAAAGTATAAAATCTTCTGGCTTTCAAAATCCTCCATAATCACATCTTACCTTCCCAGTCTTGTAAAAACCTTACTCTTCTCCATACATTCTTTGATCCAGGGATACTGGCCTCTTTCCTGTTTCTCAATCATGACACCGAGAGTTTCCACTGACTGTCCTTATGCCTGGAGCCCTTTCTCTCTCCATCTCCACCTTTTAGCTTCACTCTAGTCTCAGCTAAAGTCCAATTTATGCAAGAAGCCTTTTAAGGTCCTCCTTAATCTTAATGCCTTCCCTCTGTGATTAGCTCCAATTTATACCATATATATTTTAATTATACATAATTCTTTGCAAGTTGCTCTCCCATTATACTCATTCATTCCTTAAGAACAGGGACTGTTTTTGCCTTTATCCTCAGGGCTTAGCACAGTACTTGGCACATAGTAGGCACTGGGTAAATAAATTCCTTAAGTTTAATTAAATTTAGCAATCATTTATCAATCATCTACTAGGTGCCAGGCACTGTTCTAATTTGGAGGGATACAAAGAAACAAAACAAAACAGTAGCTTTGTCTGCTACCCTGCTGTGTAAATTATAAAGCTGTATGAAGAAGGACATATTGTTATTTGTGGGAGAGTAGCTAGAGAGTTGGTCTTTAAGGAAGCCCCAGGATCAAGTTCTGACCCAGACATATGCTGGTTATGGGACCTTAGCCAAGGCATTTACCTTCTTAGCACTTCAGAAATTTGCATCGGTAGGGAGTTTCCTCATAGGGAAAATCTGTAAGGTACCATTCTGGCTTTTTGGGAAGTCTGTCACAAACCTTAGTGTGCTATAAACGTTATACACACATGAACACACATATTCTTGACTGGATTTGTGTGGGAAGTTGGGAAGTTCTTGGTGAGCTTCCTATCATTTCAGATTACCTTTTTTTTTTTTTTTTTGCAATATATAGTCTGAGAGGTGCCTGCTGTGTTATATAACAGAGTGTACAATACTTAATAGGTGCTTAAAGAAGGGCGCTTGATTGATTGCCTGACTTTGTCAGTGATAGGATGACCTGTGGGTAAGTTTATCTATGCAACAACCTTCCTTAACCCTCAGTTGGAATGTGGAGTTGAGACCCTTTGGAGAGAGATAGGAGATATCTTTGAAAGCGAGGAGGAGACATCTTTGTAAGGGAGGAGACAGTCCCTGTTTGCAGTCCCTGACAAATACCTAGTATATACTGCTGCATGTCCTGATTTCTCTATCAGAAATAACATGAATCTCAGTTTCTTTACCTGTAAAATTAAAAGTCTGGAGTAAAGAGATGACTTCTAAAGCCCCTTCCAGCTCTAATAGTGCATGACCATTCCAATTTCTTCTTGTTCCTATACACCTTGCCATAGTTTTACTTTTGAAAGTTGTATTCAAGGAGAACTGTAACTAGCATAGGGCAAATGGACTTTGCTTCAGATCGGCTAACATCAGGTGGCAAGGTGATCACCATCCTTGCAACTCCCCATACTCCCATACAGGACAGTCATCCCTGGTCTGCCACCCCAATGTCTCATCACTATGAGAACTACTTCTCATCCTATTCTCCAAAACCTGTAAGAGTGGGGTGCCTACTCACCCTCTCTAGCACCTCTACACTTATGGTCAATGTGTCCTTTGTGTCTCTGCCATGTCTCCATCCCTCAGCAAATGTTTTTTGCCCCAGCTGAAAAAAATTTCAAGTTCAATTCTGCATGAAAGTATCCTTCTATATTAGTTACCTGATCGTAGGGGAGAGTGACCATCTGAGCCTCCAATGGCATAAAGGTAGCCCTCCAGGGCAGCCACACCCAAACCTGATCTTCGATAAGTCAGAGGAGCTACCTTGCACCACCTGTTCTCTTCCGGATCGTACCTGAAACCAGAATGGTAGACACAATGTGAAATACTATAAAGTGTTGATTCTGGTTTCTGACATATATAACTAATGGGTCTAGTTGTTTTCTTACAATTACCCAGAAGGTAATGAAGTTAACAAGTTAGGATGTATTTTTAATAACCTACTTCACTATCCTTCTTGAAATCCCACCTCTGTGGGAGTTTTCTTAGATCATTTCACACTACTCACTTTTTCTTCTTTTCTGACCTCACAAAGCACAATCTCTTTTTTCTCTTTTCTTTTTTTGGAGGGCAATTGGGGTTAAGTAACTTGCCCAAGGCCACTCGGCTAGGTTTTTATTTGTGTGCGCGTTAAGTGTCTGGGGTCAGATCCGAACTCAGGTCCTTCTGACTCCAGGGCTAACACTCTACTCACTGCGCCACCTAGCCGCCCCCACAATCTCTTTTTTCTCCAATGTTCTTCCTACTCACCTCTTTCTCTTGGAATCCCTGCATCCCAAGGTGCCACCTCCTACATGAGGCTTTTACTAATGCTGTCCCTCCCTGCCCCTCATTGTTAATCCTCTTTCCTTTTTGAAATTATTGTCTACAATTTTTATATACTTTGAATAAAATGATGTTTCTGCTGGCAGAATGTAAGCTCCTTGATGGTAGGAATTATTTAATTTTTGTTTTTGTAGCTCTAGTGCCTAACACAGGGTCTGGCACATGGTAGATGCTTAATAAATGAAAGTGGGCAAGGAACATCCCCTCATTTTCACCATCAACTCTACCTATGGGTTATGAAAAGAGTGCCTTGTAAAACTTTAATTTCTATATGATTGTGAGACTTTTAAAGTTTTGGTCTGAATATGATTTCATTAATATGTGGAGCTCCCAGTGAGGAAAATCTCTCTACCAATGCAAATAAGCACCAGCTCTGCCATTTATAATTTTAGAGAGTTGCCTGAACTCTGAGAGGTTGACCAGTTTTTCCAGGGTAACATAGTCACTGTTGCAGATGTAGGATTTCCAGGTAAGTCTTCATCAATCTTCTATGCCATACAACTGATCATAGGAGTTATGATGATTACTGTGATGATTCAAGTTTCAGATAGGGGTTGGACTAGCTGACCTCTGTACTTATTTATAGCTCCAACATTCCATGACTAGAGGTTGAGGATAATTCAGGTAGTGAGTGATGGGGTCAAAAACATGATATGGGACTCCTGCTTGTCTTGGTGTTTGAACTACTGACAACAGTCTTACATTATGAGGCCCCAGACTGGGCTGACCACACATTTTCCTACAAAGATGAGCTTTGGGAAGCTGTATGCATCAAGATGTCAACAAACCTATTTTCTGTTGGTTAGTCTGTTTTCTCTGATGGCCATACCTTTCCACAGAACTGAGGCAGGTTAGTCCATTATGACCTCCCACACAATACAGGAAACCCCCTAACTCAGTGACACCTGCACCTCGTTTGCTTTCTGCCAGTGGGGCCACATCATGTCTCCATTCATTGATCTTGGGATCATATCTAGAGTGGGAGAGAAGAGATACAAGGTGATGCCAACACCTCTGTATGTGTCAAAGTCTTTCTCATTCATTCTTTTATTTAGATTTACAGACTGTGATTTAGAATCACTGCCTTCATTCATTTATTCATTCATTCATCATTTATCTATTTATTAAGCACCTGCTATGAACCAGACACTAAACTAGGCATTGGAAAAGCAAAGACAAAAAATCAAAGTCTCTGTCCTGGGGGTATTTAAATTCTATGGGAAGGGGTGTGGGAAGCAAACTGTACACGGTCAAGTAAATGCAAAATATATAGAGAGTAAATGCTAATTTATTTTGGAGTAGGGATGGGGAGGTAATAATAACTGAGGGGATCAGTAAAGACTTCATGTAGAAGGTGGCAACTTGGACTGAACTTTGAAGGAAGTAAGGGGTTTTTTGAGTTGGCAGCAAAGAGGGTGTGCATTCTAGGTGTGGGGAAGATAGTCTGCAAATATATGGAGACAGGAGACTAGCTATTGTGTACAAATAGCAGGAAGCAGGCCACTTTGGCTGGAAGGTAGAGTTCATGAAGGAGTTCAACATTCAATAAACCTGGAAAGGGAAATTGGATCCACATTATGAAGATTTCTTAGATCCAAAGATCCTATATGAACTCTTCTATTTAGTATTTAAAAAACCTTCACAATATGGCTTCATTCTCCAGGTTTCTTGAACATTATTTTCTTTCATGCATTCTGAAAGGGAATGGCAGGGTCTGTCCTGCACTTTAGTAATATTAATTTGGCAGCTATTGATTTAAAGAAGGGAAAGACTTGAATCAGGGAGACCCATTATAAGGTTGCTTCAAAAGTCCAGATGAAAGATAATGACAACCTGCATGCACTAAGGGAGTGATTGTGAGTAGAAAGAAGGGTATGAATGTTAGAGATACTGTGGAAACAGAATCCATAGTATAGAACCTTTTGTAAAACCTAACTGATATCAATTGGCTAATTGATATTGGGAAGATGTCAATTTTTCTATACATATTGGGGAGCTCAGTGGATGGAGACTCAGCACACCAGACCCTTAGAATTTCCTCTATATCATTTGAGGAAGAAGTAATCAGTTGCCCCTTGGGGGCCTAGCCTGCCAATGTCAGTGAGAGCTGAGGAGATTGAGCTCAGAGGAGATATTACACTTAAACAGAATTTTTCAACTTAGCCTAGAGACTTGGCTCCTCATTTACATATGAGGAATAAGAATTTGGGAGAGCTGAGAGTGACTCTCAGGTTTCAGACCTGGATGACTAGGGGGATTGTAGCATCCTCAGTTGAAATAGGGAAGTTAGAGAAAGGTGGATATTTTGAAGGTAAATGATGGCAAAATCAGATTCACCCAAGAAATACCAAGAAAAAGGACTTGCTATTGGGAAATAGCAAGCAAGTGGGTTATAGCTCTCCATGCTACTGAATAAAATATAAAATTCTGACTCAGGATTCAAGGGCCACCAAAAGTTGGCTTCAATTTATATGTTAGATATGATTCATAGTATCATAGATTTATAGCCAAAAGACAGCTGAGAGGCCATCTCACTCATTTTACTATTGAGAAAATTAAGACCTAGAAAGGTTAAGGTCACTTAGGCAGAAAATGGCAGAGCCAGAATTGGAACCCAGACCCTTTGATTCTAATCTAGCACATGTTCCACTGTAACACTTTGCTTCCCCTTTCACGTTTCCTGCAATCTACATTACAGATGAACTAGACAATTCTTTATTCTGCTTTCATCCTTCCCTTTTTTATCTCTTTGCTGTAGTTTATGTTATTTACCATACTGAGAATGAACGGCATGGGCCTGTCCTTATTCCACAATCTCTTTCCATTTGCTTGAAGTTGACCCCTTTCTAACTGTGATGCCATGTTTTCCTTGACTCTTCCTTACCTTCTTCCCTCAGCACATTGAAAATAATCTTTTTAGCCTTAAATTTCTACTAACACATTGGCTAGGTCTTTCCATCACATTTATTTTGCTGTCCCTTGAATCATAATTATGTGTGTATTTGTTCTTTCCATGATATTATAACTTCCTTGAGATGTGCTGGATCTATTCCCATATCTCCAGTACCAACCAGCCCTTTTGCACATAGTAGGTATTTAATAAATGCTGCTGTTTGTTTTAATTTTTTCCTAATACCCACAAATATGCATGAGAAGAGAGGCTAAAATCAACAATGACATAATGTTGTCCTTTACAGTTTTCAAAGTGTGCTCACATACATTAGCAAGAAAAATAGCCTTTCTGACCCACCATACGTAGGATGTTCTCTTTGAATTGATTCTCTAGCAGCAGGATGGTTGACATAGCTATCCACAGTCTCTCTCTAGTTCTGTTTATAACTAGTTACACACATTCACAAACATCTAGTTAAGGCTAAGAGTACTTTGTGTGACTGGGGAGCAAACAAGGTTAACTCACCATAGGAGGATGAACTCTCTAGCCTTGTCCACCTTAGTTCCATGCTTTAAGCACTGAAACACAATTGTTTTATGATTCTGAAAGAAGACTCCAAATCAGCAGTGTGTAAAGCATCTTGGATATTTAAATGCCACAAAAAGATCACATTCCTAAAATGTCAGCTCCTTCTCGAATAAATCTTAGCTAAACTAGAGTTCTTAGACATAACAGAATGAAGTGATATTTTAATAAAAAAAATAAGGCAATTACTCATCAGAGCTGGTATCAAGGCTGTTATAGGTAGCTAGTGGCATGGTGGATAGAAGACCTTACTTAGTTCAAATCCAACCTTAGACACTTATTAGCTGTGTGACCTTGGGCAAGCACACCTTTGTGTGCATCAGTTTTCTCAGCTGTGAAACAGGGAAAATGATAGCACCAAACTTATAGAGTTGTTGTGAGACCAAATGAGATATTTGAAGAGTGCTTAGCACATACAATGTCTGCCATTTAGTAGGCACTATGTAAACACAAGCTATGATGAATCTGATCATGATGATGTTAACCTGAATGAGGAAGATTTAGAGCATCTGATTCCTCTTGTATAGTTCATACGTCAAGCCAAGTTTAGCATAATGATTTTCCCGTATCTTCTTGCACATAGTCACTGGGAAATCTTTATCAAATACGACTGACACTTCCATGATAGCTGGTAATGAGTGCCTGTCACCTTGTTTGGAGATATTCAGGGAAAATTCATCCTTTAGCCTCCATAATCTCTCTTCTCTCTATGCCTTCCCCCATCCCAAATCTGTATGCAGGACTAGAGACATTTTAAATAAGTGCTTAGCAGCAGTTTTAGAGACATTTTAGGATTATGCCCACACCAATAATGAGGAAGAACAATCTGGCCCTGAGAGGACTGTAATGTAGCTTTGGAGTTGGGACATCTAGATTCAAATCCTACCTTGGTTACTAGTCACATGCATAACTTTGGACAAGGTACTTCCATTCTTCAGGCTTCAGTTTTCTTCTATTTAAAATGACAGGTTCTTTTTATTTTTAAATGTATATGATCATATGTCTGGTATGAAGAATAAATTTAATAACCTTATTTTCAAGACTTACAGTTTTAATTGTGTTTGATGTTAGAAGAAGGAGAAGCAGTATATAATTTAAACATATTTATTTCCCTCAGTTTCCCCTTATTTACAACCCCCCACAATCCCCATTTGCTAAGAAGAATAAAAGACGGGTATGCCTGACTTGCTAGGTCTTGCCTGTGCTAGGTATTTCATTTTGATACAAAATTACAGCTGGCATCACTCTCTGCTCCCTTTTGGAAGATCTCAAAGGACAAGGGCCTTCTCTTTCCCGGTAATCCAAGAGGGTATATCATGGGACCTTTGAACCTTTTGGTAGATAAAGGCAGGGACAAGTTGCCTCCTTCCCTGTCTTCAGAGTCTGATAACTTGGGACTGCCAGTGTCTCTATTTCAAGAATGCATGATTCAGAATTTAGAAGATTAACTTGTCAATTCCACATTTTTCTGGTGTGAAAGGTTTTTTGAGGCTGGAGTGTTTTCTCTTGGCTGGTTGAGTTATATGTCACAGCCAGGGCTGTGCTCAATTTGGAAGCTGAATAAGGTTGACAAGGATGAGTTATAGACCACCAGACCAATGAGCTACATTGTCAAGCACACATATTAAACATAATCCACACATTTTTTCTCTCCTTCTTCCCCTTCCATAGAGGAACTCCTTACCTTTCCACACTGCTAAGGCAAGTGGTTCCATCATAGCCACCAACTGCATAAATGCAGCCATTCAAGGAAGCCACCCCTGTGCCACATCGGTGCTTACATGAAGCACCTAGCAATTTCCATTCATGGGACAGTGGGTTGTAGCACTCCACCCCACTGATGACATCACTAGCCAAATGACATCCTCCAACTGGAAAGAGAAATGGTGATTGTGTTAAGTAGGAAATAGGGAGAAAAGGCTGAAGGGATGATTTCAAATGAGACAGTCTAGTGTTATTTACTTTAATCAATCCGCAAATTTTTATTTAGTGCTTGCTATGTTCTAGGCAATGGAGAAAAAAAAGAAATAAATAGAATAACCCTTGCCCCAAGGAGTTTAATTCTATGGTGGGAGGGAAGAGGGAACAGATTTACTTATAATAACATATGCAAAATAGATACAAGATAATTTGAAAGGAGAGGGAAGAAACAAGTAGCTGTTGGGCTGGGAGGGCATCACAAAAGTCTTAAAGTAGAAGGTGAGTTTGGAAAGATTTAAAGAGGTGGAGCTGAGGTGAGAGTGCATTCCAGGCATGGGAGATGGCCTTCGCAGAAGTACTGAGATAGGAGAACAATTACTTTACTGATACCCTCACCCACTCAACAAACATACAGAATTCACTAATGTCTTTGACTGAATTATTCCGTTGTTGAGGTATGTTATATCCAGTTTCTCTCCAACTCCTATTTATCCTTCAAAGTAATTTAAAATCTGGTTAAACAAGACAAAACACGGGATCATAGATTCAAACCAGAAGGAACTTCAAAAGTCACACAGAACAATTCTCACATTTGACTTATGAGGGAACAGATGTCCCAAAAATGTAGGTGACCCAACCAAGGTCACTTATTAAGTATGTAAGAGAACTGAGATTTGAATTGAGGCCTTCTGATTCTAAATCCAGAGCTCTCTCCACTATATTATACTACAATAGGAAACCTCACCTTTCCAAATGAAAGAGATTCATTCACTCTTATTTTACTTTAAGAGAAAAAATCTCCAGGAGAAAGTTTCAGAGGATAATACTCAAATACTCCGATGGATCTGTGAACTCATCAATGAATCCAATAATCCAGATCACAGCCCATTCATTTCTGCCTATCCTGCTCAGCTTTGGTCCACAACTTCACATAGGTTTGCCATAGAGAGTCCAGGGAATACTCTGGAAGCCTCCTCACTTTTGCTTGACATTTCAAAAACACCCATACTCTTGCCATATATCTCTAATCACATATCCCTGATGATGTCCTTTACTCCTACACTTTGACATTTATTGGTTCTCTGGTTCAACCTATTCACTCTACGAAGTGCTTCTCCATTGTTCTTTGGGGTCACTGATTTTCAGTATCACAGAGACAGCTGTGCTCCATGTATTGAAGTTGTATCCAAAGAGTAGCCAAGTCTTTTCATCTCTACTCTCGTGGCATATCTCCCACCCTTCCCTCCACTCACACAGCCACTAGCTCATCCTCACCTCACATCCACACATCCTCATCACCTCCCACCTGCACAATTGCAATAGCTTTCTCTGTGGTCTGCCTGTCTTTGGTCACTGCCCTCTCCAAACCATTTACCCAACAGACAAAATAATATTCTCAAATGATAATAGCTCTCTTTTCCCACTACATGGTATTTTCCCAAGTTCTTTCCTCCAAACAGCCCTCTGACCTAGGTGGTGTCAATGTTGTTCTCTTTCTTTTGCAGATAAAGAAATAATCTCTAAAAGATCATACCTTACTGATGTTCACATGGCCTAAACTGGATCCAGGATTTGAACCCAGGTCTACCTTTTCCAGGTCCAGACTTTATCTCTTTCACCAAGTAGCTTATCCCCCAAGGCCTACTGCTTTTTCTACCAACAGATACTTCTATCCTAGACCTTGCAACTGTGGTCAAGTAATCTTTTTCCTGAAACTCAATTTCCTTATCTGTAAAACAGGAATTATTGTAGGCAAAGTGCTCTGGAACCTTAAAGTGCTACATAAATGTGCCACTGTTATTGTTATTGTTATGCATCTTTATTATTATTATGTGTCATTATTACTGTTATTATGTATCAATACCATATGTCCTTATTATGTTATCATAATGTATTATGTGTCATCATTATTGTTCCCTACTCTGAAAGGTTATGAGGAAATCTTTGCTAACTACTTAGAATAGAATTATGAACATTATTATTGTCATTACCATCAGAATCATCTACAACAACTATAATAATGGTCTTTAATGAGAATGAAAGTTCCGGCTCAATAGCATTTCTTTTTTCCTTTTCTTTCTTTTTTTTGAACATCAGGAAAGAGATGCTTCTAGCCAATGAATATCTGAAGGATCATTCCCCCAGAAACATTTTAATTTTTCTGAGACGAAAACTGTCCTAAAAGTCCAATCTCTCAAAGTGTTCTTCAAATGGAAACCAAAGAACTCTCTTTTTAGGGAACAATTACTGAGAATTTGCTGGGATCTCACGGCATGGACAGCTGGGTCGAGCAAATCTGCCCACTCCCATAGTCGGAAGGAAAATAAGAAAGATGCTTCAGAAATGTGTCCATTGTTCAGGGAGGAATGGGATCTCACAGGAATAAGCAGTGCTGGTCTTTGAGTTGGGTTATTAGGGAAAGAACTCTGAATAAAAATGGAGGACAGTAGCACCTCTTTTCTTTCCAGAGATTTTTTTTTTCACAATTTCACAAGAAGGAAATAAATAGAAGAAAATGAATAACTAATACAGGAATAATCAAATTAAATTGAAATTATCATCTGTGGTACTAATAATATTTGTATCATAGCATTTATATGGAACTTTGAGGTTACAAAGTGCCTTAAGTATGTTATCTTATTTGATTCTCACAACATCTCTGTGATGTAGGTACCGTTATTATTTTTTTTTTTCATTTTACCTATGAGGAAACTGAGGCTGAGAGACATTAAGGGACTTGCCCAGAGTCACATGGCTAGTAAGTACCTGAGGGAGAATTTGAACTCAGTCTTCCTGACTGTAAGCCCAGCAGACTATCAAGGAAAACCTTATATTCTTTTTTTTTTTCTTTTTGGAGGGGGTAAGGCAAGGCAATTGGGATTAATGACTTGCCCAAGGCCACATGGCTAGTTTTGTCTAATGTCTGAGGCTGGATTTGAACTCAGTCCTCCTGACTCCAGGACTCCATTCACTGCGCCACCTAGCTGCGCTGAAAACCTCATGTTCTAATGGGGAAGCAACATGTAAACAATGTACAAACCAATTATATCCTGTATACAATGGAGGTCGTTTTAGAAGGAAGGTTCAGTGAGATCATTTTATGGAGAAGTTACAGAAGGATGCAGACAAAAATCAGGCAGGTTGAGAAGTTTTGGGTTGCAATCTACCCTATTAGAAGGAATACCAATGCCTTTGAGATACCAGGACTAGCAGAGTCAGTCATTAGTGAATTAACTAGCATTTATAGAACTCCTACTGTATATCAAGAGTACTACTATGTGCTAAATGCTGGAGATACAAAGAAATGTGAAAAAACCAGTCCCTGCTCCTCAGAATTCACATTTTAATAGGTAAACACCAATAATGTGGGTAGTTTTAGAAGGCACTAAAATTAAGAACTTAAACTTCAAGCAGTAAAGTAAGCCATTGCCATCTGCTTGATGTCTGAGATTTCTGCTGGGTGACGTACAGAGAAGGAGTTAACTTCTTGTCTTTGTCCCCTGGACTACTGAAGGAAAAATCTGAAGGGAAGAAGGAAAAAACAAATACTATGTTCCTGTATGTAAGGTAGGTATTGGCATATGCCCCTGTGGGAGCTGTGGGCTTATTCTAAGATATTTAAAGTTTATGGACAATAAAAAATGTGCATTAGACAGAGGATCCTACCAGCAAATAGTAGATCCACCTGTTGGCCAACCTGGGCAGTCCTTTGCTGTATCTTCTGAGAGAGCGGGGTTTCTCGTGCTGGTTGTTTCCTGCAGCAAACAGACAACATGTCATTCTCTCATAAGTCTAGTGGAGTAAAGTGTGCCTCTGTCTGCTGTGAGAAGAACCAGGAAAGAATTCTGGAGCTCATCTTGAGAGAACAAATGTTCTGGTCCTATATACAGCCCTCATAGCAAAAAGGAAAAAAAAATTATATTTCTGTCATCTCTATGATGTGTTATGTCAGGGAATGGTTTAAAATGTTTAAATGTTTCTAACAGAAGTATTTCTTTGCAGAAATAGACTTTAGGTAATTTCTTTGCAGAAATAGACTTTAGGTAATAACAGCAATTTGCATTCATATAACACTTTCAGGTTCTTTAGGGATTTCTTTTGGGGGGGGGAGAGGTTAGGAATAGGATTTCTTTTTTTTGGTCTTTTTTAATTTTTCTAGTCCTTTAATTAGTTTTACCTCAGGAAATGGGTCAGAATTTTCAGGTGCTTGGAAATTTTGGATTTAATGGGTGTCTGAAGTCAAGCTTAGAAGAAGACTTGATGGGAATGGGGCCATCTATTCATATGACCTATGGCAAATCACTCCACATTTCACCTTTCTTGTAAAAATGATGGGCATCGTAAAAATAGCATATATAGTGTTTTAAGGTTTAGAAAGCACTTTCTGCATAATATCTTATTTGAAACTCATGAAAATCCTGAGTAGGAACTTTAGGTATCATTATCCTCATTTCCCAGATGAGAAAATGAAGGTTCACTGCCTTATTCATGGTCATATAGCTAGGAAATATCAGGGTTGAGATCTGAACCCACATCTTCCTGACTCCAAGTTCAGTATTCTGACCATTAGGCAGCACTGTCTCTACATAATTGACTAAGGTCCCTTCTAGTACTAAATCTGATATAAAGACAATATGAAACCATATGGACTCTAAAAACCACCTATGCCAATGTAGAGGGTGGAGTTGAAGGCTAAATAATAGGGGCATAATTTCCTTTCCCCATCTTGATTTAAGTCTTCAGTACTCACCCTTTTATCACCCCCATCTCAAGCTTTCCCAGGCGCCAGTCACAGCAAAGAGCAAAGAGCTGAGCTTGGACAGGGTACTTATACTGATAGGAGGCTGTTCACCTTTTATAGTAGAAAGCAGAAGCCAGAAATAGGAATTCAGTCCCAGCTTCAGAAGATGGGGCCCAGCCCCAAGGGTTTGTATTGGAATGCCAGTTGTTTCACACTTCCAACTCTGAGCAGTTTCCCGAGTCAGGAGACTCCCCAAGGCCCTGGGATAGTTAGAGAAAGGAATTTGCCACTACAGCCAGATCCACTGCTGTTTGAGACTCAGCAGGAAGTTCAGATTTCTTCATCTGCTCACCCCCATACAAACTGGATGCACTCTATAATAATGGTATGGTCTAGATGATTAATAACATTGATATGCCAAGTTTTCTCTAAGAAGATAAAAGGATTGCCTTCAGTTTAAGGAAAATATGTGATTTGAATTATGTCTTATGTCTCCAGTGGGGATGCATCACATCGATACATCCCCAGCAGAGACGTTCACACTGTCTCAACCTGAGCCTCCCTTGTGATTGTGAATGTGTGAACTGAAGGTAGACTGGCCCCCTCTGGTGCAGTATCTCCTATCACTGGGGTGGGATCTAGGTAGCTAATAAAATGTGGGCAAGAGTCTTCTAGGTACAGGTCAGTAGAGATCTTGGGGGTTCAGTCAGAAGACTGGGGCTCAGGAGAGTCCAAGCTCAAGAGGACCGAAGTCTAGGGATTCTAAATATACAGTATGAAACATACAGGTCAGAAAAACAAGGAGGAAAAAACCACTGAGAGTGGTATGTAGACCTCTGAATAGGAAAATCAAATTAAATTAAGGACTATAAAAACTTCTGGGGCTAAAATCCCAATCTTAGCACCAGAAGGGACCTTAGTGATCACCTAATGTGACTCTCTCCCTGATGCATGAATCAATTAAATTGGCAACAAACATTTTTTAATCACTTCCTGTATGATGGGCCCTCTTAGCACCAGAGATTTGAAGATGACCTTTCTCTCAAGAAACTTATGATCTAAAAGGAGGAAGGATGGGTACAAAAATGATTGTGATACAAGAGAGTTAGAAAAGTTTAGGGGGAATATCCAGGCAATGGTTGATGGGAAATGTGATTATGGAGAGATGGCTTTCACCCAAGAGTGTGTGTGAAGGATTCAGTGAAGACATCATGGAAGATGTGGGATCTGGATTGGCCCTTGAAGGAAATAAGGGGCTTCAATAGATATTTGACTTTGACTTGGAGACCACTCCAGGCATGATTGTCATTCTTACTCACTCTCTTATTACATTATTGTGTCATCCATATCTCTCCACGTTCCCTATAAGAATAGTGGGAGATATGCTATCAAAGTATTGGCTAAAATCCAGGTAAACTATATTTATATCATGATCTTCAAAGTGCTCAGGAGATATTATTATTATTATTATTAAAAGCAATTGGGGTTAAGTAACTTGCTCAAGGTTACACGGCTAGTCATTATTTATGTGTGGGTGCTCATTTTCTGAGGCCGGTTTCGATCCTGGGTCATCCCAACTCCAAGGCCGGCGCTCTTACTCACTTCGCCACCTAGCTGCCCCGAGATATTATTTTTTCTTTTGAAAATGTATTATTATCTTTTGTTTTTATATCGCTTTCATTTCCAAATAAATCACTCCCTTCTCTTTCCTCCAGAGAGTTTTCCATTATACATTATGAGGACATCTTGCTTTAAAAACCTCCACTCCAGGACATTCTAATTCAACAATGAATGCCGGAATTACTAGGTATTATAGGGTGGGAATAACGCATTATGGTAGAGTGGAAAGAGCACAGATTTTGAAGTCAGGGGATCTGGGTTTGAATTCTGACTCTGCTACTTATCACCTAGGTGACCATGAGCAAGTCACTTCACCTTTATGTACCTCACTTTCCCTCTTGGTAAAATAATGGGGGATTAGATATTTAAGGTGTGTGTGTGTGTGTGTGTGTGTGTGTGTGTGTGTCCATGCACAGTCTGCACTTTTGCTTTAATCACTATAGAGAACACCCATTATGGAAACTCCTTCCACTGATATAGATCTGTAATTTACAACTTATATTCTTTGTTTATGGTCACTGTCAGAAGTCAAATGACCTAACCTTGAAATAGCTACATTGTGTCAGGGATGGGATTTGAACTCAATTCTTCCTGACTCTGTGTCCAACACTCCAGTGGTCAGAGTCTAGCTGCTAGTGTCACACTGCGTCTCAAGATTCCTTACAACTGTAATATTCTGTGAAACAAGAAATAACACTTGACCTTGGGGAACTTGAAATAGGGGGAGGAGCTGAAGAGAAAGAAGATATATGTTGTTAATAAAATTGAAATTCATAAAGAGGCATCATCAAGTGAAAAAGAATCATATTTGGAGCTGAAAATGACTTAGAACATATAACAGTATGTTATAGATTGACTATGGATTCACAAACCTTAAGCTGGAAAGGCTTTGGGGTACCCCATCTAGTTTGAATCCCCTATTTGACAGATAGGTAAACTAAGCCCAGAAAGATAGCTATGGGATCCCTAAGTGAAACGAGTGCTGAGTCAGAGGAATTGGGGTGCTGCCTTTGACATTCATTCTGTGTCACCTTGGGCAAATCACTTAACTTCCCTTGGTTCTAGTTTTCTCATCTGTTAAAAGAAGAAGGGTGGAGCAGATGACTTCCAAGGTGCCTTTTAGTTTTCTGTCTGTGATTCTTTGATCCTACACTTCACTCTACTCTGATATCCTTCAAACTAGAGTTAAGGGAATATAATGGGAACAAGTTGATGCTTAACTAATAGCTTATTTTTAGTTTTATATTGATGCCTTTTGCTTTTCACACAATTATTCCCTAATATAATACCCCTCCCCCCAACAGGTAGAACACTCCCTTGTAACAAAAAAGATACAAGCTTAGTTTTAAGCTTAATTGTATTTTCTGTTTGCCTCACTATTTGTTAGTCTCAATCTCTGCCCCCCTTTCTGAACCTCACTGAGTCTGTCTTTATATTTCTGTTTCTTCCTCTAATTCTCTCTCCCTTTCCCAATGTTTGTCTTTCCATCTCTGTCCCTATCTCTCTCCCTCTCTTTTTTAAGCAAGTAATTGTAAAAGATGAAGCCTATAGCTATGGAACAGCAGCATTTATAAAACGGAGAATTCAGGAATCATGTGAAGATGATCCTTCCCTGATGTCAGAATCTAAGTAGCAGCAACAGACTCAGGGTGATCCTAGGGCAGACAGTTCCTTCTGTAAATCTAATTCATCAAAGCTGGCCACCCTCCCAGGGCATCATTCTGACCCTGTTTGTTGGATTTGGGTTTCAACACTTGGCGATGACTGGGCTGTCCTTGCTGAAATGTAATTTTATTTTATTAGTAACTTTTCTCTTGTGACAGGTGCTCTTGCTCACATCTCTGGTGGAGAGTCATCCTGGTTGGAAGAGATAAAAGCCTGGGTGATTTTCTTACTTCTTTCTGTTCTACACCACCAGCCCTTTATCTTTTGAGGTACTGCTACTAAGTACAGAGAAATCACTGGATTTGAAATCCAAAGACCTGAGTTAAAAACTTAGGCCTGCTACTTACTACCTACATGACATTGGGAAGGTGTTTTGACTTCCCTTTGTTCTAGGCTTCCTTAACTATACAGTATGTTGGAGGCAGGAGGGTAGGTGTAGCAGCATGCTAGTCAATGTTTAAAAAACAGTGGTCATTCTGAAAATTGAACAGCTTGCTCTCTAAGGCCCAGCACAGCTCTAAATCTATGATCCCAAATGGTGAGATATCTTTAGATCTTGAAAAAAGGGGTGGGATACTTTCCTATTTCTTTTTACTACTCCCATTTCATCCCAATCACTAGGCTGGTTTTAAATCTTTCCCTTCTAACAAAAGACAGTAAAAACCTCAAAATATGTCAAGACACCTTTCACATGCTAGGACTTGTCACTGCCCTAAATAGCAGTACACCTGCCTCTTCTCCCTTCCCCCCTGCCTTGGGTCTGGGACAGCTGTTCGAAAAGCTAAAGGCTCTGAAGTTTCAAAATATGTATGTCATGATTCTCCCCCCCTCAACACTTCCCCCTCCTATCTTCAACCCTTCCTCCATTCTTTCTACATTCCAAGCTCATCAGCTATGTCTTCTCTTTTTAGAGTGAATGAATGAGTTTATCTGGCCCCCAGCTGAGAGATGACATTCCTCACTGAAATCAGAATTACTCAGATTAGCTACATTCACCAAGATATACACACTTGGGCATGAACATATACATGATCCAAGTAAAGACAGTGTTATTACAACAGTGACTCATACTAGAGGAAAATTGTTCCTGTGTTTAACTCTTCCCTCTCCCCACCTTCTCCAAGGATCTTGTAATATTTTGCTTTATACTGGATATTAAAGAAAAAGAAGAAAAACTAGACCAAATCCAAAGCTTTTCTAACAAAGTGTCTACTCCTTTATGTTCCTCTTAATTGCTCTATAAAGTAATGAGAGAAAGATTCATTATCAAATGGATTAACTAAGACCCTGAAAGATGACTTTAACGAAGACATTCTGGGAGCAGTAGAAGCCAGGGCAGAAGTCAGATTTTTTAGCTTCTAGGGTCATTGGACCACATTGCCTACAATCAAACCTGTCAGAGTTGGGGGGTCTGTTTGACACTGGGTAGAAGGAGATGCCTTGGAGAGAGGGGAATAGTCAGGAATCCCTACACCTTTTGCAAGGCCCACCCCTCTACTTGTACTAGAGACTCATTCCATCCTGTCTTCTTGAACAGATTGCTACTCCTGACAGCCCCACTCTATTTATCTTTATTCTCTTCCCACCTATTGGATCTTTCTCTACTGCCTACACAGTGCTCATGTCTCACCCATCCTCAAAAAACCCCCATTTGATCCTTCCACCCCTTCTAACTATTGTCACACATTTTTCTGCCCCTTGTGGCCAAACTACTTGAGAAGATATGTATCTCCACTTTCTTATTTTCCTCTCCAACTCTTACAATCTGGCTTCTGACTTCACCATTCCATCAAAATTGTTCTCTTCAAAGTGCTTAATGATCTCTTAATTGCCACATCTAATGGCCTTTTCTCACTCTTCAGTCCTCTTGACCTCTCTGCAGTCTTTGATACTGTAGATCACCATCTTCTCTTTGATACTCTTTCTCTCTAGGTTTTCCAGATAACTCTCTCTCCTACCTGTCTGACCACTCCTCAATACCTTTTGCTTGATCTTCATCCAGGGCATGCTTACTAACTGTGAGCTCTGTCCTGGGCCCTCTTCTCTTCTCCCTCTATATTACTTCACTTCGTGATCTCATTAGCTCTCATGGATTTAATTGTCATCTCTGGGATTCAGCTCCAACCTCTTTGCTGATCTACAGACTGGCATCTCCAACTGCCTTGCAGGCATCTTAAATTGGATGATCCATAGACATATCCCAAACTGTACTGACTATCTTTCTAATCCCTCTCCTTTTCAAACTTATAATTGTTCAAGGCACCACCATACTCCCAGTTCTCAAGCTTGAAACTTAGTTGTCATCCTTGGCTCCTCACTCTTTCCCCATCCTCCACTCCATTCCTCCCCACATCCAATCTGTTGCCAGTAACTGTTGATTGTAGATTCTCATCTCATGCCTGGACTACTGCAATAGCCTTCTAGTTATTCTGCTGCCTCAAGTCTCTCTCCTCACTAATCCACCATTCATTCTGCCTCCAAATTGATTTTCCTGAATTGCAGGTCTGAATTCCAAAGGACCTATCATGAAAAATGTTATCTACCTCCAGTGAGAGAACTGATGAGCTGTGAGTGCAGATTGAAGCATATTTTTTTCACTTTCTTTATTTCTCTTGCTTTTTTTTGCAACATGACCAACATGGAAATATTTTGCATGATTTCACATGTATAATTTTTTTAAACAAATTCTTTATTAACTTCTGTTTTACATCATTCATTTCCGCCAGATTTTGAGTTACAATTTTTTCCCCTATTTTTCCCTTACCCGCCCTCCCAGAATAGAAGTCCCACAAGATATCGCTTCCTCCAATCTGCTCTCTCCCATATCTTCTCCCATACCCCCTTCGAATTTTTCATTAGAGGAAGGTGAATCTCTGTGCCCCAATGCCTGCACATCTTATCTCCCCATTACAAGCAAAAGAGTATTAGTAATAGTATTTATATATATTTGAAACATTTAATTTTAAGACCTCGAATTTCAGATCCATTCCCTTCCTCCCTTGTCACCCATTCCCTCTGGGAAGATAAGTAATTCATTATATGTTGTACATGTCTAGCTATGCAAAACATTATCATAGTAGATATATTGTAGAAGGCTGCTTATAATTCCCTCCCACTCATCCCACCCCCAACCTGGTCCATTCCCTACATGATCCTGTCCCTCTTCTATAGTGGGTACTTCCAACCTCCCCTCCCCCCAAGGATGCCCTCCCATCCATCATCCCTCCTCTCATCCCCCTTCCCCCTATTCTGCTGAAGGTTGAGATATCCCATTTAGTATGTATGTCATTCTCTCCCTGAACCAAATTCAATGAGAATGTGGTTTTGCCTTTTTGCCTTCCTATTCTTCCCCTCCCATGCAGCCACTTCTCCTTGCTTCTTCTACATGAGATAGTTTACCCTACTCTGTCTCTCCCCATCTCCTCTTGCCACTTTCCTCTCTCATCTCATAATTTCACCCCTTGAGTATCCTCCCTTCCCAACAAATTCAACCTATGCCCTCTATCCATGTATACATATATACACACATTCACATATGTATTCATATGGCCATACACCCTTCTTCCATTATTTTCGTACTGAGAAAGGTTTCATCAGTCACAGTTATTATTTGTCCATATAGGAATGTAAATAGGTCAACTTTGATAAGTTCCTTTTGATTTCTTTTCCCTGATTACCTTCTCAGGCATCTCTTGCTTCTTGTGTCTGGATGTCAAATTTTCTATTCAACTCTGGTTTTTTTTCAAGAATGCTTGAAATTCCTTTATTCCACTGAATGACCATATCTTCCCCTGAAACAAAATACTCAGTTTTGCTGGGTAGGTGACCCTTGGGTTCATTCCCAGCTCTTTTGCCCTCTGGAATATCATATTCCATGCCCTTCTATCCCTCAATGTAGAAGCTACCAGGTCCTGTGCTATTCTGATTGTGTTTCCACAATATTGAAATTGCTTCTTCCTGGATGCTTGTAGTATTTTCTCCTTGATCTGGGGATTCTGGAACCTGGCTATAATATTCCTGGGAGCTTTCTTTTTGGGATCTTTTTCAGGAGGTGTTCAGTGGATTCTTTCAACCTCTATTTTGCCCTCTGGGTCTAAAACATCAGGGCAATTTTCCTTGAGAATTTCTTGAAGGGTGATTTCTAGGTTCTTCCTTTGATCATGGCTTTCAGGTAGTCCAATAATTTTAGAATTATCTCTCCTGGATCTATTTTCCAGGTCAGTGGTTTTTCCCACGGGATATTTCACATTGCCTTCTATTCTTTCATTTGTTTGGATGTGCTTAACAGCATCTTGATTTCTCATAAAGTCATTAGCTTCCATTTGCTCCAGTCTAACTCTGAAGGAATGAATCTCCTCAGTGAGCTTTTGAGATTCTTTTTCCATCTGGGAAATTTGGCTTTTTAAGGCATTCTTCTCCTCATTGCCCTTTTGGGCCTCCTTTGCCATTTGAGTTAGTCTATGTTTTAAGGTGTTGTTTTCCTCAGTCAGGCTGTTGACCCTCATTTCATACTTTTCCTGCATCCTTCTCATGTCTCTTTCCAATTTTTCCTCCACTTCTCTTATTTGATTTTTAAAGTCCTTCTTAAGGTCCTCTATGGCCTGTAACCCGCTCATATTTTCCTTTGGAGCTTTTGGAGCAGCATTTCTGACCTCATAGTCCTCTCCCTGTCCTATGCTTTGATCCTCTTTGCCCCCAAAATAGGAGTCTAAGGTTGCATTTTTCTGTTTAATTTGTTTCCTTTGCCTTGGCATGTTGCCCCTTAATGACTTGACTTTTGGGCTTGTTGCCACCGTATGGCTGGGCTGCCAGACAGGTGAACTTTCGTCCCGAATGTGTGGGGGGACAACTTCCATTTCTGGCAAGCTGGAAACCCACCCACGACCTCCACCCCAGATCACAATCCAGATCCAGGGAGGTTAAAGCAAGAGCGATTACCCCGCAAGACTGATTTCTGGATCTCCCTACAGTTCGCAGGCCAGGAGCTGGAGCTGCCACTGAAAACTACAAAATGGCGTGTCTCTTCAGCAGCTTCTATCCCCCAGGGGAGGAAGCCGACACTAACCTCTCACTTTTTCCTAGGCATGTCTATGTTGATAATTCTGGAGTCGCCACAGCTGCTGGTGTTCTGTGGTCCCTCCAGCCGGCTGCTGGCCTGGCTGCCCTGGGGCTAAAACCGTGACTCAGGTGGACCTGTGCTTGGTTCCCCACACACTGTGTGCTGACGGCTCCCAGATTGCTGTGCTAGTCCTTCCTGCAGGGCTGCTAGGCTGTCCTCAGTGGGAGGTTAGCTTCTCTGTGTCGTTCTGTGGGTGCTGGGGCTCCAGAAGTTGTTCAGAGTCCCCTTTTACATAGTTTGGAGGTAATCTGGGGGGAAAATGCCTTCGACGCGCTGTTTCTACTCCGCCATCTTGGCTCTGCCCCCTCACATATATAATTGATATAATACTGCTTGATTTTTCAAGTGGGGAAAGGTTGGAGGGACAGAATTTGGAACTCAAAATGAAAAAAGAAAGATTGAATGCTAAAAATGTTTAAAAAAATAAAGTGCAGGTCAGACTATGTGACACCTCCTCATAAATTCTAGTAGCTACCTATTGCTTCCACGATCAAATACTAAATCCTCCGATTTCAAAGCCCTTTATAATTCAGCACCATTTCCTCCCTTTCTAGTCTTCTTATACCTTATTTCCTTTCCACCATATACTCTTTTTTCCCCAGTGACACTGGCCTTCTTATTGTTCCTTCAACAAGACACTCCATGTCTTGACTCCAGACATTTTCACTGACTGTTCCCCATGCCATACATGGACTCCCTCCTCATCTTGACCTATTGGCTTCCCTGCTCTTCAAGACCCACCTAAATTCCCATGTTCTACAGGAAGGCTTTTTCCAATCCCTCTTAATTATAGTGCCTGTAATGGTAGTTTGAAAATCTTCCCTTCCCTTGTATTGGCAAGCTAGCAGGTACTTAGCACTTAGTCTCAAGTTTTATATATATATGGAAAAACCCAAGCTGAGAGAGGCCAGTACTTCTGGGTTCTGCCTCTCCTTTGACCTTTACAATTCGATAATTGAGTTAAAGACTTACCAATTAAGGATGATTGGAAACTAATCTCCAATCAAGAAGAAAGAAGACTTTTTGATTGAAGATAAGACAATGTGACCTAGGGGTGGATGATTTTGACCTTTGTACTTTGTGTCAGTTAAGAAGGCTTGCCTCCTTAAGGATGATTGAATTGAGGACTTACTAAACGGTTGTGTTACTAAATGAATGTTATCTTTTGCTTAAAACTATGTGACCATTTTGGTGAAAACTATGTGGCCATTTTAGTGATAAGTTGTTATACCATAACACTGTGAATGCTCTACTTTGATTTCTGTGAATATTTTGCCTTAATTTGTTACTGAATAAATAGAAATAAATAGAATAAATAAAAAATACACCACTGTACCGTGTAATCAGAACCTTGAAAGCTGTTCACAGCAACAGTCCTCTGGAAAGCTGCTCATGCTTGCCTTTACAATGCCTTCCTTCTTTTAATTATTTCCTATTTTTCCTGTATATAGCTTGTTTGTATATATGTGCTTGTTGACTCCCTTATTAGACTGTGAACTCCTTGAGGGCAGGAAATGTCTTTTGCTTCTTTTTGTATCCCCAACTTAGCACGCAGTAGGTGCTTAATAAATGTTTATTGATTAACTGAATCATAAGCACATCAATTTAAAAAAAATTATGAGTCAATGATCTCTTTGATATAGGCATGCATTCTCTCTACCGATGCAGATTTCAACCCCTCATGCCATCTAATTCTTGGCCATGTCTTTTCCATAAATCCTGGAATCCTTCCTCAGATTATCTTAATATAATAACATTCATATTTTACATAGTACTTTAAGGTATCCAAAGCACCATTTCAACAATATTTCTAGAGGAGTTAAGTAGTTTGAATTTTAGTATTCCACTTTAGAGAGGAAGAAACAGAGGATGAGGGAGGTGAAATTACTTCCCATGGTTACATAACAATTTCACCTCAGAGCTGGCATTTGGATCAAGGTCAGATCCTGTTCTCTTGATTCTAAGAACTTCTGTGTCACAGAGCTTCTCCAAAATCTTGTAGATATCAATGTATCACTTGGGCTGTGTATTCTTTCTTTCTTCTTTGTGACAAGGTCACATATTCTTTTTTTGTCATATATATCCTTAATAATAGTATTTCTCATGAGCAAATCACCATTGGTAATATGCTGTAGTCTACTAGGATAATCAGAATCCGAGGTATTGTAAAGTTCGAAAGAGGAGAAACAGGAATAAGAGAAGAGCCTTTGAATCTATTGCAATAATTTTCCTAGGATATTTCAAAATACTTTCTTAGGTCCAGACTTCTTGAAGAATTCTGTGAGGTGTTTCTCTGAAAGAGGAACAGCTAAGAATTATGTGTTTAACATGTCCTCTTTCAAAAACATGAGGGTGCTCTGAATAACTTTTGTAAGGCACAAATATTTATTTTCTTTCCCCTCCTGCCCCTCATTTAAGCAAGGTTACACTACACTGGACGAGTTCAATGTAGAGGAAAGAACATTCAAGATGAGGGCTTTGTTCTGGACTCTGCCACTCTCATTTCCTTACAGAAGTCCCTTTACATCTCTGGGTCTCAATGTCCTTATGTATAAAATTAGCAACCTGGACTAGATAATTTCTAAAGTTCTTTCAACCCTAAAAACCTTAGACTCTGAGTTTCTGTCTAAAATTCTTGGTAGTAAGGGATTTTGATTTTTGTTAGCATTTTGCTGGTTATACTAGGGTATGCTGCCCTCTCCTGGACATCCAGATGACTTTCCTTTGAGACTCTCCTGTCCTGTCCTGTCCTGTCCTGTTGTGTTCTGTTCACCCCCCTCTGCTGTCATCCCCTCTCCTCCCCCCTTTTCTCCCTTCCCCTCCCCTCCCTTCTCTCCCCCTCCCCTCCTCTCCCCCTCCCCTCTTCTCCCCACTCCTCTCCCCTCCCCTCCCCTCCCCTTCCCTTCCCTTCCCTCCCCTCTCTTCCCTTCCCCCTTCCTTTCCCCCTTCTCTTCCTCCCTCCTCCCCTCCCCTCCCTTTCTCTTTCCTCTCTCCTCTCCTCTCTTGACAAATAATTATCGTCTTTAAGTCCAGGGACAGACTATAATTCAAGGGACTTAGAGCTGAACTAGCAATAGCTCCATGGAGACTCATGGCAATGGGATTGGGAAAAGGGAGATAAAAGAATGGAAGCTGAGAGAGGGGAAGGAGAGGGAGATAATTGTGAGTTAGTCTATGCCTTGCATATGTCAACCTTGTTAGGCTAAGAGTTCATGAAGATTGAGTGGGCTGAAGAAAAGTTAGGACCAAAGGAAAATATGAGGATGACAGGGAAAGGGTGGGGAGTAGATGGAAAGATGGTAAAAAATAAAATAAAGAAAGAAAGAAGGAAAGGAAGAGGAAAGGAAGAAAGAAAAAGAAAAGAGGAGATGAAAGGAAATCTGATCTGGTTAAGTGCTCCAGAAATTGTTTAGTCAGCTTTTCTTGTCTAGGCCTACTCAGTGAAATATAGGATTTATTCATAGACTGACTTGCAGGAGAGACACAAAGAAAATTGTCTAGGATGACTTTATGAAAGTCCTTAGGTCCCCAACAGATACCTCCCCCTTACATGAAATTTACATGGCTTTTTGAACTTTGATTCCCTCATCTATAAAATTGGGGGCAGGGGCGGCTAGGTGGCGCAGTGAGTAAGAGCGCCGGCCTCGGAGTTGGGATGACCCGAGATCAAATCCCGCCTCAGAAAATGAGCACCCACACACAAATAATGACTAGCCGTGTAACCTTGAGCAAGTTACTTAACCCCAATTGCTTTAAAAAAAAAAAAAGAAAAGAAATAAAATTGGGGGCAATAATAATTGCAATTGCTTGCTTGACCTAGTTATAGTGAGGCAAGTGTTTTGTACCTCAAAACACAGTAGACATTTGAACTATTGCCATCTTGTTCTCATCTTTTAAAAAAATGTTTTTCCCCACTAGTGGAGTTGATAGAAATATTCCCAGGACAAGTTACTATTCTGCTAAAATTCTTTTATATTTAATTCTCTATGAACTAATTGCACAAGTGGATCAAATAACTGATTTTTGTCATGGTGTAAAATTACTAGCATTTTAGGTTATCCTAAGCAGCCTTGCTGTAGCAACACTCAGTACACCTTTAGTAGTGAAGGGATGATATATACCCTGTCCTATTCTCACAGGATTTTAGGGTAATAGGATTGTAGATCCAGAGCTGGAAGGGACCTCAGAGGCTTTCTAGTATACTTTCCCCCCATTTTATGTATGAGAAATATGAGACCCAGGGAAGTTAGGTCACTTGACCAAAGAGACTTGTTTAGTAAACCTCAGAGGCAAGTTTTGAATTCAAGGTTTTCTGAATCCAGAGCCAATGTGTTCTGTCCCTTGCTGTTTCCCTCTGCTAGATAATTGTATTTGGAAAACTTTTTATTCCTTATAGTTTGAAGATTATGAGTATTTGATATGTTGACATTTATTAAAAACCTTATGAAGTATTTTGTGGATCAGTGTCACGTTTGGGTAATTGAAGGCAAATAGTTTGCCTGTGGTATTGCTCTGGGTCTAGTACAGTTTATTGATTGAGTTCATTGATTGCGTCCTATTTCAAGGTAAATATTTTCAACATGAGTATTTGCCATCCATTGGTCCATGAACACTTTTGATGTATAATTCTAAACACCTTATCATGTCTTGCTGCATATTTTATATTATTTATTATTATATTTAATATATATAAAATATTTAATATAAATAATATATAAATATATATTATTTATTAATATATTATATTATTTATATATATATTTATATTTTATAGGCGGCAAAAATTTACAGTGTAACACGTACTGTTTCCCACTGTTCCTTGTAAAATCTACAATGGTCACTAAGTGTGGATTCCTTAAGGATAACATTCTGTAATTCCTGGTGGTAGTGATCTGGTTCTGAGTTGTTATTGTAAATTTCAATATTTCCACAAATAAATCTGCATAACTAAGCTTCTTCTTCTTTTTTTTGGGAGGGCAATTGGGGTTAAGTAACTTGCCCAAGGTCACACGGCTAGGTTTTTGTTTGTGTGTGCCTTAAGTGTCTGAGGTCGGATCCGAACTCAGGTCCTACTGATTCCAGGACCGACGTTCTACTCACTGTACCACCTAGCCACCCCATGACTAAGCTTCTTTATCAACATACAGTTGGGTGAATTGGCGTGGATGTCACACCTGGAGGGCCTTTTGATAACGTTCTTGGGTCATAGTGATTTTTTTGGACACCATCCAGATGTAAGCAACTTTTGGTTATATTTGACAAATGCAATCTATTTTTATTGCTCAGTGAAATTTTACCTACTTGTTTCAAAAGCTCTTCTATGAGATTTTCTTTAACCTGTTTGTCATGTGTTCTAAAGATGTCTATTAAATTTCTTCCTCTTTTTGGTGTAGCAGTGTTGATCTTTTTATAGTTGCTTAGGGTGATGGATTCTGTGTTTTGTTGATATTAATACTGTATGGATTTTTCTTTGAGTTAGGTGGCAGAGTGTGGGACTTAAGAATCAGGAAGACCCTGCTGGTGAAATTGTGAACTGATCCAAACATTTTGGAGAGCAATCTGGAATTAAACGCAAAGAGTTTTAAAACTATGTCTACCCTTTGACTCAGCAACACCACTATTAGGTCTGTTTCCCAAGGCAATTAGGGAAAAAGGAAAAGAACTTACATGTTCTAAAATATTTATAGCAGCTCTCTTTGTGGTAACAAAGAATTGGAAACTGTGGGGATGTCGGTCAATTGGAGAATGGCTAAACATGTTGTGATATATGATTGTGATGGAATACTACTGGGCTGTAAGAAATGATGAGCTGGCTAATTTTAGAAAAACATTGAAAGACTTGCATGAAATAATGAAGAGTAAAGTGAGTAGAACCAAGAGAATGTATCCAGTAACAGCAATATTGTTTGAAGAATAAAACTAAGTTATTCTGAGTATTAGAAACACCCAAATCAGCCACAAAAGACCTATGAATGAAGATGCTATCCTCCTCTGGAGAAAGACCTGATAAATAGAAGTATGCGTAGCATAGTATGGTTTTACATATGTGTGTATATACTTGTGTCAAATTGTCTTCTTTAGTGTGGGGTAGGGAGGGAGAGGAGACAGTTTGGAACTTAAAATATAACAAAAAGATAAATAAAATAACAAGAATCAGAAGAACTTTAGTTTGAATCCTGCCTCAGATACCTAATAGTCTGTGTAACCCTTGACAGCTATTTAATTACTCTTAACCTCAGTTTTCTCATCTGAAAGTTTAGATGATATTACCAACCACCTCAAAGGATTGTTGTGAGGATCAAATAAGGTAATTCTACAAATGTTAAAGTACCACATAAATGTTAGCTAAATTATCATTTTTATCATTATTGTTATTAATTATGCTTTCCAAAAGTGCTACAATTCATGTTTTATAATTGTTGTTGTCATTGTCAATTTTGTCATTCATTTCGTTAATGGGTATTATTTCTAGTTGAATTATTAAGTGAAAATTACCAAGGACTTAAAGATCTTCAACTTCTCTGTCTTCAGATTTCAGTACTTCTTCAATTATCTCCTATTTTGTCTAATCTAGGCTAAGGAAGGAAGCTTTATTTTATATGACTACTCTTCATTGATAGGCAATACATTGTTGTGTGACTTGTAGCTGAGGGCAAAGACTCATCTTCCTAAATTCAAATCTAGCCTCAGAAACTTACTAGCTTAGCTGTGTGACCCTGGGTAAGTCACTTAATCCTATTTGCCTCAGTTTCCTCATCTGTAAAATGAGCTGGAGAAAGAAATGACAAACCACTCCAATACCTTTGCCAAGAAAACCTCAAATGGGATCAGGAAGAGTCAAACATGACTAAAATGAATGAACAACAAGAACAAAAACAAGAACAATGAAAGTATTCATCTTTTTAGTCCACTTCATGTACACTCATTAGTCCATTCTGGTGTTTGGAACCATTGTCACTGAAGCATTTTCAGCAGGTAGAAATATGATACTGAAAGTTTTTATTGTTCTTATGTATCTTGATTTTTTTGTGATACCAGAACAGAGGAACTCCACTGTCTGCTGTCATCTATGATAAGCCATTCATCTTTATTTCTTATAGGGATCTTCTGTAACCCTAATTCAGGCAGCAATTGGGTGCAGTGGATAGAATGCTGGTCTTGGAGTCAAAAAGGCCTGAGTTCAAATTCAGCCTTAGACACTTAGTAGCTGTATGACCTCCAGGTTTGTTGTGAGACTCAAATGAGGTTATATTTGCAAAGGACCCATCATAAATAGCACCTGGCACATAGTAGTGTTAAATAAATTCTTGTTCCCTTCCTTCCTTCCCATCTATTTCCTAGATTCCTAAGAATAGTCTTATCACATTGGACAAGGTCCTGAGTCAGAAGTATCATCATAGATTAACCAATGTTTCAGGGTTGTAGGTCTTCACAGCTGTTGTATTAGGTTTAGATCATATAGTATCTGCTCTGTATCTCACCTCGGCTGAGATACTTTGTTGTTTCACCTTTCCAACGTGGATAAAGGGTTGGGCTTTTAAATTTAATTTAATTTAATTTTTTTTGCTGCTGCTGCTGTTGCAATTGTTATTCTTCTTGTTGCCAGAATTGGGACTAGAAATCAGATCATTTAAATATAAGTTAAGGATCTTTAAAAAAAACACCAAACTATGCCTCTTTTTTGCCTCAGTTTCCTTATCTGTAAAATGGATTGGTATTCCTTTGTAAAACTTAAGATATTTAAAGCATAGAAATACAGACTGTTGTCATCACATTAGGAGAGAAATGACACCATTGTTCTACTTATTGAGATCCCCTCCCTACACAAGCCCCCCCCCCAATTCCTATTTCTTTTTAGCTTCAAGGACACACAAAATTAAGTTGAATTATTTATTGATCATATATAGGAAAAGATTTCATCCAGAGATCAAGGTAGAGACAGAAGGATGGATAACTGAGGAGGAAGAGTGAGCGAATAGAAGTCAAATGGACTATTTGATTATCTATGAACCAATAGAAGCCAGGGTGGATTCCAGCAGGTCAGGGAAGTATGTCTTGGGTTTTCCTGTGAGACAGTGATAGGGAATCAGTCATCAGGTGTTTCAGCCATAACAATAACTGAAATTTATATAATGCTTTACATTTTTCTTTTTCTTTTTTTATGTTTTACACGCACAATTTCTTTTGATCCTCAAAACAACCCAGAAAAGTTAGTACAACAGATATCCTTTTACCTATATTTTATGTGGGAATACAAGCTCAGAGAGCTTGATTGATTTGCTCATGGTCATACAATTTATAAGTATCAGAGGTGAGATCTGAATTCAGATCTTCCTGACTACAAATTTGGTGCTCTAACCACTACTGAAAGATAATAATAGGGAAAAACCAAACCCCCAACCCCAGAAGCTTAGGTAAGGCATTCTGATCTAGGAATATATCAGTTCAGTGCAGGAGAAATTATATTAGTCATCCTCAGAGAGAAAAACACCTGCAGAAATTGTGGGTGTGGCCATAGGCAGGTCCATGCAGCATCTCCAAAGCTAACCAACTGAATTTTCTTTACAGGCCAATAACTGGGTAGTTTCCAGAGGCTTTGGAAAGTGCCTAAAGGGGAAGGTCTTACATTTAAAAAAATGCCTTTTCCTCTCTCTGTACCATTTACTCCCCCTTCTCCCAATAAATTTTCCATTTGACCAAATGTGTTTGTTTAGCAGTTACATTGTACATGTGTGTATGTGTGGAAAAAGTGTTCCAGGTAGGTGACCAAAGAAACAGTAAGCCCCTAAAGAGAGTAAAATGCTACTTTTGATTTTTTTCTGCCCCACTAATTTGTTTGAGCACTCAATTCTTCAACCATATGCCTTTCTTCCTTCAAATCTCATTTCTCCAGGGAACCTTCCTTGATTAACTCTGTTGGACTCTAAATATTTCCTTAAAATCTGTTCCCCACAGGCTCAGTCCCATTATAGTCATCTGTGTAGATATTTTGTTATGCCTCTTCTACTTTTTTCATGTGTGTGTCCCATCTTCTCCATCACATTATAAGCTCTTTGAGGAGAGGGATCCTGTTCCCTTCTTGATGTTTTAATACATTGTTGAACACATAATGAATGTTCAGAGTAAGGCATTGAATGACTGTTGGAGATGAAGGTGGGAGCAGAGAAGGGAAAGACACTAGGGGATAGATGTAGAAGGATAAAGGAGTGAGGGACAGTGTTCAGGACACACTCAATACTTTCAAAGGAACCACCAAGTCCTCTTGGTCAGAAAGGTTCTAGATGTTCACTGGATGGCCTAATGGGGTATCCCATCCATGATTCATAGTCATCCCCCAGTCACAAAGCTGTACCTCAGGACACAAAGTCCTAGTGTACAGACTCAAGGTCAGAAATCACAAACCTGTAGACTTGTGACAACTCTCCTATTGTTTGTCTTTATTGCATTCATCTGTGGAGTAAAACAGCAGACATGAGTGACTTTTTCTATGTCAGAAAAACCCAGAGAAAATATAATATATTTTATAATTTTAATTTAAATTATAATAACATGTTATTATAATTTAAATTATAGTTTATCTGTAATTATAATTTAAATTTTATAATTTAAATATAATCAGTACTTCAGAGTTAAAACAAAAGCACCTGAGCTGGTTGTCATGGGATAATCAGATCATAGATTTAGAGCTACACAGGACCTTGGAAACAATTTAGTCCAACCTCTCTTGTTTCCATCCTATGGAATTCCTTATTCTAGTCAAAGAAAGAAGAGAGAACAGGAAGATGAAGAAAACTTACTTTTGGTCATATCAATGATGCTATCCTTACTGATCCCATATTTTCTGCAAAGCTTCATATATGACTTTTTGGCGTTTTCTTTTACAACTTTGGTCCGTCCTATAATTAGGGTGAGGAATGAGAATGTGATGGTGGAGTTTCTCTCACTGATACTTTTTGATATTTCAGAAAGAATTGACTTCACATGTGAGAAGTGGAGGAAAAAGTGAGAGTTCTAATCTTAGATCTGAGTGAATCATGAGGAATCTTTGAGGAGCCTTCAGCTGCCATATACCCTAGCATTAGGTGTGTTATTTACAGTGGTTCAATAGGGTAAAAGTCAGAGAAGAGAGGTAATAGTGTTTTTTAAACAATTCTTCAAGAGACTGCAATCTCCAATAAGTATGGCTGGGGTTAAATGACTTGTAAAGGTCTAACTAGAATTACTTCCATTCCCATTGCTCTCTGCCCTGAATCATTTTTTTGGAAAAGCAAAGTTGAAACTCTCTCAGCATCAAAAATGTAGTAAGATGGGCAGGAGATACAAGGAGACTAATTTGTGTTGAGAGAGAGGGAGAGTTTGTAGGGGAAGGAAAGGGAGAAAGAAGAGTGAAAACAGAAAGAAGGGATTAAACAAAGATAGAGGAGTACAGCCAAGCATAGGGAAAGAAAAGAGAGAGAAGAGGTAGAAAAGCATTTATATTTGCAAATGAGTTTATGATAAAGAGTGTATATGTTATTATTATTATTATTTTTGCATATCCTTTCCTGACAAAAATCTTTCCTTCCCAGGCTCCAAAACTCTGATAATTGATTATATTTGTACATTACTTGGTAATTTACAAAAGTGTCTATTACCAGGGCGGCTAGGTGGCGCAGTGAATAGAGGAATAGAGCACTGGCCCTGGAGTCAGGAGGACCTCAGTTCAAATCCAGCCTCCAATACTCAACACACAAAAAACTAGCTGTGTGACCTTGGGCAAGTCACTTAACTCCAATTGCCCTCCAAAAAGCAAACAACAACAACAACAAAAAACCCAAAGTGTCTATTACCTTACTCAATTATTGCAGCCCCTAAAGGTAGGCAAAGCAGAGGTTTTTATCCCCACTTTATAGAAGGGAAAACCAATCCAGGCAGGGGATGTGAAACTAAGACAGGACTAGAACTGGGAGTTGTATTCAGGTGTCCTGATGTCTAATTCAGAGCTCTTTCTACTATGTTATGCCTTTTTCCTTTGATCACAAGGCAATGCTTTGGTGTAGGGGTTGGGAATATACTAAAGGATACTTGCCATAAAGCTCCAGCACCACGGTCTCTATCCCATTTTGAATGTTATGTGTAGAAAAGATAACATAGTTTTCTTCATCAGCTTTCTCCACATAGATAGTATTTTCTCCTTCATCTGTGAAATCACCAGAAGAATAAGATCAGAATTCCTAAAGAATCAAGAAATGAAGTGAACTGGCATGTACTAGGGTGCTTCCTGGGCTAGCTCAGTGATTGTACTGGACCTAATTTAACCATATGCATCCTTTAACTTGTCAATTCTAATAATCATACTTTGTACTTTTATAAAGCTTAACACTCTTCAAAATGTCCCTAAGCCCCATGTTATTCTTACTGATATTTGCAAGGTTCTGGGAGATAGGTAAGGAGAGTATTATCCTGGAAACAGATGCAAAAATTAAGTGACTTCCTTAAGATTTAAAATAATAACAACTCATACTTAAATCATGCTTCATGGTTTGCAAAGTCACTCAATAGTCCTAGGAAACAGGCACTGCAGGAATTCTTAGCCCCATTTCCTGGATGGGGAAACTAAGGATGAGAGATCTGAGGATCATTGTTTGAGAGCTGGAAGGGATCTTCAAGGCTATCTTAGCCAACTCCTTCATTTTACAGTAGAAAGTTAAGTAACTTGCCCAAGGGCACTGAGGCAACAAACCAAAGGACAATCTGAAATCAAGCCTTTTGACTCTAGAAACAGTGTTCTTTCTAACAGTACGATATTTCCCCAATAGACAGCCAACCACTTACACTCCTGAAATGACTTGTCCTTTTGAGAAAGAGTAATTTCTCAGTCTTATTCTGATCCTCCAAACAAGCCTATAAATTGTCTCAAGTCAGAAATTTTGGAGCTCATGGATTTTTCCTTTTGATTTGGTTGAATTGGATTAAACTTAGTTGTTTTATTCATATACTTTCCTGTCATTGGAGGGAGATGAACTTCCATGAGAATGTTTGTTTTATACTTACACTCCACTTTTAGCACATTGTTTATTTCTGTTTTATTAGCAACCAATAAATATGGGATACATTTTCCATCTTTCCTGGAATAGAAAGAACAATCAGACAATAACAACAAAACAACTCCTTGGAACAAAAAGTTTGGACTTCAGTTACTCTAAATGGTGGAATGTAGATTCTTTCTAGTCCCACTGACTTTCATGGGCCTGATTACTAAGGGGATAAGAGATTTGTGTATTTCTTATCTTTCCCACATGGGTCTCTTCACCTTCTGACATTTTCCTTTCAGCGACACCTTCCCCCACCTCCAAGCCCCCATTTCAATTCCTCTAGAATAGAGCCACTGTGTCTTGGCCCAAATACAAAGTCAAATGCATAGGCCAAAGACTCTTATTCCCAGTGTCAGGTTTTTCATGTGTGTATATGTGCAGCAGGTAGAATATCTGTCATTCTGGCACCTGAAATAATTTACCCATTACTTACTGGAGGTCCAAGTCAAATTTGACATCATGATCACGAACTTCGATATTGTTTATGGAAAACTTCATGTCACCTCCATCCTCTATCCGCTTCTGTACACTTGAAGCCAAGTAAATGGAATTCCACTTTCCTGAAAGCTGATGAAAAAGTTTAGAAGAAACTCCCTTTTTATCCTTGCCCCCAATCTGCAGAAGCCTAGAGTAAAGAATTCATTTATAATTCACTCTGAACACCCATTTATTAAGTCCTGACTATGTGCATGACTATGTCTTAGGTGGAAGGTGTTAGAAAATGTATTTGGGGGCGGCTAGGTGGCGCAGTGAATAGAGCGCCAGCCCTGGAATCAGAAGGACCTGAGTTCAGAGCCGGCCTCCGACACTTAATCCGCACAAACAAAAACCTAGCCGTGTAACCTTGGGCAAGTTACTTAACCCCAATTGCCCTAAAGGGGCGGCTAGGTGTCGCAGTGAGTAAGAGCGCCGGCCTCGGAGTTTGGATGACCCGAGATCAGATCCGGCCTCAGAAAATGAGCACCCACGCATAAATCAAACGACTAGCCGTGTAACCTTGAGCAAGTTACTTAACCCCAATTGCTTAAAAAAAATGTATTTGACATAGTTCTTTCTCTCAAGGATCTTTCACTCTAGTACAGGAGATAAGATAGGTAACACAAATGACTATAATACAAATAAAATATAAGTACATAAAAGAAATAGGAAGTGCTATGAGTTCAAGGGATGAAAAGATTACTGTCAGTGGGGTAACCAAGGAAACCTTCATGGAGGAGGTAACATTGCCATTGCCAGGAAAGATACAGGTTTCCTTTTCCCCATATTCTCACCAGAAGAGTCTTTAATTCTTTTCCAAATCCTGTCCTAATCAGTGACTAAAGGCTTTACTTTCTTAGTTGTAATTGGAGAAAGAATCCACCCAGGTCCCTCATTTCCCCTGGTACCTTTTGAATATTATCTTTTGCATTTTTATCAGATGCAGCATGGAGGGCAGAGACTAGAGTCAGCCCTAGGCTCAGCAGAAGATTTATCTTCATGGTACTGGTCTCTTGAATTTCCACAGCAGACAGGATGCTGATGATGGTTTCAATCAGTGTCCCATGTTCTTAGCTTACATGCCTTTATACTGTCCTCTGGGCCAGGCGGGGTTAGGGAGTTCAGATGGTGGTGTTTTTGACAACGAGAAACTTAAAGTCCCCTTTCAATTACTCATAAAGAGCCTTTATTGATGGGATGTTCAGCCAACTATTATCTATTTGCCAAGTGTTCCAAGGACATTAGAGGACATTATGTCCTCTTTGGTACTAATAATATTACCTTTTTCAAATGCTAATTTTCAAGAATAATGTACCATGTTATTATAGGCCTGCTTCCTAGATGAAACACCTCCCCTCAATAGTCTTGAAAATCAATTTGCCGTACCTATTTGCCATGTGACTCAGGCAGAGATCCAGGGTCCTCATCATCACACCTTAAAACCTCCTTCCTATGGGTTCTTTGTATGCTTTAGGGGAATTAGTTTTAGAAATTCCCATAGAAATGTTGAACCCCTGATACTCTGGAGGAACAGAAATAGGTTATCTTCTAGGGGTTGGGAAATGGATTCAGCTTCTTGGACTTTATCTGAGTGCCTGAGTATATGCATACAATAGGTCTAGATTTCAGTCATGGTCTTGGTCCCTCCTCTACTTTATCTCTTGCCCTTCTCAGAATTTATAATGGTTGATAGGAAATACAGGGCTAGCTAGCTAGACCTGAGGTATGACTGTTTCGACAGATAAGTGAACTATCCCTAACCCACAGTGAGAGATGGCCTGGGGAAAGCCAATGCTAATGAGGCCAGGCCCAAGCTTCTGCCTTCCAGTCTGCAGTACCCTCTTACCTACAGAATGAGCTTTCTGAAATTACTCCTGGAGTGAAGGAAGGCAACAGATTATTAAAGCTTGGACATATGGGCTTAGGACATACCCAAGAACTTAAGAAACTCAGATGTAGCTTTCTAGAAAGCTAATAGACTAATTAAAGGATAAGGAACTTGCCATATAGGTTCCTTAGCATATTCACTCTAGGTTCCACTCTGTCTTCACTCTTGATATTCTGGATTTCTTTCTCCACCATGACCCAGTAGCCTTCTCTCTTTGGAAGATAATAATAAACAAATACAAACAAGAAGAAGACTTTACATAGTGCTTTATGATTTGCAAACAACTTTGCAAATTGTTGTCTTATTAGATCCTCACAACCCTGGGGAGGAGGGAGTAGGTGTTATTATTATCCCCATTTTAAAGACAAGGGAGATAGAGGTTAAGTAACTTCCTCAGGGACACACAGCTAAGTACTGTCTAAATCACATTTGAACTCAGGTCTTTCTGAATCTAAATCCAAGCTCTTTATGTGTCCTGGCACCTTGCTGCCCCAGCAATCCTCTTACCTTAGAATATTACTTACCTTAGAATATCACACTTCCTCTGATTGCATGCAGTACCTCTATTTTAAGTCAAGTGTTCAAGCTAGCCATATTCATTCCTTCATTCCTTTCTGTACTCCACTCTGGAATCTCTGGATTTCTCTTTCCACCATGTCTTTTCTTTCCCTATTCATCCCCCCTCCCTTTCAGCTTCCTTTGAGGGGTTGTCTTCCCCCCTACAATGTAAACTCCCTAAGGCCAGAGTCTATCTTTCTATTTGCTTTTATTTTCAGAACTTGTCACTCTTCCTGGCATATAAGTAAATGCTTGTTGTTGGCTCTAGTAGGAGCTAACATCAAGGACTATGATGTTAGAATCCAAACATGGTGGTACCACCATCTTTGATGGGGATAAGAGTTCATTATAAAAAAAATTACTTTTCTTCAGTTTGTTGTCCTCTTTCTAGTTTTATTTTTAAGTGCCCTTGAGATGACTTTACTTATTTGGGTGTCTTGCCAACCTTTCTTTAATCTTGTTTTCCCCTCCATGGCTTCTCATTGTTTTGTGACATTAAAATGCTCATTATTTTCCACCAAACCTGCCTGTGAGACTCCACAAGCAAGCTTGTATTCTAGAGTAGTGTTATCTTTGGCTAAAATCACCAATCTACAGGAGTATTAGTAAGTAGGTTCCACACTGACAAATCAGCAGGGAAGGCATCACTCAGAGACTTATTAAAGAAGAGAAGCCTCACAGTTTAGGCCATCAATTGAGATAAACACATGATTACTGCTCCTTGAGTCTTCTGCTGGCTTTAGGAAGAGGATGAACTGATTGATCTCCTTCCAATATTAAATAATGGAACTAAGGAAAGCCTTGGAAAAGTTATGCTTCCATCTCGTCATCTGTAAAATAGATATAATAATCATTTTAGCCATCTCAAAGGAAGAAAGTGATTTGTGAATCTCAGTAAGGTAGAGAAGCACAAGTTATTATTTTTGTTGTTGTTTCTGCCCCCCTCTGAACCTTTAGCATCAGGCATAGAGTCTGGTTATGAAAGTTACCTCTTTCCCTTCCTCTCCCCCAAGTCCTGTTTTCTCCTAATTCTCATAAAATGCACTCAGATAAACAGCAGATTACTGTCTTCTTTTCTCTCTGGAGTCATATCATTTGGAATTAGAAGGGATCTTTGACAACATCTAGGTCAATTGATTTATTTTATAGATGAAGAAATTGGGATCCAGAAAAGGGAAGGAATTTACCTGGTTTGTAAATAGCAGAGCCAGAATTTGAATCCAGGTCCTTTGAAAATCTCTATCTCTTTATCTCAGGGCAACTAGGTGGCACAGTGGATAGAGAGCAGGTCCTGGAGTCAGGAAGACTCATCTCTGTGAGTTCAAATCTGGCCTCAGACACTTACTAGCTGAATGACCCTGGGCAAGTCATTTGACTCTGTTTGCCTCAGTTTCCTCATCTATAAAATGAACTGGAGAAGGAAATGGCAAATAACTCTAGTATCTCTGCCAAGAAAACCCCAAATGGTGTCATGAAGAATTGGACATGACTAAAAAATGACTGAACAAAAATATCTATATCTAAGAACCTGGATATGTATATGTATATGTGGGTATATATACATATATACTCATATACATATTAAATATATATAATGCAAATTAAACTTAAAGGTGTGTGTATATACATTTACCTTGCCCCCACTGAAGTTGTGAAACATTTACTAGCACACCCTCATGGTAAGAATTCAGGAGAGGGATCAAGGAATGAAGTTATTACCTGACTGGAGACCAGGTTAAGGATAACTGGTTGGAGGCAGGTTAAGGATAACTGGAATTTATATAGCACTTTAAAGATAATAATAATAACAACTACTGGCATCTACATAGTACTTTAAGGATAATAATAACAACAATAATAATAGCTGACATTTACATAGCACTTCAAGATTTACAAAGTGTTTTACATCCATTATTGCATTTGGTTATCACAATACTCCTGGTGAAGTCAATTATATTTTCCTTTCCAACTCCATTTAGAATTTTGTTTTAAATTTTATTGATTGATTGATTGCTTTTTGGAGGGCAATTGGGGTTAAGTGCCTTGCCCAAGGTCACACAGCTAGTAAGTATTGTGTCTGAAGTGGGATTTGAACTCAGGTCCTCCTGACTCCAGGGCTGGTGCTCTATTCACTGTGTCACTCAGCTGCCCCTGTTTTAAATTTAAATAATAAATGTATTTACTCAGATTTGATGTTTAGTTTGGTTTTAGGATGTCAGTGACCTTGAAGTCTCCCTTATCTGTTACTTATATGGCATAAAGGGAAAGCAGGACAAGGGTTGACTGAGGAATAGCAGGAAATGAATAAAAAAGGGTCTGCACCAGAGCCAATAAACCAAATAGAAACTTTGGGCAATTGTAATACCCTGAAAATGAATGTGAAATTTCCCCTAGTTTGGTAGAAGATTTTCTAACAAATTGTTGGGGTGGGGTGGGTGGAAACAGCCCGGACACCTTGCAGGTGACAGTTGTCTCCACTTGTCATTCCCCTTTCTAATGTTCAGTATTCTAATCTTCAATCCACCTTACTTAGTGCTTCCTTCCCTGTTGCCAACCTTCTGATAAAGGTCAGGTCCCTCCTTTATTCCTCTAGATTATTTTAGTTCCTTCTTTTCATAATGAATTTTCATGTTTGTTTTTTAAGTAGCATATTCTTGGTAACCTGGAGTGTGAGCAGGAATTTCTTGAGCTTCTTTACTTCTTCTTATAGGGACCCTCAACTGGAATAGCAGATGTGAATGTTTTATACAATGCAAGGCAAAAATTCTCCTTCTTCATAACTGAGATTCTTAGTCTTTGTCTTTCAAGTTGCTTATGGGTGATTACAACTCTTCCCCTTAGCATCCTGTTAGTTAAATCAACAAGCATTTAGTACCATGTGCCAGATACTGTGCTAAGCATTGATCATACCAATATAAGCAAAAAGAAAGACAGTCCCTTCCTTCAAGGAGAGGGGACAACACATTCATGGCAACTGAAGGACAGCTGATCTTGGCTCTTCTTCAAAATGGAAGTTCCAGGAAGAACTCAGTAATAGTAGGAGGGGACCTCCGGGGACAGGAGCAGAAAGGAACTGAGGCATGACTCTGGTCTGCAGAATGAAGGAAGACTAACTTGGGTCCTTTAGCTTCTTTAGAAAGGCCTCTTTGGAATCTCTTAACTGCTTGATAACCACATTCCCCTGCTTTAACTAATCTCTAGTCTTTTTCAAAAAATTTATTTACTTGTAGCTTTCAACATTTACTTCCATAAGTTTTAAAAATTTTCCCCTCCCTCCCCAAAGCATCCTACAATCTGATATAGGTTTTATATATACATTCTTATTAAACATATTTTCACATTAGTCAAGTTGTATAGAAAAATTATAGCAAATGGGAGAAGCCACTAATCTCTAGTTTTATCCATTGATTTTGCTTAGTATTCTTTTTTTACCTTATCTTACCTTACATTGTTTTGCCTTATTTTACTTTTCTTTCCCTTACCTATTACCTTTTTCATTTCCTTGGGTTCTTGTCCTTCTTATGTTCTTTGTCTTAATACTTAAATGGCTGCAGATTGATCCCTTTTCTTCCACTGCCTTTAATTTAGGTCATTCTCCAACTTTTCCTAAAATTGTCCCAAACCTCTCTTCCCCAAGTTAAATCTCTGTCCCTCTTTCCCACAAGTCTTTTATTCACTTCTTTTAGTCACATTTCCAATTTCTTTCTACTTAGTTGGCACCTTCTCCAATTCCTTTTGAGATTGCAGCATTAGAAAGTATGCTAGATTTGGGGTCCAAGGACTCTGTGTTCAAATCCCATGTCTGCTATATGTATGTCTTTTGAGAAGGTCACTTATGTGATCTGTGACTCAGTTTCTAAGTGGATGATGAATTGGAGTAGCAAGGGACTTGAGTCAGGAAGACAAATTAGAAAACTTGCAATAGTCTAGGTGAGAGGGGATGAGGGCTCGACTTAGTGTTGAGGGTGTGTGAGAAAGGGATGAATATGAAGATGTCACAGAATGGAAATGACAAGATTTGGCAATGGATTGGCTATGTGGAGTGAGAGTGAGAAGTTAAGGATGACATGCAGTTCAATGTGAATGAGTAGTTAGAGAACCAATTAGGTGGTAATAGGATTGGATTGTGGTAAGGGCCCAGTTTAGATTAGACAATAATTTGTACTGGACACAGGAAGCACTGTTTCAAGATTTTTCTCTAGCTTCATTCATCAACTTAAGTACAAGGAAAGGGGTAGATGAGTGGAGTAATCCAGCACTGAGGTTCAGTGAGTCATGATTTGACAACAGGACAAGGAACAAATTGGTAAATTCACTCAGATGATAATAGATGGGGACAGTAAATACTGGAGAGGCTATGGGAAGACGGGCATGAACTAATATATTGTTGGTTGACATTATATAGTCCAACTTTTCTGGTTAAAATATGCAATTATGCAAGAAAATAACTAAATCACTCATACCTTTTTGACCCAAGAATCCTACTACTGTTTATGCATAGCCCATGGAAATTAAAAAAAAAAAATGGAAGTAAAAGTCCCACCTATATCACCCTATTCACAGTGGCTTTGTGTGTTTGTATACACTTGTAAAGAAATGCAGAATGAGTACCTTTTGAATGGGAAACAAACTGTGGTATTGTACGAGTGTAATGGAATACATTGTATAATAAGAAATGTCGAAAATGAGAATATTCAGAGAAACACATGAAGATTTTTATGAATTGATGCAGAGTGAAATGAACAGAAGCATAATAACAATATGCACAGTACTTCTGTGCAAATTTAAAGAAAGAACAGACAAAAAGGAAGGCAAACTACATAATTTAGAAACTAATAGTGATTCTGGAGAATAGAAAAAGATACATACTTCTTTCCTTTTGTTGGATAAATGAGGAAATAGGTGGGATAGAATGTTTCATTCATTTTCAGGTATAGTCACTGGGCTTGCTTAATTAAAAAAAGTTTTTGCTTAACTTTTCTTTGTTATAAGAGAGGATTCAATTGGAAGACAGGGTGAAGGGTGAGAGTGGGAGATGGATATTTATATTCAGCAAAGATTACATATAAAAACAAAAAGCATCAAGGGTGAACTTCACTTCCAGTGACAAGTATCCTTTCTTCAGCTGCTTTGACTGGATCTATGTGTAAGTTCCCTCAAAAGATTCAGGAAACCAAATTCACAGGGTGAATCATTTATTAAACAATGGCAGGAATGTATGTCATCTAAGAGTGCTTTCTGAGTGAGGATAAAGAGGTCCAGAAAGAGGTAAAGAATCACCTTAGACATTTTAGAAGAGAGTGGGAACTCAATTAAGTTTTTGATTATGTATGTTGAAGATCCTTTGGTGGAAGCAAGTGGGTTCTCAGCAATATAGGAATTCTGTATCCTGAGGGTCCTTTTGAGACAATGATAGACTTCTAGTTACACAACATGGTCAGAAGCTAATTCAGAGAAAATGGAGGGGCTTGGATCCATGAGAAATTCACATGCAGATTTTTTTTCTATAAGAAGATAGTGAGAGAGAGAGAGAGAGATGAACTGTGAGAGATTCAGCAGTTAATGCTGTAGTTGAATGGAAGGCTCATTGCTGAGGGTGGAAAAGTGGGGGGAGTAGAGGAGGTGTGGTGGGGAGGGATGAGGATGATGGTAAGCCCAAGGAAAGAGTAGCATAAAAATACTCCAAGTTGGAAAACAGAGACAGATGCCTTGGGAGGATAGGAGAAAGAAATGTGTGTAATGTATTATTAAACCTAAAAACTTGACATCAGTTCCTATCTCTGAACCCTTTTTATCTTTATCCCCAAGTCCCTCTAAAATCTTATCCCAGTTTCTAGCTTTGAACTCATATCTTCCCAGTGCTCTATCCAGTGAGCCACCTAGCTCACCCAATTCCTATCTCTTGTCACTCTTTACATCCCCCTTCATGGAGGTCTTCAAGGAGAGTTTGGATGACCTCTTATTGGGTAGGTTGTAATAGGGAGGCCTTCCTTTTATGGTTTGGTTCTCATGGCAGCTAAGGTGATTTTTAACTCTCACATTCTGTGATTCTTCAACCTCATCCCATTCTTCATGCCTGAATCTTTTCATATACCCTCACCTGAATGTCTCACACTGAATGTCTCACCTTCTAAACCCTTATCCCACTATCTATACTGTTTATACTCCACAGGCCCATTTCCTAGCCCCTCCATACATTTTCCTAAATCTTCCCATTTGTGTCCTCCCATTTGGAGGGCATTCATTCTAGGCATGGAGGGCAGCCAGTGCAAAGGAATGGAGGTAGGCTGTGTAGCCTCATATAGGAAGAAGATCAGTTTGGCTGGACCATAGTGAAGCAATACAGAAGCATACAGAGAAGCAATTGCAATAAGTTGAGAACACATTAGGCCAGGTAATTAAAAGCTTTAAAATATCAAACAGAGATTTATATTTATATTTGTTTAATTAATAATGTATACTTGACTAGAATTAAAAGTCCTTGAAGACAGGAATTGTTTCACTTTTGTCCTTTTAATTTCAGCACCTTGCACATAGTAGGTACTTAATAAATATTAGCTGCCTTTCTCAGACTAGTTTCTACATGGGAAAATGAGAGTAGCTAGAAGTGCAGGGAGTGGGATGGTAGGGTAATATAGACAGAACCAGAGCTTAGGATAGAGGATGTCAGCGGTGTCAATTAGGTAGGGTGGCATTAGATTGTGGAGGGGTCATGAATGCCTGACAAAGGAGTTTGAACTTTATTAAGTAGGCAATCAGGAGCCAGTAAAAGTATTTGAGTAGAAGAGTAACTTGACAAAATCTATGCATAAAGATTATGGGACTCATCTTAGAAAAAATCATGTATGATGTCTCTTGCTGGCTTGGGCATCCTAGGAAAATTCTTGCATGTTCAGGTTAATATGGTGCCCATGGCAAAGGTATAATAGGCCAGGAGAGACCCTTATGCCTAATTCTTTTGCTTCTTTCCATTCTCTGCCAGATCCCTCCCCTAGCCCCCAACCCTAAGAAATCTCTTGGAACTGCTTCTTCTTTTCCAGTTCCTTGATCTCTCCCAATGTTTCTCTTTCTTCAGTCAAATGTCATGTGTTGTCTTTAATGACATAATATTGGAACATCAACAAAAAACTAATACTGGAGGAAAAAATTCTTGAGTTTCCAACAGCCCTTGCTTTATTAACAAAAGCTCCACTTTAACACAAAATATCCTCCCAGTTTTGAATCTCCTTAGGTCTCGTATCCTAAATAGGATCTTCATAACATTTATCTGACTTCACTGCTCTCTTGGTTGCATTGTCCACAGGGATTAAGGAAAGCAGCTCCAGGGACATTTCAAAGTAGCTTTCTACTAATAAATTTCTTGGCACTTCCCATTCCCATTTTGCTCCTTCCAGCAAAGCTAAACATAATTTTACCCAGAAAAACTAAGTATAATTCTATAGGGAGAGCAAAAGGACCTTAAGAAATAGAGGATTCCTGAGCATTCTTGATGAAGTAACCAGAAGTGAGTAGACATGGAAAATGCAGATGTTGAGAGAAATATAAAAAAGTAAACATATTTGTATTATTGAAAGGGAATAAATAGGTGAGGATAAATTGCTTATATATTAGTGGAGATATGGATAAATTTCTTTTTCAGAATTCTAAAATCTTTGAGGGTCATAGAGAAAAGTGAAAATGACGGAAGATCTATGTATAGTCATGTTCTGTTTTAACAGTCTTAAGAGAAGGTAATATGATGAGGAGGAAAGGAGGAAGGAGAGGGAAATGGATGCTGCACGGTAGAGGTGCTACCTCATAGCCAGCCTCCTCAGGTAAGAAGAAGAGCGCAATGCTCTTCTGATTGCACCTTATGCCTTCCATTTCCTACTGGGTGCAGCCTACCCATGAGGGACGGTGGCAAGAGGGTAGGCTAAGTAGGCTAAATTGGCCCCAAAGAAAGGATTTCCATCTATGCCAGCACAAGGAAACTTCAACCTCCTACTTGCTCCCAATCTTATCCTCCAACTGGAAGGTGTAGAATTTGTTCCATAGGCAATACATTTCCTTTGGTCCTCCTCTTCTCCTCTTTCCATGTTTTAGTTATTACTGAAATCTGGCTCACAACAGATAACACAGCCTCCCTGGCCTCCCTTTTTCAGTACTGGTAGCATTTTCATTAATTCCCTTCAGCTTGTTGAGGTAGAGGAAGTGGAATATTCCTCGATCCCACTGCCACACTCTCCTCTTTTCACCATCTTGATACCTTGGTGAATCAATTTAATTATATGCTGTTCTCTCTTATGTCTTTAGCCTCCTTATAATTTCTCTGATTGCACCCTACCAAGCTTCGTCCTTGGATCACTCATCATTTGCTGCCTTCACCCTTGCACATGTGCCGCTGAATGAAGCCCAATTTTTCTGACTGGGCTCTCTACAAATTTATGTTACAAAAAGTTAACTAACCTTATAATTCCTTACCATCTGACATCACTGCTACTAGGTAATCCTTCTATACCTGCCTTATTAACTCATTATAAATTCTCCACTGAGGATCTTCCAAATCTTTTCATCTCTCCTTAGACCAATCATTGTTCCCCCTCCCTCCCACTGTCTCAACTAAGAACCTTGTTTCATACTTTACAGAAAAAATTGAGGTCATTCTCCATTAGCTCCCCCTTCTCCCCTCTTTCTCATGTCCTATAACTCAGATGTCTTCTGCCCACCATCTCCTCCTTGTCTCACATGAGAGGGCCTTACTCCTTACCCTCACCTGCTCAAGCGATCAGATTCCAGATCCCATCTCCTTTATAAGATTCCCCTATATGTAATCTGAACTCTATGCCTTATTTTCAGTCTCTTCCTGCCTAGTGGCTCATTCTCTACTGCCCATGTCTCCCTCATCTTGGAAACCCCCCCCAACAACCTTCATTTAATCTTCCTATCCTCTATTGTTCCCTAGATCTTCTGCCCTTTGTAACTAAACCCCTAGTAAAGGCATCTACAATAGGTGCCTCCACCTTCTATCCTCTTGCTTTCTTCTTTTTTTTTTTCTGGAAAACTTTTTATTGTAGGTGGAACAGGACACAGCTGAACACAAGAAGTTAGATGATTCCAATTTTGTTGGCAACATCTAAAGCATCGTAGTCTGGAGCAAGACGGACATAGGCCTTCTTCTCCCCATCAGGCCGGATCAGTGTGTTGACCTTGGCCACGTCGATGTCATATAGCTTCTTTACAGCCTGTTTGATCTGATGCTTATTGGCCTTGACATCCACAATGAAGACTAGGGTGTTGTTGTCCTCAATCTTCTTCATAGCAGACTCAGTGGTCAAAGGAAACTTAATGATGGCATAATGATCGAGCTTGTTCCGGCGAGGGGCGCTCTTCCGAGGGTATTTGGGCTGCCTTCGGAGCCTCAGGGTCTTGGGTCTCCTGAAGGTGGGGGATGTTCTGATCTTCTTCTTTTTGTGGCTGTGGACACCCTTCAACACCGCCTTCTTGGCCTTCAAAGCCTTGGACTTGGCTTCTGTCTTGGGGGGGACAATGGCTTCCTTCTTCGTCTTCGGCGCCATCTTGGGGGAAAAGCTCTTGCTTTCTTCTTAATCCTTTATAATCTGTCTTCTGACCCTGTCATTCCACTGAAACTGGACTCTGCAAAATTTCTAATGGTCTTTAAGTTGCCAAATCCAATAGCCTTTTCTCATTCTCCTTGATCTGTCTGCAGCCTTTGACACTATTGATTACCTTCTTCTTGATACACTCTTTTCTCTAGTGTTTTTTGACATAATTTTCTCCTAGCTCTCCACTTACCTTCTCTGCTCCTTTTCTGTCTCCTTTGTTGGATGCTGTTCCAGATCATAACCATAAGTGTCTCTTGGCTTCTGTCATGGACCCTTTTCTCTTCTCCCTCCCCACTACTTCACTTGGTGATTTCATTAGTTCACATGGCTTTAGTTATCATCTCTATGCAGATGATTCTTGAATCTACCTACCTATTCTCAAATCTGCCTAACCTCTATCCTATTTTCCAACCTCACATCTCCAACTACCTTTTAGACATCTTGAACTGGATGTCCAGTAGACATCTTAAACTCAACATGTAAAAACTTAACTCATTATCTTTTTCCTTAAATCCTCTCTTCCTCCTACCTTTCCTATTAAAGTGGAGTCTTTTAGACTTTCAACCTAGAAGTCAGCCTCAACTTCTCACTATATCTTACCCCTCATCTACAATCTGTTGCCAGGGTCCAATGATCTAACCTTTGCAAAACTCTCCAATATGCCCCCTTTTCTCCTCTGATACTTCCATCACTCCAGTACAAGCTCTTATCATCTAATGCCTGGACTATTGCCATTGCTGCAGGTTGATTTTCCTGCCTCAAGTCTCTCTCCACTTTCAGTCATTCTCCACTTATCTGTCAAATCAATCTTCTTAAAGTACAGATCTGCCCAAATCACCTTCTACTTAGCAAATTCCAGTGGCTCCCTATTGTCTCCAAAAATACAAAATGCTCTATTTGTAATTCAAAGTCCTTCATGACCTAGTCCCCTCCTACCTTTCCATTCTTTTTACTCATTCCTCCCCAATGTATACTCTTTGATCCAATGACATTAGCTTTTTTATTGTTTCACAAACAAGACACTTTATGTTGGGCATTTTCTCTGGATCTCCCCCAGCCTTGGAGGGCCCTCTTCTCCACTCTGACTACTGACCTTACTTCTTTTAACTTCTACAGGAAGTCTTCCCCAATTTTCCTTAACTCTGGTTCCTTCCTTCTATTAATTATCTCTTATTTATCCTGTACATATCTTGCTTTGTATATATTTGTTTGTATGTTGTCTCTCTTATTAGGTTGTAAGGTCTTTGAAGTCAGGGACTATCTTTTGCCTCTTTTTCAGCATTCAGCATAGTGCTTGCTATATATTTATTACTTGATAGCAGGGATCAGAGAAAGTTTTTCAGGGTAGAAAGCACTGGAGTGAAGTTTTAAAATATGCATAAGAATTCAACAAGTAAAAATTGAGAAAGGGAATATTGCAAACATAGGTATGGAAGCAGGATAAAGCAGAGTGTGTTTCTTTGGAAGACAGAGAAGTCTTTAATTTGGTTGAATCAGAGAATACTTAGATGAGTGTTTGCTAGATTCTGGAGATGCTAGACTCTGAAATGAATAACCATGCACCAAAGCAATGAAGTTACATGGAGGTATGCTCATGGCTTGTTATAATTTCCAGACTACTTTAGGAGTGTCTCTACAGTATACTGTTTTTGTGATCTACTAGGTATGGCTATAGAGACTATGCCCTGGTGACAAAGTAGGAGCCAATAAGGAAGCAAAAGAACTGTTATTTTGGTGAAGCAGTTCAGGAATGAGTGCAGAGAACAATAGTAGAATAATATATATATATATATATATATATATATATATATATATATATATATATATATGTATGTATGGAGAGAGAGAGAGGGAGAGAGAGAGAGAGAGAGAGAGAGAGAGAGAGAGAGAGAGAGAGAGAGAGAGAACAAAATTAGATTCTGAGTCCCTGTGACATAAGGTTGGTGCTTGGGAACCCTAGGAATTTGTGCTTGTGAAAAGGAGAAAGATTTAATTCAAGAGGGTGTAGAGAAAGGATATGCTAAGGCAAGTGTGAAGATGGAACACTCTACTGATGCATTAAATACTAAGAGCTTGTGTCTGGGACTTTGGATCATGGTGCCCACCCATGCAGCTATATGCCTTTTTTGGGGAATCATTCAAAAGAGAAGTCAATCAAATTCTATATCCTTTCACTTGGCATTACTTCAGCTGCCTCTATCTCCTGCACCATTGGTACTTGGAGAAAGAGTAGATAGTGGACAAAAATATCCCCCCTAATGTGCACTCTTATGTAACTGTAACATATTTAGCACAATCTTAATGTCTAAACCACTCACTAGCTCACCTGGGCTCCCAAGACAAACATACTCTCCAGCTTCGAGTTGCTGCTCCAATCTGCTCTTCTTCAGACCATTACTGAATGGTTACTTTCAAACTCTCCCTGGACCTTTGGGGTAACTCTGTTGCAGAGAAATGCAATCCCCTGCTTACTTAAGGCCCCATCCAAAGTGCTTTCTATTTCTACAACTAGACACTCAGAAGACAATGTATATACAGTATGTAGTATTTAATCAACCAGCCATTCTTAATAATGACATTTTTACATTTCAAAAATAATATCATTTACTTAATAAAGCAAAATAAACAATAATTTAAATGATAATATACCAATGCACAAATAATAAAAGATGTCACAGTATAAAATAAATTGAATATAAATATAAATTCACATCACACTTTCAACAATGTACTCAATAGCTTTGGTGAATAATAGTCACACATTCGTAGGAACTTTGTATCAAACATGAAGGAGAAAAATTTATCTGGGCAGGGCAACTTACAATTCAAGACTTCAGCTTCAATGTTATTAATCTATAGAGGAAATCTGCATCGTGCAGACCTACTTCTTTGCTCACTGTTTAACTGGGGAAATCTTCTTTTTACTCTAACATAGCTTTCATAAGCTCTTTCAATGAACAATCATCCCTATAAGGTGTTTTGAAAGGGTATGCTCTTAATCTGAACTGTTCTTCTCTCTAAGTCAGACAACTGCGAAACTCATCAAACTGGCTACATCTCTGGGTTTATATGGATCAGTCCACCAATTACATTCACTCACTCAAATGCTGTGCTGTCCAGTAAGAATGGGGCTCCTAATAACGCAGCTCAGATTCTCTCTTAGAGACAGTTAATTATTCTACCAAAGACCCCTCTCTGCTTTTCCTTCTCAAACCAGAGGCGGCAGCAGAGAGCAAAGGGTCCTTAGGAAAAACTTCACTTTTCTATAACTAGGTGGTGTAAATGGGCAATAACTATCACTGAACTATTGACCAATGAAATCAGTTGTCTCTGACCAATCAGGGACCACTCAGCTGAAGGCTTCTCTCAGCAAATTGCTTTTAACTACATCAGCTCCAATGGAACTATTTAGTGTCCCCCCAACTCTATGACCCCAGCTAAGTCTTCTGTTTCCTTTAGATTCTTCTGCTGCTTTTCTGTATGATGCCTCTAACCCTTGATTGAAGCCTCCTGACTTTCAGTGACTCATCTACTACTTAACATGTCACAACGCACCACATTTCCTCTATCAAAATGATAGCCCTTTTAAAATCACATCTCAATCTAAAAATGCTTATATGATTTATTCTTTTCTTAATTCCTTTTACCCCTGTTAATTCTTTCATTAGATTATAAACTAATTTATTTTTATGTAAATAGTATTTTATTTTTCAAATTACATGTAAAGATAGTTTTCAACATTCATTTTTAGTTCCATTTTTTTCTCCCTCTCTCCCCCCCTCCCTCCTGAAGATGGTAAGCAATCTGATTTAGGTTATACATGTCAAATCATGTTAAAATGTTCACATTAGTCATGTTGTGAAAGAATAAATGTAGCAAAAGAAAAAACATGAAAAAAACAAAGTGAAAAGAGTATGCTTTGATCTGCATTCAGATTCCATCGGTTCTTTCTCTGGATGTGGATAGTATTTTCCATCATGAATCTCTTGGAATTGTCTTGGATCTTTGTATTGCTGAGAAGAGGTAAGTCTTTTGTAAGTTGATCATCACACAATATTGCTGTTACTATGTGCAATGGTCTCCTGGTTCTGCTTACTTCATTCAGCATCTGTTCATGTAAGGTTTACAGGTTTTTCTGAAATCTGCCTGCTCATCATTTGTTATAGCACAACAGCATTCCATTCCATTCATATACTACAACTTGCTCAGCCATTCCCCACTGGACTAGGAGGAATCTATTGAGTTTTTGGTCCAGACAAAACTTCTGTTACCATTACTCAGTAACCTCTCTTTTTAGGCTAATTCCATTCATTTAATACCACTAATACTATAAATTCAGGTGGCTGAAATCTACTGGTGTTCAAGACATTTTATTTTCTTAAGGAAATTTTCTCACCATCTCACCATGATCTCCAGTCTCTCTCTCTCTCTCTCTCTCTCTCTCTCTCTCTCTCTCTCTCTCTCTCTCTCTCTCTCTCTCTTTCTCTCTCCCTCTCTCCCTGTCTCTCTTTCCCTCTCTTTCCCTCCCTCCCCCTCTTGCTTTTTGGAGGGGGGGGCGTAGGGCAATTGGGGTTAAGTGACTTGCCCAAGATCACATGGCTAGTTCTTTTTTGTGTGTGTATGTGGGTGTCTGAGAACAAATTTGAACTCAGGTCCTCCTGACTCCAGGTCCTCCTGACTCCAGGGCTGATGCTCTATTCACTGCTCCACCTAGCTGCCCCTAGTCCCTCTCTCTTGGCCCTGTTGTTACTATTGCTCTGGCTTCTGAAAATAAACCAATACAACTTCAGTTCCACAAAGCTAGCCAAGATTTTACTTGTCAAAAGGACATAGAAAACTCTGTTTGCTCTGAACATAGAGCCAATCATTCAAAGCATATACATATTTTTATAGACTTGTGAATGTTTCCCTTCCAACAAGAGAAAGATCTACAAAGATTAGCACATTGTTTTTCATCTTATTCTGGTATATTTTGCTTCATGAACCATTTCTGTAGCTGATGTAGCTAACAAAATCATTCCTGTTTGTTCAACTTGGAATTAGTTTTTCTCTCAGGAGAGTACTATGCCTTCATAGTCTTGATCCTGTGGTTAACTAGCATATATAAATATCCTGCTCTATCTTTAAATCCCTTGTACTTATGTCAATCACTTCATCACTATTCTTAACCATGGGTTAATTTTATCCTCTAGCTTCTCCACTCCTACCCTGGGGTACTGTCCTTGGAGGAAGTAATGAAACCATGATGGTTGGATTCATTAAAAAAATTATGTTATCTAACCTTATTCATTTCCTTTTAATGGAAATTTTTTTTTGTTCTTCCCTGATTGACTTAATCATACTTGAAGCAGTCAACTTAAAAACATTTTTACCATGCCCTCATTCCACAGATCCATTTCTCTCAGAGGTACCTGTATTCTCTCATGTCCTTGTCCAGCAGGACAGTGACTTGACTAGATCATAAGGAACATAATAATCATTTCAGAGACAACAAAACAGCATTGTGATTTTCTCCTCATCTCCTTAACTTCACTGCCTAGGGGAAGACAGAAAAATATCAGGACCTGTTCAAGACTAGTTAATGCAAAGACAAATTAATGACAGTAACATAATCAGGGGTTATTGAGACCATCCTCTTAAACTACTGGATTCTTTGCTGCTGTTCCCCTTTCTTCATGATACCTCCTTAAAATTCTAAGACCTTTAAGGATGTCTGACTCTTCCCTCTTTCTAATTCTTCTGCCTCCTGCTGATATGGTTCAATTGCCAGCTAATAGAGAGGCTTTTCTTTTCCTTTCTTTCCTTCTTTTGTGTGTGTGAAAGTATCCAGAAATAAAAACATAAGGATGATTCCCGGAGCAAGAGAATCTTAATTTCTAATTACACTACCTTTGTTACAACTATTTTACTACAGCACAAAATATCTTTTATTATCCTTGAGCCTGCATCAGGACACCAATGATCAAGACTCCCTTTAACAGCTATCTCTTTTCAATGTGATTATTAGGGCAGCTGAGTGGCAAAGTAGATAGAGCATTGGGCCTGGAGTGAGAAAAAACTGAGTTCAAATCTGGCCTCAGACACTTACTAGCTGGGCAAGTCACTTAACCCTGTTTGCCTCAGTTTGCTCATCTGTAAAATGAGCTGCAGGGGGAATGGTAAGCCACTCTAGTATTTTGCCAATAAAATCCCAAAGAGGGTCACAAAGAGTTGGATATTACTGAACTGTAGAGAACTTTCAGAAATCCCACAGCTTTGCTAATGAAATGTTCCCCTCCCCTATATTATTACCTGAAAGGTTACAGGGCAGACAAGCAAGAGAATGTATATTTGGAGAATTTTTTGGGATCCCTTGACCTTGCTAAAGATATATTCCTCTGCCATATACAGTTCCTGCAAGGTTACAGGGAACATAAGCGAGAGATTGTGTAATCTTTTTTTTTGTTTATGCCTCCAGATATGGTCCTAGGATATTACCCTAATAAATAACTAACCTTAAGCAAGGGTAAATAGTAAACAAGATTAAGGGTGGGTCCTTCTACATTGTCTGCATTCCTTTGGGTTAACTAGAGGGAGGATCTTTCTACACTATCTGCATTCTTTTGGGGTGTCTACATTCTCTTGTGGGGGCATATGAACTCTGTGAGCCCCTTGCATCTTTGGCTCTGTATGAAATGATCCTGTAATAAACAGACTATTGCTTACACCCCTGTCTCATTATTCTCACCACTCACTAGCCCACCACCTGTGCTGGCTGCAGTACTGAACAACAATAACAACAACTGTAAATATCAGATTTGTATCATCCACATCAATTAAGGGGAAGAGTGACAGGTAGATTTCAAAATGGCTGATCCTACCCCCAACATAGACATACAAATTTGAAGCCAATTAGAAGACAGAAATTGAATTTTTTCATAACTTCCTTTTCTCTGATCCTTTAATTCTTATAGCTGGTTATTTGCATGGTTTTGGAATGTCTGCCTTTGCACAAACAGTTACATATTCTCTAGAGTCATATATAGGAGAGTGACCAGAAGGTTGAAGTCTTGAGTTTATGTCACACATAAATAGATTGAAGGAACTGTGATGTTTATCCTGGAGAAGACTAAAAGGGGGTTGGGAAAGCTGTCTTCAAATATTTAAAGGGTCATGACCTAGGAGAGGGGTTAGACTTTATCAATTTGGCCACAGAGGACAGACTAGTGGCAAATATAACTCCCCCATACCAGGATTACATCCTAGACCCCTGAGAGTAAACTATAGAAATATGGAAGCCTGCTCTGGGAAACTACCTTAGAGCCCTTGGCATGGGTGCCAGTGTGATAGACTAGCTGGCCCTTGCCCAGAGAGATAGGAGAGCAAGGGGGAAAGGAAAAGAGGTCAATATAATGTTCATGCTACATAAGTATATACAGAATATATAATCAAAATTGTACATTCTACTTTTTATGATTTTTCTCTATCCCTTGTTAGGTCAAAGACTTTGCCTATCCATAGCTCTAAAATGCATCTCTTTTCTTCTTCAACTCATTTATTATATATATTTTATTTATTTATTTATAATGATTTATATTTTGGTCACGTATTTGTTGAGAGTTCTTTGTGATATGTAGTGTGAGATGTTGGTATAAACTTAACTTACTTGATTTTTTTCTAGTTTGTCCAGAAAATTTTGTCAAATAACAACTTCTGACTACCAGGAGTTGGTATCTTTAGTTTTATCGAATGCTATTCTACTATTTTCTTTTATTTCTGAAACTTGTTAGCCTAATCTTCTCCACTGACCACCTTTCCTATTTAACTAGTACCAAATAGTTTTGATGATTATTGCTTTTTAGCAGAGTTTGAGATCTGGTGATACCTAAGCCTTTGTTGCTTTCCACGTTCTCATATTATTTCATCCAAGATTCTTGACATTTTTTTTCCCTCTCAAGACAAATTTTGCTATCCTTCCCCTTTTCCTGCCCCGGGATCTATGAAGTAATCCTTTGGTAGTTTGATTTGTATGATACTGTAAATGAAAATATATTTAGGAAATGAATCTACCATTGTTAATAAATTTGCATTACTCATAGATCAATTAGCATCTCTTTATTTGGCATCTTTTCTTTCTGTAAATTGTATTTTGTAGGTATATCTGTATAGTTCCTGCCTGTGTTTTATAGATGGGCTATCAGTTACCTTTCAAGAACTTGAACTTTTCTGTTCCCTGCTGAAAGAGAGGGGCTAAGGATAGAGAGGGATGATTTATAAAGATAATTGAATTCTATCTTGTAATTCTTCATGATTGGGACTTCAATGTCCACCCATTAGGGGCCCTTTCCAAATGTTTAATTGGCCTATGTTTCCTTATGATCATCTACTTCTTGTCTTAAATTTTTTTGACATCATCTTAATTTCTATATATTTCCCTTTATTCTCTTCTATAGAGAAATCTACCTCTTATAACAAAGAATAAGAAAGAAAGAGGTAAAACAAAAACAAAAATCAGTTCCCTCAAACTAATGAACATGTTTACCAACATAAGATTCTTTGGAATGTTCTGTATCCACAGTGCTCCAGTTCTGCAAAAAGGAAGTTTCACATATTTTCTTCAGGAATAAATTTGGTCATTCTAACTATATAGTGTTCAGCTTTGTTAATTTTTCTTATTTACACTGTTCTAGTAATTGGCTACATTGATTTCCTAGTTCTACTTATATCATTCTGCAGCAATTCATGTTAGTTTTCTCAGGTGTCTCTGGTTTATTTATGTACATTACTTTTGGTAGCACAATAATATTTAATTGTATTCTTGAATCATAATTTGTTTGAATATTCCTCAGTTGATGAATATCTATTCTGTTCCCACTCCCTTTGTCACTATATGTATGTATATATATGTATGTATGTATGTATATATACATACATACATACATATATATACATATATATATATATATATATATATATATATATATACATACTGCCCTAAGTATTTCATGCATATGGGGCCTTTATATCTTTAATCTCCTGGAAGGTTGGGTGTGGTATGCTTAGTAGTGGGACTTCTGGGTCAAAGAATGTTGGCATTAAGTCACTTTTTTTTTTTGGAAGGGGGAGGTGAGGTAATCAGGATTATGTGACTTTTCCAAGGTCACATAACTAGTAGGTATCTCACTTTCTTGCATAATTTCAATGTGCTCTCCAGAATGGTTGGACCACTTCACAGCTCCACCAACAGAGTATCAGTATGCCTGTCTTTCCACTGCCCCTTTAATATTTATTATTTCCATCTTTTGTCATCTTTGTTAATTTGATGGTTATAAGGTTGAGGATTGTTTTTGCTTTTATTTTTCTAATATTTACTTAGGTCAATATTGCATGTTTTTAAAACAATTTGCAAATATTTTAAGAACTATTTTTCATGTTTTGACTAACTTATCTATTGGAGTATGGGTCTTGATCTTATATATTTAAATTTCTTGTTGCTATTTAACCCCATTTCTTCTTGTTTAGGAAAGGGGATCTTATCATTTATAGCTTGGGAAGAATAGATAATAGAGATATATGTTAAATTAGTTGATAGGTAAAGAATTAGCTGAAAAGTCAGTGTTAAGAAAAATTATTACTTGGTACAGGGTGGTGGTGGGAGCTAGGGGCTGGAGCTATGGGATGCTATGGGATGCAAACTGAAGTTTTCCCACTGTGACTTACAATCCTCCAGGAAAGGCTCTTTCACTGTTAAGACTTAGGAATAATGATTCTTTCAACATGGCACAAAAATACCTGAGGAATTTTTCTTCCTGCTTTCAGGCTTTTAAAAATGATTTGAGGTAACTAAGTACATATTACTCCCAGAGAGTGGACGAGACTCATCTTTTTGCCCTGACATTACCTTCCCCTAGCTTACAAAATAAAATAGATGTAGGACTCTATTGCACATGATAAATCATTTATTGGACATTTGCAAGAAAACTCTCTTTTAAAGGTCGTGTCTTTGGTAGGGAATATGAGCAGAAAGGGAAGAGTCCCCTTTGAGGTCAGAGAAACTAGAAATTCAATAGAACTCTGGTTGTTTGAGTGACTAATCCTTTAAGGAAAGCAAGTGGGCATCCCAGCAAGACAAGGATCACTCATCTTAGGTGATCTGGTGGTTCAGTGGTAGGGAACTGATTATACCATGTAATCATGGGATGACTTAGGAGGAAGAAATAAAAAGACTTGGGAGCCAGGTGAGGAATTCACATGTTAGATATGACTTTGACCCAGGAGAAGGTCCCTAGAGAGAGATGGAGAATGAAAATATTATTAGAAAGTATTGTCATGAATGTCTGGGAGGTGATTAACACAAAGTTCAGTGATGATGGAGAGTAATGATGAAGGTAGAAAAACAACAGAATAAAGATTCATATTCCAACATTCTCCCAACTTGTGAAATTGTGGTGAGTACCTTCATGAAGATAAGTGGGAAATGGTAATTGACTATGAAAATTCTAATGCTGGCACTAATATCTTCCCTGAACTCTAGCCACACTTTCTTCTCTTCACAATTCTTAGCTCAAGTTTCATCCCAATTTTCATCACTCAACCTACTTCCCAATCTGAACTCAGCTTCCCATATACTGATTTTTTGGAGAGAAGGGAATAGATAAAGAGGAAGGGACAAGTCAAAAGGAGAGGGGAAGAGAAAAGGAGCAAGAAAAGATGGTTATTATTAAAAGAGGAGAATTAATATATCTCCAGGCGGCAAGGGAATGTTAACCACTCTCACTTCCTCACTTAACAAATGCTTTGTAGGAATATTTCAAGATAAAAGGTAGACGGTAAATACAACTGGGGATTAATAGTTCCTGGGACCTATTAAGGTCTCACACTGATTCACATTGTTCCCCAGTTACACAGCTACATCTCAGGTCTCTCAGCCCTGTATCTCCAAAGAGCCACAACCTCAAGAAATGGTCACAGGTTTAACTATAACAAACCTGCAGGCCAGTGTGATCTTCTTTACTGGGTGAGTTTCTCACATTGATCTGTGGAAACAAAGCAGAGTGTTAATGATCTCAGGAACCAGGACTGATATACTGTTTATTTTTGTGACTATCCACGAGGAGAGAAAAATCTAACTCTCTATGTTAGGATAAAGGAAGCTAAGTTGAGACTCTATACATTCCCTCAATTTTTTTCCAGTTACAGCATAAAAGAAAGGGGGGGGGGTGCAGATTTAGAGGACTTACCATATCTGGTCAAGTACACAATGTTTTTCTTATTAAGTTTGTTGTTTAAACAAAATTCCTCAAATTTCTCCTTGATTTCTTCTCTCAGGACTGGGTGGCGGGCTGTAAGTAGGATGAAAGTTAGAATGTGTGCTAAATCATTTGAGATAATATGGAGGGGATGGGGTGGCTGGATGGACCTGGGGAAGGTGGATGATCTGGGAAATTCAACTGTCATACTGCTGGGGATTAATTAGTATAGCATTTTATGCTTGGGCAGAAAAAAGGGGGAGAACATCTTCTATTGGTTATGGAGATGAATGGGGATTAGACCAAATTTTTTGGTTTACCCCAAGAAGAGGGAAAGGAAAAAATCCCCCAAGAGATATTCTACTGCTCTGGACCATCCACTCCCCATCTCTAATTCTTAGGAGAGAATTAATTGTATTGCACTAATCATAACATCAGAACAGTATGTCATATTAGAGATCATCTAGTCTAAATTCCTAATTTTACAGAGGAGGGAACTTCAGTTCTTCCCTTGTTGGAAATTGGGCTAGGAAATGGAAGGAAGGGTGGTGGAATCTCTGACTAATCATAACTAACAGAAAATTCATCTGTTTTGAAATGCCAATAAAGGTTTAGGGATAGCAAGGGTGTAGGAGGACTTGAAAAAATTCCCTTTGGCTAATTGTTCCCTTTCCCTGCAATTGTCTTCCCCTAAACGCTGACCATTTCATCCCTATCTTCAAGTCCTGTCTCCCCAGTGAAGACCAACCTGATATCCTCAAACAGAAACAATCTTTCTTCTGAGCCCCCCTCTCCCAACACTTTGTCGATATCTCTCCTTACACTTTTAATTCTACACTCGTATAAATAATTTCTTGTTATGTTTTGACATCCTTTGTATATTGATATCTCCATGAAGGAGCTTCTTTATATCCCTCGGTGTCTAAGAAAGTGATAATACATGACAAAGACATAACAAATATTTATGAAATTTGTTACTGAATGAAGAAATGAATATTTTTTTTTGTGTCATGAAATGATGTAATTGATAACCTATATATTTTCTCTCTTTCATTTTTTAGGTAGGGTAGGGCCTTCTTGAAAAGGTACTTGGGACATACAGGGCTCAGAGCTGACTTTAGAAGTTACCCAAAGGGTCTCCATTTGGCCAGTTTCTTTCTTGTCTTAGGAGATGCTTTCCCTAATTTCAAACATTGCATATTTCACTGGACATACCTTTGGACATCTCCAAATCTAGCTGCTTTCTTTCTTTCTTTTCTCATCTTTTCTTTTGGAATAAGGAAGAGACACATTGGGGTGGGGGCAGAGAATACATACCAAAGAGTTGTAACACTAAGGTTACACCATTCTTGTTGTAGTTGTATAAGGTTGACATGATATATTCATCGTGCTTTATGTGTGTAAAGTAGAAAATGTTTGCCCCTGAGTCTGTGAAAATCACGAGTGCACAAAGGTTAGAATTTCTTATAGTACTTATAGAAATAAGGGGAGAGACTAGTGAAATGATGGGAGTTGTATGTCTGCCAAAGGTTTTCTCTGGACACCTTTGTCTCATTACTCCTCTGACATCCCTGTCAAACTATTCTGATCCCAAACCCTTCTCAAAGTTGCTCCTTTTCCATCCTCCCTCCACCCCCATCACAGAATGTTAACATTAGAGGGGATCTTGTAGGTCATTTAGCTTAACCACCTGCTTTTATAGATGGAGAAATTGAGAACCAGAGATACTAAACAATGACTTCTTTAAAATTATATATTCTCATTTATACTTACAAAGTGATATATATTGATTCTCTTTGTCTGTCTTGTAACTTTTCAGGGAGATCGCAGAACATTTACCATTTTTCCTGGAAATAAATGTTAGCATTCCAATATCATGTTTTTTGTAATGACTTTAATCTTATAAACACATTTAAAGGGAAGAGTCCTTAACTAAACAAAGGAAAGAGACAGAAAGTATTGAAATTTGATTACACAAAAAATTTACATTAAATTCTACCCAAACGAAATTAATGCATTGAAAATTAGAAGGGAATTGTAACTGGAGAAAAAATATCTTTGTAGCAAGGTTACTTGATAAAGGTCTGATATACAATATATAGCAATAACTGATTTAAATGTATGAGAACAAGAGTCATCCCCAGTTTATAAATGGTCAAAGGATTAAACTAGACAATTTTTAAAAGAAAAAATGTAAGCCATCAACAACCTTAAGAGAAAATGCTCCAAATTAGCAATAATAAAGCAAATGAAAATTAAAACAACTATGAGGTTCCACCTCTACCCATCAGATTGGCAAAGAAGATTGAAATGACAATTGTTGCAGGCACTGTAGAAGGACACACTGATACAGTGTTGGTAGAGCTGGAAATTATGAGTCCAGACATCTCAGTAAGCAATTTAGTTCTATGCTCCAAAAGTCACTAAATATATCCATAAATTCCACTATGAGGTATACAGTCCAAAGAGTTACAAGAAAAATGGAAAGGACCTACATGTACAAACATATTTATAGCTTTACTTTTTGTTCTAGCAAAAAACTGAAAATTAAGCAGGTGTTCAATCAATTAGAGAAGGATTTGACAAATTATAGTATTTGAATGTAACGGAATATTACTACAACATAAGAAAAGACAAAGGGTATGGGTTCAGAGAAACCTTGGAATATTTATATGATCAGAATTAGAGAGAAGTGAGAACCAGGGTACTAATTTATACACTATCTATAATATTATAAAGAAAAGAAACTATGAGAGACTTGAGAATCCTAAGCAATGCAAAGATTATTTCAGAGAAGTGACAATGAAGCATGCTTCCCATCTCAAAGGAAAGTGATAGAAGTAAAGTGAGAAACGTGACATGTATTTTCACATATGACAGTAGATTTGGCTTTCTCACTTATGCTTATTTATTCCAAGGGAAGGTTTAATGTTTTTGTGTGTTAAAGAATAATTAGGGACATTGAAACTATAGTAGTGACAAAAAAAAACCCACAAATGAAGAAAAGAGAGTCAATGAAGCATTTAAAAATGTATAGAAAAGAATAGATTAAGGGTTTAGAGGGCAACACAAATGGGACACCTTTGAGCTACCACATTGAATTTATTATATACCTTAAAAAGAGAAACAAAACTGAAGCTAGTTGGTATTCAGGTTTTCAAATGCAATATACTTTTTCTATGTCTTATATAGGGAAATGTTAATGTTTGTCAAATTTTGAATAACAGAAAATTAAAATAAGAACACTTCTATATCTATACAAATAATTTCAATTTCTATCTAGAATTCAAACCATTACAACATTTACCCACAATTTTTTAGGCCTTACAATAGTGTGGTTATTGAATTTCCTTTTAGTTCTCATCTTAGATTAAAGTAAACTCATCATTCTTTTTAGTGTAGTAGTAGTTGTTGTTCAATTGTTTCAGCCAGTCTGACTCTTTGAGACCCCATTTTGGAATTTTCTTGGCAAAGATACTGGAGTGGTTTAACATTTCCTTCTCTAGCTCTTTTTACAGATGAAAAACTGATGCAAACAGGATTAAGTGACTCATCTAGGGTTACACAGTAAGTATCTGAGACCAGATTTGAACTCAGGAAGATGAGTCTCTCTGATTCCGAGCACAGTGCTCTATCATACACTGGTATAGCATGTAGAATATATTTTAATTCATCCCAATTATTTGGAAATCTATAATCTGTGTTCAGTGTTTGTGAGTCCACAGAGTATTCAAGTAGACAATACTTCTTTCTTCAGTTATTTGGCAAAAAGAGAATGGGGACTTTGGAAAGGACTTGACTCATGAGAAGAGCAGCAGAGTTGGATTCAAAAGACCTATTTTAAGTCATAGCATTGCCACTTCCTAACCATATGACCTTGGGCATATCTGACTATTACAATTATATATTACATTCATTGTTCTAATCTATAAAATAGGAATAGCAATACCTTTGCTGTATATTTTAAGAGGTTATTGGGGAGAAAGCACTCTTTTAACATTAAATCACTAGAAAATTGCTAGCTGTTACTACTTCTATCCCATGTTATCTCCAAATCATTTTTCCAGTGATGTGAATAGAGAAGATTATTGTGTCCCTATTTTGTAGCTTTAACAGAGACATATTTGTCATAGTTGGTCCGGAGTCAAGTTAATAAAAATAAAGACAAGAAATCAGGTTTAGTTTTTTTTTTCCTCTCCTAGCTTTCATTGCTCAGAGTTAAGAGTCTGGGAGAGCTGTTTTTTCACACCTTTCTTTCTGATGTGAACAAAATCTTTCAGTATCTATAGAATGAATATGAAGTCCTTATATGGTTGCTAGGGTCTAAGCATGATGTATGCCTCTATCAGGATTCCGATACCAAGACCACTCCTCTCTTTCTAGTCCTCTCTTTTTATTATTAGAAGACACCTGTTTTCCAGGCTAAGGCCCAGCAAGCAAGCTATGCCCTGAGCTTAGCATAACAACAATCCTTTGCTCTCAGTTTCTGGATGAACTTTGCTGTAGCTCAATTCCAGAACTGACTCAAGCCAGCCCCAGGGGGTACATTAGCTTGGATAAAGACTTGCAGGAACCATGTGCCAATTATAAAGCCCTGCTATGAATAGATTTTTTTTTCACTAGGTAAGCTTGCCTCATTGTTATGGTTATCCCTCAGTGTGGGGATTTTTGTCTAGTCACAACTATGTATATGAAGGCTTAGCCTTGCTTCCTTGGTTGTCCTTCTGCAGGAGACCTTGGCATGCACATCTAGTTTCCCTCTGATAGAATAAAGAAAGCTTTTTGCTTATAACCTCTGTGAAATCTTTGGTTTTATTTTATTTTTCAGGGTTGACAGTTGGTATAATAACCTCTGTGGCTATTTGGTGATTTATTTTCAGAGGTTGACCCTTCTATCTCCTGTCTAATTCTTGTCTCTGTCTCCTTAGCAGAGATAGCTTTAGGAACCCATCTTGTTTCCAACTGATGGCTAGAGGCTGAGTCAAGAATGGTTGGGGAAGAGAGAAAATAATGGCTCTCCTCTCTCCATGAATCATGATTAAAAATCAAAGCAAAAAAATCCCTGTGGCTTTATATAAGACATGATGTCATTATTACTAAATTATTACACAATTATAATATATTATCATATTAAATATATTAATTATTATAATATTATTATAAAACTTCAGGGGTTTATTTTATTTTGGTTTTTAATCTCACAATCACACCCAACTCATATCGCCTTTAAAGATTTCTCCTTTTCAAGGTTTCCCTTTATTGGTCATTTGAATGAGGGCACACACAGTCTGGGAGCCTAATCAGAAACTTATTCCTAGAACAATGGAAACCCAGCATGTGTGTGTGTTAGAGTGTGGTGGATATAGTACAGATCTGTGATCCAGGTATTTATCACTTCCTTTTTCCATCTAACACAGGTATCACTTACCTTCCCATATATTCTCCATATAGCTTGTTACCATTTGCTACGATTCGGTGGAGAGAGATTCTAAAGGAAGCCCCCTTCTTGATCTTTGATGTGTCATTTGAAGCTACTGCAATTGTGTGCCAAGATCCTGAAATCTGTGGAGAAAGGATATTGTGAAGGTTTCAACCCTCTTATTTTATGAATGAAGAAACTGAAGTAAAAGGTGTTCCTAGTCTTATCTTGCCTGGTACATACATGGTCATTTTTGGCAAAGTAGAAGCCACTCTAGCCTATTAATTAAGGGTTTTAGATCTATTATACTAATTAGCTAGACTGCTGATGGGCAAGACACATTATTTTAGTGTCTTAGTTTGCTTATCTCCCAGATGGGGAAATAAAACTTCTACTTCATGTCTAAAAAAGTTGTTGTGAAGACTAATTGAGATTTCAAAAAATCTTACTCTATTTCTTCCTCCTAAGCATGATTCTACTTCAATAATATGGGGTAGGTCAGTATGGGAATTGTCACTGCAGCAAGGGCATCTTTAGTGGGATTTTAACAATTTGTTACAATCCCATTTCACTAATCAAAGACTTGAACTCTGGTTCTCCTCTTTATCTGCCCACGGAATTCTCTTCCTTTCTTCTCTGAGTGGCTCTGAGAATTCTCCCTAGGCAGTGACAGAATCCACAAAGTATCTGGTTCCAGTGGCTATACAACCTCAACTCCAAAGCTACCATTTGGATCCTGCTGGAACAATGGATGTGAATCGCATGTCCCTTTTATCTTTGCATAGAATGTATTGACCTGCACCGGGAGGGGGGAATCTCTTCACCTAGAAATTCCCCATAGAAATGAAATCACTGGTCCAGTCTCTATATCCTATAAAAAGGTTATTCAGACACAAATATAAATGTGTACTTTTACATGATTTCAAACTTTCAAGTGACTTCAACCACTCACATTAGTTACAAATATCCAAAAAGATAGCTTTGTTAGAAAACACAAATGACCATCTCCTCTCCATTTTGCCTTCCTCTGCAGACAGATATTCTGCTTTCTTTGCCTTCTACCCCCAACTCTCTCCCAGCTCCCCTCCACCCATCTGTGCCCATTCTTATTCATTTACATTTTGTTGGTGCTCCTCACAGTGGCCATTGTGGCCCTGGATACCTCTGACCAGGGCCAACCCCAGGATTAGCAGTAGAAGTTTCATTTGCCTTGTGTCAGTAGCAGCTGGGTCTATGAAAATGGTTCTGATGAATTTTCTGGGTTCTCAGTTCACTTGCTTTTATACTTCATTGTAGAGTGGTGGTTCCTGATGATGTGGCACTTTGGGGCCTCCTTCAAATAGCCCCCAAGATACTTTGTATTGAGAATCTTGTGCCAACTATAGTTCATGAGACAAGCATCTCAAGAACCTTGACTGATGTTTTCTTACTCTAAAAACTGTACATTTCTGAAATGTAAATTTCTAAGAACAATAGACATTATGTTGATGAGCCAGCTTCCTGGAATAATGGATAGATCTAAAGTGAGATCAGAAAGTCCAAATATTTTTTCAACTATTCCTCTGCTAGCCAGTTAATTAACAAGAACTTACTAAAAATCCAAAGTACATGATTCCCTGGGAAGTGTGCCAAAGACAAGGGTAGCAAAGTCACCTTCTCTGGGGAACTTTGTCTTGTGATAGGACAATTTAATTCAATGATCATTTATTGTGTCCTGAGCCAAATATATTTAGATAAGGCTTGGTCCCTGATCTCATGGGGCTCCTAGTCTGGTGCCCAATAATGCATAACAAGCTTTTCTTTTAAAGAATTCTCTTAGGAACAGTGATTACTTTGGGTGGAACTTAATAGACATAAAAGGGAGCAATGGTTAGGTGCTAATGATACTGGCAAGGAAGAAATTCCTGTGTGCTTAAGGTAGGAGAGATATGTGTTAATATTTCTCAGGTTGTATCTCATAGAATAAAGAGATTAATTTTAGACTAGTATTTTAAAATATTATTTAATATTTTATTTTTTCCCAATTACATGTAAAATAATTTTAAATTTTTTCCCAAATTTTTGAGTTCCAAATTCTCTCTCCCCATTGAGAAGGCAAGCAATTTGATATAGGTTACATATATGTAGTCATGCAATACTCATTCCCAAGTAAGTCATTCTGTGAAAGAAAACATGGACAACAAAGAAGTATCTTTGATCTACATTCAGGTTCTATCAGTTCTTTCTCTGGAGATGAACAACGCTTTTCATCATAAGTCCTAAAGAATAGTCTTGCTGATAATAGCTAAATTATTCATAGTAGGTCATCATGCAATATTGCTGTTCCTCTTTACAATGTTCTCCTGGTTCTGCTCATTTCACTTTGCATCAGTTCGTCTAAGTTAGATTGGTATTCTTAAAGGTGCATCTGTAGATATCAGTACTACCTGTGGAATAGTAACAGTGAGTCTGTGAATGATATTAGAAACTGCTTTTATTGGAGCAGTTCAGGAGTTGCTGCTGCTAACAGGAGTGTGTATGACAGGATAAGGGACAGCAAAGACTGAATCAGTTTAGGTTCTGTGAAGGAGTCTGGGAGCTTGGAGCCCTAGCACTCTACATGTGAACATGGAAATAGAAGAGAGATTTAAGGGAAAAAGGGGAGAGAGTACTAGGATGAGCACAGTTTGGCTCATTCCACTTCTCATTGCTTCCACAACTGTCACCTTAGCTCAGTCTCTCATCTGTTGCTTCTCACCTGGACTATTGCAATGGTATCCCATGTTTCACACTGTCTCAAATCTCTCTTCTCTCCAATCAAATCTCCACAGTTCATTTTACTTACACATCCCTCAAAGTATAGAAATGCAATAAAGGTAAAGAAATTGCAACTAGAAAGGAAAGCCTAAGTAACAAAATAATTCACATCACCTCTAAATACTTTTTATTCTTGTTTAGTTGATTAGCCCTGTCTGACTCTTCCTGATTCTATTTGGGGTTTTCTTGGCAAAGATACTGAAGTGCTCTGACATTTCCTCTTCAAGCTTATTTTACAGATGAGGAAACTGAGACAAACAGGGTTAAGTAACTCACCCAGGGTCACATAGTTAGTAAATATCTGATCTGGATTTGAACTCAGGTCCTCCTGACTGCTGGACCTAGCATACTATCCACTGTGTTGCCTAGCTGCTCATCTCAAGATACTACTAAAAAGAAACAAACAAACAAACAATCAGGTAGAACCCTCTGGGGCTAAAAAAAAAAAGAAATAACAAAAGTGGGAACATTAAGAGATTTCTTTCTAAAAATACAAAAAGAGATAATGTTGATGTGGAATTTAGAGAAATAAGAAAAGTTACAGTGGAACACTATGTCTGAAATACCATGGACTAGGCTTCATGTATCCTACAGGAAAATAAAGTATTTTTTGGACTAAACTGCAGAATGGTGGGCACATGAAAAGGGAAAGGCATAGTAGAAGATACAATGAAATGTGCCATGTATCCTAACCAAATCAATGGTTTTATAGTCTCTCAGCAAGAAGAAGAATTAACAGGGGCAACTAGGTGGCACAGTGAACACAGCACTGATTCTGGAGTCAGGAGGACCTGAGTTCAACTCTGGCCTCAGATACTTAACACAAACTAGTAGTGTGGCCTTGGGCAAGTCACTTAACCCCAATTGCTCTCCAAAAATATAAAAAAAAAATTAACAGTCATACTATCATACAAGATAAAAGCAAAAAATCATAAAATGGAATAAATAAGGAAACTGCATATACTGAAGACTATGAAAGAATGTGTGTATTTCTCAGCAACACATGGAAATTTTAAAAAAACTTCATCATGTTAGGGTACAAAAATGCTACAAACAAATGCAAAAGGGCAGAAGGAATAAACACATCCTTTAAGGATCATAAAACAATAAAATAGTAATCATTCCAATGAGTACAAACATAAGACACAGACTCAAAAGTAGACTTAATAATGAAATACTAAATAATGAATGGATTAAAGGACAAATTATATAAATAATTGTTATATAAACTAAAAAGACAAAGATGGGGGGCAGAGTCAAGATGGCTCAGTAGAAATAGGACTTCCAGGGGGCAGAGTCAAGATGGTGGAGTAGAAACAGCACTTCCTCAGAGCTCCAGCCCACACCACTTAAAAATTATGTAAAAGGAGGATTATGAACAACCTCTGGAGATCCAGAACCCACAAAATGACACAGAGAAGCTAAACTCCCTCTGAGAAGAGTCCTGCAGCCTGGCAAGGAACACCCAGTGCAGAGGTCTGGGAGCCAATCCCAAGCATGAGTGAGTGGTGGTTTTAGCCCAAGGGTGGCCAGCCGAGTAGCTGGCTGGAGGAACCCCAGAACACCAGCAGCTGTGGAGTATCCAGAATTATCAACACATAGATGCCTAGGATAAAGTGAGAGGTCAGTGCCCTATGGACTTTGGGACTGGTTGGGAGAATGTGTCAGCTCCTTCCCCTGGGGGCGAGAAGCCATTGAGGAGCTAGCGCAGCTTGAGCCACATGCTGCATTGTAGCTTCAGCTCTTAGCCTACGAACTGTAGGGGGATCTGGCAATCAGTCTGGGGGGTAAGCACTCTTGCTTTAACCTTCTTGGATCTGGATTGTGGTCTGGGGTGGAGGTCTTGGGGTGTGTTACCAGCTTGCCAGAGTGTGTGGAGGCTTCACAGAGGCCACCTAATTGAAACCTCCAGAAGTTGAGCAAACCCCAACATTTGGGATGGAAGTTCCCCTGGCTGGTGGCAAAGTAATACTGTTGCAACAAGGCCAAAAGTCAAGTAATTGAGTGGCAACATGCCTAGGCAAAGGAAACAAAATAAACAGAAAAATGCAACATTAGACTCCTATTTTGGGGGCAAAGAGGATCAAAGCATGGAACAGGAGGAGGACTGTGAGGTCAGACCTCCTGCACCAAAAGCCTCAAATGAAAATATGAGCTGGCTACAGCCTACAGAGGACCTTAAGAAGCAGATAAGAGAATTGGGGGGAAATTGGGAAGAGAAATGAGAAAGATGCAAGAAAAGTATGAAATGAGAGTCAACAGCCTGACTGAGGAAAGTAACACCTTAAAAACAGACTAACTCAAATGTCAAAAAAGGCTCAAAAAGGCAATGAGGAGAAGAATGCCTTAAAAAGCTGAATTTGCCAGATGGAAAAAGAATCTCAAAAGCTCACTGAGGAGAATCATTCCTTCAGAATTAGACTGGAGCAAATGGAAGCTAGTGACTTTATGAGAAATCAAGATGCTATTAAGCAGATCCAAATAAATGAAAGAATAGAAGGCAATGTGAACTATCTCATGGGAAAAACTACTGACCTGGAAAATAGATCCAGAGATAATCTAAAAATTATTATACTACGTGAAAACCATGATCAAAGAAAGAATCTAGAAACCATCCTTTAAGACATTCTTAAGGAAAATTGCCCTGATGTTTTAGAACCAGCGGGCTAAATAGAGGTTGAAAGAACCCACAGATCACCTCCTGAAAAAGATCCCAAAAAGAAAACTCCTAGGAATATTGTAGCCAGGTTCCAGAATTCCCAGATCAAGGAGAGAATATTACAAGCAGCCAGGAAGAAACAATTTCAATATTGTGGAAATGCAATCAGGATAACACAGGATCTGGCAGCTTCGACACTGAGGGATTGAAGGGCATGGAATATGATATTCCAGAGGTCAAAGGACCTGGGATTAAAACCAAGAATCACCTACCCAGCAAAACTGAGTATCATGTTTCAGTGGAAAATTTGGTCATTCAGTGGAATAAAGGACTTTCAAGCATTCTTGAGGAAAAATCTAGAGTTGAATAGAAAATTTTATATTCAGATACAAGAAGCAAGAGATGCCTGAGAAGGTAAACAGGGAAAAGAAATCAAAAGGAACTTATCAAAGTTGAACTATTTACATTCCTACAGGGAAAAACTAACTGTAACTGATGAAACTTTTCTCAGTATGAAAATAGTTGAAGAAGGGTATATGGGCATATGAATACATATGTGAATGTGTGTATATATGTGTTCAGGTATACATAGATAGAGGGCACAGGTTAAATTTAATAAGAAAGGATGATACTTAAAAGGTGAAATTGAGTAGTGAGAGAGTAATGTGGTGAGAGGGAATGGGGAGAGACAGGATGGGGTGAACTGTATTGTGTAGAGGAGGCAGGGGAAGGTGGTTGCAGGGGAGAGGAGGAACAGGAAGGCAAAAAGGCAAAAACTTATTCTCATTGAATTTTGACCAGGGAGAGAATGACATGCATACTAAATAGGGTGTCCCACCCTACAGGAGCATGGGGGGAGGGGGATGGGGGAAAGTGTTGGAGGGGAGGGAGGACTGATTGGGACTGAAATTGGAAGCACCCACTTTTGAAAAGGGACAGAATCAAGGTGGGGAGTGGACCAAGTGGAAGGTGGGATGGGAGGGAGGGAAATATAGTCAGTCTTTTACAATATATCTACTATGGTAATGTTTAGCATAGCTACACATGTACAGCATATACTGAATTGCTTATCTTCCTTTTAAAATCCAATTTTAAAAAATATATAAATATTATAATTAATACTATTTTGCATATAATTGGGAGATAAGATGTGCAGGCAATAAGGCTTGGGGATTCACCTCGCCCTACTGGAAAAGTTGAAGGGGGTATGGGAGAAGATATGGGAGAAGGCAGATTGGAGTAACGGATATCTAGTGGGATCACTATTTTGGGGTGGTGGGTAGGAGAAAAATGGGGAAAAATTGTAACTCAAAATCTGACAGAAATAAATGATGTAAACCAGAAGTTAACAAAGCATTTGAAAACAACAACAACAAACAAAAACAAAACAAAAACAAACAAACAAAAAAGAAACAGAACTTCCTCGGGGCTCCAGCTCCCACCTCCTCCAATTCATGTAAAAGGTGACTCTGGAGAAACTTTGGAGCTACAGAACCCACAAAACGACACTGAAAAGCTAACCTCCAGCTGAGGACAGCCCTGCAGGCCACAGGAAGTGGCTAGCACAGTGTTCTGGGAGCCGAGCCCAGCCCCGAGCAAGGCAGAGGTTTTAGCTTCATGGTGAGCCTGACCAGCCACCAGCTGGAGGGACTTCAGATCACCAGCAGCTGTGGCAGTTTCCAGAATTATCAACCCATAGATTCTAAGGACAAAGTAAGAGGTCAGTGCAGTGTGAACTTTGGGATCCGGTAGTGCAGGAGTGTGGTCAGCCTTTGCCCCTTGGGAGAGAAGCAGCTGAGATTCAGCAGCCCAGCAGCCTCAGTCATGTGGTTGCAGATTGTAGGGGGACCAAGAAGTCAGTCTGAGGGGTCATCATTCTTGCTTTAACCTGCTTGGATCTGGATTGCAGTCTAGGGTAGAGGTCCTAGGGTGTGCTACCAGCTTACCAGAGAGTGTGGAGGCTTCAGAGAGAGCACCCAACTAATATGTTCAGCAGCTGAGCAAACCCCAGTGTTTGGAAATAAGTTCCCCTGTTTGGTAGTAGTCCTATTTGGCAAAAATCCCAAAAGTCAAGTAATTGAGTGGCAACAAGAACAGTCAAAGGAAGCAAAGCAAACAGAGCAACCCAACTTTACACTCCTATTTTGGGGACAAAAAGGATCAAAGCATGGAACAAGAGGAAGACAGTGAAGTCAGAATTCCTGAACCAAAAGCTTCCAAGAAAAATACGAGCCGGTTACAGGCCTTAGAAAAGCTTAAAAAGGATTTTGAAAAGCAAATAAGGGAAGTGGAGGAAAAACTGGGTAGAGAAATGAGAACGATGCAAGACAATTATGAAATGAGAGTCAACAGCCTGACTTAGGAAAGTAACACCTTAAAAAATAGACTATGGGGCCGTTAAGTGGCACAGTGAGTAGAGCGCCAGCTCTGGAGTCAGAAGGACCTGAGTTTGGATCCGGCTTCAGACACTTAACACACAAACAAAAACCTAGCCATGTGACCTTGGGCAAGTTACTTAACCCCAACTGCCCTCCAAACAGCAGAAAAAAAATGGACTAACTCAAATGGCAAAAGAAGTTCAAAAAGGTAATGAGGAGAAGAATGCTTTAAAAAGCTGAATTTGCCAGATGGAGAAAAGAATCTCAAAAGCTCCCTGAAGAGAATCATTCCTTCAGAATTAGATTGGAGGAAATGGAAGCTAGTGACTTTATGAGAAATCAAGATACTGTTAAACAGATCCAAACAAATGAAGGCAATGTAAAATATCTTATTGGGAAAACCACTAACCTGGAAAATAGATCCAGAATAGATAATCAAAAAATTATTGGACTACCTGAAAGCCATGATCAAAGAAAGAACCTAGAAATCATCCTTCAAGAAATTCTCAAGGAAAATTGCCCTGATGTTTTAGAATCAGAGGGCAAAATAGTGGTTGAAAGAATTCACTGGAGGTGTTCTGAAAAAGATCCCAAAAAGAAAACTCCTAGGAACATTATAGCCAGGTTCTGGAATTCACAGATCAAGGAGAAAATATTACATGCAGCCCAGAAAAAACAATTTGAATATCGTGGTAACACAATAAGGATAACACAGGATCTGGTAGCTTCTACACTGAGGGATTGAAGGGCTTGGAATATGGTATTCCAGAGGTCAAAGGACCTGGGATTAAAACCAAGAATCACCTACCCAGCAAAACTGAGTATCATGTTTCAGGGGAAAATTTGGTCATTCAGTGGAATAAAGGACTTTCAAGCATTCTTGAGGAAAAAACTAGAGTTGAATAGAAAATTTTACATTCAGATACAAGAAGCAAGAGATGCCTGAGAAGGTAAACAGGGAAAAGAAATCAAAAGGAACTTATCAAAGTTGAACTATTTACGTCCCTACATGGAAAAAATGGTAATTGTAACCGATGAAACTTTTTTAAGTGTGAGAATAGTTGAAGGGAATAGAAATATATATATATATATATATACATATATATGTATATATATGTATATATATATATGCATACATACATACACGTATATGTCTGTATAGAAGGGTATATGGCCATATGAATACATATGTAAATATGTATATATATGTGTACAGGTATACATAGATAGAGGGAAAAGGCCAATTTAAAAGGAAGGGATGATACTTAAAAGGTGAAATTAAGAGGTGAGAGAGGAATATAATGAGAGGAGATGGGGAGAGACAGAATGGTGTAAACTATCTCATATAGAAGAGGCAAGGGAAAATAGTTACAATGGAGGGGAAGAACAGGAAGACAAAAGGGAATGGGTCAACCTTATTCTCATTGAATTTGGCTTTGGGAGGGAATGATATACACACTAAATAGGGTATCTCATCCTACAGGAAAGTAGGCAGGAAGGGGATGAGAGAGGGGATGATGATGGAATGGAAGGCAGGTTGGGGGAGGGAAGTTGGAAGCACCCACTTTTGAAAAGGGATGGGATCAAAGTAGAGAATAGAATAAGTGGGAGGTGGGATAAGATGGATGGAAATATAGTCAGTCTTTTACCATATATCCACTATGGAAATGCTTTGTATAGCTCCACATGTACAACCTATACTGAATTGCTTATCTTCTCAATAAGGTTGGGTGACAAAGGAGGAAGGAAATGAACCTGGAATTCAAGTTTTAAAATAAAATGTTTAGTATACATACATACATACATACTATTATTAATATTATTTTACATGCAATTGGGAAATGAGATATACAGGCACTGGGGCACAAAGATCCACTGTGCCCTAATGGAATGTTGGAGGGGGTATGGGGGGAGGATATGGGAGAGAGCAGATTGGAGGAGGGGATATCCAGTGGTATTGCTATTGTGAGGGTGGTGGGTAGGGGAGAAATGGGGAGAAATGGGGATTTTGTAACTCAAAATCTTGCAGAAATGAATGGTGTAAACTAGAAGTTAATAAAGTATTCTATTTAAAAAAAGCAAGGAAAAAGAGACAAAAATGAGACAATGTATCAAAAGTTCTGGGATACAGCAAATTTAACTCTCAGGGGAGAATGTATTCCTATAATTTATATAAATAATATAGAGAAGGAGGAGTTTAGTGATCTGAATATGTATTTTGAGAAGTTAAAAAGCCAACAAATAAGTCTAAAATAAGCAAAAGCATTAAATATTGACAATTAGAGAAATAGGCAAACTGGAAGCCAAAGAAACTACAAAAATATATTTTTTTAAAGCTACTAAAATATTCTTCTTTGAAAAGACTAGAAAGTTGATAAACTTTTTGCTAACCTAATTACAAAGAGAGGACATCAAATAAAAGATTGCAAATACACAAGATGAAGTCATAACATAACTGGAAATTTAAAACAATCAGAACTTTCATAGTTGTAAGCTAACAAAACTGAGAACACAAAAGAATATCCTTAAAATTATGAAACACTCAAACTAGTAGAAGACCAATAGAGATCTAAAATAATTCAATCTCAGAAAGGGAAATAGGATTTTACCAAGGATACAAGGATGGCTCAATGTCAGGCAAATAATATAATTAATCATATTAAAAAGAAAAGTATCCTAAACTAAGTGATTATCTCCAGAGAGAGGTTTAAAAAGTATAATGCTAACTTATGCTAAAAATAATATCAAATATAGGCGTAGAAAAATCTTTGAAAATATTAGGAGGGGTGGCTAGGTGGCGCAGTGAGTAAGACCACCGGCCTCTGAGTTGGGATGACCCGAGATTGAAACCGGCCTCAGAAAATGAGCACCCACACATAAATAATGACTAGTTGTGTAACCTTGAGCAAGTTACTTAACCCCAATTGCTTTAAAAAAATAGTGTCAAACATCATTAGTGAGTATACATCTCCTTTTGGGGGCGGCTAGGTGGTGCAGTGAGTAGAGTGTCGGCCCTAGAGTCAGAAGGACCTGAGTTCGGATCTGGCCTCAGACACTTAACACACACACACAAACAAAAACCTAGCTGTGTGACCTTGGGCAAGTTAACCCCAAACTGCCCTCCAAAAGGCAAAAAAAAAATATTAGGAAAATTATTTATGTAAAACCAAAAGTAATCATATGCAATGGGGGTATACTACAGATTTTCTCAGGAGAGGGGTAAATTAGGATGTCCATTCTCTCCTCCCTCATGTGATACAGCTTTAGAAACATTAGTAATAGCAATAAGACAAGATAAATAAATTAAAGGTGTAAATATATGCAGAGGAGTTAAAACTATCCCTATTTGCTGATGACAATGGTTGGTTTACAAAATTCTATTTTTAAAATTTCTATTTTCCCATCAAAGGTATAGAGACAATAATGTCAGTAAATGTGCAGGCTACAAGTCTCCCCCTGCCCCCCTTTATGCCCCACCTTATCAATAGCATTTCTATTGATATTTCAAAGTATTATAAGCTTCTTGAAGGCTTGGACTTTCTTTTGACTCTTTTGTATCCCCAGAGCCTAGCACCGTGCCTGGCACATAGCAGGTACTTATTAAATGTTTGTTGATTGATTTATTGGAAAAAAAAATCTCATTAAATATAACCATGACACAGATAAGATATTCAGGCAAGGTCAACTTACAGAAGTACTGAAGCACACAAAATACTTGTATGGATGTAATTATAAAATGTTCCTTAAAGAAATAAAGAAAAAAATTTAAAAGTGGGAGCACCACATTGAACTCATGCTATATAAATCAAGCTATCAATGAATTACTTTACATATCTGTCAGCCTATGATTCATGGGCAGAGGGCAATATTTAGTTGAATTGGTTAACTACAATGTCAAGAAAGCCTGGCTCATAAAGCCTTCCAAAATCTGGCTCCAGACTATCAGGCTAGACTTATTTCAAATTATTGTCCATCTTGAACTATACATTCTAGCCAGGTTAATTTGCTGGTTACCTGAATTTGATATTCACTCAGACCTTCTTGAGGTTGGATAGTCTCTCCTCATGTCTACCTTATTTTCCTTCTAGGCTTGGATCAGAACTTGCCTCTTTTCAGAGACTTTCTTTCATTCTCCTGGTTGTTTGGGCTTTCCCCTTCAAATTACTTGGCATTTCTTACTTCTATACATGTTTTACCTCCCAGTGCAGAATAAGCCACTTTATCATGATTTTGTTCTTTTTAGTCATTCTAAACTGGCACAGTCCCTTGCATATTAGCAGGCATAATATATTTTTGGGTTCAGTTTTATTCATTAACCCATTTTTACCCTTCCTCCTATTTCTACACGGGAAGACAGAATGTCCAGGGTGAGTAGATTGGTATTGGTCATCCAGTCAGACTCAGAGCTTGAATGGGTTTGAATGGATCAGTGTCAGTAATAAGAGATTGGGTGGTGTTTATTGTGGAAGGCCTTGAATGCCAGGCAAAGCAGTTTTCCTTAGAACAAAGTAGGGAGTCACTGGTGGTTTTTGAGCAGGAGTGACCTGATTAGATTGATGCATAAGGAACATAAACATTGTGTTAAAAACAACTAAATAACAGTGTGATGGTCCCTGGGGCAGCCAGAGTACTCTCTATCAGGCCCCAGTTAAGTCTCTAGTTAACTTAAGATGGCCAACATTAACAAGTTAGAAATTATCCTTTTTTTAAAAAATCTTTTAAAAAAACTAGAAATTAATGAACGAGATAGATAGATAGATAGATAGATGAGAGAGAGAGAGAGAGAGAGAGAGAGAGAGAGAGAGAGAGAGAGAGAGAGAGAGAGAACATTCCCATATATACAAATTAAAAGGGAAAAAAGGATTACATATGTGAAACCATAAATTATCATATTTAACTTGCTTCTAAAAAAACTGTAAATAATAAATTAAACATTTCCTTTCAAATCTGCCCTGCTTATCTGTGTTTCCCTCTCAACTTCATTTTGTTCCCTTTTGTGCATTTTTACTATGCTTCAAAAACCTTTTAAATTCATTTTCTTCATCATTTTTGACAACTGACTGTCAGTTTTCCTTTCTTCTCCAAATATAAAAGGAAAGCAAAATGTTTGTTAAAAAATAAGTGCATCAAATAGAAAAAATCCTATATATGCTATGCCAAAAATAGGCCTCATTCTGCAATCTAATTCCATGACTTATCTGTGAAAAGGTAGGCAGCAATAATGCTTCAGCAGCAGTCCTCTGAAACAGAGGTTAGTCATTACATTTTTTTCAGAGTTCTTAAGTGTTTCAAAGTTGTTTTTTCTTTATAACATTGTTTCTCCTGCCTAGGTTGTTCTTATGGTTCTTCTCACTTCTTCCTGTATCAATTTATACAAGTTTCCCCTTTTATCATTTCCGTCCCTTTTATCATTTCCGTCCCTTTTATCATTTCCTTCATTTCTATACCATTGTTTGTTCAGCCAGTCCCTAATGGCTGAGCATTTATTTTCAATTCGTTGCTATAAAAATAGCTGCTATAATTTTTTAAAATAGATGGGTACTTTTCTTTTATTTTTAATATTTTGAGGGGATAGACTTTATGTCACAAGTACACGAATATGCATAGTATGGAGATTTTTGGATATAATTCCAAATTAATTTCTAGAATAGCTGCACCAGTTCACAGCTCCAATAACATGCCTATCTTCTTACCATTCCTTAAACATATTTTGCCTTTATTTTATTTTTTTCATCTTTGTCCACCTGATGAGTGGGTACGGATATGTTTTAATTTGCATTTCTTAAATTAATAGTGTTTTAAACATTTTTATATGGATGCTGTTCATTTGGATTTCTTCTTTTGAGAACTGTCCACATTTTAAAACCAATTCTCTATTGGCAATGATTGTCATTCTCTTATATATCTTGAAAATGAGACCTCTGGCAGCAAAACTGCTATAAGGATCCACCCTCTCCAAGTTTAAATTGCAATAAATTTGTTTAAAATCTTTTCAATTTTATGTAATCAAAAATTGTCCATTTATCTTCTGCAATCTTCCCTATCCTTTGTTTTTTTTCATGAACTCTAGCTTTATCCATAACTGCAAAATTTTTTTATTCTTTGAACCTTTAATTTTGCAATATCACTTTTAGTCTTGTGTATCCATGTGGTATTTATTTTATTATGGTATATAGAGTGTGCTCTTAGTCTAAATTTATTTTCTACTAGTCTGCTTTCCAATTTTCTCAGTAGTTTGTGTCAAATAGTGATTCTCTCCTGGAAGGTGGAGTCTTTGGGTTTATTGAACAGTATGCTACTATGTTTTTTCATTTCTGCATATTGTTTATTTATTTCGCTCAACTGATTGACTTCCATATTTTGTAGCCAATATCAATTAGTTTTGATAATTGCTACTTTTTAGTATAGTTTGAAATCTGGTATTGTTAGGCTGTATTCCTTCCCACTTTCCTCCCCTTAGATTCTTAATCTTTTGTTCTTCCAGAAGACTTCTGTTATTTAATTTAATTTTTTTTTTTTAGTTTGGCAAAGAAATCCTTTGTTAGCTTGACTGGTATTGCACTGAATAAATAAGTTAATTTAGGTAATATTGTCACTTTTTAATGTTGGCATGGTCTGATAATAAACAACTAATATTTATACACTTATTTAGATCTGTCATTATTTCTATAAAGATTGTTTTGTAGTTGGATTGGATATAGTGTATATATATATATATATATATATATATATATATATATATATATATATATATATTGCTTTTTGGAGGGCAATTTGGGTTAAGTGACTTGCCCAAGGTCACATGGCTAGTTTTTGTGTTAAGTGTCTCAGGCCGGATTTGAACTCAGGTCCTCCTGATTCCAGGGCCGGTGCTCTATTCACTGTGCCACATAGCCACCCATATAGTGTCTTTTTTTGTAGTGGTCTCCCAAATAATTAATACATTCTGTAGTAATTTTGAATAGGAAAAAAATAAAACCTACCTATCCTTGGTAGGTTTTATTGGCAATATGTAGAAAGGTTTTGTGTGGGTTTATTTCATATCCTGCTACTTTGCTGAATTTATTAATCATTGGATTTAATTATTAGCAGACTCTAGGATTCTCTCATTCTCTGCATTATATATATGCAACAAGCTATAATTTCACTTCCCTCTTTTTGTTCTTATTCTTTCAAGTCTTTTTCTTTGACTCATTGCTATCGATAGTATTTCTAGTACTATGTTAAATATAGAGCTGATAATAGACATCTATAGTTTACCCTGATCTTTATTGAAGAGATCTCTATCTTAATTACATATAATATTGAATCTTGATTTAAATAGATATTATTTATTATTATGTTGAGAAAAAGGTTTATTTATTGCTATGTTTTTTAGTTTTTTAAAAACAGAAATGGTGTTATGTTTTGCAAATTTTTTGTTTCTTTTCATATGATCATGTGATTTTTATTGTTTTTTTGTTATTAGTATGATCTATTTCCTTAAAATCAAATCAACTATGGTATGAATCCCACCTGGTCATAATATGTAATCTTTTTAATATGTTGCTGTAACCTCTTTGCTAATATTTTGCTTAAAGTTTTTGCATCAATATTCATTAAGGATATTGGCCTATACTTTTATTTTTCTATTTTATCTTTCTCTTATTCAGGTATTAAAACAATATTTGTATCATAAAAAGAATTTGTAGGATTCCCCTTTCCTCTATTTTTACAAAGAGTTTAAACAATATTGGAATGAATTTTTCTTTGAATATTTTATATAATTCACTTGTTAATCTCTCTGGTTCTGGTTTTTTGTTTTATGATGGGGTGGTGTTGCTTGATCCATTTCTTTTTCTGAGGTTGGGTTATTTACATTCTATATTTCTTTTGTTAATCTGGACATTTTATGCTTTTTATATATATAACAACATCAAGGATTTATTAGGTATCTACTATGTGCAGACCTTTTGCTAGGCATATGAAGGAAGTAAAAGACAGTTCCTGATCTCAGGGAGGTTACAATCACTCATTTCATCTAGATGCTAGTTTTGTTAGAATAAGCCAAAATATTTTCTAATAATTAAATTTTTTTTTCTTCATCTCTTATGAGTTCTCTTTTTTCATTTTTGATCTTGGAGATATAGTTTTTTCTCTGTTTTTAACCAAATGGTTAATTACTATCTATTTTCTTACCTCTCCTCCAAAAGAAACAAATGGCTTTTAGGTTTACTCATCCATTCGATTTTTAAAAAAAATTTCTGTTTTTGTTCCTCTTTTCAGAGACTATCCTCATTAACTACTGAATCCTTTGGCATTGCTCTCTTCTCTTCATGGTATAGCCTTAAAAACCTCAAACCTGGAGCGTACTCTGGAAACTTAGTCTTACTTCTTGCAAAATCCTCTACTGTCTCCTTTCAATGTGGTTCCATTGATAGCCGTGATTTTTCTGTGAAAATTTGATCAAGGAAAACAAACAAAAGAACTAATCCTGCAGCAGGAGATTCTTAGGTTTCCCACAACCCTGCCCTTGTTCCAACTATCCTGCTCTAATACAAAATATCCTCTGTCATTCTTAAACTGACATTGTAGCACAAGGATTCCAGTGTGAGATTCTTTTAACAAATGTCTGTCTTTACTTCCATTAGGTTTGGATTATGCACAGTGATTAAGGGGAAGAGCAACAAGCACAGTTGATAGTGGTTGACCCCACTCCCTAACATAGATGAACAAATGGAAAGTGGGCCAAGTCAATTGGGAAAAAAAAATAATTGTGAAATTGAAATTGTGTCTATAAACTTCATGCCTTTTCCTCCTCTGACCCTTTAATTTTTTTTTATTTTTTTAAATTTTTTTTATTTTTAAACAAATGCTTTATTAACTTCTGTTTTACATCATTCATTTCCACCAGATTTTGAGTTACAATCATTTTCCCCCCATTATTCCCCTACCCAACCTCCCAGAATAGTAGTCCCACAAGATATCGCTTCCGCCAATCTGCTCTCTCCCATACCCCCATCGACTTTTCCATTAGAGGAAGGTGAATCTTTGTGTCCCAATGCCTGCACATCTTATCTCCCTATTACAAGCAAAAGAGTATTAATAATAGTATTTATATATATTTGAAACATTTAATGTTGCGACCTCGAATTTCAGATCCATTTCCTTCCTCCCTTGTCACCCATTCCTTCTTGGGAGATAAGTAATTCAGTATATGTTGTACATGTCTAGCTATGCAAAACATTATCATAGTAGATATATTGTTCAAGGCTGCTTATAATTCACTCCCACTCATCCCACCCCCCACCTGGTCCATTCCCTACATGATCCTGTCCCTCTTCTATAGTGGGTACTTCCAACCTCCCCTCACCCCAAGGATGCCCTTCCATCCATCATCCCTCCTCTCATCCCCCTTCCCCCTATCCTGCTGCAGGTTGAGATATCCCATTTAGTATGTATGTCATTTTCTCCCTGAACCAAATTCAATGTGAATGTGGTTTTGCCTTTTTAACCTTCCTTATTCTCCCCCTCCTTTGCAACCACTTCCCCTTGCTTCTTCTACATGAGATAGTTTACCCTACTCTGTCTCTCCCCATCTCCTCTTGCCACTTTCCTCTCTCACCTCATAATTTCATCCCTTGAGTATTCTCCCTTCCCAGCAAATTCAACCTATGGCCTCTATCCATATATAACTGTAACCATATACACACACATTCACATATGTATTCATATGACCACACCCCCTTCTTCCATTATTTTCATAGTGAGAAAGATATCATCAGTCACAGTTATTGCTTTTCCATACAGGAATGTAAATAGTTCAACTTTGATAAGTTCCCCTTGATCTCTCTTCCCCGATTACCTTCTCAGGCATCTCTTCCTTCCTGTGTCTGGATGTAAAATTTTCTATTCAATTCTGGTTTTTTCCTCAAGAATGCTTGAAAGTCCTCTATTCCACTGAATGACCATATTTTCCCCTGAAACAAAATACTCAGTTTTGCTGGGCAGGTGACCCTTGGGTTCATTCCCAGTTCTTTTGCCCTCTGGAATATCATGTTCCATGCCCTTCAATCCCTCAGTGTAGAAGCTGCCAGGTCCTGGGCTATTCTGATTGTGTTTCCACAATATTGAAATTGTTTCTTCCTGGCTGTAGTATTTTCTCCTTGATCTGGGGATTCTGGAACCTGGCTATAATATTCCTGGGAGTTTTCTTTTTGGGATCTTTTTCAGGAGGTGATTGGTGGATTCTTTCAACCTCTATTTTGCCCTCTGGATCTAAAACATCAGGGCAATTTTCCTTGAGAATTTCTTGAAGGGTGATTTCTAGGTTCTTTCTTTGATCATGGCTTTCAGGTAGTCCAATAATTTTTAAATTGTCTCTCCTGGATCTATTTTCCAGGTCAGTGGTTTTTCCCATGAGATATTTCACATTGCCTTCTAATCTTTCATTTGTTTGGATCTGCTTAACAGCATCTTGATTTCTCATAAAGTCATTAGCTTCCATTTGCTCCAGTCTAACTCTGAAGGAATGAATCTCCTCAGTGAACTTTTGAGATTCTTTTTCCATCTGGCAAATTCGACTTTTTAAGGCATTCTTCTCCTCATTGCCCTTTTGGGCCTCCTTTGCCATTTGAGCTAGTCTATTTTTTAAGGTGTTGTTTTCCTCAGTCAGGCTGTTGACCCTCATTTCATACTTTTCCTGCATCCTTCTCATTTCTCTTTCTAATTTTTCCTCCACTTCTCTTATTTGATTTTTAAAGTCCTTCTTAAGGTCCTCTATGGCCTGCAACCCGCTCATGTTTTCCCCTGGGGCTTTTGGAGCAGGACTTCTGACTTCACAGTCCTTTTCCCGCTCTATGCCCCCAAAATAGGAGTCTAGGGTTGCATTTTTCTGTTTCCTTTGCCTTGGCATGTTGCCACTTAATTGCTTGACTTTTGGGCTTGTTGCCACACTATGGCTTTAAGGCCAGATAGAGGAATTTTCGTCCCGAACGTGTGGGGGGCAACTTCCATTTCGGGCAAGCTGTAATCCCACCCACAACTTCCACCCTAGATCACAATCCAGATCCAGTGAGGTTAAAGCAAGAGCTATTACCCCCCCAAGACTGATCGCTGGATCTTCCCACGATTTGTAGGCTGGGAGCAGGAGCTGCCTCTGAAAACTACAAAATGGCGTGTCTCCTCAGCGGCTTCTAGCCCCCAGGGGAGGGAGCTGACGCATTCCCCAAATACAGGTCCCAAAGTCCATAGGACACTAACCTCTTACTTTGTCCTAGGCATGTCTATGTTGATAATTCTGGAGTCGCCACAGCTCCTGGTGTTCTGGGGTTCCTCCAGCCAGCTGCTGGCCCTGCCACCCTGGGGCTAAAACCTCGACTCACGCGGACCTGGGCTCGGCTGGGCTCATGCGCTCTGCGCGCTGCCAGGTCCCAGACCACTGCGCTGGTCCTTCCTGCAGGGCTGCTGGGCTGTCCTCAGCGGGAGGTTAGCTTCTCTGTGTCGTTCTGTGGGTGCTGGGGCTCCAGAAGTTGTTCAGAGTCCCCTTTTACATAGTTTGGGGGGAATCTGGGGGCGGAGAGGCTTGGATGAGCTGTTTCTACTCCGCCATCTTGGCTCCGCCCCCTGACCCTTTAATTTTTGTAATGTATTACCTGGCTGGGGTGGGGGGAATCCTGTCTGAGAAATAAGGAACAGGGCCACATATTAAAAACTAGTAAGCTAAAGAGAGTTCAGAGGACAATCAGGATAATGAAGGTTCTTGAGTTTATGGTACATGAGATGGGTTGAAGGTGTCATGTTTAGCATGGAGAGAAAAGACAAAGGGAGGGACATTATAGCTATTTCAAGTATTTTAAGGTTTATGACTTAGAGGAGGGACTTGATTTATTTATTTTGATCCCAGAGGACAGGATTAGAAGCAAAGAATGAAAGTTACAAAGAACCAAATTTAGAATTTGTATCAGGGAGAATATACTAATAATTAGAAGAATGAACTGTTTGGGAGAGAGTGGACTGTCCCATTAATGTCCTCAAGCAAAGGTTGAACAAACACTTGTTGCATATGTTACATGAAAGAACACTTTTTTTTCAGGAATGGATTTAACTAGAAACCCACTGAAGAAAATTCCATCTCTGAAAGTCTGTGATTCTGACTTTCATAGAACCATAGCTTTAGAACTGCAAGGGTGATCGGAAATCTTCTCATTCATCCTCTCCTTTGAGGTCCTATGAAACTAAGGCTGCAGGGATTTAAGTGATTAGTTCAAGGTCACAGTGCTGATAAATTACAGAGCTGGGATATGAAATCAGGTGATATAAAAATTCACATCTCTTTCCATATGTTACATTTTTCATATACAAGTGGGAGATTTCTAATATTGTAGTTTACTTAGAGTGGTCATGAGCAATGTCTCTGGCCAGCCTTGGGAATCAGTCATTAGTTGTAGTATGCACATTGATTATGATTCTCCTGGAATAATTCCTTACAGCTACCATTATGAATTTTATAGTTTTCACATATAAATTACATGAAGTGTGTTTTGGAAGAAATATCACTGGATTATTATTGTTAGTAATAATAATTAGCATTTATATAGCATTTTAAGATTTGTAGATTGCTTTTTAAATATCATTATCTCCTCAAATAACTTTGAAAGGTGCTATTAGTATCCCTATTTTACAGGTGAGAAAACTAGGGCAGGAAGAGATTAAGTAACTTGCCCAGCTAGTGTCTGAGACTGGATTTGAACTTGACTCTTCATGGATCCAGGTGTAGAATTTTAGCCATGGTACCATGAACTGGCTTTGGAGACATATATCAAGATGAATAGCTGGAATATTCTAAACATTTCTGAGGACCTACTAGGTTCCCCTCACACTGAGTCACATTGATTCCCCCAGTTACACAGCTGGATTTCAGGGCACTCAGACCTGTGTCTATAAAGAGATATGACCCCCAAAGAATAGTCCCAGGTTTAACTGGACAGTTCCACAGGCCTGTGTTGCTTCCTTTTTTGTTCATCTCCCTTGCTTTGATCTGTGGACTCAGTGTAGAGTACCAAAAGATTCTCAGACCTCAGACCTTCTCCATTTATTTCTGTCACCCCCAAAAGGAAAGAGAATTAAACTCTATAGTATGGTGAGCTATGGTAAGCTGGGAGTATCACCATCTACCAGTCACTGAGGGAAAGGTAGATTAGAGGAGTGAGGGGAACTTACCATCAGTCAAGCAGATAATGTCTACCTCATTAAGTCCTCTGTTTATACAAAATTCCTCAAATTTCTTCTTGGTTCTTTTTTCAGGTTTGGTGTGGGACCTGTAGTTAGAATGGGAGTGAGAACAAATGCTTGGTCTCTCTTGTTATCTGGGATGATGTAGAAGGGTGAAGGTGACTGGATGGGCTTGGGGAAGGGGGCTATTTTGCTGATCTAGGAAACTCAGCTGATGACTTGGGGTATTTGATTTGCTTTGTGTCCTGAATTTGGTGTGGAGTTGAATGTATCCCCTGCTGGTTATGAAGATGAGGCTTGCAGGATACACTGGGAGTAGGCCAAATCTTCTGGCTGACCTTGAGTAGAATGAATGGAAAAATCTCCACAGAGACATCCTACTGCTCTGGCCCTCCCTCTCCTCATCTCCAATCATTAGCAGAGAGTCACCATGTTGCAATGATAATCACATCAGAATCATAAGGCATCTTAGAGTTCTTAATTCTACAGTGCAGGGAACTTCAATTCTTCCCTTGGTGGAGTTGGGGGTGGGATAGGATTGGTGGTACTGCTGCTGCTGAGAAATCTCTGGCCAATCTGTAACTTATAGATGTAAATCTATTTTGAAATATGAATAGAGGTTTAAGGAAATCAAAGTTGTAAGTCACATTTTCCCAGTAGTTCATTATTCTCTTCCCCTAGAGTGTCCTTTGCCTCAGCTCTACCTCACTCATTTCTGTCTTCAAGACCTGCCTCCCCAGTGGAACCTGACTTGGTTCCCCCTAATGAAAGTGATCTTGTTGATATTTCATTGTTTCAGTCTTGCCTGACAAGTTAAGCTAAGTGCCAGGGAGACCTGTGGTAGACTTGAGGAAAAAAGAAAAAGATTTGTAGAAGCCTCTGTGGGAAGTGGGAGAGTCAATCCTTTAGAGAGGAATATAATGATCATTTTGTGATAGCAAAGGCACAGTTTTGATTGTGTAACATAAATTCCATAACATAGAAGAAAACAGATTCATGTGGACATGAGAGTCATTGTGTTACCCTTGGGCAAAATGTCAGCTAATTATTATAACGGAGTGTGACTAATTAAATCACTTGACTCCTAATTGAGAGAGAATGGGGGACAGGGAGGAAGCAGGAAAGAAAGGATAGTGACCATCTAACCCTATGAGAGGAGTTAGCCTGGGAGAATTCAGCACTGGTCCCTTCCAGAAGGGAAGAGGGAGTAGAAAGGATCAAGTACTGGCTGACCAGCTTTATTGTCCACCCATTAAAGCAAAAAGACCAACATCACAAGTATATTTAGGGGTAAGGAAGACCATCTCTTTATATAACTGAATTCTTTACTATTGCTTCTTTCTCTAACTTTAAGCTCTCACACACTGGAAAGACCCTTGGAATCTGTTCTTATCTCTGTGCCTTCTCTTTTCCTTCTCCCTCCCAAACCAATGGAAATAAGTTGTTTTAGTGAAAGTATCTTGGAGCATAAATAGAGCAACTAATCCTTGACAAAGAGATTCTTCGATTTCTCACAACTCTACCTTTGTTACAATACCTCAATTCTAAAAGAAAATAGTTTCTGTTTTTCTTAAACCTACAGAAGGATGTGTCTTTAAGTAAAAATAAAGTTTGTATTATTCAATGATTGTAGCAACAATGTCAAAGAGATTTCAAAGTGACCGACTGCTGTTCAAGTATACTCTCCCCTAGTCCCAACCCAACACACATGCACGCACACACACACACACACACACACACACACACACACACTCACACAAACCCCCACCCCCACTCCCCACACCTATGAAGTGGACCTGATGAACTAGGAAAGAGAAGATAGAAAAACTTGAAATCATTTTTGTAGGCTCCTTGATTTTCTTTCATTTTACTTTGCCTAGTGGGTTCCTTGGAGATTTAGAAATTTACCCATTTAGTTGCTGCAGTCTTTTAATATTATTGGTCAATTGAGAGTTTCAAAAAGAGACTAAAAAAGATGGAAATAAGTTTCATTCATTGGGGCAGCTAGGTGGTACAGTGCATAAAGCACTGGCTGCAGAGTCAGGAAAACCTGAGTTCAAATCTGGCCTCAGATACTTAGTAGCTGTTTGACCCTCAGCAAGTCATTTAACCCTGTTTGACTCAAAAAAACCCCATATGTTTGTTAAGTGATTGCTATTTATCAAACACAGTATATACAAATGCAAAAGCAAGATATCACCTCTTTACAGCTTTAATTTTAATTAGTGAAGGCAGTATTTACATAGAGCGGTGGTAGCTAGGGAGGGTTGTTTTGGTTTGGGAGGTCACAGGCATGGTGAATTGAGTCATAGGGGAGTCAGTGTGATACAGGTCAAATGGCAAGAAAATAGCTGGAGTAGAATTGGAAGTATGCCTATCGTTCAGTTGTTTGGGTCATATCCAATTTCATGACCCCATTTGGGTTTTTCTTGGCAAAGATACTTAAGTGGTTTACCATTTCCTTTTCCAGGTTATTTTGCAGATGAGTAAACTTAGGCAAACAGGGTTAAGTGACTTGCGCAGAGTCACACAGCTAGTATGCGTCTTTGGCTGAATTTGAACTAAAGAGGATGAGTACTCTATCCACTGTACCACCTAACAGCTCCAGTATGCCCAAGGGTGGCTAAATATGAGGGGCCTTTAGATGTCCTCACCAATAAGAAGGCCAGAAGCACAAGAGTAGGAATCCCAGAACAAAAAGATGAAGTCATCTGGAGGATAGCTTTTGCTCTAGAGAGTTCAACAGGAGAGTCAATTCCAAGGTTCCTTGGTCTGGAAGGTACAGTGGCAAGCGGGACAAGTGCCAAGAAAATGAACCCCCCTGAGAAAATTATCTGGTTAAATCTTCCATCCATTTAGGTAGGAATCCTTTCTGCAACAGCCTTGACAAATGATTACTTAGCCTCTTCTGGAACCTTCTTATTTTTGTGGAAGTCTAGAGGGTGGGGAGAAGAGTTACAGAATCCCAGAATCATAAAATTTAATTACTGGAACAGATCTTAGATACTAGCTAGTTCAAACCACACATGAAAAGAATATTCACTACAATATACCTGATAAGTGATTATCCAATTCATTGATGGACCCTTGGGAAGAAGAGCATACAAATAATAAAATGATAGGTTGGGGCAGGTCAATAGCATTTTCCTTTTAAAATTTTATAGGACAGGTATATTTGCTAAAATTTTTTCATTTATGCTCTCTTCTGTCTTTTGTCCTGCATTTAAGATGACAGAAATACAGAAGGGAGGCACCTTTTAATTCTAAATTATTTTGTTTTATTTCTCCCCCTAATCTACTTGTTCACTGTTGGCAGACTTGGGAGCTGGGTGAGAGGAAGTAGATGATAAAATAAAGCAGAGTATGGGATCAACAGTGCCTTATGGTGGTAGAGAGCAGGGTGAAGGACCAGAACTATTATAATTAGGAATTTTTGCACCCACAATAGTCACTACAAGCCCAGAGAAAGCAGGCAAAGACACCTTTACCCATGGGAAAGAGGAGTGTATATACCTGCTCCATAGGGAGAGACAAAGAGGTCATTGTTGTGGATGATTCCTTGTCTCTCTCTCTCCCTTCCACCCCCAAACTCCCCAATGTCAACCAGGATATTATGTAGCTTCCCATTGTAAACTGATTATTCTTGTTTATTAGGTGCTAAGGTCAGTTGTTTCTTCATTCTTCATTCATTCAAGATATCTGGTTACTATGGGATGAAAGTAAGTAAGGGCCTTTAAAGTATTTCAGGAGGGGGTTAAGATCATTTGCAGTCAATTCCCACCAAAGCTTCAAAACATTATATTAGAGTGTCAAAACATCTGTTAGCCCTAGTTATGATTACTTAGAACTAGGTTTGGCTTAATGCAAATCCAGAGAATCTCCAGCCAATCAGTATCATTCATAAAATGTAGCTCCAGGGAATCTGCCCCTGCTTCCCTTAAGACAAGCCACAACTAAACCAATGAAAGTAACTGAGGAAGGAAATAATGAAAGTTTATGAACAAAATATCAAATTATCAACTGACTCCCATTCTTTCACAATTTTGTGATCTGTATTGGAATGAAATATAATTGATTAGCCTCCCGTGAATCGAAAATCTCCCTGACACTGCTTCTCATAATCATTTTGGATCAGCCAAATAGGACAGTAGGGAATATAGGCTTTTCATGAGATTTCTCACTTTGGGAGATGTGTCCTGATCAAGGATGACAGACAATACTTTATGTTAGAATAGCATGGTTCTAACAAAGGTAGGGTAGTTGGAAATGCAAGAATCCCCTGCTACAGGATTGGTTAGTCAGTTTGTATTCTGGAAACATTTCACTTTGAAATTTTATTTTATTCCTACAATCTAGGGAAGGATACATATCAACATAATTTCTAAAGGCATCTAGAAAAGGAGGGAGCAGCAGCGGAACTCAGTAGTCTATGAGGCTTGTCTCCCATCATGATCATGCTAATGTTTGTAAAGCCCTTTACACAGTGCCTGGCATATACTAGGTGTTTAATAAATGCTTGTTCTTTTTCCATTTTCCCTACTGGTGTTGATCTTCTTCCATGAACTGGACCTTCACTGGGACCTGCCAAAACTTTCTCTTACTGCCTCTAGCAGGTGGAGGGAGGGCATGATATTGCTGAATAATTGTCCTTGAGATTATTCCTATGTTCTTTATTCATTATTCTAGTCAGGTTTAAACATTTTCAATGACTTCCCTTAGGAGTAAAGTTTTAATGTTTTTTTCCTGCCATTCAAGGTCTTTCAAATATGGGTCAACATATTTCTTATTAAAGTCATTGACTTGCTCATTTTTCACCCAAGCCCTGAACTCTGAGTTTTGTTTTTAGGCTACCCTTCACTGTACTCACCCTAGTCATTCTCATTCTTGGTAGAAATGAGAGGGCTCAGAAATGTACTATCCAATTCAATTTAATAAATGTATATTTTCTTTGTTTTATGGGTTGTTGCACACAAATTATATTATAAAGAGTAGATAAACTAGTCACATAGAATAAGGGATGACAAATGGGCAAAATGTTTCCCTAGTAACTTTGAAATGTTAGGAGAAATCAAGGAAAGTTATCAGTACATTTGGAGGACCCCCTTTTGTAAGCTTCTGGGAGGATATGAAAAAGTTACACAGGAGGGACAAGTATGACTGGACTTCAATCTTCCCCATTCAAGGAAATTCCCAAGTAGCAGCTCCAACAAAGTATTGGAATAAATGTTTATTAAAAATATACTGATGTTCAAAGCACTGAGATAGATGCTATGACTAACAAGACCAAAATTTAACAGTTGCTGCCATCAAATAACCTATCTTTTGCTGCATGATATGACATGTAAGTTGATAAATTAAATATAAGGCAGTTTGAGGAGGGAGAGAACAGTAACAATTGAGGGACTGAGGGAAAACTTGATGGAGCAGGTAACACCTGAACAGAGCCTAGGAGAAGAGGGATTCTGAAAGGTAGAGATGAGAATAGGATACATTCCAGGTTTGGCATATGGAGGGAGAAACTAAGATGTCAGGTTCAGGGAACTACTAGCAGTTGATCAAATTTAGTGGGACCTTATGTGACAGAGTAGGGTAGGGTTTTTTTGTATTTTATTTTATTTTATTTTATTTGCTTTGATCTTAGAGCAAACAGGAAGGTTTTTCATAAAGTTGATATGGTTAAGATCTATACCATACTTACATTATGTTGGAAGTTCTAGAGATAGATGAGAAGGTTTTAAACAGATGTTCTAGGGTATGTGATCATTGAGGGAAGAGTAGTAAAAAATGTCACACATCAGGAATTGAGAGTGATAACATGAATTTGTAGTGTATACAGTCACTATTATTGCATGACTTCTTCCATGTATATTCAGCAGTCCAGAAGTAGAAGTCAAAGAGGAATAGAATGGGAATGATCCAAAATTAAGAAGAGACATCTCCTCTGAGATTACCTTCCATTTAATTGATAGATCATCTATGTACTTCATTATTTTCATTCCTCTCTCCCCATTAAAATGAGAGCTCCTTCAGGTCAGGGACTTATTTTGATTTTTTTTGTACAGTATCCTCAACCCTTAGTATAATGTTTGGCACATAGTCAGCACTTAATAAATCCTTGTTGGTCAATTGACAAATTGATCAGAAGTGTTTAGTACCTTATCTATTGATGTACAATGCTGAAGCAAGGAGTTGAAACCAAATTTTCTGAGCCCAAATCCAATCTTCTTTCCATTGTGCCATCCAGCCTCTTACAATTATTTTATCACCCAAAATTATAGCTATGAGGCAGTGTTAATTGATATGTTTAAATATATGTATGGAGGGGATAAGCGTGGTTGCTGTTCACAGAAATAAAAAAAAGTTTATTAGTTCTAGCCTGATTTTTTTTTTGCTTTTCTACATAATTTGCATGGAATTAGTCCTAGCAGCCTACACAAATAACAGGTTGGCTAAAGGGAGTTGTCATTGAGGTAGAAGTAAAACAATTCAAAAGACAGGCAGCTTAAGTTTTTGTTTTTTTAAACTTTGTCTTAATTAGTTTTCTGAGTGGGGCCATGGGATGATGCTCAAAGAACCCCCAAACCATGGCTTAGATGAGCCAAAAGAACCATGAACCCTTTCCTATGGGGAAGTAGAGAACCAACTGATGATAGTAGTTCACCTAAGAATTGGTTTTTGTCCTTCATTCTCAAAAGGGATCAAATTGACATTACAACGATAGAGTCAAGTTTCAGTGTGTCCAGCCATGACTGATCAGACCAATATGAGCTCGGCATGCAATACCATAGGTTGGGCACAAATAGTCCATGTGAACATTTGGGGTAGATTCTCTCAATTTGCCCTTCCTGTGTTTCTTTTGAGCTGTTTCAATTCTATTTTGCTCATAGAGCACAGTACCTTCTCTGATGTGGGCATCCCATGCTAGAATGGTCCTATGCCAGTTTCTCCCACAAAATCAATTCCAAAGTTCTTAAGAGAGACCTTGAAAGTTCTCTTGTATTTCTTCTTCTGACCACCATGTGAATGCTTGCTCTATATGAATTCTCCACTTTTTGACAAGTGTAAGTTTGAACAATGTGGCTGGCCCATTGGAGTTGTGCTTTATTCAGTAGAGTTTGAATGCTTGGCAGTTTAGTTTGAGAAAGGAGCTCAGTGTCTGGCATCTTATCCTGCCAGGTGATATTCAGAATCTTCCTAAGACAGTTCAAATGGAGGAGATTCAATTTCCTGGCATGGCGCTGGTAGAATGTCCAGGTTTCACAGGCATACAACAATGAAGTCAGCAAAATGGCTCTGTAGACCTTCAGTTTGGTAATCAGTATAATACCTCTTCTCTCCCATACTTTCCTTCAGAGCCTCCCCAAATCAGGAAACTGCAGAAGCTTAGTGTAAAATCAGGAGCAGGGAATCAGTAGTTGACCACACAGTGAATAAAATAGCGTTCCATATGACATTAGTAAATTTCACTTGGTGAGGACAGCATGGGAAAAAATGACCTTACCAGTTTGGTAGTCAACATCATTAGTGATTTCTCTGGAGATAGATCTCTTGGTTTAAAGTTAATATACTAATTTATGAACTTGAGTTTCCCTGGTTATATACTTTCCCTATGCCTATTGATTTCTTATACTAATTCCTAGCTACATGTGTTTTTTTCTATGGTACTTAAGCAAATTCTCTGGTTATACTGCCTTATTCTCTGTTGGAATGTGAAACTGGAAGTATACTCTTTTGGATATGTGGTGATTTTCCTTGTTATTTATGTTGATAATCTATTTAAATTATTTTTGCTTTGAGTTAACATTTCCTCTGACTTGTCTTGGTAAAAAAACAAATCCCACTTAGGAGCTTCTGAACTAACATTTTCAATAGATCTTCAACTCAAAGCATACCTTAAACCTGGAGTACCATTTAAGAGATGGTGGTTGGTGGAGGTGTGTGTGTGTGAGAGAGAGAGAAGAAGAGAAGATTATATTTTGAATGAAGTTAGTGCTAGAAGCCTGGGGATTGAGGGATGTTGACAAGGACATTGTCACACAATCGAATAGCAGATTGGCTAAAGAGAACTGTTACTAAGGTAGAAATAAAACAATTCAAAAGATAGGCAACTTAAGTTTTTTTAAATTTTATTTTAGCTAGTTTTCTGGGTGGAGCCATGGGATGATGCTCAAAGAACCCCCAAATCATGGCTTAGATGAACCAAAAGAACTACGAACACTCTTCTATTGGGAAAAGGAGAGCCAGCAGATGGAAGTAGCTCAGCAAAAATCAGGAAACTGCAGGAACTTAATGGGAAATCAGGAGCAGGGAATCAGCAGTTGATAGCACAGTGAATAAAATAGTGTATCAAGTGATATAAGTACAAATTAATTCTCTGACACAGAAAATAATAAAAGTAGGTTAAATTTTACTTTCATCTTGACTTTTCACTGTCTGAATAATCACTAAATGTCCATATCTTCTAGTACAGAAATAGGCCTGTAACATTATGAACTAAACTTCACAACACCCAGTCTACAGGTCAATGTTTTTTTAAGGAATAAATTATAGAATAGTGGGAGGCACATGAAAAGGGGGAAGTGAGGAATAAGGGAGTAGATAATATGTGAATGTCAATGTCAATCAACTCAAAAGCTAATGATGAAGTAGAAATAATTCTCATTGTCTCTCAGGAAGGAGAGAGATGATAGGTAAGTAGGGGAGAAGGCAAAGGGAGAAACTGAAGAGAGGGAAAAGGGGGCAAGGTTGTTTCAGTGATGGCAAGGAATGATATATGTTCTTATGGGAGAAGGGAAATATTCTGTAAAGGGTTATGGACACCTTATACTAAGTGTAATATGCAAGGGTTTATTGCTTAGAGAGATGATTCATTCTGCCTCAATAGAAAGGGAATGTGACAATAGAAAGGTGGCAACTGAAAATTTGAAGAGATGGAGGACATGGGACCATAGAGATTTTAAGACAAATGGGAAAAATGTCCATGGGGAGAGAAATGGTTAATAATGAACTCCCCTATCAGCAACATAGGAAAATTCTTGCTATGTAGCAATATCCTTTCATCGGCAACAATTTATATTTCCTTTTTTTTTTCAGAGGGGAGGGCAAACTGGCTTTCTTTCTTTCAAATATATTTTTATTCATTTCATTATGTATACATTTAAATATAAATCATATTTTAGAAACATTCTGGGAAAAAATTTACAGCAAATTTCTTTGATAGACATTATATTCCTCAAATACACAGTGAACTGAGCCAAATTTATAAAAATATGAGGTCATTACCCTGTTGGTAAATGATGAAAGAATATGAACCAGCAGTTTTCAGAGGAAAAAAATCAGTTATCAATAGTCACATGAAAAAATGTTCCAAATCACTATAGCTCAAGGGTGAAATGTAAACCTGAGAAAAAAGTATAGTCCTTTCTATTCCCATTCAATTTTCTCCAATGGTCTATCATAGCTAACTTTTTGAAAATTCTATTTATCTCCTTAGGTTATTTCTTGTTTATTTTATGATTAGATTTATCTAGTTTTGAGAGGGGAAAGTTGAGATCCCCCACTTGTATGTTTTTACTTTCTATTTCTTCTTATAATTTGTTTAACTTTTCCTTTCAGAATTTGGATGCTGTGCCATTTGATACATTTATGTTTAATATTGATATTACTTTTAATAAGATGTAATTTCCCTGTTCATCTCTTTTAATTAGGTATATTTTTGTTTTTGCCTTGTATGAGATCATGATTGCTACCCCTGTATTTTTTTTACTTTAGTTGGTGTAATAGAGTCTACTACAGCCCCTTATTTTAACACTCTCTGTGTTAACTCTGCTTCAAATATGTTTCTTGAAAACAATATATTGTCACATTCTGATTTCTCATCCATTTTGCTATCCAGTTCTGTTTTATGGGTAAGGCTATCCTATTCACATTCAGTTATGATGACTGTGCATTTACCTCCATCCTATTTTCCTTTGTTTTATCTTTTCCCCTTATATCCAGTTCCTTCTCTAAAGTTTATTTTGCTTTTGACCACTGCCTTCCTTTATCTTCCTTTCCTTTTATTAGTCTCCACTTTCTCTTATTCCTTTTCCTTCCTAATTCCCTGTTGGGTAAGACCAATTTCCATCCCCAATTGTGTGTGCATACATATTTTCCCTCTTTGAACCAATTTAGATGAGCATATGGTTCAAGATTTCCCTGACACCTCCCCCACCTTTTCTACTCATTTTAAAAACCCTTACGTGCCTCTTTTATGTGAGATAATTTTCCACATTCTTACTCTCCCTTCCTGCTTTCCCAAGGATATCCCTCTTTCTCACCCATCTTTTTCTTTTTTTTTTGAGATTATCCCAACATAGTTGACTCATTCCTGTACCCTCTATTTATGTAGACTCCTCCCAATTGCCCTAATAATGGTAAAGTTCATAGGAGTTACATATATCCTTTTCCCATATAGTAATGTAAACAGTTTAACCTTCTTGAGTCCCTTATGATTTCTCTTTCATGTTTACCTTATGTCTCTCTTGAGTCTTTTGTTTGAATATAAAATGTTCTATTCAGCTCTGAAATTTTCATCAGGAATACTTGAATGTCCTCTATTTCATTAAATATAAATTTATCCCTTGGAAGAATTATTCTGTTTTGCTGGGCAGGTTATTCTTAGTTGTAATTCTAGCCCCTTTGCCTTTTAGAACACCATATTCCAAGCTTTCTGCTCCTTTAAAATGGTAGCTATTAAACCTTGTGTTATTCTGACTGTGGCTCCATTTTATTTGATTTTTTTCTTCTGGTTACTTGAAGTATTTTCTCTTTGATCTGGAATTTGGCTATAATATTCCCAGGAGTTTTCATTTTGGTATCTCTTTCAGGTGGTGATAAGTGGGTTATTTCAATTTCTATTTTCCCTCTAGTTGTAGGACATTGAGGCAGTTTTCCTTTAAAATTTCTTGAAATATGATATTTAGACTCTTTCTTTGATCATGACTTTCAGGTAGCCTAATAATTCTTAAATTATATCTCCTTGATCTATTTTCTGGGTCAGTTGTGTTACCATTGAGATACTTAACATTTTCTTCTATTTTTTCCATTTTTTACTGTTCTGTTGTTTCTTGATGTCTCATGGAGTCATTAGCTTCTAATTGCTCAACTCTAATTTTTAAGGTGTTATTTTCTTCAACATTTTTCTTCTTCTTTTTCCAAGCTATTGTCTTTTCATAATTTTCTTGCATTTCTCTTATTTCTTTACTCATTTTTTATTCTACCATTATTATTTGATTTTGAAAATAATTTTAGCTTTTCAGGAGTTCCTCTTGGGTTTGACTACAATTCACATTTTCTTTTGTGGTTCTGCTGGTAGTTGCTTTGAAATCATAGACCTCTTCTTAGTTTGTGTTTTGATCTTCCTTGTCACCATAGTAGCTTTTCATGGTTAGATTCTTTTCTGTTGTTGTTGTTTACTCATTTTTCCAGTTTTTTCTTGACTTTGAACTTTATGTAAAAGTTAATCTCTCTTCATGGTGTTGAGGGGTGGGTGGGTCACTGTTCCAAGTTTCAGACTTCTTTTGCACTGTTTTCAGATATTTCTAGGGGTTAGAAAGTTTTAGGTGTTTCCAAGGTATTGTTATCTGGGTGATATGTGGTCATTGTTTTCCTGGTCTGGGCTTTGATCCTTACCCAGGAAGGGCCCCTGATTTCTTGCATTCTCAAGCAATACTGCTCCTCAGGGACCCTGCTCTCTTGGGATCAGAAGCAATTTTACTCCTCAGGGCTACTAATCTCTTGGGACCAGAAGTGATCCTGTTTTTCTGAGACCCTGCTCCTTTGGGATTAAAGGCAATAGTGCTCCCCTATGACTCAAAGTACTCCTCTCTACTCTTCATCTCTGACCTGGAAGTGGCCATAGGCAATCGAGTTGTCAAATAGCATCTAGCTCTGTGCCCAAGTGCTAGCCCAAGAGTTAATCTATAATCTCTTTCTGACCACTCACATGGTCCACTTACTGTCTCTGGCTTGAGAACTCACAAAACTACTTATTACTATTGTCACCACCAAGTCCCACAGCTAGTCTTGTATCCACATGGGCTCAGTTCAGCCTCTGCCCCAGCAGCATAGATTTCTCTTTTTGATCTCCTAAATTTTCTTGGACTAGGAGAATATCTCAACCTGAATTTTTGTTGGCTCTGTCACTACAGAATTTTATTTTAAGTATAATTTTAAAGTTGTTGGGAGGGAAATGTTGAGAGAGCTCCACTGTAGTGCTTCCTCTACTCTGCCATTCTTGTTTCTACTCTGGAATTCCATCAGGGTTTTTTCCAAGGGCTTTCTTTATTTTTCTCTTTATACTCAATGACTTGGTGATGTCATCACCTCTTATAGGTCTAGTGATCATCTCTATGCAAATGATACATAAATCAGCATATCTAATACTAATCTCTCTCCTCAGTCCCAGTCCCACATCTTCAAATGTTTATTAGACATTTCAAATTAGATATCCAATAGACCCATCAACCTCTATGTGTACCAACTAGGGCTCATTATATCCTTCCTTTCAAACCCACCTCTACCAAATTACCCTATATCCAATGGAAGGCAGCACCATTCATGTAGTTTCTTAAGTTTATAAACTCCCCTAAGAGATGCTTACTAAATAGAAAACGAGGTTACACTGAATAGAATAAAATTTATTATAGATAAATACGAATTCATACACTTGGGTACAATAGTGAACATCACTAGTAGTGATTGGGAAAAGTATGGCTAATCATGAGTTCTACTGAAAAAGATCTGGGGTAGAGGGGTTTAATGGATTACAAGCTGAACATTTTCTGCATCTGTGCTTTAGGAATATCATTTTGGAAGCAATATTTAGGATGTATTAGAGAAAGGAGAACTTGGAGGTAGAAAAACCAATTTGGAGGCTATTGTAATCATCCAGATAAAAGAAGATTAGGACCTGAATGAACATGGTGACCATGACCATGAAAAAAAGGATGGATACAGGAGATGCTACGAAGGTAGAATCAAGAAGACTTGACAATGATTGTATATGGAGGGAAATAATGGAGAGGAATTGAGGATGACTCTAAGTTTCTGAACCTACTAAACTGAAATGACATTGGTGCTCTTGACAGAAACAAGTTTTATAAGAAGGATGACTTATAAGGGAAAGGTAAAAGAGTTTGAACCCATGGGAGTTGATGATGTCACTGGAAGGGAGAAGAAAAGAGAATCCAGGATATAAACTAGGGATACAACTCCCAATAATGAAATGGAATAAAGGTGATGATGGAACAAAGAAGGCAGAAAAAGAACCATCAGACAGGTGGAAAAGGGAACAAGTAGAGACTAATATCATAAAAACAGGTAGAGGAGAAATTTTCTATATAAACCAAAGGTCTCATGTAAAAAAATATAAATAATAAAAATTTTGAAGACCAAGGAAAAACTAGGTATCTATTAAATCCATCAACTAGACAATGATACATAAAGATAATGGAATATCCCTGAGCCATAAGACATTGGTCATATGAAGAATTCTGGGATAGAGGGGGAAGACATATGAAAGGAAGTAAAATGAGATAAGCAGAAGAGGAAAACAAAATATATGACAAAAAAGAAATGAAAAGATAAGGAAGAAAAACTGAATACTGCTATCATTATAATAATCTTGGACCTATAGCAGAGTTGAGAAAGTATAATTCCCTCTACTGCAAAGATGAAAGTCTATGGATGAGGAATATTGCATATACTGTCAGACCTAATAGATGTATTGCTCAGTTTTGCCCAACTGTTTTATATTCCTTCTTTAATTTTTTTTTAAACAAGAAATGGCTCATGTTCAGAAATAAATGGGATCAAAAAATAAAGAGAACCATTAAGAATATCTTAAAAATTCTTAGCTCTTTTAGTTATGCAAAATATGAACTAATTTTCTAGCTAAAATTAAGAAATAAACAAGGCACCATCACAATCATGTAATTTGCTTATGCATAGGGCTTTATTAAAACTTACTTCAAAAATATATTAGATAAGTTGTATTGATTTAATAATAAAACAATATTTTAAGATTATACCTTGTTTTGATAATTAATTTGAATATTTAGTATGTAGAACTTAATATAGCTCTGTGAAGAAATGTTTTTATTTAAAAAAATTTTTTTAGACACAAATTTCAAACAATGTGAAAGGGGACTCTGAACAACTTCTGGAGCCCCAACACCCACAGAACTGCACAGAGAAGCTAAGCTCCTGCTGAGGACAGCCCAGCAGCCCTGCAGGGAGTGGCCAGCGCAGCGCTCTGAGAGCAGGCAGCGCAGCGCACTGGGAACCAACAGCTCAGCGTGCAGAGCCGAGCCCAGGTCCGCGGTTTTAGCCCCAAGGCGGCCCGGCCTTCAGGCAGCTGGAGGGACCCCAGATCACCAGCAATTGTGGCGATTCCAGAATTATCAGCGCAGATATGCCTAGGACAAAGTGAGAGGTTAGTGCCCTATGGACTTTGGGACCAGTATTTGGGGAACACTTGGCTTCCTCCCCTGGGGGTGAAAAACTGCTGAAGAAACAGCTGCACAGAAGCCATTTTGCAGCGTCAGTAGTGGCTCTGGCTCCTGGTCTTCGAATTGTAGGGAGATCCAGCAATCAGTCTGGGGGTTAATTACTCTTGCTTTAAACTGCCTGGATCTGGATTGTGGTCTGGGGGGGAAGTTTGGGGTGGGTATCCAACTTGCCAGAGTGGGTGGAGGCTTTACAGAAGCCACCCAACTGGTGGAAGTTGTGAAGACCCCACATTTGGGCGGAAGCTCCCCTGTCTGGTGGCAGAATCCTATTGTGGCAACAAGCCCCAAAATCAAGTAATTAAGTGGCAACATGCCTAGGCAAATGAAACAAAATAAACAGAAAAGTTCAACATTGGACTCCTATTTTAGGGGCAAAGAGGCTCAAAGCATGGAGAAGGACTGTGAGGTCAGAACTCCTGCACCAAAAGCCCCAAATGAAAATACAAGCTGGCTACAGGCCATAGAGGACCTTAAGAAGCAGATAAGAGAAGTGGGGGAAAATTTGGGAAGAGAAATTAAAAAGATGCAAGAAAAGTATGAAATGACAGTCCACAGCCTGACTGAGGAAAATAACACCTTAAAAAATAGACTAGCTCAAATGGCAAAAGAGGCTCAGAAAGGGGGGGGCGGAGCCAAGACGGAGGAGTAGAAACAGCTCATCCAAGCCACTCTGCCCCCAGATTCCCCCCAAACTATGTAAAGGGGACTCTGAACAACTTCTGGAGCCCCAGCACCCACAGAATGACACAGAGAAGCTAACCTCCCACTGAGGACAGCCCAGCAGCCCTGCAGGAAGGACCAGCGCAGCAGTCTGGGAGCTGGCAGTGTGCAGCTCGCAGAGCGCGAGAAGCCGAGCCGAGCTGGAGCTGAGGTCCCCGTGAGCCGAGGTTTTAGCCCCAGGGCACCAGGGCCAACAGCCAGCTGGAGGAACCCCAGAACACCAGTAGCTGTGGCGACTCCAGAACTATCAACATAGAAATGCCTAGGACAAAGTAAGAGGTTAGTGTCCTATGGACTTTGGGACCTGTATTTGGGGAATGCGTCAGCTCCCTCCCATGGGGGCTAGAAGCCACTGAGGAGACACTCCATTTTGTAGTTTTCAGAGGCAGCTCTGGCTCCTGGCCTGCAATTAATTGTAGGGAGATCCAGCGATCAGTCTTGGGGGGTAATCACTCTTGCTTTAACCTCCCTGGATCTGGATTGTGTTCTAGGGTGGAAGTCGTGGGTGGGTTTACAGCTTGCCAGAAACGGAAGTTGCCCCCCACACGTTCGGGACGAAAATTCCTCTATCTGGCCTTAAAGCCATAGTGTGGCAACAAGCCCAAAGTCAAGTAATTAAGTGGCAACATGCCAAGGCAAAGGAAACAGAAAAATGCAACCCTAGACTCCTATTTTGGGGGCATAGAGCGGAAAAGGACTGTGAGGTCAGAAGTCCTGCTCCAAAAGCCCCAGGGGAAAACATGAGTGGGTTGCAGGCCATAGAGGACCTTAAGAAGGACTTTAAAAATCAAATAAGAGAAGTGGAGGAAAAAGTGGAAAGAGAAATGAGAAGGATGCAGGAAAAGTATGAAATGAGGGTCAACAGCCTGACTGAGGAAAACAACACCTTAAAAAATAGACTAACTCAAATGGCAAAGGAGGCCCAAAAGGGCAATGAGAGAAGAATGCCTTAAAAAGTCGAATTTGCCAGATGGAAAAAGAATCTCAAAAGTTCACTGAGGAGATTCATTCCTTCAGAGTTAGACTGGAGCAAATGGAAGCTAGTGACTTTACGAGAAATCAAGATGCTGTTAAGCAGATCCAAACAAATGAAAGAATAGAAGGCAATGTGAAATATCTCATGGGAAACACCATTGACCTGGAAAATAGATCCTGGAGAGATAATTTAAAAATTATTGGACTACCTGAAAGCCATGATCAAAGAAAGAACCAAGAAATCATCTTTAAAGAAATTCTCAAGGAAAATTGCCCTGATGTTTTAGACCCAGTGGGGGAAATAGAGGTTGAAAGAATCCACTGATCACCTCCTGATAAAGATCCCAAAAAGAAAATTCCTAGGAATATTATAGCCAGGCTCCAGAACTCCCAGATCAAGGAGAAAATACTCCAAGCAGCCAGGAAGAAACAATTTCAATATTGTGGAAACACAATCAGAATAGCCCAGGACCTGGCAGCTTCTACACTGAGGGATCGAAGAGCATGGAATATGATATTCCAGAGGGCAAAAGAGCTGGGATTGAAGCCAAGGGTCACCTACCCGGCAAAACTGAGTATCTTGTTTCAGGGGAAAATATGGTCATTCAGTGGAATAGAGGACTTTCAAGCTTTCTTGATGAAAAAACCAGAGTTGAATAGAAAATTTGACATTCAGATGCAAGAAGCAAGAGATGCTTGAGAAGGTAATCAAGGAAATCAAAAGGAACTTATCAAAGTTGGACTATTTACATTCCTACATGGAAAAACAATAACTGTGTTTGATGAAACCTTTGTCATTATGAAAATAATTGAAGAAGGGTACATAGCATATGCTCACAGGTATACATGGATAGAGGGCACAGGTTGAATTTGATGGGAAGGGATGATTCTTTTTTTTTTATTTTTGGGAGGGTAATTGGGGTTGGGTGACTTGCCCGGGGTCACACGGCTGGGTTTTTGTTTGTGTGTTGGATTTCTGGGGCCGGATCCGAGCTCGCGTCCTTCTGGCTCCGGGGCTGGTGCTCTGCTCGCTGCGCCACCTAGCCGCCCCAGGGAAGGGATGATTCTTAAGGGGTGAAGTCAAGAGGTGAGAGAGGAAAGTGGCAAGAGGAGATGGAGAGAGACAGGGTGGGGTAAACTATCTCATGTAGAAGAGGCAAGGGGAAGTAGTTGCAGAGGAGGGGAAGAACAGGAAGGCAAAAAGGCAAAAGCATATTCTCATTGAAGTTGGCTCAAGGAGAGAATCACATACATACTAAATGGAATATCTTACCCTCACTCACTCTCCTGAGTAGGGGAAAGGGGGATGAGAGGGGGGATGATGGAGGGGAGGGCATTCTGGGGGGAGGGGAGGTTGGAAGTACCCACTATCTAAGAGGGACAGGATCAAAGTAGGGAATGGACCAGGTGGGAGGTGGGATGAGTGGGAGGGAAATATAAGCAGTCTTTTACAATATATCTACTATGGTAATGTTTTGCATAGCTATACATGTACAACACATACTGAATTGCTTATCTTCTCAGAGGGAGTGGGTGACAAGGGAGGCAGGGAATGGATCTGAAAATCGAAGCTTTAAAATTAAATGTTTCATAAGATGTCCAGGCATTGGGGCTCAGAGATTCACCTTGCCCTAATGGCAAAGTCGAAGGGGATATGGGAGAAGATATGGGAGAGAGCAGATTAGATGAGGGGATATCTAGTGGGACTGCTATTCTGGGGTGGTGGGTAGGGAAAAAATGGGGGGAAAATGTAACTCATAATCTGGTGGAAATGAATGATGTAAACCAGAAGTTAATAAAGCATTTGTTTAATTAATTTAAAAAATTTTTTACTCAGTGGACTAGTGAGGTTTTGTTGATACATTCCCTTTTCAAAAGTGAATATTGTCCATGGTAAAAGGGATGTATTTCTTCATCTAGTTCATGATGGCCAAATATTATATGAGCATATTTGAAAATTTCTTTAAATGGCTATAAATAGAACACCTTCCCAAGTCTAACACTTTTACCAACTATATAACCTAGCAAGCTACCTGGTCGCTCCTAGACTTTAAGCACTTGTCCAGAAATCCATGATCCATTTTAAAAATGCAACTTAACTGTTCCCATTAATCAAACAAGATACTTTGACAACTGCAACTTCAGAAATAATTATTCAATGACCCTTTGATTTTGAAAGATCAATGAAGAATAAAGAAGTATGTAGATGCGATATGCAGGAATTTGCTTCATTAGTCATTCTTACAGTTTCTCAAATTTGTTTTGTATTCTAAAATATTTCACCATCTGAGGTTAAATGAATAGAAATCATTTATATGCAATTAGCTAAGGCTGTGAAACATATAGTTCTAGTAAAAAGGGATCCAAAGAGATGTTTTTAAAAGTAACTAAGAAGTTAAAATGAATTAAATGAGGAAGTGTTAAAAGCAATGAAAATGTAACTTGACAGAAATACTTAAGGGAAACAAAGTAATGTCAAGTAGAGGGTAGAATACAATATGAGCAAGTAGCATAATAGGTAATTTTTTCATCCAATCAGGAACATATGTTAATTGAAGAGGGAAGAGATATGCTAAGTATATGAAAAAATTTAAGTAGAAGGAAGTTAAAAAGTAAATTACAATTATATAGAAGAGATAGTGTGACTGAAGTAGTTGTAAACATTTTAGTCTTAAATTCTCAGAAAACACATATAAAGCAAATTAAAAGAGAATAAATAGTATTTTATTTTTCCCAATTATATATAAATCAATTTTTTAGCACTCATTTTTGCAAGATTTTGAATTCCAATTTTTTCTCCTTCCTTTTGCTCCCTTCTTCCTAAAATGGCAATCAATTTGATATGGGTTATGTATGAGCAATTATGTAAAACATATTTCTGTACTAGTAAGAATTGTGAAAGAAGAAACAGAATAAAAAGGAAAAAACAACATGAAAAAATAAGTGGAAAAATACACTTTGATTTGCATACAGAGTTCATCAGTTCTTTATCTGGATGTGGATAGCCTTTTCCATCATGAGTCCTTAGTAATTGTCTTGGATCATTGTGTTGCTTAGTCATTCAGAGTTGATCATGACACAATGTTGCTAATACTATGTACAATATTTTCCTGGCTCTGCTCATTTCACTTTACATCAGTTCACACAAGTCTTTTCAGGTTTTTCTGAAATCTGCTTGCTCATAATTTCTTATTGCACTATAATAGTATTTCATTACACTCACATATCACAACTTGTTCAGTCATTCCCTTATTGATGGGCAACCCCTCAGTTTCCAAGTCTCTACCACTACAAAATGGGCTGTTATAAATATTTTTGTACATGTAGATCTTTTTTCTTTTATTATGATCTCTGTGGGATATAGACCTAGTAGTGGTATTGCTGGATCAAAGGATATGCATTTTTTTTAAACAAATGCTTTATTAACTTCTGTTTTACATCATTCATTTCCACCAGATTTTGAGTTACAATCATTTTCCCCCCATTATTCCCCTACCCAGCCTCCCAGAATAGTAGTCCCACAAGATATCACTTCCTCCAATCTGCTCTCTCCCATACCTTCTCCCATACCCCCTTAGACTTTTCCATTAGAGGAAGGTGAATCTTTGTGTCCCAATGCCTGCACATCTTATCTCCCTATTACAAGCAAAAGAGTATTAATAATAGTATTTATATATATTTGGAACATTTAATGTTAAGACCTCGAATTTCAGATCCATTTCCTTCCTCCCTTGTCACCCATTCCCTCTGGGGAGATAGTAATTCAGTATATGTTGTACATGTCTAGCTATGCAAAACATTATCATAGTAGATATATTGTACAAGGCTGCTTATAATTCCCTCCCACTCATCCCACCCCCCACCTGGTCCATCCCCTACATGATCCTGTCCCTCTTTTATAGTGGGTACTTCCAACCTCCCCTCACCCCAAGGATGCCCTCCCATCCATCATCCCTCCTCCCATCCCCCTTCCCCCTATCCTGCTGCAGGTTGAGATATCCCATTTGGTTTGTATGCCATTTTCTCCCTGAACCAAATTCAATGTGAATGTGGTTTTGCCTTTTTAGCCTTCCTTATTCTCCCCCTCTTTTGCAACCACTTCCCCTTGCTTCTTCTGCATGGGATAGTTTACACTCCCCTGTCTCTCCCCATCTCCTCTTGCCACTTTCCCCTCTCACCTCATAATTTCATCCTTTGAGTATTCTCCCTTCCCAACAAATTCAACTTATGCCCTCTATCCATATATAACTGTAACCATATACACACACATTCACATATGTATTCATATGACCACACACCCTTCTTCCATTATTTTCATAGTGAGAAAGATATCATCAGTCACAGTTATTACTTTTCCATATAGGAATGTAAATAGTTCAACTTTGATAAGTTCCTTTCGATTTCTTTTACCTGATTACCTTCTCAGGCATCTCTTCCTTCTTGTGTCTGGGTGTCAAATTTTCTATTCAATTCTGGTTTTTTCCTCAAGATTGCTTGAAAGTCCTCTATTCCACTGAATGACCATATTTTCCCCTGAAACAAAATACTCAGTTTTGCTGGGTAGGTGACCCTTAGGTTCATTCCCAGTTCTTTTGCCCTCTGGAATATCATATTCCATGCCCTTCGATCCCTCAGTGTAGAAGCTGCCAGGTCCTGGGATATTCTGATTGTGTTTCCACAATATTGAAATTGTTTCTTCCTGGCTGCTTGGAGTATTTTCTCCTTGACCTGGGGATTCTGGAACCTGGCTATAATATTTCTGGGAGTTTTCTTTTTGGGATCTTTTTCAGGAGGTGATCTGTGGATTCTTCCAACCTCTATTTTGCCCTCTGGATCTAAAACATCAGGGCAGTTTTCCTTGAGAATTTCTTGAAGGGTGATTTCTAGGTTCTTTCCTTGATCATGGCTTTCAGGTAGTCCAATAATTTTTAAATTGTCTCTCCTGGATCTATTCTCTGGGTCAGTGGTTTTTCCCATGAGATATTTCACATTGCCTTCTAATCTTTCGTTTGTTTGGATCTGCTTAACAGCATCTTGATTTCTCTTAAAGTCATTAGCTTCCATTTGCTCCAGTCTAACTCTGAAGGAATGAATCTCCTCAGTGAACTTTTGAGATTCTTTTTCCATCTGGCAAATTCGACTTTTTAAGACATTCTTCTCCTCATTGCTCTTTTGGGCCTCCTTTGCCATTTGAGTTAGTCTATTTTTTAAGGTGTTGTTTTCCTCAGTCAGACTGTTGACCCTCATTTCATACTTTTCCTGCATCCTTCTCATTTCTCTTTCCAATTTTTCCTCCACTTCTCTTATTTGATTTTTAAAGTCCTTCTTAAGGTCATCTATGGCCTGCAACCCGCTCATGGTTTCCCCTGGGGCTTTTGGAGCAGGACTTCTGACCTCACAGTCCTTTTCCCGCTCTATGCCCCCAAAATAGGAGTCTAGGGTTGCATTTTCTGTTTCCTTTGCCTTGGCATGTTGCCACTTAATTACTTGACTTTTGGGCTTGTTGCCACACTATGGCTTTAAGGCCAGATAGAGGAATTTTCGTCCCAAACGTGTGGGGGGCAACTTCCGTTTCTGGCAAGCTGTAAACCCACCCACGACTTCCACCCTAGATCACAATCCAGATCCAGTGAGGTTAAAGCAAGAGCGATTATCCCCCAAGACTGATCGCTGGATCTTCCCACGATTTGTAGGCTGGGAGCAGGAGCTCCCTCTGAAAACTACAAAATGGCGTGTCTCCTCAGTGGCTTCTAGCCCCCAGGGGAGGGAGCTGACGCATTCCCCAAATACAGGTCCCAAAGTCCATAGGACACTAACCTCTTACTTTGTCCTAGGCATGTCTATGTTGACAATTCTGGAGTCGCCACAGCTCCTGGTGTTCTGGGGTTCCTCCAGCCAGTTGCTGGCCCTGCCGCCCTGGGGCTAAAACCTCAACTCACGTGGACCTGGGCTCAGCTCGGCTCCTGCGCTCTGCGTGCTGCCAGGTCCCAGACCGCTGCGCTGGTCCTTCCTGCAGGGCTACTGGGCTGTCCTCAGCAGGAGGTTAGCTTCTCTGTGTTGTTCTGTGGGTGCTGGGGCTCCAGAAGTTGTTCAGAGTCCCCTTTTACATCGTTTGGGGGGAATCTGGGGGCAGAGTGGCTTCAATGAGCTGTTTCTACTCCGCCATCTTGGCTCCGCCCCAGGATATGCATTTTTATAAACTTTTGGGCATAGTTCCAAATTATTCTCCAGAATGGTTGGATCAGTTCACAACTCCACCAAGAGTTCATTATTGTCCTAAATTTTCCCACATCATCTCTAACATTTATCATTTTCCTTTTTTTGTCATATTAGCCAATCTGATAGGTATGAGGTGGTATCTCAGAGTTGTTTTAATTTGCATTTCTCTAGTCAAACATGATTTAGAACACTTCTTCATATGCCTATAGATAACTTTGATATCTTCATCTGAAAACTGACTATTCATATCCTTTACCATTTATCAGTTGGGCAATTACTTGTAGTCTTATAAATTTGACTCAGTTTTCTACGTATTTGAGAAATGAGGCCTTTATCAGAGATGCTTGCTATAAAGACTGTTTCCCACTTTCTGTTTTCCTTCTGATCTTTGTTGCATTGGTTTTGTTTGTGTAAAAGGGCTTTTATCTATTTTACATTTTGTAATGGTCTGTCTCTCTCTTGTTTGGTAATGATTCTTCCCTTCTCCATAGGTCTGACAGGTTGACTATTATATAAAGGAAATTTATTCTAATAATGAACAAGTTATCAAGAAGATGTTTCCCCCTGCTATAACTTGGATTATGAGAGTTCTGTGAACAATGTCTTTGTTTGATTTGCTACAATTCTACAAGCAGTAAATGAGCTGACTCCATGAATAATGAGAATTCATTTTAAGTCAAAATAATTTACATGTTTATTAAAACATTCTCAGTCTTAATAGGAATTCAATATTTTAAATTTCTCAAGAAATGTTCAAATTCAGGCAGTTTTCAGATGAAGAAATTAAAGCTATCTATAGTCATATGAAAAAATGCTCTAAATCATTATTGATTAGAGAAATGCAAATCAAAATAACCCTGACATACCACATCACACCTATTAGATTGGCTAACCTGACAAAACAGGAAAATGATACATGTTGGAGAAGATGTGGGGAAACCCATGCATTGTTGGTGGAATTGTAAATTGATCCAACCATTCTGGAGAGCAATTTGGAGCTATGCCCAAGGGCTATAAAACTGCATACTCTTTGACCAGCAATACTACTCCTAGCATACACAATACTTCTAGGTCTGTATCCCAAAGTGATGACAAAAATGGGAATAGACCCATGTGTACAAAAATATTTATAGCAGCTCTTTTTGTTGTGGCCAAGAATTGGAAATTGAAAGGATGTCCATTAACTGGGGAATGACTGAACAAGTAGTGGTATATGAATGTACTGGATGAATGTAATACTATTGTGCTATAATGATGAACAGACAGATTTCAGAAAAACCTGGAAAGACTTACATGAACTAATGCTGAGTGAAGTGAGCAGAACTAAGAGAACATTGTATACAGTAACAGCAACATTGTCTGAAGAATAACTGATAGTCTTAGCTCTTCTCAGCAATGTAAGGATCTAAGACAACTCTAAAAGACACATGATGGAAAATACTATCCACATCTAGAAAAAGAACTATGGAGTCTGAATGCAGGTCAAAGCTTCCTCTTTGTTTTCTCTCCTTTTTTTTGCTTCTTCTTTCTTATGGTGTCTCCCATTGGTTCTAATTCTTCTTTACAATATGCCTAATGTGAAAATGTTTAATATGAATGTATATGTATAGCTTATGCATATTGCACACCGTCCTAGAGGAGGTAAGAGCGGGGGGGGGGGATTCAGATCTCAGTCTTATAGAAGTGAATGGTAAAAAACTAAAAATAAATAAATGAATAAAAATGAAGTACAAACAACAACAAAAAGGTTCAAATTTCATTTGCCAACAAAGGAAGCCCATACTTTACTCAGAGATAGGGGTAATTCTCTTCTGTCTTTCTTTTTATATTTGTAAACAGTTAAGACACTTGCAGAAAAGAACCATCTACAGTAACTAACATGATATACAGCTCTACTTGGTGGCATATGTGACTTTTGGATTCCCTTTCTTCCCCTCTTTTTTCTTTAGCTTTCTCTCTTGAGGCAGCTAGGTCTTAGACTTGAACTTGGGAATATATTTTTTCAAATCTCTTACATATCAGCTATGTTGCCTTACACAAGTCATGTTTTCTTATCCTCAGTTTCTTCATACTTAGTGAGTATAATAATAGCATCTATCTAATGACATTGTTTTGAAGATATCAAATAAGATAATATATGTAAGGTATTTTTAGTTTAAAATAATGTAAAATAGTATGTATTATTGTAAAGTCACCATGTTCTGAAGCTCCACAGTTGCCATCATTACAGGGAAAAAATTAGAAAGAAATGGATTTCATTTCTCATATGTCTTTAACAGATATAAAATGTATATATGAACAATTGTAGGAGTGATTCATTGACTTTAGTTTTGAGATTGTACATATGGAGGCAGAGACAAGATAACAGAGGAGCAGGAAGAAGTATGGCCCAGCTCCCCCACCACATCTTTTCTGCAAAGTTCTACAAAACTCACAGGACCAAATCCTGACAGGGATATCTAAGGAAAAAGCACAAGGAGTTATGTTTCCAACCCAGGTGGGCATAAGGAGATAAACAAGGAAGTCTATGGATACTGAGGATGAGGTCTAGACAAAAGTGTGTGACATGATTCTCTTTATAACCCCAATATTTAGCACAATTCCTGGCACATAGTACTAGGTGCTTAATAAATATCTATTGACTGATTGTCTCATTTCAATACAAGATAATAAAATATTATAGGAAATGAAGCTTTTGTTGTCTTTGAATAAAATAAGACCAATTCCACCAACTCCTTTATGTGTTTCTCCCAGAAGAACATGTGAGCAATCCTTCCATTCAACTGAATCTTCATTTTGACCTTTGGTTCTATTTACAGGGAAAATCTTAAGATAATATTTGATTCCTCTAGTAGGAAAGAATAGTAGGGAGCTATAATAATAATATAACAAATAAATAATAGAAATATGAGCACAACAATATGAATATAAACGTAATGCCTCAACATCTAATAAATAAGCTTGAAGGTTTTTCACTGTTTCTTGGAAAAACTACTTTGCATGATGTCGACTTTCTTCCATTAGTAATCCCAGGGTTTGATCTTCCTTCTCCTTTAATATCACCACCTCCTTTCTTTCTTGCATCTAACTTCCTCTTGCTTAGATTTCTCTATTACTTTTGCTGGCATGAACCTATAGTTTTCCTCTTCATAGTCTTCCTATCTTTTATGTTAGTAATTCAAGAGAAACAGATATTTATGAACTTCTGTGATCATATTAAAATATTAAAATAAAACAACAACACTTCCAAGATCAGTGATTTTATGTGAGTACTTTGCTTCCTAACATAAATTTGTAGCTCTCCAAACCTTCTATGACATTTTTATATACCATTGTGATGGAAAAATTAATTATTAGGTAACCAACATTCTTGTGATGAACTTCTCTGAGGTTAGCTAGGTTAGTTGTTTGGGAACAGACACACAGTGCTTCCTTAACACTATACTCCCTTTCTAGCCTGCATTGAGGAAATTCTTTTACCAACACAAATTGGTATCTCTAAAGCCTACCCCTGAAATCTGTACTCCCATTCAAGGGATGGGTTCCTACAGAGTGGTGCCTACCTTGGGTCCTAGGATAACACATTAGTTAAAACCTTAACACAGTATCATGTTGTCATCTGTGATTATATCCTGCCATATCAACAGAGCTAGAGGTGGGAAACCAAATCTTTCTCCTACACTTAAAATGGTCATTAACTTGCACAAAGACTGAGTTGTTTATTAATAATTATGACAGAACTCCCTTTATGATGTCTGCCTTGGTATTTCATAGGCTAACATCTTAGTGAATATACATGGTGCAAACACTGGAAAAGGAATTGCAAGACCTGGGTTTGCAAGCTGGCTCAGTCACATGGAAGAAGCACAACTGAAAAAGAATAGAATTTCATTTTAATCAATTTTTTAAATTGACCACAACCTTTCTGTCTTTCTTTCTTCCTTTCTTTCATCTCACTCTCTTGCCCAGACTGGAAGAATAATGAACATTCATAGGTCCAATACTGATTGGCAATAACGATTGAAGTTTTAATCTGCTCTGTTTCTCAATCTGGGCTTGTTTGCCTCTCCTTAGACAGCCTAGTGTACCTCTGCTTTGGGGACTACCCTTATTAGTGCTACATTTAATGTAGACTCCAAACTGGCTTTAGAATTTAACTGCATCACAGAACTTCCTAACTCAAGTGAACTACCATCCTCAGTGTACCCTAACAGAAGCAATTATAGAAGTGTGCCACTGTACCTAGCAATCACTGTTTTTTAACTGTTCCACCCTCAATAAAAAAGAAAACCCAAACCCATGGAACAAATATGTATATTAAATAAACTATTGGTGGAGTAGATGAAATGGTCCAACCATTCTGGGGTACAATCTGGAATTAGCCTCAAAGGGCTATAAAACTATGCATGTCCTTTGATCCAGCAATACTACTACAAGGTCTACACCCCAAAGAGATCAGAAAAAGGAAAAGGACATATATGCATAAAAATATTTATAGCCACTCTTTCTATGCTGGCAAAGAATTGGAAATTGAGGGCATGCCCATCAATTGGGCAATGGCTAAGCAAGTTGTGGTATAAGATGGTGATGGAATATTATTGTGCTATAAGAAATAACAATCAAAATGGTTTCAGAAAAACCTGAGGAGACATATTAACTGGCAAAATAAAATAAGCAGAATCAGGAGAACATTGTATACAGTAAAAAATAGCATAAAGATAATCAACTGTGAAAGACTGCTACTCTGATCAAGACAATAACCTAAGACACTTCCAAAAGACCCATGATGAAAAATACTATCTACTTTCAGAGAGAGAACTGATGAACTTTGAATGTATATTTATAATGGTAATTTTGAATTTGAAGATCCCTTTGTGTTGGCAAAGGGAGCAGGTACTTAGCACTTAGTAATTGATCAAGGCTGTTGGGGAAACAGAAGGTTTGAACTCCTGTCTCCTGTTACTGATGTAACAGGAAGGGGTTGGCTGAAACAGGAAGCTAATGCTGCATGTATATAAGGAAAAGTCCCAGAAAGGGACAGTCAGAATTTCTTGGAACAAGAATATGGAGGCAGAGCAGCTACAGAAGAGAGAACTGAGAACTGAGCCAGAATTTCCTGAGAACTTGTGGTGGTGGAGCTTCTTCTGAACAGGAGCCCAGGAGCCCACAAGCCCAGGAGTCCCCCCTCCCCAGGCTGGATAAGGTGATTCTGATTTTTTAACAAGCTGCAGAAGACTGAGGAAGCATGACTGGGATGCAGGGACTTTGTCTGTTTGTAGTTTGGTTGAGCCTTGAATTCCCAGGAGTAGAAATTGTGAAGGATTTGAGATGGACTAGACCCTGTGAACTTCAGTGTGGAGCAGGACCTACCCAGAGAACTGGACAAAGAACTGGGAGCTGTCTGCCACTGAATGCAAGTGACAGTCTGGTGAATCCAGGTAGAATCTGGGACCATGGAAGGGGATCCAGGGAATCTGAGGACCAGCCCCAAGTCAAGATGAAAAGATCCCTCCATGGGTACTGAGTCATGATGAAATTGTAGTTTACTAGTGACCTAGGGGTGGAAGGTCTGTGTATTTCCTAATGATTGTACTTAGTAATTAATGATACTTAGTAATTGATTGTTGAATAAGTGAATGATTAAGTTAATTTAGTATGCCCTCTGGGTGGAAGACTTTGCCTATCATACTTTGAGATGACTATTCTTTATTCTAAATATTGTGACCACTTTGGTGAAAACTATGTAGACAATTTTAATAAGCTGTTGTGAATAGTATATTGTGATTTTCTGTGATAAGTTGTAATATTGTGAATGCTATACCTTGATTTTCTGTGAATGTTTTGCTCTGATTTGTTATTGAATAAATAGAGTGTTCACTATACTATATAATCAGAACCTTGAAAGCTGTTCACAGCAGCAGTCCTCTGGAAAGCTGCTTGTGCATGGCTTTTTAAGATTGAAGAACCCATATTTTACTTTTTAATTTTTGTTGGTTTTTTTTTTTTGCACATGTGTTTTCTTTTCCAACATGGCTAATATGGAAATTAGTTTTGCATGGTTGCATATCTATGCTTGATTTCATATCACTTGCCTTTCAAAGGGTGAAGGAGGGGTGGACAGGGGGGAGAGAAATTCAAATTTAAAATAAAAAAACTAAATGTTAAGAATTTTTATATGTAATTAGGAAATATTTAATGAAATAAAATATATTGAAGAACAAACCAAAAATTCCTAATTAATGAGTTAACCAAAATTAAAAAATCATAGAAACTGCCGTGGGCTGCTCAGTGTCCAGCACTTAGCATGATTCGGAGACGTGAATAAGAAACATCCAGGCCATGTGGGTAGCTCAAGGAAGAACCATGAACTCCATTTATTGATACTCAGGGAAAGGTTTTTATAGAGCAAAGAGACAAAGGACAGGGAGGAAGAGAAATCATTATCTTAGTCTGTTGTATCCTGGAAGTAGCATGGTAATAAGGCCTATTGTTTCCTAGGTGCCATAGGGTCTTGGGCAGTTATCTCTTGTCTCAGTCAGTTACATCTGAAGGGATGCTCTTGAGAGCTGGCCTCAAAGCCTAATGGCCAAGGCCCCATCATCAAGAACATCTGCATAAGAACTGACTTCCTGCAAATATTGTGGACAACTAAAGTTTTGGGGCAGAGCCTGTTAGCCTCAGAACTCAAATACCATCCTTATAAGCGTAACCCATATCAAAAGAACTCTGGAGCTGACTTAGTGAAAAGTCGCATCTCGAAGAGGTCTTTGTTGTTCAGGTCCACTGATATCAGGGTAATTATCTGAAGTCCTGGCTTAGGCCTCTTTGGCTCACCACAAGAAACAATCTTAAATGTAATAATAAAGGTTAAAAAACCCAGCAAAGTTTCTGAACTAAAGTTAAAACAGTTTTCAGGTAAAAAGTTGTATCTCTAAAAACAAATGTTAATGAAATAAAAAAATAATTAATGAACTCAATAGAAATTTTTAAAAATTAGAAACCTGACAAACCCCAAATAAGAACAAATATTAAATCTTTAAAATTGGAGGAGAAACATGCAAGTTGTAAGTCAAAAGATTATAGAAGTTATTAAAAAAGCTACTTCTTCAGAAAGACTAAACAACTTGAAGCACTTTTAGGGAATCTGATTAAAAAGAAGGCAGAAAATAGAAATAAAAAAATAACAAATGGAGAAGGTGACATCATAACAAAACCAGAAAAAAGAAGAAGACATTTGAGAACCTACTCTGCACAGTTATATGCTAACAAAATTAAGACCATAAAAAGAAATAGAATATCTTCAACAATATAAACTACTCAAACTAACAGAAGACTAGGAGATATTAGATAATCCAATCTTATAAAAGGAAATCTAACTAGCTATAAAAGAACTGTTAAAGAACAACAACAATCCAAAACACCCTCCTTGTCCTGAGGGATATATAGAAAAATTCTATGATACTTTTAAAGCATAATTAATACAAACAGTACATGAATTATTCTAAAAACTTAAGAAAGAATAATTTTACCAACAAGGCTATGTCCACTGTAAATAGATTTTGCTCTTTGGTCTATTGTATATAGTGAACACATGAAAATAAAATAATATCAAATTGTCTAGGGAATGAAGAGAGACTAAAAATTCTTCTCAAAAATTGAGAAAGAGTCCTATTGGGCTCCTTTTTATGAGATAAATATAGTCCTATTACCTAATTCACTGAAGATTTAAGTACAGAAGGATAACTACAGACCAATATCATTAATATAGATTTAAAACACAAATACAACCCTATCAAGCAGACTATGGCAATTCAACCAAGGAAATCCCTCATAATGACCAAGTTGGAGTTATACCAGGGAAGCAAGGAAAGTTTAACTTTAGAAAAACAATTAATATAATTATATGTAATCCTTGTCCCAGAGATCATTGGTATGGGGCTCTCTTTTCATTGTGGCAGAGATGAACGCTCTGTCCTAAGTGAGGCATGAAGTGTACTTGGTGAAAGCAGAAAAGAGGAGAGCTCTTTAGTTCCATGTCTTCTTCAAGTGTTTTTTTTTTTTTTTTGAGTCACTGAGTCACTTTGGACTTTGGATCCTTCCAGATTGCAGTTTTCAGAGAGAAGATGAAAGATGCCAACCCCACTTCAGGTTACTGAAGGAAAAAGACTTTGGGAAGAAGATAGTATAAGAGGAGTTGACATTCTCCATCTTGTCCCTATCCCTAGTTTGTTATAGAAGAAATTGGTGGAATTTCCCCTTGGATCAGATTTAGGACTCCATCTCTTGGTTGAGCTGAGTTATTTCACTCCCAATGAGAAAGTACCTTCACTTTGTATTGGCTGACATATATTCTCGTGTGTATACTTTGTCTGATTTCTGTTTTGCTGCTGATTTGGATAGATGGGCATCTTGGCTAAGTGTTATATGGGTCCACTGTGAATCTGACATTTGGTGCAAAGGGGGTTAAGCCTTGGATATAAAACTTAAAGTTCTGATTCCCCTGAAAATGAAGCAGAGATAAGAAGTTAGTTTGAACCTGAAAATTACACCCCCTGCACTAAGAATAACAAGGCAGTAGATATAATTCTAGATTAGGGGGGCAGAGCCAAGATGGTGGAGTAGAAATAGCACTTCCCTGATGCTCCTGCCTACACCACTTCCAAAACATAGAAAAGGGGACTCCGAACAACCTCTAGAGCTCTAGAACCCATAAAATGACACAGGGAGGCTAACCTCCTGCTGAGGACAGCCCAGCAGCCCGGCAGGGAGTGGCCAGCACAGCACTCTTGGAGCCAAACCCAGGCCCACATGAGTCGAAGGTTTTAGCTCCAGGGTGGCTGGACCAGCAGCTAGCTGGAGGGACTCTGGAACACCAGCAGCTGTGGCATTTCCAGAATTACCAACACATAGACGCCAATGACAAAGTGAGAGATCAGTGTAGTATGGACTTTGGGACTGGTTGGGAGAGTATATTGAACTTTTTCCCTGGGGGCAAGAAGCCATTGAGTAGACTTGGCATAGCTGTCATGTTGCAGCTTCGGTTCCTGGTCTGTGGACTGTAGGGTGACTGACAATCAGTCTGGGGCAGGAGTCATTGCTCTTGCTTTAACCTTCCTGGATCTGTATTGCTGTCTGGGGTGGAGGTTTTGGGGTGTATGTCCAGCTTGCCAGAGTGTGTGGAGGCTTCAGAGAGGGCACCCAATTAATACCTCCAGTAGCTGAGAAAACCCCAGTGTTTAGGATGGAAACTCCCCTGGTTGGTGGCAAAGTCCTACTGTGGCAACAAGACCAAAAGTCAAGTAATTGAGTGGCAATATGCTTAGGCAAAGGAAACAAAATTAAAAGACAAATGAAACATTAGACTCCTATTTTGGGGGCAAAGAGGACCAAAGCATGGAATACGAGGAAGATTGGGAGGTCAGAATTCCTGCACCAAAAGCCCCAAATGAAAATATGAGCTGGTTACAGGCCACAGAGGACATTAAGAAGGATTTTAAAAACCAAATAAGAGAAGTAGAGGAAAAATTGGGAAGAGAAATGAGAAAGATGCAAGAAAAGTATGAAATGAGAGTCAATTGCCTGACTGAGGAAAATAACACCTTAAAAACAGACTAACTCAAACGGCAAAGGAGGCTCAAAATTATTGGACTACCTGAAAACCATGATCAAAGAAAAAACCTAGAAAGCATCCTTCAAGAAATTCTCAAGGAAAATTGCCCTGATGTTTTAGATTTAGAGGGCAAAATACAGGTTGAAAGAATCCACTGATCACCTCCTAAAAAAGATCCCAAAAAGAAAACTCCTAGGAATATTATAGCCAGGTTCCAGAATTCCCATATCAAGGAGAAAATATTACAAGCAGCCAGGAAGAAAAAAATTTGAATATTGTGGAAATGCAATCAGGATAGCGCAGGATCTGGCAGCTTCTACACTGAGGGATTGAAGGGCATGGAATATGATATTCCAGAGGGCAAAGGAGCTGGGATTAAAACAAAGAATCATCTACCCAACAAAACTGAGTATCATGTTTCAGGGGAGAATACGGTCATTCAGGGGAATAGAGGACTTTCAAGCATTCTTTTTTTAATTTAAACAAATGCTTTATTAACTTTTGTTTTACATCATTCATTTCTGCCAGATTTTGAGTTACAATCATTTTCTCCCCCTGTTTTTCCCCTACCCACCCTCCCAGAATAGTAGTCCCACAAGCCCTGTTTCTACACATTTAGTGATTATTAAAGTGTAATTGCTACCCCATTTCGTGCTGCCATTTGTGATTTTTTTCCAGCAAGCATCCCAAGAATTGCACTTGCTTGGCCCTTTTTTATAATTTCATAAATTATCAATTAAAGTACCAAATGTAGCTACAAAGAAGAAACATGCAATCCCCTTTCCCTACTTGGTAGAGATGGGGGGGCACTATAGGTATGGAATAATGCATACAACATCATAATTGAATGATGTGTTAGTGAATTTAGCTGAACTGCCTTTTTCCCTCTTCTTTTTTCCTTTGTTAAAAAGTTTGGCTTTATGGTTGGGGGTGGGGGATAGATGTATTAAAGAATGAAGGTGATATGAGAACAAAAGATATCAGTACAAATTAAAATTTCTTTAAAAAAGTCAACTGAGGTCACTAAATGAACTTTACTCAGGCAGACCTTGCCCTTCTTCCTGTTGCTCTCGTATCATTCCACCATAACTTCTCAAATAGATCTTAGACACTTGGTGCACAAGATTCTTCATTTATTGGGTATTTACAGGAAAATATCTGCCTTGGGTGGCGTAGGAAAGTCAGAAACAGGATCCCCTTGTGGGTTGGAGGAGAGATGGAAGGTAAGCAGAATTTTTTATACTCTGTGTTGATTATTCTTGTAGAATCCCTTTTCATAATGGGAATTCTGACAAATCTGTGACTCTGAATCCTGTGGGAAAATGATGAGGGGCTGGCTATTTGATGTAATTACAGGATGGCTTAGGAGGAACTTGGAACCCTAGTGAAAAATTGTAATACTTAGCATAGCTTTGGTCCATGAGAAATTAGTTAGGAGAAAGAGAGAGACTAAGTGACTCAGCAAATAATGATGTTACTTAATTCTTGTCACAGTGCCTGGCACATAGTAGACATTTAATAAATGCTTATTGTTGTTAATGTTGAGACTAAGTAGGTGTTTCAGTGAGGCCACACATTACCTGAACCTGCACCTTCTAATCCCTGACCACTTTTCCTATCTGTATTGTATAGCACAGTATTATGCATACAGCATATCTAGAGTAGTACAATATTATGCACAAGGCAGGAACACAAAAATGTTTATTGAATGCATGCATGAATTTACCTTGTGCTAAAAAGGAGGGTTCATGTCTTTCTGTTCTCTACCCTTTCTCAGGCATCTGAGGGGATTCCTAATGGGTATATATGATTCATCAGGATGTGGATGTCTTTATACTATACTGAAATTACCTCAGGAAGGTCAGTTTTCTGTCCTAGGGAATAGTTTCCTTGATTTAAGGCAATATATACTTCAGACAGACACAGGAATAAACACTGCCAAGTATACCATTACTGTTTTTCCTTGCTCATCAATTCTCATGGATAAGAAGGTGATGAAGTGTTGGGTAAAGGGGCATAGAATATTTATCAAATAAGTTGGTGATCAAAACATTTTCCCCATGATTGGAAATATATGTAACAAACATGAGATAGTTATGCTTCTTTACAGAAAGATGGATAACATTTGATCCAGAATCTAACCGCTCCTCAACGTTTTCCCACAGGATTCAGCATCACAGATTTGATGGAATTCCTATTACAAAAAGAATTCTACAAGAACAATCAACACAGAGAATAGAAAATTCTCCTTATTTTCCATCTCTCCTCAAACCCACAAGGGGATTCTGTTTCTGACTCTCCTATACCACCCGAAATAGATCTTTTCCTGTAATTTGATCCATTGCTATACAATGGTCAAGTTTTCTGTTACCACGAAAATTAGGGGAAAAACATTAGACTTTTGAGTAGTTTAATATCTGGGAAAGACCCTTCCCAACACCTCTGACCCTATGCTAAACTCCTATTTTGTTCACAAACAACTCCATAGTATGGGTACCCTTCCTTTTTGACTGGGTATAAAATACATCCTCCAAGCATGGATGACTTCCAACGGTATATGATTCCAGAGTATGTGGCAGCTGTAAAGTCTCAGACTTACCACCTGAATTCTACAGGCAAAAGAATAGTGCTTTATTGATTTACTTTCTAAAAGAAGATAGATTGTTCTATTTCCCATTCTTGTTCTTTTTAGGTGTATATGCACTTTAAAAGGTGTATATTACATGCAAGCCAGAATGATATATGTAATTGGTGTCAAAGCCAAGAACACTTATGTTCAAATCTTGATCTGAAAGATGATGGCTGTGTGATCCTGGACAGATCACTTACGTGTTAAGTGTTAAGGTCACTCACTGCACTCTCATCAACTCTCTAAATCTCTAAGTTGCATTTAAAGAGCAGACCTACATTGGAAGACAGAATTTCCTCACGGGGGAGTTCTCTATAACCATAAAATTACAAATGTAGTCTCTATTCCTATCAGAACAATTTTTGTAAACACACACACATAATACGCACACTGGCATTTCAGACTTTTCACTGACTTTAAATATTCCTATGTGACAATTTTTGCATAATCCTTGGGAAGAGCAATTTTCAGTGAGAAGACACAAATGTATATGTCCTTTCCATCTTGCTCTAATGTCTGCAATTCTTGGTTCTGTAGAGAGTAGTTCTGTTTTTCTTATGTATTGACCTGAAAAAGCTCTTCCCCACTTTGCCCACTTCTGGTCACTCCCATTTACATTTTGTTAAGCCTCCTCAGCATTGCTGTGGTGGGTCTAGAGGACACAGAGTAGGGACAGCCCAACAGTCAATAACAGAAGCTTCATCTCTGTTTTAGCAAAAACTAAGAAAGTGAAATGCTGATGGATGTTCTTGACTTTCAAGTCAGCTGCTCTTGTACACTATTTTGAGGTGAAGTTACTGCTGATGTGGCATTACAGTCCTTCCTCCTAATCCTTAGATTGTTCAGCCAACATTTATCTACTACTTCTGTTTCCCAGGGACACCAGAGATCATTTGTCTTTTGATATCAAAATTTTTACACTGAAATGAGAATTCCCAAGAATAACAGTCATCACAATGATATGCCAAGTTCCTGGAGTCAGTTCTCCATCTAGCCTGAGGCTGTAGTGTTATGTTACTGAGCCCTCTGTGTAATTGCAGCAACAGGTCAATTGACAGATAAAAAGTGACCAAAGTATAAGAATTTGGGTTGGAGGCACTCTCGGACAATTAGCATAGATAAAGCAGGGTCTCCACTAAGAGGAAATTTACAATCCTGAGAAGGGAATTTCATCCTGAATGCTAGGCTGCAAAATACTACATTCCATCTTCCTCTGGCCATTCACCAAAACAATGCCCCATGGTGGGAGTGAATTCTCCTCATTACTGCCTTCCAAAAGTCTTATCTTCCACCAAACCTCAACTCAGGTGCCAGCTTCTTCATGAAGTTTCTTCTAATCTCCCTCAGTTGTTATTAATTCCTTCCTCACATTGCCTTGTATTTACTTATCTGTTTATATGTTGCTTATCTCAGGAGACTATAAACTCCTTAAGAACAGGAACTATTCAACTTTTACTCCCCCCCCCCCACTATATCAGCACAGTGTCTTGTACATAGTAGATACTTAATAACTAATTTTTAATCAGATAAGATGATAAAATTCTGAGCTCCTGCTTTTTTTTTTTACAAGGGAAAAGAAAGTGGTTGGGGTTGAGAATTAAGGGTAGTATAGAAACACATCATTAAAGTCAACTCAAATTTAAAGGGATTAGTGAGTATCAGTGAGGCAGTAACAGTAACAAGATAGGGTGTTGTTTGATTAGGTATATTTTAAATGACAAGCAAAGAATTTCTAGTTTTATTCATTAAGTGTTAGGGATCACTAAAGATTCTTGAATGATCTATCTGATCAGATCCATGCAAAAGGAACAAAATCATTGCAGGGACAATCACCCAGGAGTATTGCTGCCTCCAACCTAACTGGAGCATGTAGAGAACTATCTATCAGGTCCCAGTGAAGTGCCTGTTTATGTAAGATTAACATGAATGGCATAATGAGGGGCCACAGGACAACTTCCTCTCATCCTACTGAATTAATTTGCTACTGCCTTTTAGTATCATAAACTCCAGATTAATCTGCCAAGGCCTGGAAGGCATCACTATTTTTTCATTCTCTTGTCTATATCTTCTCACTCTCTGGTCACCTGAGAAATTTGGACATTATTAATGAAAATATTATTGGAATACAAGAAAGGGTCTTCACCATGGAGCAGTACATTCTTAGGTTTCTTGCAAATCTACTTTTAAAAATAATAGCCCTACTCTAACATAAAATACCCTCTCTTATCCTTCAATCTTCATCAGGATGCAAGTGTCACAAAGTGAGAATCTCTTTCATTTATCTATTTTCATGGTTGACTTAAGGGAAACAACAGTCAGGGAGACTTAGAATTGTCTGGCCCCTGACGAATTTCATTTCTGTTCCTGCTACTCACACAATTATGGCATGAGCCAAATCAATCATGAATAAGACAGCTAAGAAATTTAAATAATATTTGTAATCTTCTAGTCTCTCTTTCCCCTTCACCCCTTTTATTTGTCTTGTGGATTATTGTTTAGTTTGGAGATTCTTGTATTGAAGGAAGCAACTGCATTTCCTCAAGGTCCCGAGTAGTATGGGCTTCATTTTCAATCTTGAATTGATTATAAAATCTGTAAATGCAGAATTTTTGATCTTTGAATAAAAGTTTAAATAATCTATGAAAAACTAGGATAGTTATAGAGAAAATTGTAAGGTTAGTTTTGTTCAGTCTTGTTCCGACAACTCTTCTTGAACCTTTTCTACTTGGATTCATACCCTGTTCTGTTGGAGTATAGACAAATGAAGAGCAGATGAATGATTATTAGATCAAGTGTGAGCTCTGATAAGAAGCACATAACATAATTTCAAGAGTAATAAACTCTGCATAGGAGATCTTAAATAAGGATGAAAGATTTTCATATCTGATAGTATATATGCATGCATATATAGATTGCTAATGTGATGCTGTTGTTTACTCATTAATTGTTTAAAAGCACCATGCATTTGAAGTCTTATTTCATTTCTGATCTCTGATAGTCTTCCATCTGTGACAGGTTCCCTAATCCAAGAATATTTATTTGTGTATGTGTATGTGTATTTAGAAAGTGAGAGGGGGGGTATAGCATATATTTGTGCATGTATGTAACTACTCCTGTAGTGGTAAGCTTCATACGTGTATATATGTGATTACATTTTTGGTCAGCTTGCTTTCCTTCACAACATGATGAATACTAGGAAATGGGAATTCCATCCTTTTTTTCATATTTTAAACAAATGCTTTATTAACTTCTGTTTTACATCATTCATTTCCACCAGATTTTGAGTTACAATCATTTCCCGCCTCCTGTTTTTCCCCTACCCACCCTCCCAGAATAGCAGCCCCGCAAGATATCGCTTCCTCCAATATGCTCTCTCCCATACCTTCTCCCATACCCCCTTCGACTTTTCCATTAGAGGTAGGTGAATCTTTGTGTCCCAATGCCTGCACATCTTATCTCCCAATTACAAGCAAAAGAGTATTAATAATAGTATTTATATATATTTGAAACATTTAATCTTCAGACCTCGAATTTCAGATCCATTTCCTTCCTCCCTTGTCACCCATTCCCTCTGGGGAGATTAGTAATTCAGTATATGTTGTACATGTCTAGCTATGCAAAACATTATCATAGTAGATATATTGTACAAGGCTGCTTATAATTCCCTCCCACTCATCCCACCCCGCACCTGGTCCATTCCCTACATGATCCTGTCCCTCTTCTATAGTGGGTACTTCCAACCTCCCCTCCCCCCAAGGATGCCCTCCCATCCATCATCCCTCCTCTCATCCCCCTACCCCCTATTCTGCTGCAGGTTGAGATATCCCATTTAGGATGTATGTCATTCTCTCCCTGAACCAAATTCAATGATAATGTGGTTTTGCCTTTTTGCCTTCCTATTCTCCCCCTCCCTTGCAACCACTTCCCCTTGCTTCTACATGAGATAGTTTGCCCTCCCCTGTCTCTCCCCATCTCCTCTTGCCACTTTCCTCTCTCACCTCATAATTTCATCCCTTGAGTATTCTCCCTTCCCAACAAATTCAACCTATGCCCTCTATCCATATATAACTGTAACCATCTACACACACATTCACATATGTATTCATATGACCACACACCCTTCTTCCATTATTTTCATAGTGAGAAAGATATCATCAGTCACAGTTATTGCTTTTCCATATAGGAATGTAAATAGCTCAACTTTGATAAGTTCTTTTTGATTTCTTTTCCCTGATTACCTTCTCAGGCATCTCTTCCTTCTTGTGTCTGGATGTCAAATTTTCTATTAAATTCTGGTTTTTTCCTCAAGAATGCTTGAAAGTCCTCTATTCCACTGAATGACCATATTTTCCCCTGAAACAAAATACTCAGTTTTGCTGGGTAGGTGACCCTTGGGTTCATTTCCAGCTCTTTTGCCCTCTGGAATAACGTATTCCATGCCCTTTGATTCCTCAGTGTAGAAGCTGCCAGGTCCTGTGCTATTCTGATTGTGTTTCCACAATATTGAAATTGTTTCTTCCTGGCTGCTTGTAGTATTTTCTCCTTGACCTGGGGATTCTGGAACCTGGCTATAATATTCCTGGGAGTTTTCTTTTTGGGATCTTTTTCAGGAGGTGATCAGTGGATTCTTTCAACCTCTATTTTGGTCTCTGGATCTAAAATATCAGGGCAATTTTCCTTGAGAATTTCTTGAAGGGTGATTTCTAGGTTCTTTCTTTGATCATGGCTTTCGGGTAGTCCAATAATTTTTAAATTGTCTCTCCTGGATCTACTTTCCAGGTCAGTGGTTTTTCCCATGAGATATTTCACATTGCCTTCTAATCTTTCATTTGTTTGGATCTGCTTAACAGCATCTTGATTTCTCATAAAGTCATTAGCTTCCATTTGCTCCAGTCTAACTCTGAAAGAATGAATCTCCTCAGTGAACTTCTGAGATTCTTTTTCCATCTGGCAAATTCGACTTTTTAAGGCATTCTTCTCCTCATTGCCCTTTTGGGCCTCCTTTGCCATTTGAGTTAGTATATTTTTTTAAGTTGTTGTTTTCCTCAGTCAGGCTGTTGACCCTCATTTCATACTTTTCCTGCATCCTTCTCATTTCTCTTTCCAATTTTTCCTCCACTTCTCTTATTTGATTTTTAAAGTCCTTCTTAAAGTCCTCTATGGCCTGCAACCCGCTCATGTTTTCCCCTAGGGCTTTTGGAGCAAGACTTCTGACCTCACAGTCCTTTTCCCACTCTATGCCCCCAAAATAGGAGTCTAGGGTTGCATTTTTCTGTTTCCTTTGCCTTGGCATGTTGCCACTTAATTACTTGACTTTTGGGCTTGTTGCCACACTATGGCTTTAAGGCCAGCTAGAGGAATTTTCATCCCGAATGTGTGGGGGCAACTTCCGTTTCCAACAAGCTGTAAACCCATCCACGACTTCCACCCCAGATCACAATCCAGATCCAGGGAGGTTAAAGCAAGAGTGATTACCCCCCAAGACTGATCTCTGGGTCTCCCTACAGTTCACAGGCCAGGAGCTGGAGCTGCCTCTGAAAACTACAAAATGGCGTGTCTCCTCAGAGGCTTCTAGCCCCTAGGGGAGGAAGCCGACGCATTCCCCAAATACTGGTCCCAAAGTCCATAGGACACTAACCTCTTACTTTGTCCTAGGCATGTCTATGTTGATAATTCTGGAGTCGCCACAGCTGCTGGTGTTCTGGGGTCTCTCCAGCCGGCTGCTGGCCCAGCCGCCCTGGGGCTAAAACCTCGGCTCACGGGGACCTGGGCTCCGCTTGGCTTGGCTCCCCGCGCTCTGCACACTGCATGCTGCTGGCACCCAGAGTGCTGCGCTGGTCCTTCCTGCAGGGCTGCTGGGCTGTCCTCAGTGGGAGGTTAGCTTCTCTGTTTCGTTCTGTGGGTGCAGTGGCTCCAGAAGTTGTTCAGAGTCCCCTTTTACATAGTTTGGGGGGAATCTGGGGGCAGAGTGGCTTGGATGAGCTGTTTCCACTCTGCCATCTTGGCTCCGCCCCTCCTATTCGGGAATTCAATCTTTGAGACAATTTTATAATTACATGAGTTGAATAAAAAATTTTCATTTCTGGTTTTACATAAAGGTGGGTAAAAGCAGAAATAGTTTTTGTTAAAATGACCTTAACCAGAAGCTGGTAGATATCAAGAATGGAGGCAAGATTTCCCAGGGCCAGTAATGATTTCTATCTGAATCCTTAAGGCAAAAGCCAAACCACTGCAGCAGCTCCTATTAGATGCCTGATTTGTTAGGTCCTAAGGTAGGTCTGCTTTTTAAAAGAGGCACAATTCCTTAGAGCATGGATTCTTAATCTGTTTTGTGTCATAAACCCATTCAAAAATCTGGGGAAGCCTATGGACCACTTCTCAGAATAATGTTAAAAATAATTGAGGGGCATCTAGGTGTCGCAGTGAATAGAGTGTCGGCCCTGGAGTCAGAAGGACCTGAGTTCGGATCCGGCCCCAGACACTTAACGCATACACAAACAAAAACCTAGCCATGTGACCTTGGGCAAGTTACTTAACCCCAATTGCCCTCCCCCCCCCCCAAAAAGAAAGAGAAATAATTGAAAAGAATGCTAAATTTCAGTTAGAGGTTATTGAAAATAAAGTTATAATTTTCTCCTTTCCCCCCTCACTTTCTTTTCTTCTAAGATCTTCAAAACATAGGAAAACCAATTTTAGGTCTTCTGTATTATTCCTTCTATTATCCCTAATGATGTTAAGGGTCCTGAGGGAGGTCCTGCCTTCCCATTAGAGTGTAAATACTTTTTTCTTTCTAAAATCCCTTAAGTTGTTTATTTATTTATATTTCAGTGTTTCTCTTCACTCCCATGTTTGTATTTCAGTTTCTGCTCAGCTGTGATCATTTCATCAAGAATGCTTTAAGTCATTCCATTAAGGTTTCATTTCCTCCCTGTAGGAGTACGCTCAGTTTTTCTTGTAATTTATTCTTGGTTGTAGGAACATATTGTTTGTCTTTTGGTATACTGTATACCATATTTTTTCCTTTTTCAGTAGTTGATAAATCTTGAGTGATCTTGACTGTGATTGTTTGGCATATGAACACTTTTTGAATGCTTGAAGTATTTTTCTTTGGCCTGGAATTTCTAAATTTTGGTTATGATATTTTAATTTTGGGGTTTCTTTCAGGAGATAACTGGTAGAAACTACATCTTTTTCATTTTGTCCTCCTGGTCTAATGTGTCTTAGCAGTTTTCATTCACAATTCCTTGAAATAAGATAATCTTCTTTGGGGAATCATAGTTATCATGTAGTCCAATGATTCCTAAGTTATCTTTCATTGTATTTTCCAGAACTGTTGTTTTTGACATGATATTACATTTTCTTCCATTTTTTAATCTTTTGACTTACCATATTTATTCTTTAAGGAATCATGAATATATGTTTAATTCATTTGATTTGTTGAGGAATTTAATCATTTGATAAAATTTTATCTCGTGCTATACTGTTAATTCTGTTTTTCCTTTAAATCTCCAATATTTTTCTAATTTTTTTACTCTGCCACTCTTATTACATTTGTAATATAATTTTTTACTCTCAAAATCTTTTCCTTTGATTCCTCTAGGAATTCTAATTCTGCATGTAACTAAGTTGTGTTTATCTTTGAAGCTTTGCTTATATGTGTGGCATCATCATCATCATCATCATCATCAGCAGCAGCAGCAGCAGCAGCATTATCCCTCTCTAGGTTTTTGTCATAGGCTTCACTAGTACAATAATAGCTGTTTGTCTCTTTTTTTCTTTGGAGACTACAAGACAGAGTCCAACATTCTAGCTTACTTCTGTTTCATAGTTCCTCCTCTGGTCATTTGCCTATGGATTGATTTCATGATCTTGGACTGGAAAGATGACCCACTGTGGTTTCTTCTTAGAGTTCCCAATCACTATTCAGTCTGTTACCCTTCTTAAATCTTTGAGTGGTTGTCTATGTGTGAGTGTGGGGTGGGGGTGGGGGAGGTGAAGAATGGAGAATGGGTTGTACTGTTTGCTCCTTCTCTATCTGCTATTCTCCTCATTTCCCCCCCCCCCCATTTAAGTTAATGGACTCTCTGCAATCAATCCAGGCTAAGAATGCCCAACTTAGAGGAGGGGGGTGTCAGTCATATTATTAATCATAAATTGGATGCCCATTCAGGCATTGATCTATCACATGTTTGCAGCTTTCATGCTTGTCTCTAAAGGAGTCCAGTAATACTAATATCAAGTCATAGTTAAAGGAGTTGCTCAAACCAAGTAGAGAGAAATTCTGAGACAAGTTTTAGATACACTATGCAGAAGCTCTTAATGCCAGGATCCTCTTACTAATATGTGTTATAAGAAGATGGGCCTGAAGAGGAACTCCTAATGTCTTGATGGAATGTTCTTAGTATATGGAAATGGATAGTCCATTGTTTAAATGTCCTCGGAACTTGGGTAAAAGAAAGTAAATTATATTCCTTCCTAGGAGAAATTAGCAAAACACATAAAAAATCTGGGTAGGGAAAGAAGCATTAAATTATTATTTAATGAGGAGGGAATAAAAGAGACAATTTAAAACATTTTATTTGTATATCATTTATTTTCATATCACTTTCATTTCTGAGCCTATCTCTCCCATTTTCTCTGATTACCAAGTCATCCTTTGAAACTAAGAAAAAAAAGAAATTAAAAGCAGCATAATAAAACCAATCAACTCCTCAACTGAGTCTGATGGTATATGCAATATTCCACAATCATAGAGGCACAATTCTTCAAGGAATGGAGGGGAGGGCATTCTGGGAGGAGGGGAGGTTGGAAGAACCCACTTTCGAAGAGGGACAGATTCAAAGTAGGGAATGGACCAGGTGGGGGGTGGGATGGGTGGGAGAGAAATATAAGCAGTCTTTTACAATATATCTACTATGGTAATGTTTTGCATAGCTATATATGTACAACACATACTGAATTGCTTATCTTCCCAAAGGGAGTGGGTGACAAGGAAGGAAGGGAATGGATCTGAAAATCGAAGCTTTAAAATTAAATGTTTCAAATATATATAAATACTATTATTAATACTATTTTGCATGTAATTGAGAGATAAGATGTACAGGCATTGGGGCACAGAGATTCACCTTGCACTAATGGTAAAGTTGAAGGGGGTATGGGAGAAGATATGGGAGAGAGCAGATTGGATGAGGGGTTATCTTGTGGGACTGCTAGTCTGGTGTGGTGGGTAGGGGAAAAATGGGGAAAAAACTGTAACTCAAAATCTGGCAGAAATGAATGATGTAAACCAGAAGTTAACAAAGCATTTGTTTAATTAAAGTAAAAAAAAAAGAGAAAGTACTTGGTGCACACGCGCGCGCGCGCGCACACACACACACACACACACACACACACACACACACACATTTCCTGGTTTATATAATCAAAAAAGATCTATTTTGTCTTCTGTGAATGCCTCTATCAGATGCTTCCTATCCACGTGAAAGGTACATTATTTTGTTGTCTTCTACTTTAAAAAAGTTATGATCTCTAATATTCTATTCATGTATCCATTTTGAACTTATGGTGTTTATATTTTGTGCAATGTTGGTCTAATTCAAATTTCTACCAGATTAATAAGTTTTCTAGAAATTCTTATAAAATGGAGAGTTTTTCTCCTGACTTAATTTATGTCATCAGGCTTATAAAATGCTGAGTTATTAAGCTTAATTAATAAATCAGTTCCTGATTCTTCCATAAATAGTTTGTTCCATTCATCTACTTTTCTATTTTTTAACTTTAATAGAATAAATTTTATTATGATTACTTTATACTAAAATTTAAGGCCACAAACTAGTTTCCATTTCATTCCACCATTTTTTTTTTCATTTTTAAAAACACCATTTCCTTTTAGATTCTAGACCTTTATTCCTCTAAATAATTTTGTGATTACCTTGTCTACCTCTGAAAAGTGCCACTTTGGTAAATTTATTGGCACAGAACCAAATCTATACACCAATTTTGTTAGTGTTATAATTTTTTATTATATTTGAATGGTCCAACTGTGAGCAGTAAACATCTCTCCAATTCTTTGTCATTTTTTCTTTAAACAGCATTTGGTAGCTATTAAGCAATCAGATGGCACAGTAGATAGAGATCTGTGTTTAGAGTCAGAAAGATCTTATTTCAATTCTTGCCTCAGACATTTACTAGCTATGTGACCCTTGGAAAATCACTTAACCACTGGTTGCATCAATTTCCTCATCTATAAAATGGGCATAATAGTAGCACCTACCTCCCAGGGTTGTTGTGAGGGTCAAATGGAATAATAATTGTAAAACACTTAGTACAGTGCCTGACCATAGAATCTCTTTTTCCATCTAGGCAATTCTGTTTTTCCAGGAATTCTTCTCTTTAGTGGATTTTTAGACCTCTTTTACCATTTCAGCAATTCTGTTTTTTTTTTTTTTAAGGAATTATTTTCTTTAGTATTTTCCCGTGACTTTTTTACTATTAATTTTCTTTTTCATAATTTTCTTGCATTATTCTCACATCTTTTCCCATTTTTTTCTCTACCACTTCTCTCTCTCTCTGTCTCTCTCTGTCTCTCTCTGTCTCTCTCTGTCTCTCTCTCTGTCTCTCTCTGTCTCTCTCTGTCTCTCTCTCTCTCTCTCTCTCTCTGTCTCTCTCTCTGTCTCTCTCTCTCTGTCTCTCTCTCAAATCTTCCAGGAATTCTTGAAGACTTTGGGTTTAATTAGCATTTTTTTCTTTTAGGCTTTTTTCAGTAGCTATTTTCACATTTTTGTCTTCTGAGTTTTTGTCTTGGTTTTTTCTGCCACTAGAGAAACTTTTTATGTTCAAATTCTTTTTTGTTGTTGTTTGTTCATTTTCCAGATGTTTTCTTGACTCGAACTTTATGTTAAAGTTGAGCTCTACTCATTTGGGCTAAGAGGCATTATCCTGAATTTCAGGTTTTTTCATGCTCCTATTTTCAGAGCTAGTTCTGGGGTATTGGTGAGTTTTTCCAAGGTGGTGTGATTCCAGGAGAAGTTTGGTCACTGCTTTCCTGGTCTGCACTCCAGTCTTTTACTAGGAAGTTGCCCTGATTTCCTGCAACCTCAAGCACTAGAGCTCTTCTCTTTGCTTTGGTGCTTTGACAGGGCCCCTGTTCCCTTATGACCAACCATCAACACTTCTCTGCCATGGAACTTCAACCCAGAACTCTATATGGGCAATCGAGTTGCCAATCAGCACCAGCTCTACCCAATGCCAGCAAAAGATCCCCTCTCCCTGCAATCTCTTTCTGTTTAATCTTACTCCTTTATCATTTTGAGATTGAGAGTTTCCAAAGCTGCTACTGTGCCTGTTGTTGCTACCACCAGGCATGTAGACTTTGGACATGTTTCCACCATAGTTCCACAGGCTTCAACTGACAACCACTGAAGTTTTCTTAGGCTAGAAAAAATGTCTCACCCTGACCTTTTATTGGCTGTGGCACTCCAAAATTTGGTGTGAGGTGTTATTTTAAAGTTGTTTGGAGGGGAGTGTTGTGAGAGTTTAGCTGGGTGACTACCCCTAATCTGTCATCCTGGTTCTGCTTTCTGGATTGCCTTTTAAAGAAAGCATTTTAGTGTATTTTATTCGATATTGTATTTGTTTACTAGCAAATTTAATTATTGCTAAATGTGAACTATATCCTATTGCTATGCCCTAGCAAGCAATCACAAAATAGGCAGGGTTAAACCCAATAGAATTGCCATATCACACATGTCTTAGTGAAATTTGAATGTTCAATAAATTACTTGTATATTCACTTGAATTAAAAAAAAATGCACATTAGGCTTCTGCTGATGTGCAACAGGAGTTTAGGAAAGAGACTAAGATGGAATAAAATAGACCTTAGGGTCATCTACAGAGAAATGACAATTGAATCAGTGGCATTTGATAAAATTTGCAAGTTAGAGGGCACAGAAGGAAATGAAAAGAAGGTTTAATTAGAGCTAGAAAGAACATTCAATTAGTAGCTATCATATGGAAGATCTAGAAATAAAGAATGAGGAGAGACCTGACAGTTAAGAAGAGAACCAAGAGAGATCTGAATCATAAAAACAGAGAAGAGTGAGCACTCAGGGTTAAAGATCAGCAGTATCAACTGATGCCTCTGTAGGTCAAGAAATGCTGTAGCCTCTTTGCTAGGACTTTATTTGATATGTTTGAATCAATACTCGTTTTATATACATATACATATATATATATATATATATATAAATTAATTTCTTTCTTGTATAATCACTAGTTTAGATATTAGGATTACATTCATCACATTAAAGGAGTTTGGTAGCATGTTTTCTTTATTCTGGGAAACAATTTATGTAGCATGGGTATTAATTTATCATTAAATATTTTATAAAACTCATTTGCAAATCTGTTTGGACTGAGTGTTTTTTTCCCTTCCACTATTAGTGTCTCCTTAACAACTAGTTCAATTTCATTTTCTGAACTTGAAAAAAAATTCCTTGAAGTAAAGGTATATCCTTTAAATAACAGTGCTTTATATTTTGTTAGTTATAGTTCAAGATTTTAATATATAATCTTCCATATTCTTTCAGTTCTTATTTTTTCTCTATATAATTGTGTATATAATTTGCTCTTATAAATATTTTTATTTTCTATTTTTACTATTACACTTTATATGTTTTTTTTTTGTTTTGGTAATTTGATTTTTCCCCCTTGTCTTTGATAAGTTTAGCTAAAGGATTATCAGTTTTGTTAGAATTCTCAAAGAACCAGCTTTTACATTTAAAAATAAATATAACATTATTTTCCAATTTATCAATTTTTCTCCTCCTTTTAAGATTTCTTCTTTTGTGCTTATTTTGCATTTATTTGTTAATTTTTTTAAAAAAAATCAATATTCTGTTCATTTAATCTTTCTTTTGAAATTTTTGTTAATACACATTTTCATGGATATATGCTTTTTTTTTTTTTTGAGGATTGCCTTAGCAGCATAACAGAAATTTAGGTATTTTCAAAAACATCATTGTCATTATCTTTTGAATAGTTATTGTTTGGTGACTGTAAAGAAGCATTGATTTAAAACAAAATGCTGCCAAAAATTCTCTCTGTCCCTGTCTCTCTCCCTCCCATCTAATAAAGCTCAAGTGATTATTATTATTACTACCTTATCTTTGTATAACCTTTTACATGGTACAACTTAATAAAGATTTATCTAATTTAATAGCATATTTCTTTTATTGAGATTATTTTCCTATAGGAAAAGAGGATATCTGGGGCCAGGGTGGGCGGGAGCAGGGGAAAATATACATATACGGATCTAGATGATTAGGCATGAGTTAGTTTAGTGATTTTGTGATAGAAATGTAACTTAATGTCATCACACCACATTGTGGATGGCTTTGAATGATAAACAAAGAAGTTTGAATTTTATTGAGTAGGCAAAAGGAAGACCCTGAAGATTTTTGGGCAGAGCAGTAGCCTAATTAGAGATATGCAAAAGAGGATAAGGACATGTGATGGCCCCTCCTATTCCAGATTTAGGCTTTATTTTATCATCCAGAATTTTTTTCACTATAAAGAACCTATTTGCTAGTTTCAAGTAGTAGAAAAAAAATCACCAGTAGGCTCCAGATAAATCATGATCAACCTAAAAAGATCAAGTCATTAGCATAATCTGGGATGAAGGGTGTCTATCCACCTATACTACTGAATTCCTTATAGATGACCTTTTCTAATCTTCACCTCTACATAAACTTCCAAGATCTGGAGGGACTCCCTGCAATGTGCTCTTCCCTCCCTCCATCTTTTCCACTTCTCTCCCAAGGTGACTCCTTCTCCAGCAAAGTAAATAGCTTGTATTTAGTGGAAAGGATTCCTGAAGCCCTAATCCTGGAACAGAAGATTCTTGGGCTTCCAACAACTCTATCTTTGTTACAATGGTTCAACTCAAAGACAATAGTCTCTATCATTTTTTAATCTTTATTTGGACATATTTGTCAATGGAAGACTCTTAAATATATGCCTGTATTTGGACTGTACACAGTGGTTAAGAAGAGCAGTGTCAGGGAGATTGCAAAGTGACTGATTTCATTAGATGAGTCCACTTCCCCTTCTGGCCCCATTTTGTACAATTGTGAAATAAGCCCTGTCAATCAGGAAAAAAGGCAATTGAGAATGTGTTTATAACCTTTGTGTCTCTTCCCTTAATTTGCCTTGTTGGTTACTTGCCTGGTTTGGGGGCTACTGTCTTAGATGCAAGAAAACCTAGGGTTCCCTCCTGATTTATCCTGGTACCTGCAGCTGCTCAATCTTTAACATTAGTATTGCTGTTGCTGCCTTTGAGTGATCACTAAGCATCATACAGAAATACAGAAGCAAAGAGAGATGTTACATAATTAACTTTTAAACTTTACAGAGCACACTCTTCAAGCAATTCTGTGAAGCAGGTAATATAAGTACTATTATCTCCATTTTACAAATGAGGAAACTGAGACATAACATACCTTTTAACTTATCCATGGCTATGCAATCAGTATGAGATATGACTAGAATTTGAACCCAGGCTTTCAGAATCTAATTCTAGAGTGCTTTTCATCTTGCACTGACAGGGAGAAAGGAAAAATTTCTTCCAAGGAGTACAAATTGTTCAAGATGCAATTTAAAAACCTTTGTGCAAATACTTGGACAGAATTAACTTCAAGGGATAGACATCCTTGGCCCCAAGAAGAATCTTTTAACTTTAATAACCTCTATATACTTAGATTGGCTAGGAAAATCAATACTTTTACCAAGTGTCTTATTGACACATTTGGTTAGATCCTTGAAGTGAAAAATTCTGCCATAAAATGGAAAAACAGGATAGCCAATTATAGGTTCTGATGCCCATCTCTATAAATGTGTCTATGAACTTTAATACTCAGAAAAATCACCTCCTTAGGAAGTCACCTCTTTAAGTGAGAAGTTAGGGTCCTGGCCCTGTGACTCAGTACTCTCTCATAACTCTTCTCAAGAAAAGAAGCTGCAAAGCAAAAAAAAATAATAATAATTTGGCGCAAGTTTAGGGAACTTAGATGAAATATAAATGAATATACTGTTAGAATGATGAGGAAGACTAAATCCAGCCTTGAAACAGTATGAGAAGACTAAGTATCCAGCTGATCTTATGGTAATCAAAATAGTATTAGTGTTTCTTATAGGTAAATCTACATATGATATCTGAGACTTTTTTTTTAACATTAGTCCCTGAATGAGAAACATATACCCCTGATGAAATTTCTCTCCCCTCCACACACACACCCCCGGTGCCCTGCCATGACCTAAGTCTAAAGCAATAGAATAAAAAAGAAAAGGGAAAAACTGGTTGAGCAACAATACTGCAGCAGTATTTTGCCTTGCTTTCGCCTCTGGCTAAAGGTAAGCATAAGGAGGAGTACTGATTGAAACCATCACAGTCAAAGCCAAAAAAAAGATCATCAAGCTTCCAGAATCTCCATAAAGCTCCTATTGATGTATTTCTGTATTGTAAGAAGAAAGGACAGTGGAAACATGGCTGTCCCCTTAGATCTATTGGTATTGCTTCAAGTCCTTAGAGGGAATTAATAACTTTATTTTAGAAAATCCCTTTATTCTAGAATGAATAGAAAATCAGAATGAATCAATAGTAGTGCTCCCTTTAGGAACATCATAAGTCTTTTTTTTTTTTATTCTTTCTGATGAACTTAACCTTCTACATTAAGGTTGGAAATAAAATTTATACTTTTTTTCAAAGCTCTTCATATCCATTCTTATTAAACATATTTTCACATTAGTCATGTTATATAGAAGAATTAGAATGAATGGGAGGAACCATGAGAAAGAAAAACAAAACAAAACAAAACAAAAGAGAGAGAGCAAATAAGTCTGCTTTGATTTGCATTCAGACTCCATAGTTCTTCTGGATTTGGATAACTTTTTCCATAGTGAGTCTTTTGGAGTGTTTTTTAATAGTATTTATATATATTTGAAACATTTAATCATAAGACCTCGAATTTCAGATCCATTTCCTTCCTCCCTTGCCACCCATTCCCTCTTGGGAGATAAGTAATTCAGTATATGTTGTATATGTCTAGCTATGCAAAACATTATCATAGTAGATATATTGTACAAGGCTGCTTATAATTCCCTCCCACTCATCCCCCCTCCCCCGGTCCATTCCCTACATGGTTCCTGTCCCTCTTCTATAGTGGGTACTTCCAACCTCCCCTCACCCCAAGGATACCCTCCCATCCATCATCCCTCCTCTCATCCCCCTTCCCCCTATTCTGCTGCAGGTTGAGATATCCCATTTAGTATGTATGTCATTCTCTCCCTGAACCAAATTCAATGAGAATGTGGTTTTGCCTTTTTTGCCTTCCTATTCTCCCCCTCCCTTGCAACCACTTCCCCTTGCTTCTTCTACATGAGATAGTTTACCCTACCCTGTCTCTCCCCATCTCCTCTTGCCACTTTCCCTCTCACCTCATAATTTCATCCCTTGAGTATTCTCCCTTCCCAACAAATTCAACCTATGCCCTCTATCCATATATAACTGTAACCATCTACACACACATTCACATATGTATTCATATGACCACACACCCTTCTTCCATTATTTTCATAGTGAGAAAGATATCATCAGTCACAGTTATTGTTGTTCCATATAGGAATGTAAATAGCTCAACTTTGATAAGTTCCTTTTGATTACTTTTCCCTGATTACCTTCTCAGGCATCTCTTCCTTCTTGTGTCTGGATGTCAAATTTTCTATTCAATTCTGGTTTTTTCCTCAAGAATGCTTTAAAGTCCTCTATTCCACTGAATGACCATATTTTCCCCTGAAACAAAATACTCAGTTTTGCTGGGTAGGTGACCCTTGGGTTCATTCCCAGCTCTTTTGCCCTCTGGAATATCATATTCCATGCCCTTCCATTACTCAGTGCAGGAGCTGCCAGGTCCTGTGCTATTCTGATTGTGTTTCCACAATATTGAAATTGTTTCTTCCTGGCTGCTTGTAGTATTTTCTCCCTGATCTGGGGATTCTGGAACCTGGCTATAATATTCCTGGGAGTTTTCTTTTAGGGACCTTTTTCAGGAGGTGTTCAGTGGATTCTTTCAACCTCTATTTTGCCCTCTGGATCTAAAACATTAGGGCAATTTTCCTTGAGAATTTCTTGAAGGGTGATTTCTAGGTTCTTTCTTTGATCATGGCTTTAGGGTAGTCCAATAATTTTTAAATTGTCTCTCCTGGATCTATTTTCCAGGTCAGTGGTGTTTCCCATAAGATATCTCACATTGCCTTCTAATCTTTCATTTGTTTGGATCTGCTTAACAGCATCTTGATTTCTCATAAAGTCATTAGCTTCCATTTGCTCCAGTCTAACTCTGAAGGAATGAATCTCCTCAGTGAACTTTTGAGATTCTTTTTCCATCTGGCAAATTCGACTTTTTAAGGCATTCTTCTCCTCATTGCCCTTTGGGCCTCCTTTGCCATTTGAGCTAGTCTATTTTTTAAGGTGTTGTTTTCCTCAGTCAGGCTGTTGACCCTCATTTCATACTTTTCCTGCATCCTCCTCATTTCTCTTCCCAATTTTTCCTCCACTTCTCTTATTTGATTTTTAAAGTCCTTCTTAAGGTCCTCTATGGCCTGCAACCCGCTCATGGTTTCCCCTGGGGCTTTTGGAGCAAGACTTCTGACCTCACAGTCCTTTTCCCGCTCTATGCCCCCAAAATAGGAGTCTAGGGTTGCATTTTTCTGTTTCCTTTGCCTTGGCATGTTGCCACTTAATTACTTGACTTTTGGGCTTGTTGCCACACTATGGCTTTAAGGCCAGCTAGAGGAATTTTCATCCCGAATGTGTGGGGGCAACTTCCGTTTCCAACAAGCTGTAAACCCATCCACGACTTCCACCCCAGATCACAATCCAGATCCAGGGAGGTTAAAGCAAGAGCGATTACCCCCCCAAGACTGATCGCTGGATCTTCCCACGATTTGTAGGCTGGGAGCAGGAGCTGCCTCTGAAAACTACAAAATGGCGTGTCTCCTCAGAGGCTTCTAGCCCCCAGGGGAGGGAGCCAACACATTCCCCAAATACTGGTCCCAAAGTCCATAGGACACTAACCTCTTACTTTGTCCTAGGCACATCTATGTTGATAATTCTGGAGTCGCCACAGCTGCTGGTGTTCTGGGGTCTCTCCAGCCGGCTGCTGGCCCAGCCACCCTGGGGCTAAAACCTCGGCTCATGGGGACCTGGGCTCCGCTTGGCTCGGCTCCCCGCGCTCTGCACACTGCATGCTGCTGGCTCCCAGAGTGCTGCACTGGTCCTTCCTGCAGGGCTACTGGGCTCTCCTCAGTGGGAGGTTAGCTTCTCTGTGTCGTTCTGTGGGTGCTGGGACTCCAGAAGTTGTTCAGAGTCCCCTTTTACATAGTTTGGGGGGAATCTGGGGGCAGAGTGGCTTGGATTAGCTGTTTCTACCCCGCCATCTTGGCTCCGCCTAATAAAATGTATACTTGTTGATACTAGTGCCATTTTTTTTTTTTGGTATTAGCCTCTTCTAAATTATCTGTATCATAAAAGAGGGCAATTAAAAAAATGATCTTAAGTTAATGAATGAAATTTTAATCTCACATCAGCTCTCCATGATGTCTGAAATCACTGCAATTCTGATGCTAAACTCTGTCCCCCGATAAACAGGAACTTATTTCCATTGACCATTTGATTAAGACTAAAATAAGATTTTAGAATAGGCACTGTACTCTGAAAATAATCAGTATAGAATGCCAAAATTAATAGATGTTTGCAATGATTTTTAATGTAAGATAATTTGGAAATGCATTCAAATAAATTAAAGTAATTTGACTCACCATAAATTTTGTTTTATATTTTAAAATGAATAATATTATTTATCTAATTTTTAGGCTTATAATTTTTCTTGCATTGTGCTTCTTGGGAAATAATTTTATAAGAAATGCTGTTAATTTGAAAAATATCTAGAGGGTGATGTCATTTTGATCTGATTGCTCTTAAATTATGAATTGAACTGTTAGAGAATGTGGTCAAAATATTTTAAAACTGTTAAGTATTTGATTGAGTATGTTTTACTTTAAAATGAATAATAATTACAACTTACTCTTTGGGAAAAGTACAAAAGATTTATGGAATTTTTGACCACTGATTATGAAAGTTATAAAACTGCATCAGGAATAGTATGTATTGAAGTTACTATTATTGAAATACCATGAGAAAAATGATAATAATAATTGAACCTAGCCCTAAGATGGTATTGTTGAAACTTGCTAATTGAGGTAAAATCTCTTGAGACTATAATTTGATAATGTTATGAATTTTGCCTTCAAGGTATACCTATCTGAATTATCATGAAATCAGTTATTTACTATTCAAAGGAAATGCCATGAACTATCCAAAGGGAGTGCAATTTGGGAACAACTGTAGTTGGATCTCTATGTTTGGGAAGAAGGCCTTAACAAATGTATTGACCAGATCCTCTTAGTTTTCTCAATGTATTATTTCCTCTCCAAACAGGCTATTTTCATACCTGATGTTGAACCTGGGTATGATACCCTCTGAATATTGTGAAATTTTGCTACATTATTGGCTATTCCAAAAGGTTAGCTATCACTCAACTTAGAATCAAACAATTAAAGAAGCTTTACTTATTATACTTAACGTCAAGTCAGTCTGTGCCCTTGAAGGGACAACCTTGATATTGTTACAACCGTCTCCTTCTTTCTTCCTTTCATAGCAAATTTCTATAACCATGGCAGGTGAATTGTAAAGTGTGCATGTGTTACATACATACACACACCTGCATAATCTTGTTGCAATATTCAAACATCTGGATCACTAATAATGGGATATGTGTATGAAGGACTTTATTGTCTTTAATTTTATTCTTTCGAAGTTATGGTTACTATATGTTTCAACTTTCTAACATAAGCAACTGGAAAATGAGTTCTCTGGCTTGTTATCCATTCCTTTGTTAATGGTTATATATTCATCTGTAACACTTAGTCTTTTTAGTATCTCTCAATGTAGATGTAAATATATCTATGGCCAGAGTGATAGATCTATACTGAGATGTGTGTGTGTGTGTGTGTGTGTGTGTGTGTGTGTGTGTGTGTGTGTGTGTATGTGTGTGTATCCTTGGAGGGGGAAAGGACAAAGATATGATGTCATAAAAATATGACATGATAAAGATGTCAAAGTTTGGTGGAATTGTGAACTGATCCAACCATTCTGGAGAGCAATTTGGAACTATGCCCATGGGCTATAAAACTGTGCCTGCCCTTTGATCCAGCAATATAACTACTAAGTATGTATCCAAAAGTGATCATGAAAAAGGGAAAAGGACCCACACATATAAAAATATTTATAGTAGCTCTTTTTTTGTGGTGACCAAGAACTGGAAATTGAGGGGATGCCCATCAACTGGGGAATGACTGAAGAAATTGTAGAAGGTTAATGTAATGGAATACTGTTGTGTTAAAAAGAAATGGTGAGGAGGTAGATTTCAGAAAAAAAAAACCTGGACTTACATGAAATTATATTGAGTAAACAGTACTTGGGATGCTAGCACAGACCTATGAAAGATGTGTACAGTCTGGCAAACAGTCCCCAATACAAACTGGAAATCCACCATCCACAAGGTGGCACTGAGGTCTGGGCTCTGCTTAGTAGATGCATAACTGACAAGGATGATTTTGCAAACAATGGAGTATTTATCACAAAAGAATTTGCTACTCAGTTGACCCACATCCATATATTGATGGACTTCATGTCAATAGCCCTCACTGTCTAACCAAGATAAAGCTGACAAGTCCAGGGCCTCACACCTTTACACTAGTGGTGTCTCAGTATGAGAAACAGAACACCATCCACTGCAAAGTCACTGTATTCATAATGTAAATTTACTTTTTCAAAGATTCCTACATCATATGTTGTATCAAAAAAGACTAATGGATAGTGGATATTTCAGAGTGCTGGATGATGTGGGAACTTCAGGGATTCCCATAGAAATAACCCCATTTACTAATTCCAGCTAGAAAAGGCTGGGCCACTACTGATTGAGATAAGAGGACCAAGGCAATATGTTGTTGGATTTGAACCTGTCACAGTATCAGTGATAGAAGATCCTGGCTCTCCAGGCTTGCTTTCTTTCTTTTTTTAAATTTTTCTCTCTTTTTTATTTTTTAGTTTACATTTTTTATTTTTTAGTTTACATTATAGTTTACACAAGATTTTGAGTTACAAATTTTCTCCTCATTTTTCCCCTACCCACCACCCCAAAATAGTGATCCCACTGAATATCCCCTCCCCCAATTTCCTCTCTCCCATATCTTCCCCCATTCCCCCTCTGACTTTGCAGTAGGGCATGGGGATTCTCTATGCCCGAGTGCCTGTATAGCTTGTTTCTCAGTTGCATGTAAAATAATAGTAATAATACTATATATACATTTTTAAACATTTGATTTTAAAACTTTGAATTCCAGGTTCTTTCCCTTCCTCCTTTGTCACTCACCCTTACTGGGAAGATAAGCAATTCAATATGGGTTGTACATGTGTAGCTAAGCAAAACATTTCCATAGTGGATATATTGTGAAAGACTGACTATATTTCCCTCCATCCTATCCCACCCCCACTTGTTCTATTCTCTACTTTGATCCTGTTCCTTTTCAAAAGTGGGTGCTTCCAACTTCCCTCCCCCCAGCCTGCCCTCCCTTCCATCATCCCCCCTCTCATTCCCTTCACCCCTACTCTCCTGTAGGGTGAGATACCCTATTTAGTGTGTATGTCATTCCCTCCCGAAGCCAAATTCAATGAGAATAAGGTTGACTCATTCCCTTTTGCCTTCCTGTTCTTCCCCTCCATTGTAACAGTTGTCCCTTGCCTCTTCTATATGAGATAATTTACCATTCTGTCTTTCCCAATCTCTTCTAATTATATTCCTCTCTCATCTCTTAATTTCACCTTTTAAGTATCATCCCTTCCTATTTAATTGTTCCTGTGTCCTCTGACTATGTATACCTATACACATATATACACACATTCACATACATATGCATTCATACTCCCATATACTCTCTTATATAGACATATATATGTATGTATACATACATACACATACACACATATACATATATACACATTTCTTTTCCCTTCAACTATTCTCATATTGAGAAAAGTTTTATGAGCTACAGTTATTGTTTTTCCATATAGGAATATAAATAGTTCAACTTTGATACGTTCCTTATGATTTCTTTTACTGTTTACCTTCTCATGCTTCTCTAGCTTCTTGTATCTCAGTGTCAAATTTTCTATTCAACTCTGGGTTTTTCATCACGAATGCTTGAAAGTCCTCTATTCCACTGAATGACAATATTTTCCCCTGAAACATGATACTCAGTTTTGCTGGGTAGGTGATTCTTGATTTTAATCCCAGATCCTTTGACCTCCAGAATATCATATTCCAAGACTTCAATCCATCAGTGTAGAAGCTGCCAGATCCTGTGCTATTCTGATTGTATTTCCACAATATTTAAATTGTTTCTTCCTGGCTGCTTGTAATATTTTCTTCTTGATCTGGGAATTCCAGAACCTGGCTATAATATTCCTAGGAGTTTTCTTTTTGGGATCTTTTCCAGGAAGTGATAGGTGAATTTTTTCAACCTCTATTTTGCCCTCTGGTTCTAAAACATCAGGGCAGTTTTTCTTGAGAATTTCTCGAAGGATGATTTCTAGGTTCTTTTTTTTTTTTTTTTTGATTATGACTTTCAGGTAGTCCCATAGTTTTTTCATTATCTCTCCTGGATCTATTTTCCAGGTCAGTGTTTTTTCCCATGAGATATTTCACATTGCCTTCTAATCTTTCATTTGTTTGGATCTGCTTAACAGCATCTTGATTTCTCATAAAGTCACTAGCTTCCATTTGCTCCAATCTAATTCTGAAGGAATGATTCTCTTCAGGGAACTTTTGAGATTCTTTTTTCCATCTGGCAAACTCAGCTTTTTAAGGCATTCTTTTCCTCACTGGCTTTTTGAGCCTCTTTTGCCATCTGAGTTAGTCTATTTTTAAGGTGTTATTTTCTTCAGTCAGGTTGTTGACTTTCATTTCATAATTTTCTTGCATGGTTCTCATTTATCTTCCCAATTTTTCTTCCATTTCTCTGATTTGATTTTCAAAATCCTTTTTAAGCTCCTCCATGTCCTGTAACTGACTCATATTTTTTCTTGGAAGCTTTTGGTACAGGAATTCTGACTCCATTGTCTTCCTCCTGTTCCATGCTTTCATCCTTTTTGTCCCCAAAATAGGAGTCTAATGTTGGATTGCTCTATTTGCTTTGCTTCCTTTGCTTGCTCATGTTGCCACTCAATTACTTGACTATTGAGCCTTTTGACACAGTAGAACTCTATTACCAGGAAGGGCAGCTTTATCCCAATTCCTGGGATTTTCTCAGCTGTTGAAGGTATTAGTTGGGTGTCCTCTCTGAAGCCTCAACATGCTCTGGCAAACTGTTCACGCACCCCAGGTCCTCCACCGTAGACAGCCATCCAAATCCAAGCAGGTTAGAGAAAGAGTGATTACCCCTCAGACTGGTTGCTTGGTCCACCTATAATGTGCAGGCCAGGAGCTCTGAAGCAGCATGGCTGCAGAGCCTCAGCTGTTTCTTGCCCTGGGAGCAAAGGCTGCATCTAACTCTGGAACTCCCTGTTCCTGCAAAATCTACATTGACTTCTTACTTTGTCTTTCACCTCTATGGGTTGATAATTCTGGAAACCACCACAACTGCTGGTGATCTGAAGTCCCTCTACCCTGAGGATGGTTGTGGCTGCTCTGAGGCTAAAACCCCAGGCTTGTGTGGGGCTGAGGTCATCTCCCAGAGTGCTGGGCTGGCCCCTTCCTGCCAGCCTGCTAGGCTGTATTCAGCGGGAGGTTAGCTTCTCTCTGTCATTTTGTGGTTTCTGTAGCTCCAAAGTTTGTCTAAAAGAAATCATTTTTTACATGAATTGGAGGAGGTGGAAGCCGGAGCCCCATTGAAGTCCTGTTTCTACTCTGCCATCTTGACTCCATCCCCCTCTCCAGGCTTTCAAAAGAAGAGCACTGGTAATTATAGATTTAGATTTTGTTACCTCAAAATGAAAAATGTCCCAGCTGGAATCTACAATATAATCCCTGGTACTTTTTTGCCTAAAAAAGAAGGTCCCCTTTTCTTGGACTTCAATGTTGTTACCCCTATCAAGTTAACACAACTTCAGTGACTGAGAAATCACTACAATATATGCTGGACTTGACTTGGTGGCATCTACCAATATGAACTGTTCTATTTCTATAAGAATATAAGTTTACAGATGAACTTGTCATGTCAGACTAAGTGTCTTGGGGTGCTATTTATCAAAATGAATCATGTCTCCATCTTTAGACTTGTAATTATTTAGTTTCTTTATGATTATGAGGGTTTTGTTGATCAGGTGTTATCAGGATTAAACTGCTTTGGATGCTTTAAGAGATGTTGTTAAACTTAGCATGAAAATGCCTAACAGTGCAAATTCTTTAAGTTAGGGACATATCTGATATGAAATCATGTAGACAGAAGAATGAGAATATTGTACCTATTGCAGCTTTGTGATTCATCTTGTATTAAGTCTGAAATTGTAAGAGTCCTCTGAGATACTGATGATATTACAGTTTGATTTTTTTGCATTCTTTTCTGCTGTGATGTTTTTTAGTTCTGTCTCTTATGGAAAACAGCAGTTTGGAGAAAATACAATGGAGAGCTGAAATAAAAGTTGAAGTGATTAAAAAAATCAATCTAGAGGGTCTAGGAGTACTTACATACCAGGACAGGGATGATTACTACTGTATAAGCCAACAGAGTACTCTGCTGGCAGGGAGCCTCAATATCTTGTACACCATAGGTGTCAAACACACTACCTGAACCAGACTAAAATGTAAGTTGGAAATATTTAACAATATAAATAAAATATAATAAAACATAATGTTACAAAGTCAATATGTCACCTGCTGAGATCTTTGTGTATAGTTTAGTGTCCCTGTCTCTATTTGAATTTGATACCCTGCTGTCCAGTATTAAAGTTTTTACTTATATGTGTGGAACTTGATTTCAAATATGGGCAGACATATTCTAATAGGTTCCAAGTTGGATATTACCTGATGGAGATTGGCTATGGTGCTAACTATCCAAAGCATTATTACATAACCCATCAATAAATAAATATTTATTAATCTTCTACTCTGTTCTAATCACTGCCCCAGGTGCAGGGGATACAAATACAAAGCTGATTTTTTGGATGTAGACTAGTACAGAACTTTAAGGTTTGGGGAAAAGAGATTCTTCCATCACTAGATGGCAGCAAATGTCTGCTTATTGTATTTAAAGGACCATGCTCTAACTTTCCAGTTTATCTAGAGAAAATAATATCTTCTAACCTTTTATATTTTGATTTTTTTTAATATCTAGAAAGAGATAGGAAGAATAGGAGCAACATTTTAGTGATTGTAGGTAATTTCATCCAGCATGGAGAAGACTATACTACCAGGAACAGTCACCAAGGCATTGTGGGCAATTTCTCAGTGTGTGACTTCCCTGTCAAGATGTATTCTGACCAAAGTTGAAAATATTAGAGGAGATTCTTTTTATCAAGTTTTAAAAAATTAAATATTTTTTCTCTCCATACTATTCCCCACCGCATCAAAAGAAAGAAAGAAAAATTCCTCATAGCAAATATGCATATTTAAGCAAAAAAAAGTCCCTCACTGAGTTAAAAAAACAACAGCAACAACAACAGAAAACTACATATCATTCTGCACCCTAAATTCATTGTCTCTCTGTCAGAAAGTGGATAGCATCCTTCATCCTTCTCCTCTAGAATCAAGGATGCTGATAGCATCAGTCATAGTATTTACTCTTTTCAAAAGTGTTTGTCTTTGTAATATTGTTATTGTATAAGTTCTCCAATTTCTGCTCATTTCATTTTTATCTGTTTACATGAGTCTTTGAGATTATTCATTTTTATAATGATATTGTATTGATGTAATGATGTGAAAGTGAATTTTTGTGGAAACATCAACTAAATGCAATTGTGCTTCTGGTTCTGTTCACCTAAGTCTAAATCCATTGATACACATGTCTTTCAAATCATCCACTTCCTAATTTCTTATAGCACAATAGCATTTCATCACATTTATATGCCACAATTAATGTGCTTCCCTTTAGTTTCTAGCTTTTTTTATCACCACAAAAAGAACTGTTATAAATAATTTTGTACATGTAGGAACTTTTCCTCTTTTTTCTTTAATCTCTTTTGAATACAGACATAATAATGGGATACATGGACCAAAGGACAAGCCCTATTTAATAACTTTTTGTGTATTATTCCAAATGTCTTTTCATAATGGTTATCCCCATTGTTATCCCCATTCACTAGTTCACCAACAGTTCCTAAATTTGTCATTTTTCTTTTTAGCCAATCTGATGGATGTGAAGTAGAATCTCAGAATTGCTTTAATTTGCTTTTCTCTAATTATCAGGAATTTGGAATATATTTTTTATGCATCTCTAAACAGACTGAATTTCTTCTCTTAAGAACTGCCTGTTCATATTTTTATACAATTTATCAACTGAGGGAATTGATTATTAATTTTTATAACTATGAACCAGTTCCTGCATCTGAATGTCAAATTTTCTACTCAACTCTGGTTTTTTCATCAAGAATGCTTGAAAGTCCTCTATTCCACTGAATGACCATATTTTCCCCTGAAACAAGATACTCAGTTTTGGGGCAGAGCCAAGATGGCGGAGTAGAAACAGCTCGTCCAAGCCTCTCTGCCCCCAGATTCCCCACAAACTATGTAAAAAAGGACTCTGAACAACTTCTGGAGCCCCATCACCCACAGAACGACACAGAGAAGCTAACCTCCCTCTGAGGACAGCCCAGCAGCCCTGCAGGAAGGACCAGCACAGCAGTCTGGGAGCCGGCAACGCGCAGAGTGCAGGAGCCCAGCCAAGCCGAGCCCAGGTCCGCGTGAGCCGAGGTTTTAGCCCCAGGGCTGCAGGGCCAGCAGCCAGCTGGAGGAACCCCAGAACACCAGGAGCTGTGGCAACTCCAGAATTATCAACATAGACATGCCTAGGACAAAGTAAGAGGTTAGTGTCCTATGGACTTTGGGACCTGTATTTGGGGAATGCGTCAGCTCCCTCCCCTGGGGGCTAGAAGCCACTGAGGAGACACGCCATTTTGTAGTTTTCATAGGCATTTCCGGCTCCCAGCCTACAAATCGTGGGGAGATCCAGCGATCAGTCTTGGGGGGTAATCGCTCTTGCTTTAACCTCCCTGGATCTGGATTGTGATCTAGGGTGGAAGTTGTGGGTGGGTTTACAGCTTGCCAGAAACGGAAGTTGCCCCCCACACCGTTCGGGACGAAAATTCCTCTATCTGGCCTTAAAGCCATAGTGTGGCAACAAGCCCAAAAGTCAAGCAATTAAGTGGCAACATGCCAAGGCAAAGGAACAGAAAAATGCAACCCTAGACTCCTATTTTGGGGGCATAGAGCGGGAAAAGGACTGTGAGGTCAGAAGTCCTGCTCCAAAAGCCCCAGGGGAAAACATGAGCGGGTTGCAGGCCATAGAGGACCTTAAGAAGGACTTTAAAAATCAAATAAGAGAAGTGGAGGAAAAATTAGAAATGAGAAGGATGCAGGAAAAGTATGAAATGAGGGTCAACAGCCTGACTGAGGAAAACAACACCTTAAAAAATAGACTAGCTCAAATGGCAAAGGAGGCCCAAAAGGGCAATGAGGAGAAGAATGCCTTAAAAAGTCGAATTTGCCAGATGGAAAAAGAATCTCAAAAGTTCACTGAGGAGATTCATTCCTTCAGAGTTAGACTGGAGCAATGGAAGCTAGTGACTTTATGAGAAATCAAGATGCTGTTAAGCAGATCCAAACAAACGAAAGATTAGAAGGCAATGTGAAATATCTCATGGGAAAAACCACTGACCTGGAAAATAGATCCAGGAGAGACAATTTAAAAATTATTGGCCTACCTGAAAGCCATGATCAAAGAAAGAACCTAGAAATCACCCTTCAAGAAATTCTCAAGGAAAATTGCCCTGATGTTTTAGATCCAGAGGGCAAAATAGAGGTTGAAAGAATCCACCGATCACCTCTGAAAAAGATCCCAAAAAGAAAACTCCCAGGAATATTATAGCCAGGTTCCAGAATCCCCAGATCAAGGAGAAAATACTCCAAGCAGCCAGGAAGAAACAATTTCAATATTGTGGAAACACAATCAGAATAGCCCAGGACCTGGCAGCTTCTACACTGAGGGATCGAAAGGCATGGAATATGATATTCCAGAGGGCAAAAGAACTGGGAATGAACCCAAGGGTCACCTACCCAGCAAAACTGAGTATTTTGTTTCAGGGGAAAATATGGTCATTCAGTGGAATAGAGGACTTTCAAGCATTCTTGATGAAAAAACTAGAGTTGAGTAGAAAATTTGACATCCAGACTCAAGAAGTAAGAGATGCCTGAGAAGGTAATCAGGGAAAAGAAATCAAAAGGAACTTATCAAAGTTGAACTATTTACATTCCTATATGGAAAAGCAATATCTGTGACTGATGATATCTTTCTCACTATGAAAATAATGGAAGAAGGGGGTGTGGTCATATGAATACATATGTGAATGTGTGTGTATATGGTTGCAGTTATATATGGATGGAGGGCATGGGTTGAATTTGTTGGGAAGGGAGAATACTCAAGGGATGAAGTTGTGAGGTGAGAGAGGAGAGTGGCAGGAGGAGATGGGGAGAGACATGGTGGGGTAAACTATCTCATGTAGGGGAAGTGGGTGCAAAGGAGGGGGAGAATAAGGAAGGCTAAAAAGGCAAAACCACATTCACATTGAATTTGGTTCAGGGAGAAAATGACATACATACTAAATGGGATATCTCAACCTGCAGCAGGATGGGGGGAAGAGGGATGAGAGGAGGGATGATGGAAGGGAGGGCATCCTTGGGGTGAGGGGAGGTTGGAAGTACCCACTATAGAAGAGGGACAGGATTATGTGGGGAACGGACCAGGTGGGGGTTGGGATGAGTGGGAGGGAATTATAAGCAGCCTTGTACAATGTATCTACCATGATAATGTTTTGCATAGCTAGACATGTACAACATATACTGAATTGCTTATCTCCCAAGAGGGAATGGGTGACAGGGGAGGAAGGAAATGGATTTGAAATTCGAGGCCTTAACATTAAATGTTTCAAATATATATATGAATACTATTATTAATGCTCTTTTGCCTGTAATTGGGAGATGAGATGTGCAGGCATTGGGACACAAAGATTCATCTTCCTCTAATGGAAGAGTCGATGGGGGTGTGGGAGAGGGTATGGGAGAGAGCAGATTGGAGGAAGCGATATCTTGTGGGACTGCTATTCAGGGAGGTTGGGTAGGGGAATAATGGGGGGAAAATGATTGTAACTCAAAATCTGGCGGAAATGAATGATGTAAAACAAACACACACACACACACACACACACACACACACACACACACACACGCACACACACACAAAGATACTCAGTTTTGCTGGGTAGGTGACCCTTGGCTTCAATCCCAGCTCTTTAGCCCTCTGGAATATCATATTCCATGCCCTTCGATCCCTCAGTGTAGAAGCTGCCAGGTCCTGGGCTATTCTGATTGTGTTTCCACAATATTGAAATTTTTTCTTCCTGGCCGCTTGGAGTATTCTCTCCTTGATCTGGGAGTTCTGGAACCTGGCTATAATATACCTAGGAGTTTTCTTTTTGGGATCTTTTTCAGGAGGCAATTGGTGGATTCTTTCAACCTTTATTTCCCCCACTGGGTCTAAAACATCAGGGCAATTTTCCTTGAGAATTTCTTGAAGGATGATTTCTAGGTTCTTTCTTTGGTCATGGCTTTCAGGTAGTCCAATAATTTTTAAATTGTCTCTCCTGGATCTATTTTCCAGGTCAATGGTTTTCCCCATGAGATATTTCACATTGCCTTCTATTCTTTCATTTGTTTGGATCTGTTTAATAGTATCTTGATTTCTCATAAAGTCACTAGCTTCCATTTGCTCCAGTCTAACTCTGAAGGAATGAATCTCCTCAGTGAACTTTTGAGATTCATTTTCCATCTGGCAAATTCGACTTTTTAAGGCATTCTTCTCCTCATTGCCTTTCTGAGCCTCTTTTGCCATTTGAGTTAGTCTATTTTTTAAGGTGTTATTTTCCTCAGTCAGGCTGTTGACTGTCATTTCATACTTTTCTTGCATCTTTTTCATTTCTCTTCCCAAAATTTCCCCCACTTCACTTATCTGCTTCTTAAGGTCCTCTATGGCCTGTAGCCAGCTTGTATTTTCATTTGGGGCTTTTGGTGCAGGAGTTCTGACCTCACAGTCCTCCTCCATGCTTTGAGCCTCTTTGCCCCTAAAATAGGAGTCCAATGTTGAATTTTTCTGTTTATTTTGTTTCATTTGCCTAGGCATGTTGTCACTTTACTTGATTTTTGGTCTTGTTGCCACAGTAGTACTCTGCCACCAGACAGGGGAGCTTCCGCCCAAACATGGGGTCTTCACAACTTCCGCCAGTTGGGTGGCCTTTGTAAAGTCTCCACCCACTCAGGCAAATTGGATACCTACCCCAAACATCCCCCCCAGACCACAATCCAGATCCAGGCAGTTTAAAGCAAGAGTGATTAACCCCCAGACTGATTGCTGGATCTCCCTACAGTTTGCAGACCAGGAGCTAGAGCCAATACTGACACTGCAAAATGGCTTCTGTGCAGCTGTTTCTTCAGCAGCTTTTCGCCCCCAGGGGAGGAAGCCATGCATTCCCCAAATACTGGTCCCAAAGTCCATAGGGCACTAACCTCTCACTTTGTCCTAGGCATATCTGTGCTGATAATTCTGGAATTGCCACAGCTGCTGGTGTTTGGGGGTCCCTCCAGCAGGCTGAAGGCCTGGCCACCCTGGGGCTAAAACCTCGGACCTGGGCTCGGCTCTGCGCTCTGTGCTGCCTGCTCTCAGAGCGCTGTGCTCCCTGCTCTCAGAGTGCTGCGCTGGCCGCTCCTTGCAGGGCTGCTGGGCTGTCCTCAGCAGGAGGTTAGCTTCTCTGTGCTGTTCTGTGGGTGCTATGGCTCCAGAAATTTTTCGGAGTCCCCTTTCACATTGTTTGAAATTTGTGTGGGGCAGAGCACATTGGAAATGCTGTTTCTACTCTGCCATCTTGGCTCCACACCCCGAACCAGTTCCTTAAGATCTTGGATATTAGACCTTAATTAGAGCAACTAACTGTAAAGATCTGAACCCCTCAGCTTTAACATTCTCTTTTACTTTTTTTTCCCAAATGCTTTATTAAATTGTGGTTTACATCATTCATTTCTGCCAGATTTTGCGTAACAAATTCCCCCCCCCCCTCATTTTCCCTACCCCCACCCCAGAATAGCAGTCCCACAGGATATCCTCTCATCCAATCTGCTCTCTCCCATATCTTCTCCCATACCCCCTTGACTCTAACAGTAGGGCAAGGTGAATCGCCATGCCCCAAATGCCTGCAGAGCTTTTTTCCCAATTATGTGCAAAATAGTATTAATAATAGTATTTATACATTTTTACACATTTGATTTTAAAACTTTGAATTCCAGATTCATTCCCTTCTTTCCTTGTCACCTACCCTTACTAGGAAGATAAGCAATTCAGTATATGTTGTGCATTTGTAGCTATGCAAAAAATTACCATAGTAGATATATTGTAAAAGCCTGACTATATTTCCCTCCCTCCTATCCCACCTCCCACTTGGTCTATTCCCTACTTTGATCCTGTCCCTTTTCACAAGTGGGTGCTTCCAACTTCCCTTCTCCCCAGCCTGACTTCCCTTACATCATCCGCCCTCTCATCCCCTTTCCTCCTACTCTCCTGTAGGGTGAGATATCCTATTTAGTGTGCACGTCATTCTCTCCCTCATCCAAATTCAATGAGAATAAGGTTTTGCCTTTTTGCCTTCCTGTTCTTCCCCTCCCTTATAACCATTTTCCCCTGCCTCTTGTATATGTGATAGTTTACCCCATTCTGTCTCTCCCCATCTCCTCTCATTATATTCCTCTCTCACCTCTTAATTTCATCTTTTAGATATCATCGCTTCCTATTAAATTCGACATGTGCCCTGTATCTATGTATACCTGTAAACATATATACACACATCCACACATGTGTTCATATGCCCATATACCCTTCTTCAACTGTTTTCATACTGAGAAAAGTTTCATCAGTTACAGTTATTGTTTTTCCATGTAGGAATGTATATAGTTCAACTTTGATAAGTTCCTTTTGATTTCTTTTCCCTGATTACCTTCTCAAGCATCTCTTACTTCTTGTGTCTGAATGTCAAATTTTCTATTCAACTCTGGGTTTTTCATCACGAATGCTTGAAAGTCCTCTATTCCACTGAATGACGATATTTTCTCCTGAAACATGATACTCAGTTTTGCTGGGTAGGTGATTCTTGGTTTTAATCCCAGCTCCTTTGACCTCCAGAATATCACATTCCAGGCCCTTTGATCCCTCAGTGTAATAGCTGCCAGATCCTGTGTTATCCTGATTGCATTTCCACAATATTCAAATTGTTTCTTCCTGGCTGCTTGTAATATTCTCTCCTTGATCTGGGAATTCTGGAGCCTGGCTATAATATTTCTAGGAGTTTTCTTTTTGGGATCTTTTTCAGGAGGTGATAGGTATATTCTTTCAACCTCTATTTTACCCTCTGGTTCTAAAACGTCAGGGCAATTTTCCTGGAGAATTTCTTGAAGGATGCTTTCTAGGTTCTTTCTTTGGTCATGGTTTTCAGGTAGTCCAATAATTTTTTTAAAATTAATTTATTAGTTTAGTTTCAGTTAACAAGTTTCAATTCCATAGTTCCTTGATTTTCGAATTTCCTTTACTTCCCTCCCCCCTCCCCACACGACAGCATATAGTCCAGTATATGATCTGCAAATGCATTCATATTAGACATTATTCCAATTACAAAGGTATATTGTACTAGGTGGGATGAAAGATGGTAAGGAAGAAATAAAACCAAACAATGAAAAGAACAAGATCATTTAGTTTGCTTCCATCAGGATTCAGGTTCAGTTCTTAATAGTTATATCTCTGGATGGTGCATTTCTCACTTTCTTGAGTCTTTCGGGATTAACTTATATCACTGCATTGCTGAAAAGAGTCCAGTCTGTCATAGTTGGTCATCACAGATATGGTATGTCTGTGATTGTATACAGATTTCTTCTGATTCCACTCTTCTCACTCAGCATCAGTTTGTATAAGTCTCTCCAGGTAATTATGAAATCTGTCACCTCTTCATTTCTTATAGCACAATAATATTCCATTACATTCATATACCATAACTTGTTTATTCATTCCCCAATTGATGGGCACCCCTTTAGTTTCCAATTCTTTGCAACCACAAAAAGGGCTGCTATAAATATTTTTGTACAAATGGGTCTTCCTCCCACTTCTATGATCTCTTTGGGATATAACCCTAGAAGTGGTATGGCTGGGTCAAAGGGTATGAAATTATTTATAATCCTTTGGGAATAATTCCAGATTGCTCTCCAGAATGGTTGGATAAGTTCACAACCCCACCAGCAATGTATTAGTGTTCCAATTTGTCCACATCCTCTCCAGCATTTGTCACTTTCTTGTTTTGTCATCTTAGCCAATCTGACTGGAGAGATGTGGTATCTCAGAGTTTTTTTGATTTGCATTTCTCTAATTAATAGTGATTTAGAGCATTTCTTCATATGCTTATAGATATCTTTAATTTCTTTCTCTGAAAATTTCCTGTTCATATCCTTTGACCACTTATCAATTGGGGAATGACTTGTAGTCCAATAATTTTTAAATTATCTCTCCTATATCTATTTTCCAGGTCAGTGATTTTTCCCATATGATATTTCACATCGCCTTCTATTCTTTCATTTGTTTGCATCTGTTTAACAACACTGACTTCCCTTTGGTCTTTTCTAAATCCAAAGGAAAGATTCTCCTCAGTGAGCCTTTGAAATTCTTTTTTGCATTTGGCATATTTGGCTTTTTAAGGCATTCCTCTTCTCATTTCCTTTTTCAACCTCTTTTGCCATTTGAGGTAATCAGTTTTTTAAGGTGTTATTTTTCTAAGTAAGGCTGTTAACTCTCCTTTCAGAACTTTCTTGCATCATTTTCACTTCTCTTTCCAATTTTTCTTCCACTTCCCTTATTTGATTTTAAAAATCCTTCTTAAGGTCCTCTATGGCCTGTAACCAGCTCATATTTTCATTTGGGGCTTTTGGTGCAGGAGTTCTGACCTCCCAGTCCTCCTCCATGCTTTGAGCCTCTTTGCCCCCCAAATACGGGTGTAATGTTGAAATTTTCTGTTTATTTGTTTCATTTGCCTAGGCATGTTGCCATTCAATTACTTGACTTTTGGGCTTGTTGCCACAGTAGGACTCTGCCACCAGCCAGGGGAGCTTCTGTCCCAAATGCTGAGGTTTTCCCAACTGCCAGAGATATTAGCTGGGTGCCTTCTCTGAATCCCCAACACGCTCTGGCAAGCTGGTCACACACCCCAAAACTTCCACCCCAGACCACAATCCAGATCCAAAAAGGTTAAATCAAGAGAGATTACCCCCAAGACTGATTGACAGATTCCCCCTGCAGTTAGCAGGATAGGAACTGAAGCTGCGGTGCATGTCCACAGCTGTGCTGAAGC